>CM060448.1:190192472-191425571 GCA_030545235.1 Helianthus tuberosus
CTCCAGAAGATCATGCTGGCCAAGGATCAGAGGATTGCCTCCCTCGAAAATGATGTCAATCTGGTGAAGAGGGAACTTGTCCTAGCTCACATCACTGCTGACCAAGAGAAGGCTGCAATCACAAATTATGCCAAAGTATCCGCTACCATTGCTATGTACAAAACCAAGTTGCAGATGGCCCAAGAAGCTCAGGATCCTGACTTTGACAAGAGCAACTGGGACATAGAGGGCTGGACGGCTAGGTTAGCTGAGCTGGATGACGAAGAAGAGGCTGGTGAGGTCCTAGCAATCGAGGCTGGCAGCAGTGGGGTTAAGGATCATGCGGGTGAGCCCATTTTTTTATAGTTTGGTAATGGTTTTTGTTTTGATGATGTTTTTCTGAACAATGCTGGTCTGTAATAACTTTAGACAATAGTTTCTAGGGTTGAGGATCATGGATCCTTGGACAATAGGTAGGATAATGGGTGGTGGATGGATCCTCTGTTTGGGGGATTAAGCCACTCGTTATCCTTCCGTCTTTATTTCCTGCACTCTTAAGACCCGTTAACAATGGACACCCTTTGCCAACCCATGTGGATGGGCCACGTTTTGCTGGTAGAAACGTGGGTTGGCAATTTTGACAACCTTGAAGGGTTTAACGTTTTGTGAATAAATAAAATCTTAACTTTTTGGCTATTTCCCGTGTTGTTATCCTTGTGAATACTTTACTTTTCAATTGTTGTGATATATATTTCGTCTGAATTTATTAAGTAAAGAGGAAAAACTTTAATAAATATCCTCAAAAAGTTTAGGACATGATCAAGGATCACATATCCTATAGTCGACAAGTTCTGAAAAGTAGTATAGTTTAAGGATCATAAGTTCAGTTGTCAAAGGATAAGGGTTACTCATGTAAATAATAAATAAAATCAAAGTAATTAAGGATCATACCTGAGAATCCAAGTTAGGATCCTAACCTTTAACACTTATAATCAGGATAACCAAAAGACAAACCTTAGTAGAAGGTAAGGATCAAGGATCCTTGGTCATTTAGCTTCAAAAACCTGAAATAGGATACAACTTGGGACTAAGCCAATATAAGATAAAAGTTAGTAACTGGGGACAAGCCCAACAATTCTGGGGACAAGCCCAATATAATGGGGACAAGCCCAAAGGATAACTGGGGACAAGCCCAAAGGAAAACTGGGGACACGCCCAAAGGATCGTGTGTAAACTGGAGTATGGCCCTCACTAGCGACTATCCAAACTTAGTGACATGAAAATGCCAAAACCTTAGCTAACGTGAAAACGTTAGAAACCTTAGGAACGGATGTATGGTACGTCTACCATTATACGTAGGATCCTGAATACAGCCAGTACAATGAAATTGTCAGCCCCTAAAGCGAGTACTGGTCCCATTGCCATGAACTGTACCAGGATCATCGTGCGCTACTGGCGAAACTGGGGACATACCCAAACTGGGGTCAAGCCTAAACAACTGGGGTGAAGCCCAAATAACTGGGGTCAAGCCCAAATAACTGGATACTTCTGCGGATACTCAATCCTTTGTTAAGGATACCTGAACCTTCAAAACTCAGAATCAAGTGAAAGGAGGATAAAGGATGCAGGATCCTTATCCTTATATAAGATAACTAGAGAATGCAATAGTTTGAGATTAGAATATTACCAAAATGAGGATCATCTGTCCTGTAAGGATCCTTCAAGGATACTTGTCAGGTAAGGATCATGGATCCTTATTACATGAAGTATTTCTTCAAATGGACAGCGTTCCAAGCTCTTGGTAGCAAATCACCTTCCATTGTTAGCAATCGATATGCCCCCTTTCCCGCTTCAGCTTCAATCAAATAGGGGCCTTCCCACTTTGGTTCTAACTTCCCATCAGCAGGATTGGTGGTATTCTGAAATGCTTTCCTTAACACCATATCACCAACTTGGAATTTCCTAATCCTGACATTCTTGTTGTAGGCTCCAGCCATCCTTTGTTGATAACTGGCCATCCTTATCCTTTCCAAATCCCTGAGTTCTTCTTTAGTATCCAAATCTTGAACCAAGTTTTCAGCATTTTCTTCAGGATCACGGATGCTTGTTCTTGCAGTAGGAATCACCATCTCTGTAGGGATCACTGATTCTGTTCCAAATACTAAAGAAAATGGAGTTTGGCCAGTAGCATTCTTGGGAGTTGTCCTATCAGCCCAAAGTACATAAGGCAGTTCTTCTGCCCATTTTCCTTTCTTGGATCCAAGCTTTTTCTTCAAATTGTTGATGATGATCTTGTTGGATGATTCTGCCTGACCATTAGCTTGTGGGTGGACTGGTGTTGATGTTATCATCTTAATCCCCCAGCTGTCACAAAAGTTAGTAGTTCTACTCCCAATAATTTGGGATCCATTATCACAAACAATTTCAGAAGGGATACCAAATCTAGTAATAATGTTTCTCTTAATAAAGGATATCACTTCTGTTTTGGTCAAAAAATCTGATGGGGATAATGCAACCAAACTCTCTGTTACGGGGTATGATGCTTGAAATGTATAACAATGATGAGGATCACTTCAATGTAAATTGCACAAACAACACAAGGATTTATACGGGGAAAAAGCCCTTGATCAAGAGTTGATCTCCGGCACAAAAAACCCCGGGTGATGGAAACTACCGATCACCAAGCTCAAATAAATCAATAAATGTTTACAACTTCGGATAGTAACGAGCTAGGTACAAGGATCACTATGGTGAAATGTGTAAAAGTGAATGGAAATTGTTAAGTGTTTGTCGAAAGCTTCAAGAGTGCAATTGTACGAGAGTGTGTGTAGCTGAAAATGGCTAAGTGTTCTAATTCTAGCTCGTCACCCCTTTAAAAATAGAAGTTAACTACACTAACAAACTATCCGACTTTTGTGCCAAGCTCCCACGTTCTCCACAACGTCCATTTCCAGTCAAACGTGTGCGAAATACCCGTGGAATATTCCATAGTAACGTTGCCAAGACCAAGTCAAGCTTGTTACTCCTGCGAAATAATACGAAACATAAACAAACAATCGTTAGTATGAGGATCCTTAAGGTGATCCATGATCCTGATCCTGAAGCTCTTCTAAGGATCACTATCTGTCACATAAGTAAGGATCATTAATTAGGATAATAAGTAAGGATCACTAATTGTTAGAAAATCCTCCCCTAACAATTGCCCCCAAAATATAAGGAGTGATATGTTAAATGAGCGAATTATATTTTCTTGATCTTATCCGCAACTAACTATCGTAAATATAGCCGTTATTGTAGAACTATCCGTTGCAACTATGACGTCACAGAAGTGACAACCCTGCACAATCATGATTATAAATAGGAGATAAAGATAGGATCGATATGCATTTAAAATTTCAGAGATACTCCCTTTATAACTGCATTCCGAAGATAAACAGGTATTCTCTCTTCATCTTCTTCCTTCTTTTGCTCTGTTTTCCGTTTCTTTCCACCAATCTATCAAAGATGTTGCTCCGGAACTCCCCAGCAAAGGATCACCCGAAAAACAGCCCACCGAAAAGCCAGGGGATCATCGAAGATTCCATAAAAGAACGCTGCTGTTTCAACAATGCACAGATTGATAGGATCCGCCACTGCTTCCCGGCGAACACCGAGTTTAGACCTTTTGATCCCAATGCCCTGAGTGATCATATTTCCGACAAGTGGGTTGCTTTTCCTGTCACTCCGTTCACCATAGGCTATACATATCCTTTCCCAGCCTTCACCCAATCTTTCTTTTCCCTAACCGGCATCTCTTATATCCAAGCCATGCCGATGATCTGGAGGGTTTTGTATACCCTTGAAAGGATCATCGAGCAGGAAGGGATAGACCTAGGAATGTCAGAGCTGGGAGAGCTGTATGATCTTACTACCTTTGGCTCTCATCGCTATTTATTCAAATGTAAACCTGGTGAGGAACACCCGATCTTCAAAGCTACCAAGAATGACGCTAACTGGAAGCGGCGTTTCTTTTTCGTCAAGAGAGATTCTATTGATGATGGAAAGGATCTACCCAAGAAATGGGCTACCCATGGTAGGGTGGAGGATCCTGAGAAGGATCACCAGGTAGTCTTGTTTTTGTATAAGGATCACTAACCCCTTTTTTTCTTGTGTTATGCAGCTATTTCTGTTTCACACATCATCGCAACACCCGCAACCAAGGATAGGCTTGCTGCTTTTTGGAAGCTTGATCCGGAAATCAGGACATTCAAGATAGACACCCAAGACTCACAAGAAGTATCCTCAGGTTCCATCACCATGTCAAGTAAGTATCCTGCTTTTTGCATAGTTTGAATATTAAAATAAATAATTAAATTGAAATAGGATAAGGATACTTATCTTGCTTTGAATGTGTAGGTGCCGGAAAATCTGCAAAGCCTGTATCCCAGTTCAACATGGCTGACCTTGATGTTGTTCGATCCAGGAAGAAGAGGGCCACTACCAGTCCTAGCATCTCCATTCCCAAGGCACCCATTAAAGGAAAGGGTGGCAAGAAGAGGAAAACTTCTGACACTGAGGACCTTCAAGGCCTACCACTGATCCGCCACCAGTTCCTTGAATACTTCAATGAGGTAAGGATCACCAATTCTGCCTAGGTATCCTACTCGTATGAGGATCACCTGATCTTGAACTGCTTTGTCCTTTTCTTTGCAGAAATTTGCTGAGATTGAAGATTACGTGGGGAGTGTTGAGGAGCTGGATAAGAAGATTGCTGACCTCCAACAGGTTGCAGTGCTCAAGGATCTTAAGATCGCTGACCTTGAAAAAGCCCTTAAAGATGCCAAGACTCAAACAGCTAAAATCCTGATCGACATTGACTATGAGAAGCATGATCTCATAGAAAATGAAAAGGTCTCTGCTGCCATCACAATGTATCAGACAAAATTAAAGATGGCCCAGGAAGCTCAAGATCCTAACTTCGACAGAAGCAGCTGGGATGTTGAGGGCTGGAAAGCAAGGTTGGCTGATCTTGAGGATGATGAGGAGGCTGAGGAGGTTTTGGCGATCGAGGCTGGAGGTAGTGGGAAGGATCTGGTGAAGGATACCGCAGCTGGAGGGGAAGAGGATGCAGCAAAGGTGTAGGCTGCACAATTGGGCGATGATGGACATTCTTAGACGCAGTCGGAGCCCAATTTTTAAATTTGGTAGTAGTTTTTTGTGGTTGCGATGTTGAACAATTTGATGGTTTGTACTGAACAATAGTTTTTAGGATTAAGGATCATGTATGATCCTTTGGACAATAGGTAGGATTGCAAATGGTGGAGGGATCCTCTGTTTGGGGGATGAAGCCATTGTGATCCTGCCGCCTTTATATTCCTGCACTACTTTTGAACCTATTATCATGGACACCCTTTACCTACCCCAGCGGACGGGCCACGTTTTGCTGGTAGATGCTCGGGGTAGGTAATTTTGACAACCTTTTAAGGGTTAATCCTTTGTTAATAAATAAAACCTTAATCTTTTGTCGCTTACCATGTATTGTTATCCTTTTTGTCTCTTTAACTCTCGATTGTTTTGATGCACACTTATTGAATAAGCAATTTTGAATAAGTCAGATTGAAAATATTTAGGACATGATCCATGACCAAATATCCTATAGTTGAAGAATCCCAAAAAGTAATATATTTTAAGGATCACAAGTTTAGTTGTTAAATTTTAAGGGTTATTCAAATAAACAACGAATAGAATTAAAAATAGTTAAGGATCATACCTGAGGATCCAAGTTAGGATCCTAACCATAATAAGGATAACTATAAGATAAACTTTAGAGAGAAGTAAGGATCAAGGATCCTTAGTTGTTTATCTTCAAGGACCTGAAATAGAGCATAACTTGGGACTAAGCCAATATAAGATAAGAGTTAGCAACTGGGGACAAGCCCAAGGATAACTGGGGACAAGCCCAAGGATCGTATGTAAACTGGAGTATGGCCCTAACTGGCGACTATCCAAACTTAGTGACATGAAAATGCCAAAACCTTAGCCAACGTGAAAACGTTAGAAACCTTAGGAACGGATGTATGGTACCATTATACGTAGGATCCTAGGTATAGCCAGTACAATGGAATTATCAGCGCCTAAAGCGAGTACTGGTCCCACTGCCTTGAACTATACCAGGATCATCATGCGCTACAGGCGGAACTGGGGTCAAGCCCAAACAACTGGGGTCAAACCCACGGAACGGATTGCTTCTGCAGATAACCAATATTTCGCTAAGGATACCTGAACTTTCAAAACTTAAAATCACGTGAGAGATGGATAAAGGACACATGATCCTTATCCTTATATGAGAAAATAAAGAAATTAAGTAGTTCAAGATTAGGATATTACCAAAGTAAGGATCACCGATACTTTAAGGATCCTTCAAGGATACCCCTGACGTAAGGATCATCTGTGCCATGAGGATCCTGCTCACATGAAATATTTCTTCAAGTGGACAGCATTCCAAGCTCTTGGTAGCAAATCACCTTCCATGGTTAGCAATCTATATGCCCCCTTTCCTACTTCAGCTTCAATCAAATAAGGGCCTTCCCATTTTGGAGCCAATTTTCCATCAGCAGGATTGGTGGTATTCAGAAATGCTTTCCTTAATACCATATCTCCAACTTGAAACTTCCTGATCCTGACATTTTTGTTGTAAGCACCAGCCATTCTTTGTTGATAACTGGCCATCCTTATCCTAGCCAGATCCCTGATTTCTTCAATAGTATCCAGGTCTTGAGCCAAGTTCTCATCATTTTCCTCAGGATCACGAGTACTTGTTCTAGCAGTTGGAACCACCATTTCTGTTGGGATCACTGATTCTGCCCCAAATACCAAAGAGAATGGTGTTTGACCAGTAGCATTCTTAGGGGTTGTTCTATCAGCCCAAAGCACATAAGATAGTTCTTCTGCCCATTTCCCTTTCTTGGATCCAAGCTTCTTCTTCAAATTGTTGATGATGATCTTGTTGGATGATTCTGCTTGACCATTAGCTTGTGGGTGGACTGGTGTTGATGTTATCATCTTAATCCCCCAGCTGTCACAAAAGTTAGTGGTTCTGCCCCCAATGAATTGGGAACCATTATCACATATAATTTCAGAAGGAATTCCAAATCTAGTTATAATATTTCTTTTAATGAAGGATATAACTTCCTTTTCTCTGACTTGGGCAAAAGCTTCAGCCTCTATCCACTTGGAGAAGTAATCAGTCATAGCAAGCATGAATACTTTTCCACCAGGTGCCTTAGGGAGCTTACCAACTATATCCATACCCCATCTTATAAATGGCCAAGAGGAGGATATAGGATGTAAAAATTCAGCTGGTTGATGAAGGATATTGCTGTGTCTCTGACAAGGATCACATCTCTTAGCATATTCCACAGCATCTCTCTTCATGGTTGGCCAGTAGTATCCTGTCCTCAGGATCCTTGAGAATAATTCCCTGCCCCCGGTGTGGTTTCCACAATCTCCTTCATGGAAGTCTTTTAAAACTTCTTGGATTTCAGGATCCTCAATGCATCTCAAGTATGGTCTTGCAAGAGATCGTCTATACAACATATTATTTAAAATTGTGAATTGAGATACCTTAATTTTGAAAGCCCTAGGGTTTTCTCCTGTAGGAATCTCTCCATGTTGTAAGTATCTCATGATTGGTGAAATCCATGATCTTGATCCTGAATGGGATTGAGTATCCTCACTAGGGATAATTGCAGAATCTTGCCCTATCTCCATGGCCGCATGATCCTCGATGGCCGGGGTCAGGATATGGATAATAGGGATCTTGATATCCTCCGGGATCTTCAAAGATGATCCTAAGTTAGCCAATGCACCAGCTTCTGTATTTTCTTCCCTTGGTACCTGTGTCAAACTAAAGGAAACAAAGGAGAGTGCCAATTCTTTGACTATCTCTAAATATTTGGTTAGCTTTTCACCTTTAACAGCATAGGATCCATTAAAGTGGTTTGTAATTAATAATGAATCTACATGTACCTCAAGATACCTGATCCCCATATGCTTAGCAATTTGCAAACCAACAATTAAGGCTTCATATTCAGCCTCATTGTTAGTGGTTTGGAACTCACAAGCTATAGAGTGGGGTATTATGTCCCCCTGTGGCGATTTTAGTAGTATTCCAAGCCCTGTGCCTTTGACATTTGAGGATCCATCAGTATAAAGTATCCAAGGATCCTTGGTCTCCTCTAGCTGCTGGACTTCTAACTCAGCTTCTTTTTGTAAATCACTACTGAAATCAGCCACAAAGTCAGCTAATGCTTGGGATTTGATGGCTGTCCTAGGCTCATATCTTATATCATATGCACTTAGCTTCACTGCCCACTTAGCCATCCTTCATGACATCTCTGGTTTCCTAAGGACATTCTTAATTGGGAAATTAGTTTTAACAACAATAACATGAGTTTCAAAATAATGTCTCAACTTAGTGGATGCCGTAATTAATGCAAGAATAAGCTTTTCAAGGTGTGAATACCTGGATTCGGCATCGAGTAAACTTTTACTTACATAATAGACAGGATGTTGTGTACCTTCATGATCCTTAACAAGGACCGCACTTACTGCTTTTGAGGATACTGCAAGATACAAGGATAGCACATCGCCTTTTTCTGGTTTCATCAAGGACGGGGCTGAGGATAGGTAATCTTTGAGAGCTCTTAAAGCATTTTCATGCTTCTCAGTCCACTCAAATTTCTTATTCTTCCTTAGGATATCATTGAATTCTTTGCACTTCTCTGAGGATTTGGATATAAATCTGTTCAAAGCTGCTATCCTGCCTGTTAGCCTTTGAACATCCTTAGCATTGGTCGGAGATTTGATGTTCACTATTGCTTTGATTTGTTCTGGACTGGCTTCAATGCCTCTCTTTGTCACCATATACCCTAAGGTAGTGTTTGGTATGCAGGAATGAGAGGTGGAATGGAATTGACGATTACGAGGGAATGAAGAAAAGGGTGTTTGGTTGGTCAATGAAATGGAATCACCCATTCCAAAAAGCATTCCATTCCCTCAAAATCATTCCTTCCACCCCCCATGTTTTTTTTCCATTCCATCCCCTCTTGCACCATTCATCAAAACACCATAACCCACCACATTCGCCACAACCCACCACCTTCGTCACAACCCACCACCGTCGCCGCCACCACCTCACCCCGACAGCCACCGTCGCCGCCGCCACCCACTCGCTACCGTTATCACCCACAACCGTGACCAACCGCCAACACCACTCGCCGCCGTCGCCCACCACCATCGTCGACGCCACCACCACCAACCACCGCCGCCACCCACCGCTACCTCTGCTGCCACCCACCACCAAAGGCCACCTTGCCGCCACCACCACTCGTCGTCACCGCCGCACCGCCACTCGCCGCCACCACCACCACCCATCGCGGCCACCGACACCCACCACCGCCACCTATAACCACCCACAATCACTACCACCGACCACCACCACCACTCACCGCTGATTTTATTACTCTGTTTTTCTTGCCTACCGAACAATACACAATAATAATTCATTTCATTCACACATGGTAACCAAACAAGACATGGAATGGTAATGATCCATTGCATTCCCTCGTCCATTCCATTACCTCGTCCATTCCATTCCTTCATCCATTCCATTACCCCATACCAAACAGACCCTAAGAATTTACCTGCTTTAACACCAAAGTGACATTTTGAAGGATTAAGCTTCATATTATATTTATCAAGGATATTGAATGCTTCCTCCAAGTCTCTTAGATGATCCTCAGCCTTTATTGATTTTACCACCATATCGTCTATGTAAACCTCCATAGTTTGTCCAATCTGATCCTTGAACATCATATTCACCAGCCTTTGATAAGTTGCACCTGCATTTCTTAATCCGAACGGCATAGCAATATAGCAATATATACCGGTTGGAGTCATGAAGGCTGTATCCTCTTGATCGGATGGTTCCATTTGGATTTGTTGAATTCCAGATGAAGCATCCATAAAAGTTAACAGTTCATGACCCGCAGTTGCATCCACCATGGAGTCAATGTGGGGTAATGGGAAAGGATCCTTGGGACATGCCTTATTTAAATCTGTAAAATCGACACATACCCTCCACTTTCCGTTTTTCTTTTGAACAACAACCACATTGGCCAACCATCTTGGATACTTGACCTCTCTAATCATACCTGCCCGGAGCAATTTCTCTACCTCTTCCTGGATAATGGCATTTCTTTCCGGTGCAAACTTTCTTCTCATTTGATGGATTGGTTTGAAGGACCTATCAATGCCAAGTTTTTGAGTGATTACATCTTTAGATATGCCTGTCATGTCTTCGTGTTTCCATGCAAAGGTAGTCTTTCTCCTGTTGAGCAAGGATATGAGGTCTTCCTTCATATCGCCAAGGATCCCTGATCCGATATAAATTTTGGATTCAGGATCATGAGGATCCATGAGGATTTCTACCACATCCTGCTCTCTTGCCTCCAAGACATCCCTTGGAGGATACTTTGATTGCTATTGCTCCCTTGACTTCGAGGCTGGTTTCATCGATGAAGTATAGCAATTCTTAGCCTCCTGCTGATCACTATCAATCTTGACTATTCCCCAAGGACTAGGGAGCTTCACACATTGATGGTAAGTTGATGGGACTGCCTTCATATCGTGTATCCAGGGCCTGCCAAGGATAACATTACAACAAGATAAACAGTCAATAACACAAAACTTTTGATAAGAATGTAGGCCTTCGATGTATATTGGGAGCTTAATGTCCCCCAGGGTATTCTTAGTTTCGCCACTAAATCCCACGAGCACGGAGGATCTTGGTATGACATCTGTTTCAGGGATACCCATCTTCTTTAGAACATCAAGCTGGATAATGTTCACTGAGCTTCCTCCGTCTATAAGGATCCTGTGGACAAAATGGTTAGAAATGAAAAGAGTAATAACTAAACCATCGTGATGAGGATCCTGGATATCAACACGATCATCCTCATCAAAGGTTATGACTTTTCCTTCGGAGACACTTGATGTTCGAACGGGTCTTTCTCCATTATCCATTTTAGTTTCCTTTGCATGCCTCTTAGCTGCTGAGAAGGATGTGCCACAAATGTCTGATCCTCCAGAAATAAAGTTTATTACTTGTGCATCTGTTGGAGGGGCTGGAGCCTTCTCAGGGATCCTTTCAGGATCCTGAGTCCTTGACTTTTTTCTACCCAACAATTCTTTTAGATGCCCCTTGCTCAACAAGTATCCAATTTCCTTTCTTAGTGCAATGCATTCTTCTGTAAGATGCCCAAAATCTTCATGGTATGCACACCACTTTGATTTATCTTTGGTTGCAGCTGGTCTGTCATTTTTTCTGGGCCATCTGGCTTTATCACCTAGATTCTGCATCGCAAGGATTAGTTCGTTGTTATCAACAGAAAAACAATATTCAGAAATCGGAGGATAATCCTCATCATCCTCTTCCTGATCAATAGTATGCACGTTCTGATTATCAGATCTGTTGTAGGATCTAAACTTGTTGTTCTTGAACGAGGATCCTTGCTTATCTTGCTTTGAGGATCCTGCTAACCTCTCCTGGATCCTTTTGTCATCCTCTAGCCGGATGAACCTAAGTGCCCGGGTTCTTACCTCATCTAGGTTCCTGCATAGTGTCATAACAAGATCATCATAGAACAATGAATCCCTAAGCAATCCCATTTTAAAGGCTTCAACAGCCATGGCTATATCCAAGTTGGGAATGTCTAATGATTCTTTACTGAATTTGGTAATATAATCTCTTAATGATTCATTATGACCCTGGGTTATCCTATATAGATCACTAGTTAATCGTTCAAATTTTCTACTACAAGAAAATTGATTATTAAATAAGTTAACTAGATTAGCAAATGAGGTAATAGAGTAGGGGGAAGACTTAGCAGCCATTTGAGAGCTGATCCAGTAAGAGTGGATCCGAATCCCTTGCACAGGCATGCTTCCTTTAACCTTTCTGGGATTGGATTGATCTCCATCCTCTCCCTGTATTGTGCTATGTGTTCTTCAGGATCCGTCGAACCATCATACAGCTTCATGGTTGGCACATGGAACCTCTTGGGTATCTCAGCATCACAGATTGGTAGTGCAAAACGAGATATCTTGTGGCTCCCATCTGCAATCTCTGGGATAGGTTTGACCACTCCTGGAACACTTGATATCATATCCTTCAACTTTTGCAATTCTCTGGCCATGGCATGATTGATACCTGGATCCTACATAAGGCCATGGTTAGTAGTATAAGAATTATTAAAAGTGTTACCTCCCATTGGATTCAAATTAGGAAGAATGGATGTTAATCCATATTGTTGGGGCTCTGGAATGATCGAAGGACCAGTAGAAGCATTGGTCTGCATTGGAATAAAATCTCCCTGATGGACATCTGAACTTCCTGTTTGCAAACTCCTCAAGGATCCTGGCATCTGGAAGGATCCATGAAACTGGGAGGATCCTGGAACAAAGGAGGATCCTTGAACCTGGGATGATCCTGGAACAATGGAGGATCCTTGAACCTGGGATGATCCTGAAACAATGGAGGATCCTCGAACCTGGGATGATCCTGGAACAAAGGAGGATCCTTGAACCTGGGATGATCCTGGAACAATGGAGGATCCTTGAACCTGGGATGATCCTGGAACAAAGGAGGATCCTTGAACCTGGGATGATCCTGGAACAAAGGAGGATCCTTAAACCTGGAATGATCCTGGAACAAAGGAAGATCCTTGAATCTGCTGCGCTCCTGAGTATCCTCCTGAATTCATGAAGGATCCCATATGCTGAGGATAGGATCCTGCTGGCTGGAAATATGGACCTAATGCCTGGGTCACTGTTGTTGTTCCGTAGTGCACTCCTTTTGGTCCACCCACATATTGAACATCTGGAACCACTGATGGCTGAGAAGTAATCACCGGAGTATCAAAATTCAAAGATCTGGGCATCAGGGGGGGAATGATCCTCTGCCGTTTTCTTTTGTTTCTTGAGATCTCCGATTTCTTTGAGAATCCTTTCATTGGTCTTATCCTGTTGCTGTATGTGATCCTTCATCTGCAAAATTAAAGTAAACATGTCACTAGTAGTGGGAGTGTAAGAAGCAGAAGAAGTTGGAGGTTTGGAGAAAATGGGAGTTGGTTTCTTCTCGGCATTTTTCTGAGGTCCAGAAGGTGGTGGAGGCAAAGGTGGAATGCCCTGAGATGAATTGACCGCAGACATTGCAGTAGAGGTATTCTTCAATGAGGAAGCCATGTATTTGTATGCAATGAACCGGAATGATCACCAACAGAAAAACTTCCTAGGAATGAAGCACCAATTGTCCCACGGATGGCGCCAAACTGTTTTGGTCAAAAAATCTGATGGGGATAATGCAACCAAACTCTCTGTTACGGGGTATGATGCTTGAAATGTATAACAATGATGAGGATCACTTCAATGTAAATTGCACAAACAACACAAGGATTTATACGGGGAAAAAGCCCTTGATCAAGAGTTGATCTCCGGCACAAAAAACCCCGGGTGATGGAAACTACCGATCACCAAGCTCAAATAAATCAATAAATGTTTACAACTTCGGATAGTAACGAGCTAGGTACAAGGATCACTATGGTGAAATGTGTAAAAGTGAATGGAAATTGTTAAGTGTTTGTCGAAAGCTTCAAGAGTGCAATTATACGAGAGTGTGTGTAGCTGAAAATGGCTAAGTGTTCTAATTCTAGCTCGTCACCCCTTTAAAAATAGAAGTTAACTACACTAACAAACTATCCGACTTTTGTGCCAAGCTCCCACGTTCTCCACAACGTCCATTTCCAGTCAAACGTGTGCGAAATACCCGTGGAATATTCCATAGTAACGTTTCCAAGACCAAGTCAAGCTTGTTACTCCTGCGAAATAATACGAAACATAAACAAACAATCGTTAGTATGAGGATCCTTAAGGTGATCCATGATCCTGATCCTGAAGCTCTTCTAAGGATCACTATCTGTCACAGAAGTAAGGATCATTAATTAGGATAACAAGTAAGGATCACTAATTGTTAGAAAATCCTCCCCTAACAACTTCCTTTTCTCTGACTTGAGCAAAGGCTTCAGCCTCTATCCACTTGGAGAAGTAATCAGTCATAGCAAGCATGAATACTTTTCCACCAGGTGCTTTAGGAAGCTTACCAACTATATCCATTCCCCATCTCATAAATGGCCAAGAAGAGGATATAGGATGCAAAAGTTCTGCTGGTTGGTGAAGGATATTACTGTGTCTCTGACAAGGATCACATTTCTTGGCATACTCCACATCATCCTTCTTCATAGTAGGCCAATAGTATCCTGTCCTCAGGATCCTTGAGAACAATGCTCTGCCCCCAATGTGGTTTCCACAATCTCCTTCATGGAAATCCTTTAGGACTTCTTGGATTTCGGGATCCTCAATGCATCTTAGATATGGACCTGCAAGAGATCATTTATACAACATATTATTCAATATTGTAAATTGAGATACCTTGATTTTGAAAGCCCTAGGGTTTTCTCCTGTAGGAATCTGTCCATGTTGAATGTATCTCATGATTGGATCGATCCATGATCATGAATGAGATTGAGTATCATCACTAGGGATGGTTGCAGAATCCTCTCCTATCTCCATGGCTACATGATCCTCGATAGAAGGGGTCAGGATGTGGATAATAGGGATCTTGATATCCTCAGGGGTTTTCAAGGATGATCCTAGGTTGGCTAATGCATCAGCCTCTGCATTCTCTTCCCTTGGTACCTGTGTCAAACTAAAGGAAACAAAAGAGAGTGCCAATTCTTTGACTATCTCTAAATATTTGATTAGCTTTTCACATTTAACAGCATAGGATCCATTAAAGTGATTAGTGATCAATAATGAATCCACATGTACCTCAGGTTACCTGATCCTCATATGCTTGGCAATTTGCAAACCAGCTATCAAGGCTTCATACTCAGCCTCATTGTTGGTAGTTTGAAATTCACAAGCTATGGAGTGGGGTATTATGTCCTCCTGTGACGATTTTAGTAGTATTCCAAGTCCTGTTCCTTTTACATTAGAGGCTCCATCAATGAAGAGTATCCAAGGATCCTTAGTTTCTTCAAGCTGTTGGACTTCTAACTCAGCTTCCTTTTGCAAGTCACTACTGAAATCTGCCACAAAGTCAGCTAAGGCTTGGGATTTAATGGCAGTTCTAGGCTCATATCTTATATCATATGCACTAAGCTTCACTGCCCACTTAGCCATCCTTCCTGACATTTCAGATTTCCTGAGAACATTCTTAATTGGAAAATTAGTCTTAACAATAATGGCATGAGTCTCAAAATAATGTCTTAATTTAGTAGATGTCATAATTAATGCAAGGATAAGTTTCTCTAAGTGTGAATACCTGGATTCAGCATCAAGTAAACTCTTACTTACATAATAAACAGGATGTTGTGTACCTTGGTGATCCTTAACAAGGACCGCACTTACTGCTTTTGAGGATACTGCTAGGTATAAGGATAATATATCCCCCTTTTCTGGTTTCATCAAGGCGGGGGCTGAGGATAGGTAATCCTTAAGAGCTTTGAGGGCACTTTCATGCTTCTCAGTCCATTCAAATTTCTTGTTCTTCCTCAGGATGTCATAGAATTCCTTGCACTTTTCTGAGGATTTGGATATGAACCTGTTCAAGGCTGCGATCCTGCCTGTCAATATTTGCACATCCTTGGCATTGGTAGGAGATTTGATATTCACAATAGCCTTAATCTGCCCTGGACTTGCTTCAATGCCCCTCTTTGTCACCATATAGCCTAAGAATTTACCTGCTTTAACACCAAAATGACACTTAGAAGGATTTAGTTTCATATTAAATTTATCAAGGATATTGAATGCTTCCTCCAAGTCTTTAAGGTGATCCTCAGCTTTCTTGGACTTAATCACCATGTCATCTATATAGACTTCCATAGTGTGTCCAATTTGTTCCTTGAACATCATATTGACTAGCCTTTGATAAGTAGCACATGCATTCCTTAGTCCAAATGGCATAGCAATATAACAATATATACCAGTTGGGGTCATAAAGGCTGTATCCTCTTGATCAGATGGTTCCATCTGAATTTGCTGAAATCCAGATGAAGCATCCATAAAAGTCAACAACTCATGACCCGCGGTAGCATCCATCATGGAGTCAATGTGGGGTAATGGGAAATGATCCTTAGGACATGCCTTATTTAAATCAATAAAATCGACACATACCCTCCACTTTCCATTTTTCTTTTGAACTACAACCACATTGGCTAACCATCTTGGATACTTAACCTCTCTTATCATACCTGCCCGAAGTAATTTATCTACCTCCTCCTGGATAATAGCATTCCTTTCAGGTGCAAACTTCCTTCTTTTTTGATGAATTGGCTTGAATGACCTGTCAATGCCGAGTTTATGAGTAATTATATCTTTAGATATACCTGTCATATCCTCATGCTTCCAGGCAAAGGTAGTTTTCCTTCTTTTAAGGAAGGATACTAGATCCTGTTCAATTTCGCTAAGGATCCCTGATCCTATGAAGATCCTGGATTCAGGATCCATGAGGATTTCTTTTACATCCTGCTCTCTTGCCTCCAAGACATCTCTTGAAGGATACTTTAATTGCTATTGCTCCCTTGGTCTTGAGGCTGGCTTCATTGATGAGGTATAGCAATTCTTAGCTTCTTGTTGATCACTCTCAATTTTCACCACTCCCCATGGAGTAGGAAGCTTCACGCACTGATGATAAGTAGATGGGACTGCCTTCATGTCATGTATCCATGGCCTGCCAAGGATAACATTACAACAAGATAAGCAATCTATAACACAAAACTTCTGATAAGAATGGAGTCCTTCAATATAGATAGGGAGTTTGAAGTCCCCCAATGTGTTCTTGGTTTCCCCACTGAATCCCACAAGGACTGAGGATCTTGGGACAATATCAGACTCCGGAATATTCATTTTCGTAAGGACATCAAGCTGAATGATGTTCACAGAGCTTCCTCAATCGATTAGGATCCTGCGAACAAAATGGTTAGATATAAATAAGGTAATAACAAGACCATCATGATGAGGATCCTGGACATCAACACGATCATCCTCATCAAAGGTTATGACTTTATCCTGGGTAACAATGGACGTCCGGATGGGCCTGTCTCCATTATCCATCTTGGTTTCCTTGGCATGTCTTTTGGCTGCTGAAAAGGAAGTACCACAAATGTCTGATCCGCCGGATATGAAGTTTATAACTTGTGCATCTACTGGAGGAGCAGGAGCCCTTTCCGGGATCCTTTCAGGATCCTGGATCCTTGACTTCTATCGTCCCAAAATCTCCTTCAAGTGTCCTTTGCTTAACAAGTAACCAATTTCCTTTCTAAGTGCAATACACTCTTAAGTGAGATTCCCGAAATCCTCGTGATATGCACACCACTTGGACTTATCCTTTGTAGCAGCTGGTTTATCACTTTTTCTCGGCCACCTAGCTTTCTCACCTAAATTCTGCATTGCAAGAATTAGTTCATTGTTATCAACAGATAAACAGTATTCAGAAATGGGAGGATAATCCTCATCATCCTCTTCCTGTTCCACCGCATGCACGTTCTGGTTATCAGATTTGTTGTAGGAGTTTGATTTGTTGTTCCTGAAATAGGATCCTTGCTTTTCCTGTTTTGAGGATCCTGTCAGTCTTTCCTGGATCATTTTATCATCCTCTAATCGGATAAATCTAAGGGCCCTGTTCTTACTTAATCAAGATTCCTGCAAGGGGTCATGACAAGATCATCATAGAATAAGGAATCCCTAAGCAATCCCAGTTTAAATGCTTCTACAGCCGTAGCAATATCCAGGTTAGGAATGTCTAAGGATTCTTTACTAAACTTAGTGATGTAATCTCTAAGTGATTCATTTTGACCTTGTGTTACCCTATATAGATCACTAGTTAATCGTTCAAATTTTCTACTACAAGAGAATTGACTATTAAACAAATTAACTAGATTAGCAAATGAAGTAATAGAGTAAGGGGGAAGACTTAGCAGCCATTTAAGAGCAGATCCTGTAAGTGTGGATCCAAAACCCTTGTATAGACATGCTTCTTTTAACCTCTCGGGAATTGGATTGATCTCCATCCTCTCCCTGTATTGAGCTACATGTTCCTCTGGATCCGTTGAACCATAATATAGCTTCATAGTTGATATTTGGAACCTCTTGGGTATCTCAGCATCACAAATAGGTGGTGCAAAGCGAGATATCCTATGGCTACCATCTGCAATTTCAGGAATGGGTTTAACCACTCCTGGTACGCTGGATATCATATCCTTGAGCTTCTGTAACTCCCTGGCCATAGCCTGATTGATACCTGTATCCTGCATAGAGCCATGGTTAGTGTTATATGAATTATTAAAAGTGTTACCTCCCAGAGGATTCATGTTTGGAATTCCAGATGTGAATCCATATTGACGGGACTCTGGTATGATTGAAGGACCAGAGGAAGCGATGGTCTGCATTGGTATGAAGTCTCCTTGATGAACATCCGAGCTTGGAGGCTGCATACTTCTTAAGAATCCTTGATCCTGAAAGATGTTAGATCCTTGAGGCTGAGAGGATCCTTGAACCTGAAAGGATCCTGGAACCATAAAGGATCCTTGGACCTGGGAGGATCCTTGGACCGTGTGCATTCCCAAATATCCTCCTGAGCTGATGAAGGATCCCTGATCCTGAAAAGAGGATCCCGATGGCTGAAAATAGGATCCCTGAGGCTGGACGTGAGAGCCAAATGCTTGACTCATAGTTGCTGTTTCATAACGCCTTTCTGATGAAGCACTTTGATACTGGATGCCCGAAACCGCCGATTGTAGGGTAGTTACAACTGGAGTGTCAAAATTCAATGACCTTGGCATCAGAGGAGAGTGATCCTCAACTGATTTCTTCTGTTTCTTGATCTCAGCGATCTCCCGGAGGATCCTTTCGTTGGTTTTATCCTGCTCTTGTGCATGATTCCTCATCTGCAAAATCAGAGTGAAAAGATCATTAGTAGTAGGATTAGAAGAAACAGAAGAAGTTGGTGGTTTTGAGAAAATGGGGGTTTGTCTCTTTGCAGCATTTTCAGCATTCTTCTGGGATCCAGAAGGTGGTGGAGGCAAAGGAGGAACGCCCTGTGAAGAACTCATTGCCGGCATAGAGCTTGTTGTGTTCTTTGTTGAGGAAGCCATCTGCTTGGTTGTAACGAACCGAAATGACCACAAAAATATGAATCTTCTCAGGAATGAAGCACCAATTGCCCCACGGTGGGCGCCAAACTGTTTTGGTAAAAAATCAAGCTAAGATAATGCAACCAAACTTTCTGTTGTGAGGTGTGATGCTTGAATCAATGAGCAATGCTAAGGATCACTCAGAAATGTAATGAACAAGTGACACAATGATTTATACGAGGAAAAAACCATTGATCAAGAGTTGATCTCCGGCATAAAAAACCTCGGGTGATGGAAACTACCGCTCACCAACTCAGATTAAACAAAAATGTATTACAACTTTGGATGATAGCGAGCTTGTTACAAGGATCACTAGAGTGTAATGTGCAAAAAAGTGTGTAATCGCTAAGCAAACTGTCGAGAGCAGATGAGAGCAGTTACGAGTGTGTGTGTTTAGCCAAAAATAGCCAAGTGTTCTAATTTAGCTCGCTATCCCCTTATAAATTTGGAAAATATCTAATCTAACTAACTATCCGCATTTCATGCAAGTCTTCCACGAACTCCATAACGTCCATATTAGTCAAGCACGTGCGGAATAAAAAAGGGAATACGCTCCAGGAATATCGCCAAGACCAAGTCCAAACGCGTACTCCTGCAAAACAACATCATATTCAAAGCAGACAATCGTTAGTGTAAAGATCCTCATGATGATCCTGGATCCTGATCCTACAATACTCTCTGAGGATCACTAATTCAAACAGAATTGAGGATCCCTAAACCCTACAGTAATTGAGGATCACTGATCATTGGAAAATCCTCCCCTAACATTGAATAAATAAAATATTTTAATAAGTTAAAGATGATAAAATATCATATAAAAATTTCTTAAAACCACTTATAATCAAGAAAATGTCAAAGTTTTTTCTTTGTAATTTAGAGAAAAAAATATAATAATTTTGAAATAAATTTACACATATCAAAATGCCAATATATAACAGATAATTATTGCTAATTATTATTAAATACATAAGTTAAAACTTACAATTTAAACAACTTCAATTATAAATAATTTGAAATGGAACACTAACATGAATAATATGTTAGTACTTCCAAATGTTAAACATCAGCTTGAGCATAAACTTAATTAACGGTTTTCACTTTAATATAATGTTTTCTTTTCTTTTATGCTTTTATGACAAGAACATTAAAGTTTATGCATTTTTTAAAATGACCACAAAATTTTTATACTCTGAAGTTTAACGACTTTATTTCTTTGTTTTTTTCTTTCAGTTGTTATACAAAGTGTCATTAACATCAGCTTGAGCATAAACTTAATTAATGGTTTTCACTTTAATATAATATTTTCTTTACTTTTATCCTTTTATGACAAGAACATTAAAGTTTATGCATTTTTTAAAATGACCACAAAATTTTTATACTCTGAAGTTTAACGACTTTATTTCTTTGTTTTTTTTCTTTCAGTTGTTATACAAAGTGTCATTATCATAATGAACTAAACTGATATCGATCGAAATTGAATTCCCGCCGAATCGCACAGGTGATTTCAGTAATTATTACTTCAAATTATATATTTGTTATTGTTAATAACTAAAGAAAATCAAATCCGTTCCGTTAGTTTATTTCACTGATCAAATGTAAACTCAAGATGCTATATAAATATCCTCTACAATAATTAGAAATAACTTAATTATTATTGATCATAAATTAAAATATAAGTTAAGGATTATATCAAATTTAATTTAAATGCTTATTTAATTAATTATTAATTTAATTTACATACTCGTTTAATTATTTATCTTTTATAATTTAAACTAGAAACTGTCAGTATTTAATGTTTAAATAAACTCGTTATGATTCTAGTTATATAATTTATAGTTTAGATAATCAGTTATTAGTTAGCCTTTTATTTAACCATCACTAATGCTCTAGTAGTGGTCCAGGTATTTAAGTTCCACCTATGATGAGTCTAGGTGAGTTTTTCCCCTTCAGATTTCAAGTTCGATTCTGGGTGATAGGGTTTCTCATTGAGAGGTTTAAATTAAGGATCTATTATGCAAGGGGGCTCTCTAACGTGAACCCGGTTAAGACAAAGTATGCTAGACCTCCCGACATTCGCGAATATTTCACACCTTTAAAAAAAACCTTAGCCTTTTATTTAACATAACTAATAAGGTACCCGAGCTTGAGGTCATAGCAAATACGGAGAAGGCAGTGTTTTCTAATAACAGAGGACTGTAATTTAGGGGTGTGTAAAAAACCGAATTAACTAATAAAACTGAACTGAAAAACCAAACCAAATAAAAAACCAGTGGGTCGGTTAATTGGTTTTTTTTTTTTTTGAAAACCGAAAGTAGGGGGACAGTTATGGTTACCAAAGTTTTCATACCCACCATAACCGAACTGAACCAACATGTAGGAAAATCGCTGTCGGATTTTGGACTTTTCACATTTTTTTAATATTTGATGCTTTTGGTTAAACGTTTGTTAGAACTAGAATTGTGGCGGGTATTCTTTAGTTATAACTAAGTCGATCTAGGACCCGCACGTTATGTTAAACCTGTCAAACGGGAAAAAATAGACAATGTAAAAACGTTCACCCACACATGTACGTTGCGTCGTGTTAACTCGCAAAGTTAGAACGAAACGTAAAAATGTTAAACCAAAGACGCACGTTGCTATGTGTTAAGTCACAAAATTTAGAACCAAGCATTAAGCGAAAAATTTGCGGAAAATGAAAACTATAAAGGACCAAAGATGAAAGTAAAAAAAGTTGTGAGGATAGATTGCAAAAGATAAAAAGTTTTGAGTTAAAAGTAAAAAAAAAACCAAATAGTTTTGGGTTAAAAGTAATTTATGAAATACTTTTGGGTGAAAAGTAAAAACAATCAATTTTTTTTTGAAAACCTCCAAAGCCAATGTTACAACAACCACATGCATAACCACTTTTTCTTTGAAAACCACCCAAAGCACACCCCGCGTTGCGGTAGGGCGTAAAACGGTGTCAAATAGTACTAATGCCATACAACCGTCATCGACCACTAACATTGACTCGACCTAGGATCTGCATGTTGCGACGAACCTGTCAAACACAAAAAATAGAGGTAAAAACGTTGAACCACACATGCACGTTGCGTCGTGTTAACTTGCAAAATTTGAAACAAAACATAAAAAAGTTGAACCACACTCGTACGTTGCGTCGTATTAACTCGAAAAATTTAGAACTATACGTAAAACGAAAATTTGCGAAAGATGAAAAGTATAAGTAACACAAGTTGTGAAGTTAAATTGTAAATAATGAAAAGTTTTGGGTTAAAGTTAAAAACACAAATTATGTAGGGTTAAAATTGTTAAAGGTAAAAACCTTTGAGTTAAAAGTAAAAAATCAAGTTTTATTTTTGAAAAATTCCCAAAGCACAAGGTACAACTTTATTTGCATATTTTTGTTGCTAATTTATAATATATAATATTTCAATTAAAAAAAAGAAAAAAAAGACAAAATCTATGTAATCTTTAAAAAATAAAGTTAAAGAAATTGACGCAAAGATAAAATGGGATAATGTATAACAATTATTTATATTTATATATTATTAGATATATCAATAACTAATAGTATTAGAGATTAATCTAATATATTAATATAATATTAATTTAATTTAAATACTCATTTAATTATTTATATGTTTATAGTTTAAATATTTTAATTAAAAAAGGAAAAAAAGACAAAATCCATATAATCAATAAAAAATAAAGTTTAAGAAATTGACGCAAAAATAAATTGGGGTAATGTATAATAATCATTAATATTTATATTTATATTTATATATTGTTAAATATATTTTATTATATATTAATAATTTTAGAGATTAATTTAATAAATTAATAGTATTAATTTAATATATATAAATAAATCATATGACATTAGATAAAAGTAAATGAAATGTGAGAATGCAATTTGGCATTAACTTCATTCTAGTATTAGATATATAAAGGGTAAAGTTATTCTACAAAGGCTCCCAAAAATAAGAAGTATACAAAAACACAATTAATCGCAAAATATAACATATGTTGATCAAAATATAACACAATGTTGAAGAAAAAAGACACAATGAGTCACAAAAAAGATACAATGACGCAAATATAAATAAGACACAATGATGTAAACAAAAAAGTCTATAATCTACAAGCTAAACATCTGAAAACAAAAACATAAATCTCACATCGTAGAGTTCGATAAGACGGTTCCAATGCCACTTGAATGAGGTCAATCTCAGTCCGTTTGATACCCTTCTTACGACTTCTTATTTTTAGGATAATTTGTATTTGATCCCAACCCTATAGGTGACCATCTTCCTAATTTTCAATATAAATCATGGTTGTAAAACAAGGTTTCCAAGTACGAGTACTCTCTGAGTAATTGGTCTAAGGTAGGATGCCGAGATGATTTTCTTCAACTCCGCCTAATTACACGGAATCGATCAAATGCGGTCAACCTTGGCCAGAATCCAATCTAGTATACGTCAACTCATGCCAAGTTTTACTTTAAAAAAACATAATTTCTATGCCTATAAATGTCATTTTCACATATTTTGTTATAATTATTAGTAAATTTATGTTATTTGACAAATATTTAATTCCCGGAAACTAATTTATTTATAATTTAGCATGTCCGAGTACTCTCTGGGTACTCTTCGCCTAGGCCGAGTATTCTAAACTTCCCGTTTAACCGACTGAAGAACGTCTAACGACTTTTACAACCATGATATAAATAACTGTGATTAACAAACATCGTGATGTAATCCTTATTCAACCCAATTCAATCAACTTTATATTGGTACTAAACAAAAATCAAAATCCACTCAAACTGTTTACGTCACTATGTTTCCTTGTTAACTTTCCATCTACATTTCTTTATATATCTAAGCAATTTGAGCTTTAAAAAGAATTTAACTTTTCGATTTAGCTATATAGACGGCTCATAACTTTTTTTTAACAGCCAACTAAATCACCGGATAAGCATCTTGTAATGTCCTCAATCGAGCAAATGTGATGATTGTGCTATACATATATCTTAGTACCGTAAGTGTGATGATTGTACCATTTATTGCTTTAATAGGATCTCAAAGCGGAATATAATTCTAAGACGATATTATATGAGGTATATGTTGATAAAAAAGGGTCGCCTAATATGTAGGAGACTCATATATATGAGGTATATGTTGATCGTTGATACAAAAAGAGGGTCGCTTAATGTATAGGAAACTCATAGATAAAGAGAATGTTATGGATACAAAAGTGAGTCACCACGAGACCACACTAACAAAAAGACCTATAATACCCTTAGCCAACTGATATTATCAAATTAAATGGTGGAACTGATAATTGTGATAAAAACATAACACCAATAGACCTCCAATGATACGTGTAAAAACTACGCTATAACAAGAAACCACTATATCTCCTAACCTACACACCTTAACTGGTCGTTATAACTGTTAAATTAAAGTCTTTTACATTACTATGATATATTCTATTTCCCTCTATTCGTTTCTAGTTTATCTCACCATGTGAGTGTATATACACGCTGACCTAGTCGAAAATCATATATTGACCATTTAACTACGACATCTTAAAAACGATAGCACTAAAAAATGAGTGTTTGTTAGTTATTACATGAATAATCACATGAGAAGTGATAAGTTTGTAAGTGTCTTTGTTTAAAGAATAGTAGCAATAAATTGTAACACGTTATATGTACAAATGTGTAGAGTTTGTATGTTTTATTCATCCATGATGTGATACCCTCAATTTTTTCTAAAAAAATGTAAATTATATATAAAACTTTTTTTCTGTAACTAGTAAGGTTAAATCCTACATGATGCATATATTTAATGCATTTATGCTAGAAAATCTAAGAATTGATAGTTAAATAAAAATAAAATAAAATAAAATCATAAATGAGCTATCAATATCAATCTTTAAAGTTCTTTAATTGTATTCCCTACCTTGCTTGCTCATGTTCTATCTTCCTTTTTTCCTAACATGCAGATGTACACATCGACCCAATAAAAAAAAAAACATGTGTCATTTTTAACATCTGAGTGGACTTAATGGGGTTAACAAAGATCATATTGTATTTAGGTATATAGTAGGAAAATTTCATATTTTACGTAATACCTTAATTCGTGTATATTGTCTAATTACATAACATTTCAAAAGAATTATAAAAACCGTATTTATAGTCTAACATAATTATAAGACAAAATTGCAGAAAACAACCTTTATGTATACCCCAAACTGCACTTTATACCTTTCACTATGAAATCCGCCAAAACCAACCTTTACGTTCATGTTTTGTTACACATCACAACCTTTACACCAAACCTAGTAAAAAAAGTCAGTTAAGTTGCCCCATGTGCGATGCATGTGAGGGCATATATGTCTTTTCCTTTGACCCCTTTTACAATGAATATTATATTTAAACCTTTTTATTTATTTCCTTCAACTAACCTGATATCCGATTACCCCCAATTAATGAAACTGAAATTCCGATGAGTAGTAAGTATAGAGTGCCATTAGTATGCACCGTCGATAATTGATGATAACCGGTGAATGTTGGTGGTCGGAGATGGTTTACATTTGATGATAACCATCTGCAATTTCGACCATATTGAAACTGAAATTCCGAACACCACTATTCCCGTCAACCTCCCATCGATGATCTCCTGTAACCACCACCGCACGCCATCTCCACTACCGGATAACCACCTACACCATCACTACCACCTGAACTCCACCACCTCCGACCACGCACAACATAGCCAAGGTTTTTGATCTCTTCATATCTGATTAATGCAAAAAAGGGTTTCCATCTTTGTCTCTCTGTTTTGCCAAATATGCATCCACCAACTTCCCAAAAACTCTAAATTCCGACCAGATCATCCACCAACTACAATTGGACAACAAATACCACTCTCAATGTCTTCATAAATGTCAACTTCATAATTCACAATCTAAATCTCTAATACGTTAATAACTGAACACAATTAGGTTTAAAAAAAACAGAGCAAACAAATCTGATCAAATTAGGACACCAAACAATACCTGTGCGAAAAACAGAGGATACGAACTATTATCACCAGAATAATCAACGGTCGGAGTAAGACTCCGAAACTCTGGCGACGGAGTAAACTCACCAAAATCATCCAAACGCGAATCCGATTCAGCCTCAACAAATAAAGCACCCTCACCGTTACAATTTATCAGCGAGAGATCTGATAACCAAGTATCTCCTCAAATGCTCTTTAAAACCGTAACACCAGCAGTGACGTCGTCATCACCACCATAAAATACACCGTCCGTACAAACCTCCACAGCTTCTCGACCAGTCCTCCTTTTCCAGCAGCCATAGCAGAGCCGGTGAAACAAAAGTTTCCGATGACGATTTTTTATTAAAGCTGATGGCGGAAGAGATAGAGTTAGAGAGAGACGACGTGCGTTGATTCAAGTCGATGGCGGAAGAGATCATTGATTCAAGCCGATCGTTGATTCATGTCGGCTGGATTCGGTGGTGACGGTGGCTGAATTTGGTGGTGAAGGTGGTTGAATTTGGTGGTGGTGGTGGGGGTTTGTTGAATAGAGAGAGAGAGAGCCAACAGAAAAAGATAAGGGGTATATATATATATATATATATATATATATATATTAGTTTTTTAAAATCTGATTTAATTATTTATTTCAATATATTATTCAAAGGAAAAGACATATATGCCCTCACATGGGGCAACTTAACTGACTTTTTTTACTAGGTTTGGTGTAAAGGTTGTGATGTGTAACAAAACATGAACGTAAAGGTTGGTTTTGGCGGATTTCATAGTGAAAGGTATAAAGTGCAGTTTGGGGTATACATAAAGGTTGTTTTCTGCAATTTTGTCTAATTATAATTACAACCACCAAAAGATAAAAATACACCACTTCAATTCTTATTTATATTTAAAGTTAGATTCATAATATTAAGAAACACCAATAGTTTGTTTGTTTGTTTGTTTTTTTTTTTTTTGCATTAATCATCCAATAACTTTATTTTTGTTTTAATTTTGTTAGGCAACTTAACGTCATTTGTTTACGTTATTAAATCAAGAGTTAATTGCCAAAATCGTCCCTGAGGTTTGGGCACGTTTGCCATTTTCGTCCAAAATGACACTTTTGTACCAAATTGCCCCCAACGTTTGTAACTTTTTGTCATTTTCATCCAAACCACTAACTTCGTTTATTTTTTCTGTTAGGTTGAGGACATTTGGATGAAACTGGCAAATATAAAACCACATGGACGATTTTGTCAATTTACTCAAACTCTTTTAAATTTCTTTTATTTAATTAATTTTTTTACATATATAATAAAAAAGGAAATACATGCAACTTTTATATGAAATTGACGTTGGGCATGATGTTGCTCGGGATTTATGATGAATTTACTAGAACATTAATCAAACCCTCGTCATTGTTTTGTTAACCACCATCATCGTCCCTGTAATCAAATCGAAGCTATTTGGGTCTTCAATCGCTGACCAGAGTTTAGTTTTGGTTTTATTTGGGTTTTATTTTGGTTCAATTAGGTTTAGATTGGGCTATAAAGTTCAATCAGGGTTCGATTTTTGCTGAGTGATAATGATGGTGGTGGTGCGATAGTGGTTTGAAGGTAACTGGTGGGGGAGGAATATGAAGACAATGATCTTGGTGGTGGTCGTCGAGGAGATGGCTGGTGGTGGTAGGGGTTAGATGATGGTGGTGAACGAAGTTAGGTGCTTTGTTTCAAAGATAACTTGAATAATTAATTAATTAATAAAAATTTTGTAAATCCAGGATTATTGTTGTCTTTTCACACTATTACTAGAGAAAACAAACGGTGTTAAATTGTCTGACTAAAACTGAAATAAAAATAAAACTAATGAATAATAAGTGCAAAAAGTAAACTATTGAACTAATGGAACAGGAACTCGTGGACCCACGACCACGAGTCTAGATCGTACGATCTGCATGGCTCTCAAGCGGATCAACGATCAACATCCATCGGGACCAAGGGCACTTTTGTCACCCACCAGGAGTCCAAGTACAAGAAACTTGATACAAATTATCAAACCATAGATTAAAGTCCGATACCTTATACATTAAACAACATAACATTTGTGGATGATTGACAAAAGATAATTCAAAAGAATCTAATGATGAATGAATTTTATGAAACATAAAATAACCAAAACCTGTTACCCTTCACTATGTGTTGTGTTGATCGAACCAAGGCTAGGACATTTGGGTCTTGGTTTGACGGTCAACAAGAAAGGGGGAGGGAACGGTCGACATTCTCCAAAGGTGTGTGTGCTAGAGTTTGTGATTTGATTATTTATTATACCTTGAATAAATTCCAAATCCTATAGTCCCTTTATGTAACAACCCTAATTCTATATCTTTAGGCCCAATTTATTCTTGAAACTAATGTAACCCCTTATAGTTGGAATTAGATAACCTCTCCACCATGTTAATACATATCTTATATATATGTATTTAATTAGGTTTAATTGATTAATCAAACTCTATGATATATATATATAGGGGAAGGTTCATTTGAGAAGAAAATTTTATTGAGAAGAAAAAGAATAAAAGGGTATAATTGTAAAACATTAAATAATTTTTTTCTCATCTCATTTATTATTATGTTTGACTAATTAATTAGTCATTAAGACTATAATCCTCCACACTAAATATTTTTGCCTACACACATAAAAAGTTATCCTACACATTTCGAAATTTATCCTACACATATTGAAATTTATCCTACACAACTCGTAATTTATCCTACACGCCTCGTATTTATCCTACACTTTAAATGAATTTTTATTTTTATTTTTTGTGAAAAATATATATCTTAAAAATAAGTTACAAATTTAATATAGTTAGTTATTAAAGATGAAACTACCAATTAATGATTTATGTAAGTTTACTAATATACCCTTATAGTTACATTAAGTACAAATATTAAATGAAGTCTAATGAAGCATTCCTATTGGTTGAAATTTCTTCTTTTTTCTTCTTACAAAGAATTTCTTCTCATTTGAACCCTCTACTATATATATATATATATATATAGGGGAAAGTTCATTTGAGAAGAAAATTTAATTGAGAAGAAAAAGAACAAAGGGTAATTTTGTAAAACATTAAATAGTTTTTTCACTTATCTCATTTATTATCATTTTTGACTAATTAATTAGTCATAAAGACTATTATCCTCCACACTAACTGTTTTTTGCCTACACACATCAAAAGTTATCCTACATATTTCAAAATTCATCCTGCACGTTGAAATTTATCCTACACAACTTGTAATTTATCCTACACAACTCGTAATTTATCCTACACTTTAAATTATTTTATTTTATTTTTTTGAAAAAATATATATTTTGAAGATAAGTTACAAATTATTTAATATAGTTAGCTATTAAAGAGGAAGACTACAAATTAATGACCTATGTATATTTACAAATGTACCTTTATAGTAACATTAAATACTTATATTAAATGAAATAAAATAAAACATTCTTATCGGTTGAAATTTCTTCTTTTTTCTTTTTACAAAAAAATTCTTCTCATTTGAACTCTCCCCTGTATACCCTATATATATATATATATATATCACTTCTGGCCTTAACAACTAGAATAAATATATATTCAATTTAGTATTAAATTTATTTAATATTTCTCTAAATAATAACAATTATTATTTATGATTGATGTTATAACCCTTTAGGATCAAATATCATCAAGATCCAATACTATGGTTGGTTCATGTACACCATTTCCTACATATTGTCGTATAGAAATGCATTATGTATATCCAGTTTCAAAGAAACGAGTCGTTGGTAACAACGATTGATGAAAACAGTTTTGATAATGGTGCACTTGAAAACAACACAAAGCATTTTTATGTAAACTGATGCCATTTTGTTGATTGAAACCTTTTGGCGTCAAGTCGTGTCTTGTGACAAGTGAATTAGTGTTGGGGAGCGAAAGACTATGGGGCTTATGTACCTTTTTAAGAGTGAACTTTGTTCTTTCATTACTAGATGCTAGATAGGCATGCACAAAAATTGTTCTTTCGTTACTTGATACTAATACAAACGCAAAAAAACTTTGGAACAAATTTTTCTTTTTTTGCTAGATCTAAAATACAAACACAACCTTAGAAAAAAAAATATTATAGTATATTACATTTATCAATTTTTTCATCTATTAATATATTATAGTATGCTAGAAGTTGGCTAGAAAGTTCAAATTCTAAAAAAATGTAAAAAGTTATAAAACACCATATATATGGTTAACTATAAAACACACAAAAAACCGACAAATAACATAATGAAGATTACTAAAACATCACACATGTGGGTTTTGTGTTGTGTTTTGGATGACAAGACTCTGATTATGGAATCACAAACATTATTGTGTTTTATGTTGATTAGCATGTTGTGTTTTATATTCATTGTTTTATGATGGTGTGTTTGAAGTTTTTATAGATAAGTAGGGTTTGAATATGGTGTTTTAGTAATCCTCACTTTGTTATTTGTGCGTTTTAGGTGTGTTTATGGTTGAAATTATAGTGTTTTATGATTTTTTACACATTTTATGAAATTTGGAATTTGTAGCCGAACCCCACACTATTATAGTATATTACATTTATCAATTTTTTTCATCTATGAGACAAAGTAGAAGAGTGTTTAATTTTTTATTATTTTATGTTGGAACTTTTGAGATCGTTCATACTTGTGCTGGATTACTTTTATAGTGGTTTGTAGCTAATTTGATGGTATAGGGGCTTATTTTGTAATTCTATAGAAGTTGTAACCCTGACTTGGTGTAGATAAGATTCCAGCAAATTTATAAATTTGCTGGCTAGTCAGGAACACTATATATAGCCCTTGTATTGTAACCACTTCAAGCTTTTGGCTCTCTTAATGAATATTGGTGTTGTTTACATTCAATCATTGTTCTTGTGCTCTAATCTGATATCCAAGGTGCTTTACTGATTTACACTCTTGTTTGGATTCAATACAACACTTGTTGTATTCATTAATCCATTAGCTTCACCTTCATCTTTGATTTTTCTTAACTTTTCATAGTTCAAACACTTAATCAATAGGTGTTTTGGGCTAAAACAACCAACCATTGTGATCCGGATTCATATTGGGATCTACAATTTGGTATCAGAGCCTTAGTGCTCTTGGTTGTTGTGTTCTTGTTGAGATTTTTCATAGTGTTGAAGGTTTTTCAAAAGTTTCAAGGTTTTCAAATTTTTGGACTTAAAATGGATTGATTTGGTGTGTTTAATCGATAGGTTGTTGTTAATATATGATTAGGGAGTCATTTTGGACATTTTGATGTATCAAAAGGTGGTTTTTGAGCTGTTTTTGAGTGATTAGAGGGTTTTAGTTCGTGTTAAACCCTCTGTCTAGCGAAATTAATTTGAATACAGCGAACAATATTTGAAGATAGCGAAATAAATTTTTGAAGATAGCTAAAATATTGTTGTACATTGCGAACATAGCGAAATCTTTTCGAAGTTCATCGCATGATCACTAATTTCAACGATCATCATTCGAGCGAAATTATTGATTATCGGCGAAATAGTGTCAAGTGACCCTGTAGCGAAATTATCGAAGGCGACTTCGAGAACTGTGATATTGAACCACAGCGTTCTTATCACGGTAATCGGTGAAATTAGTCAAACTAACGTTTGTGTTGCTTGTATCAGCGGAATTAGCTTGTTCGCTCGTGCAGGACATCATCGTGTACCAGCGAAGATAGGAGATCGGTGAATATCATCAGCGAAATTAATACTGTTACCGGACTGCAGTGATCTGTCAGCGAATTTAGCCTCTGATCAGCTCTCTTTTGTCAAAATCAAGCCAAGATGTCGTTGAATCAACTAAGTCCAATTGCTCAAGCGGAACTTGAGACCGGAACCACTACTAGGCCACCAAAGTTGAAAGGGGCTGAAGACTTCAGCACTTGGAAGACTCGCATCCAGTCGTTCTTCGAATACACGGACTACAATCTGTGGGTCTTAGTCACTGCTGGACCCCACATTCCAACGGTTGTTCGAAATGACTTGGTAGTTGCTAACCCTGACCCCACAACCTTCACTGACGAAGACAAGGCCCTAATCCAACGCGATCGCCGTGCGCATGCAGCCCTAACCATGGCTTTGTCAACTGATGACTGCAACATGTTTGAAGAACACCGAACTGCAAGTGCACTCTGGAATGCATTGATTGAGTATTATGAGGGAAATGAAGAACTAATTGAAAGTAAGAGAGACATGGTGCAGAAGCAATACGACATGTTCTGTGGAGTTCGTGGAGAAAGTTTGTCAGATCACATCAGTCGCTTTCTGAATATGATGACCAAAATGAAGAAGGCAGGAAATCCTGTCACAAACCGTGCTGCTATCAAGAAGCTGCTGGATTCACTCCCTAAGGAATGGAGTTTGCAATGCATGATGATCAAGAAGGATTTCCTCAATAATCCAAATCCTGTCACTCTGTCAGACTTGATTAACACTCTAAGAGCTTTTGAAATGGATGTCAACAAAAGAGAAATGAACACTGCTGGCTACACTCCAAAAACCAATCCAACTTCTACTGGAATGAAGAATGTAGCATTCCTTGCCTCAGGTGGCATCTGTCAACAAGCTTCTGACATGATCTATGCTAACGCTTCCGCAAGCGCATCAAAAGCTCCACAACCTAGTGAGAAGACTGTCACGGTTGGCGATACATAAGCGTTGAAAGTGTCTACTGAAAACGTGGCACTTTTCAACATGTTTCTAAGCAGCTATGATGCTTTAATGTCAGGAGAGCTCAAGAAGGAAATGTTCACTGCTGAAGACATGTATCAAGTCGATCCAGATGACATGGAGGAAATGGATCTGAAATGGCAAATGGCCATGATCACCTTAAGGTTGAATAAATTTCAGGACAAGACCGGGAAACGTTTGGGTCTCGGAAAGGCTGGCTTTGATAAATCCAAACTAAGATGCTACAACTGTAAGAATCTGGGCCACTTCAAGCGTGACTGTCCCTTGTTGAAAGAAGGAAACATCGAATCAATTCCTGCTGTGAAACAAATCACTGTTGAAGAAAACAAAAACAATGCGTCTCCTAGCACGCCAAAAGCTTTAGTCGTCAAAGATTATGATTGGAGTGAAGAAATTGCTGAAGCTAATGAGCAAGTCAACAAAGCTCTCATGGCAAAGATCTCAAGCGAGTTCTCTTCGAAGCAGTTTGAGAAACAGACAGCTGGAATTCCAAAAGGAGACAATACTGCTGACAAGGGTTTGAAAAGCATTTTCACCTCTCCGGAAACTGAGAAAGAAAAGAAGTCTGAAGAAGCTAAGGAGCAGATTCCTAAGGATGCATCTGACCAGAAGAAAGACAAAGGAAAAGCCTCAGCCACAGCAATGAAAACTGAATATTCCAAAGAAAAGGCTGATAAAGACTTGGTAAATAGTATTCCACATAACTTTAAAGTAAAGTTATGCTCACCAGCATGCGTTGATGTCGTGGCACATTACAAGTCTCTTAATCTAGAATTTGAGAGACAAAAAGACAAAGCCTTAAAAATGAATAACAAACTTAAACTGAACGAGGCCGCATACCAGAGAAAGTTGAATTCAACTTTAGCTGAGATGCAAACTCTAAAAGAATTTGTGATTAGAAAAGATTTTATCATTAACGATCTCACAGATAGACTAGAAAAGGCTTTGAATGAAAAGAACAAATTGCAAATTATCATTGATAAATGGAATGTCAGTCAAAAGGCCTTTACTGACATCAAAAACTGCCAACGACCAACGTATGTGAAAGACGGGATCGGGTATAAGGATAGGCAAGGAAACGAAAGAAAACTCTTCCTTCCACCATATAGCAAAAACTATGTGCCTATACCTACTCCTCATCCTGAAATCGATCTCATTGATGAAAAGGCCTCTATAGAACAAAACGATTCTTGTGAAAACGAAACAACCGCTAACTTTTCTAAAAGTAATGCAGATCCAATTGTGTGTAAAGAAGATGTGTGCGATGAGGATGGAGACTGCGGCGGTTGAAAAATAGGAATACGTTATTCAGGCGACAGTTATTCCACTGTTAACTGGTTCGCCTGGAACTGTTCTAGGGAAAACAATATTCGGGATGAATGTAATAATTTAATTAGGATGGATGACTGTAATGGCCATATGCCTAAATTTAAATCTTCGGATGACTGTAAGGGCCATGTGCCTACATTTGAGACCCGTGATCGTGAACATGCTATGTTTGAATGTCATGATTTAAATTCTGCATTTTGTGATGATAAAGTTGTTTGTGAATCTCCTGTATTTGTGCCAGAATTGAAAAAGAATAGCTTTGGAAAATTCCTCACCGAGGAAATTCCAGAATTTATTCCATCTCGAACAGGTATAGGTATGACAGAATCTGAAGAGAGAGTCACTGAAGATCAATGCAATGAAGACTCAAGCACTGCTGTCCCAGAGGATGAAATGAAGACTTCAAGTCCTGAGGATGAGCAAATATCAGAAACATCAAACGAAGGTCGAACAACAGACAGTGAGAGCACAGAATTTTCAAGTGAAGAAACCTTGAAAACCTCATATGTAGATCAAACAACAAATGATGAAAGCTCCGAAAGTTCAAGTGTTGAAGACCAAGATTCAGAAAGTTCAAGCGAAGATCAAAGCTGCAATGATTCCAGTTACGAAGCAAGTGAAGAGCAAGAGTCAAGTGAATACCAAGTGTCTGAAAGTTCATCTGATTCCGACAATGATGAAGAATGTTCAGAAGATGAAAGCAGAGTTGACAAGAAAATGAAGAAAGCAGAAAGCTCAAGACACTCATCACATACATCATCTTCTAACACCAAAAGACCCAGACATAAAAAATGTTTTCGCTGTGGTCATTTAGGACATACAGCGAAACATTGTAAAAGCAAATAAATTTCTAAACCAGAATATGATTTTGTTAAAAATTTCACAGAGCAGATTGATTATCTTAAGAAATCTGTTAAAGATCTGGTCAATTCAACAGCTTATTTTTGGAGACCAAAAGATGACATCGTGGGTCAAAACCACGATAGATTCAATATGAAGCAAATCCGGGTTCCTAAATCGAACTAATTTGTGTATATTCTTGTATTTCAGAATAAACTCCAGAAATGGCTTCGAATGCTCATGGAGTATATCTGGCATGTCGACAGCGGATGCTCAAGACACATGACAGGCTTGAAGGAGCTTCTGAAGAACTTTCGTTTTATTGATGGTGATTTCGTGTCATTCGCTGGAGACGAAAAGGGAGGGAAGATTGTTGGAATAGGAGATGTGGTGTCTGAGGCCCTCACCTTGGAAAATGTCAACTATGTTCCAGAATTGTGCTACAATCTCATGAGTGTATCACAAGTCTGCGACAAAGGAATTTCAGTGCTGTTCAACAACATGGAATGCTTGTTTCTGAAGCCTGAATATGTCGTACCTGCAGAAATGATCATGCTCACTGCTCCTAGACAAAACAACACATACGTGCTCAACATGAAAAATGCCAAGACAAATGATAACCTGACTTGTTTGATTTCAAAGGCCTCAGAATCGGAGTCACTGCTTTGGCACAGGCGATTGGGGCATGTAAATTTCAAAAACATGAACAAACTCTCTAAGTTGAACTTAGTGAGAGGACTTCCTATAAAAGAATTTCCTTTTTCTGAAAAATGTATAGCATGCGCCCAGGGAAAGCAACACAAGAAATCGCACAAGTCCAAAGCAGTGAATACGATTACTGCGCCTCTACAATTGATGCATATGGATCTTTTTGGTCCAATTAGTGTTAAAAGTCTCGCTAAAAGTTCTTACTGTTTGGTGATTACAGATGATTTCTCTCGTTTTTCGTGGGTTTATTTTCTTGAGGCAAAGAGTGAGACAGCTGAAATTCTCAAGGCATTCATTCCCTTGATTGAGAACGTGACCAAATTAAAAGTGAAGTCAATCAGAAGTGATAATGGCTCCGAATTCAAAAATCAAACCTTCATATCCTTCTGTACAGAAAAGGGAATTCATCTCCAATACAGTGCAGCCAGAACTCCTCAACAAAATGGGGTTGCGGAACGCAAGAACAGAACGTTGATCGAGGCCGCAAGGACCATGCTGGTGGATTCAAAGCTTCCAATCATCTTCTGGGCAGAAGCAGTTAATACAGCATGCTACGTTCTGAACAGGGTTCTTATTGTAAAACCACACGGAAAAACAACATATGAACTTCTCTTCAAAAGAAAGCCGCTTATTGATTTCTTCAGACCATTTGGATGTTCTTGCACTCTTCTAAACACTCAAGTGAATCTCATCAAGTTCGAAGCAGTGGGTGATATCTGCTACTTCATGGGATATTCATCCACTCAGAAAGCCTACAGAGTCTACAACAAAAGAACAAAGATGGTGATTGAGTCGTACTACGTTGACTTTCAAGAAGGAAACTACACTAACACTGGAAGTACTCCCGACTGGTTTTACGATGTGGGTGTGTCACACCCCGATTTCCACGTGTCACCGGTGGGCCCGGTAGGGGAGTATCGTGACGTGGTTGGCAACATAATAGTCAAACAACACAATATTTAATATGCACAGCGGAAGCAATATAAAAGATATAATACAACCGAATTTAATATTGTAATATCAAATGTCACAATATTTGGAAGTTTATCCACAGACGGATCGGAAACAAAATGGAAACAATAGTTCAACAGACTTTAGGCATCTTAAGCTTGCGAGACTTCTAGTGATGCTAAGGAGAAATCCCAGCCAATTACGCTTAGTACCTGCATTTAATCTTTTTGGGAAAATACGTCAGTTTACACTGGTAAATACAATCAACTGACTCATTTTGGAAAATGATTGAAAATTAATTTGGATGCACGTGGCATAAACATTTTATTTAACTTGGGAGAATTATTTAATATTATAATCTTGTGAACGAATTACATGTTCCTTGTGCGTTCAGTAGCCCGGATCTTGTCTGGGTTAAAGATCAATAGACACACCACAATATTCTTTTGTGCACTGACGGGTGTACGCCTACACCCCGCGCTTAAGTCGTGGCCATTTCGTAAAATGATGCCAAGGATATCCGGGACATGGTCATTAACCCCCCAAAGGCTTTAAGTAACAAGACTGTTTAAACGAGCCGATCAAATTATTCAATTAACCACCCAACGATGGAAGATTTGATGCCCGATCAAGCGGTATGCTATATACCGTAACCCAAGCCCGTATAGGGAAAATAAGTTAAAAGTATTTACCTGAGCAAAGTATAAATCACAATAAGCAAATTGCAAGTAGCTTTTACTGGTTCTCCTAATCTGGAACGAAGTTTTATAATAACCTATTAGAATCCTAACGGGTCTTTAATTAAGCTTAAACTTAGACCGGTTAGTTTCAAAGACACGGTTCGTACGCACGATTAAGCGAAGACCGGATAGAATGTGATTTAGACCTGACAAGTTCAGAGACTTGTTTAATATGGGTATTTCATACACATTCTGGATTTTGAGATAAAACCGATAAGGTTTGACCCGTTTCGGCTAATTTATGTAAACTTGTTACATAAACCGAACCGAACGCGTAATAAGCGCAATGGGTAATAATGAGAGCCATTTACAGGTTTCCTAAGTTAATATTCTCCATATATGTTGTGACATCAGTAAGATATCATTTATTATGCCCGAAATGAATTTAAACACAAACTATGCCCCGTAGGGGTAGTTTGGTCATTTTAAAGGTTGTAAAAGAGTTTAAGTGTTAACCTGAGTTACAGGCCTGATGTAATCAGAAAATATACTCAATTTTCTAAGTTATATCAGTAGGTTAAAGTATATATGTGAAATTTATCAATTTTAACCAAACTATGCACCGTAGGGGCATTTTGGTAATTTCACATAAGCCGAAAAGCTCAAAACTAAAGTCTGAGTTTAACAACCTTTGCTTACTGTTAGAATATTATAATTTACCTCAAATATTAGTAGGTATCACCCTTAGTATGTTTAAAATAGTTCTAGTACATACGAGGCGTTAAAAACGCTTAATTAGGCGATTAGAAGCCGTTTCCGGGTTCTATATAGAAATCTGATATTTTTATTATTCCAGGAGGTTTAAAATAATTTATTTATTATTTAAGATCAGTAGCAAAAGGTTTGGAGTCGATTAGATATGTAAAACTCATTTTATGGCCAGTAAGGGCAAAACCGAAAATTACCGGATTAAGCCTACGACTATGAGTTATGCTCAGCCTAAAATTAATTAAAAATCTTCAAAAATCCCAAAATAATATATTACATCAGTGGGAAATAAGTTTGATATCAAAAAGTAGGCTTAACTAGGCTATACGCTAATTACGCCATTTAATTAACATAAAGCTTTCATTTTGCGCTAATGAGCATAACTCTCAATCTACACCACCAATTGATCCCAAATTTTGCGTACAAAGTATATATATCAGTAACAAAGGTTTCTACTCTTTTACATTTTCAAAAATCACGTTTTAAGGTGATAAGGGCATAATGGTCAACATATGAGCAATTAACGGAATCATGCGAATTAATTGGTTAAATAATGAACCATGGTGTATAATCACAGAGGGTTATACTAGCATGTTACCTGGTCCAAATTAAGCTCTAAGGCATTTCTAAATCATACCAAAACGGGTCAGAACTGAAAGTCAAAGCAAAAGTCAAACTGTGCGGCTTTCGGTTCCGAACTGGGTCTAAACAGGAAATTGTCGGGTTGAACATGTTTAGACATGTTCTTACGCTAATTACCAAGTTATATTAATGATCAAACAGGTTGTATATGTTCTACATGGCTAATTATGCATAATTTAGAATTTAAGGATCATGTTGACTTTTTCTTAACAAGTTTGACCCGACATTTGACCTAGTTAGAGTGGGAATCAGGGGGAACCCTTTTGAGGGTTTATTACCCACATAATTACCAACATATAACTACTTTTGATTCGACTAATCACTGGACCATTAGTGATTAATCTTAAAGTCAACCGTTAATTACGACGGTTTGACTTTTAAGCTATAACTAAGCTAAAACTTAATTTAGAAAGGTCAAGTATACTTACAAGAGTCCAATGCACGAATTATGATCACTTGAGCCTGCTTGGGAGCTCCAGAATTGATCAGGAATGCAAGAGAAGGTGTGAAGAACAATGGTTGCAACCTTGGTCCTTTTATAGTGAATTTCTCACCACAAATTGCTGACAAGCAGGTCTACCACTGACCACAATTTACCAACATGTGTCCCTAAGTGCCTAAGACTGTTTAGGGGTCGCCCACAATGCAATAATATCAGTTTTGGTCGATTGAGAGTGTTTACAGGCTGCTGTCTTCTTTTTCTGCATCTGGGCGGTTAACGTGGCCCGCGTAAAAGACCTTAAGGTCTTATGCGGCCCGCCTGGACCCTATCATCAGACAAAACGTTTTCAAGGTGTTGCATCTCACCTCTTGGCCCTTCCGAAAGGTCAACTGAGCTAATTACTTGCAATTTGACCCCTTATTATTTACCCACAAGGGCTTTAGGACTTATACCCACTTTGCCAAGTCCCTGGACACTTCCGGTTAACCCGAAAAGTCATAACTTTCAATGTTAACGATTTAACCCCTCGCATACGAATTTGATCATAACTTTCTCATACGATTACGAAACTTTATGAAATTTATATCGTGCATTCTAGTGAGCATAATTAACCGTTACAAAGCTCCGGGTTTGTCAAAAGGTCACTCAGAGGTATAACTTAAACATGTTGACACATTTAACCCCTGTAGTTTGTAATCTCTCACTTTTAGCTTCGTATGATCCATGATTTATTCGTTTGATGCTATAAACATCATGTAGGGTTAATGTACAATATATTTATTCACTGTTGACATTTAGAACTCGTATTTTCATATACTTTTCATGTTTGTCAACTTTAGTCCTTTCACCACATTCTTTCACACGTTCAAACATATGACACGTGTCAACACTTTATAGGACGTGAATTTTCGAGGTGTTACATCCTCACCCCCTTAAAATAAATCTCGACCCGAGATTTACTGAAATAAATAAGGGTACTTTTCTTTCATCGTGGATTCAACTTCCCACGTGTATTCGGGACCTCTACGGGCATCCCATTTGACCTTTACAATAGGTACATGCTTCCTTTGAAGCTTCTTAACCTGTCGATCTTCAATCGACAATGGTTTTTCCACAAATTTTAAGCTCTCATCTATATGCACATCTGTATGGGGTATAACCAGTGATTCATCAGCGAAGCACTTCTTCAGATTGCAGATGTGGAACACATTGTGAATTCCACTGAGCTCTTCGTGTAAGTTTAACTTATAGGCAACTGACCCGACACGTTCGATAACCTCGAAAGGTCCTATGTATCTCGGGCTTAGCTTGCCTTTCTTACCAAATCGCATCACCCCTTTCCAGGGTGATACCTTAAGTAACACTTTATCACCTACTTCGAAGTGAAAAGCTTTACGCTTTGGATCTGCGTAACTCTTCTGCCTATCTCGGGCAGCTTTGAGACGGTCACGAATCTGGACAATCTTGTCCATCGTTTCGAACACTATCTCTGGTCCTGATAATTGGACGTCTCCAACTTCCGCCCAACAAACTGGCGTTCTACACTTTCTACCATATAAGGCCTCAAAAGGCACAACCTTTATGCTGGTGTGGTAGCTATTGTTGTAGGAGAACTCAATTAGTGGTAGGTGCTTATCCCAACTACCGCCCAAATCGATCACACATGCACGTAGCATGTCTTCCAACGTTTGAATAGTACGCTCACTCTGACCGTCTGTCTGAGGATGGTAAGCTGTACTGAAATTCAAACGCGTGCCCAAAGATTGTTGGAAACTCTTCCAAAAATGTGACGTGTATCTAGTATCTCTGTCAGAGATAATAGACATAGGTATGCCATGTAAGGCTACAATCTTATCCACATATAACTGGGCTAACATGTCAGAGCTATAAGTCTCCTTGATGGGTAAGAAATGTGCTGACTTAACCAGTCTATCAACTATAACCCATATTGTATCATTTTCTTTCCTGGTCTTAGGTAACTTGGTGATAAAATCCATAGTTACCATTTCCCACTTCCACGTAGGAAGTTCAGGCTGTTGTAGCAAACCTGACGGCTTTTGATGCTCGACTTTGACTTGCGCGCATGTCAAGCATTTAGCTACATAGGTGGCTACAGACTTTTTCAAGCCTATCCACCAATAATTTGCCCTTAGATCCTGGTACATCTTATCAGCTCCAGGATGAATGGAGTATTTGGAACTATGGGCTTCCTGGAGGATGACATCTCGAAGTCCTCCATAAATTGGAACCCATATGCGTCCATTTAATCTTAGAATTCCGTCCTTGCTAAGAGTTAACTGCTCCTCAGTTACCCCTAGCTTTTCATTAGGATAGTTAGCTTCCAACACAGCTTCCTTCTGTGCAGCTAACAACCTTTCAGTCAAACTGTTCTTTATCTCCATGCGCTTGGCATTGATTCGGATGGGTTTCACCCTCTCCTTTCGACTCAAGGCATCGACTACTACATTCGCCTTACCGGGATGGTATCTGATTTCACAATCATAATCATTTAAAGTTTCCATCCAACGGCGTTGCCTCATGTTTAATTCCTTCTGATTAAACAGATGTTGAAGGCTCTTGTGATCAGAATAGATCACACACTTGATCCCATATAGATAATGCCTCCACAGTTTTAGTGCGAATACAACGGCACCCAACTCCAAGTCGTGGGTGGTGTAATTCTTTTCGTGCACCTTTAACTGTCTTGAAGCATAGGCAATAACCTTGCCTTTCTGCATAAGCAAACACCCCATGCCAGTGTGCGACGCATCGCAGTAAATCACAAAGTCTTCTATTCCCTCTGGCAATGTCAGTACTGGGGCGTTGCTCAACTTTTGTTTTAGGACATCAAAGGACTCTTGCTGCTTAGGGCCCCAAACGAACTTTACTTTCTTCTTAGTTAAGGAAGTTAGGGGTGCAGCAATCCTTGAAAAAATTTCAATGAAACGCCTGTAATATCCTGCCAATCCCAGGAAGCTACGAATCTCGGTAGGCGTCTTTGGTTCTTGCCAGTTCGTAACTGCTTCAACCTTAGCGGGATCCACTTGGATACCACGCTCACTAACCACGTGTCCTAGGAATTGGACTTCTCGAAGCCAAAATTCACACTTAGAGAATTTGGCATAAAGTTTCTCATGATGTAGAAGCTTGAGAATACAGCGAAGGTGTTTCTCATGGTCAGCTTGGTTCTTAGAATAAATGAGGATGTCGTCGATGAAAACGATGACGAATTTATCTAAATACGGCTTGCAAACGCGATTCATGAGATCCATGAACGCGGCCGGTGCATTAATGAGCCCAAAAGGCATCACTAGGAACTCGTAATGACCATAACGAGTCCTAAATGATGTTTTGTGCACGTCTTCATCTCTAACCTTCAGTTGATGGTAGCCTGACCTTAAGTCAATCTTCGAGAAATAACTTGCTCCTTGAAATTGATCGAACAAATCGTCGATCCTTGGTAATGGGTATCTATTCTTGATCGTGACCTTATTAAGTTCACGATAATCGATGCACAGACTCATCGATCCATCCTTTTTCTTGACAAACAAGACTGGTGCTCCCCATGGAGACGAACTAGGTTTGATGAAACCTTTGGCCAGCAATTCATCCAGTTGTGTCCTTAATTCCTTCATTTCTGTGGGTGCTAACCTGTAAGGTGCTCTAGCAACTGGTGCTGCTCCGGGGATGATATCAATCCTGAATTCCACTTGCCTATCTGGTGGCAAACCAGGTAGTTCTTCCGGAAAAACTTCTGGGTATTCAGAAATGACAGGGATGTCTTCTATCTTTGGTTTAGGCTTATCAATAATCACTTGTGCCATGTAGATGACACAACCCTTCTTTAAACACTTTGAAGCTTTGAGCATAGTCGCTTGCTCAGGTAGCCCATACTGGGTATCTCCCCGAATGGTAAGTGCTTCACCAGACGGAGTTTTTATCACCACTTGCTTTCTGTTGCAGACAATTTGGGCCTGGTTATGAGATAACCAGTCCATACCCAAAACTATGTCAAAACCGGCCAATTTAAAGGGAATTAGGGATAGAGGAAAAGAGTGGTTCTTAATGGATATAACACATCCCTCTAACACAGTTGAGACGGTTTCTATGGTGCCATCTGCTAACTCCACCTCATAGTTTACACTTAAGGTTTTGACAGGTAAACTCAGCAATTTAAAAAAATTATGATCTATAAACGACTTATCAGCGCCTGAATCAAATAGTACTCTTACATAGACATCATTTACAAGAAAAGTACCTGTAATAACGTGGTCGTCTAGAACCGCTTCCTTTGCGTCCATTCTGAAGACTCTAGCATTAGTCTTCTTGGCCTCTTCAGGCTTCTTGGTGTATTTAGGGCAGTTGGTTTTAATGTGCCCCTTTTCATTGCAACGGTAGCACGTTGCGTCCTTCATCTTCTTGCAATCCAAGGTTTTGTGATCCGTGGACTTGCATATTCCACATGCAAAGGTTTTTGACTGAGTCTGCGAGTTCGACTCGAGTCTGCACTTTCCATAGTGTTGTTTCTTGCAAATTTTGCATTTGGGCTTCTCACCAGAATGATACCCATCTTTCCTTGACTCCGATCCTTTCTTGTTCTCACCGTTCCCACGGTGTTTCTTGTTCGATCTCCGTGAACCATCATCTTCACGTTTTCTCTTCTCAGCCTCCTTATTCCTCAGCGATCTTTGCCTGACCGCATCCAAAGTGAGGGACAAGGATATGTCAGCTACAGATCTAAAAGTAGCTGGCCGAGAAGCCTTCACGCTTGCCTTGATTTCCGGGGCTAAACCACCGATAAAACGAGCTATTCTTTTTGGTTCCGGGGTCACCAGATAAGGAACCAACCGGGACATTGTGTTGAAGCTCGTTAGGTAAGCTTGACAGTCAAGGTTTGTCATCACCAATGATAGAAAATCAGACTCTATCTTCTCCACCTCATTCTGAGGGCAGTAATTTTCCCTGATGAGGGCAACAAATTGAACCCACGACATGTTGTACAATGGGATTTTCCCGGTGGCTTGAATCAGTGATCTCCACCATGCTAAAGCTTCACCCTTGAAAGACTGCGACACATACTTGACTATATCCCTCTCAGCGCATCCGCTGATATCCACAACTGTGTCCATCTCGTCCAGCCACGTCATACAATCAATGGCTCCTTTCTCCCCAGTGAAATCCCGGGGTTTGCAGGAAACAAAATATTTATATAAGCAACCCTTGTCACGGGGTCCTTGATTTAGTACAACCTGCTGAGATGGAGCACTGTGGTGGTTCGAGGAGTGCCGATCATCATCTTTCTTCGGTTCGTCCTTCTTGGACGGTGGCTTTGAAGGCTGTGTAGATAGGGTCCTACTACGAGTCCCACTATAATCTTCGTACTGCCTTTCCAATGCCTTTGTAACTGCGTCGTCGACCAACGCTTTTAATTCAGCACCCGTTAAATTGATCCGGGCGTTATCAATGTTCTCCACTGGATGACTATTTATCTCGTCTGAGTTAGCCATTTTAATTGAACTGTTACAGAAAACAAGGACAATAGTTTATTTGGGAGTTTATTATGGAATCGCCCCTTAGGGTAATTCATTAACCATGGTAAACAGAGACCATATTTGGTTAATTTATTAATCATATTTATTTAGGATTTCTATCATAATTTATCCTTATTATAAAACAATAACAGTTTTATTTGTGGCACAAAAGGCCTAGTCACATGGACATTTATAAATTATAAGCTATGATTTCAGAGAATCACAACATGAAGGTATACTGGCACAATAGGCCTAGTCACAAGGACGTTTATAAATTATAAGCTATGATTTCAGAGAATCAAAGCATGAAGGTTTGAACCTAGTTCATTACCTTTATCTGACAGGGAGTCATCGCTACCACTGTCTTTTGGCTCATGTGGAAATTAGCAAGGCCCGTAGGCATTATATTACCACGTATGGTCAAAATATGATCATTTTAATTGATGATCTAAACCCATGATTCAGAGATCATTTAGTTGGGTTTGGAATCTTTGAAAAGATCCTTATATAAATGACGTGTGTGATTTTAATGAATCACATCTGCCAGGAGTGTTAACATGTTTACAGATGTTAACAGGGATTCGAATCTTTTAAACAGGTCTTACCATCATGGCTAAGTCTTTATAATGACACTCAGGATAGGTTTCACTCTTAAGATTCTTGTTCAATATTTAAATAGGCAGATTATTATTAAAAGGAATGATTTTGATTTATTTATTTCATATAATATATTTATGCAAGTAAAAGCAAAAATGAAATTTATAAACATACCATTCCATTAATTATTAAAATATTACATGTTGCCCTAAACGGGACTTTTCAACAAACAACTTACCCACGCAGGGGTTTAACAACATACATACCCACGCAGGGGCTTAATAACATAATAGTCCACGCAGGGACTTACACAAATAACATACCCTCGTAGGGGATTACAGAAAGATAGACCCACACAGGGGTCAAAACAAACAAGCATACCCACGCAGGGGTTTATACAGCAAGACTGGCCCACGCAGGGGCTCAACAACAAATGGAAGGATTCAGTGGTCCTTCTTGCTCTTCCCTTTAATTAGGCTCGTTAATCCTTGGAAGAAAGTTTGTCGCTCCTTTCGTTCCCTGTGAAACTCTCGCTCTACATGGTCCAACCTTTGCAGAATTTCTTCACGCTCTGGTGGGGAGAACCTTGGTGGTTGCGATTGTTGCCTGATAATAGGTCTTGGAGGTATTTGGTACCCGTGTGTTGGGTACCCTACTCCCCATGGATCTCCATAGGGTCCTTGGGTGTTGTAGTTAGCTGCTACCATGTAGGGGTCGGCCTCTGCGTAACCATAATTGTGGTGAGTCGGCGGTTCAAACGGGTTGTATGCCATAGAACCCGTGTATGCTGGAATTGGGTTGTCAAAACCCATCGGTGGTGGCTGTGGTACAGCTGGGTTAGAAGGTCCACCCATTTGTGGGTCCTCCTGATGTGGCGGATAGTGGCTGCCACTTGACTGACGAGGAGAGCTGAAATGAAAGTCTCCTGCTCGCGAAGACATACGCGCTCCGGTTCTCCTACGCCTTGGCGGTTGTGGAGGTGCCAGCTGAACTGGTGGCGGTGGAGGTGGTGGCGTGACTGCCATAAATCTTGAATCCACAGAGGGATCCTCCTGCTGCTGCTGCTGAGGCGGTGAATGGCGAGGAGGTGTATAGTACCATTCGTGCCTGGTAAACATAGCTTGAAAGCTATCTAGACCAACATAGGGTGATCCATGGAAAGAAGATCCATCAGAGATCTCTATCGGGTGGTTTGGTGTACCACTGGCAGGTTCGACGGGGTCCGTATCCTCGTCCATATCGTCCGCGTGATCTCCCGAGAAATGATCCTCCGGCCCCAATGGGTTAAAACCCACTGGTTCTGCTATGTAGTTTGCCGGGTTAAACCGGCCCCTAAAAACTGGTGTAGGGTCACCAAAAGAATTATGCGATAAAGATCGCTGCAATGGTATGTAGGAAGGTTGCGGGTTGTTGGGCTCATACTCCGGCTGTGGCCCATAAGGGTTATGGACAGGAGGTGTTGAACTGTGTGAGACCGACCGTCTAGCCGGTTCAAAGAGGTTCCGCCGGTTTTGCCGGGGATCGTCACTCTCAGTGGTCGAAGGAGCTCGCACATTCGAAGGTCCTGTCTCGTTGTCATTGGGGGCGGTGATTGGCCCATTTCCGCGTCCTCTTCTCCTGAAGAATCTTGGCGGCATTTTGTTAATCCTGTCAATACAACATGAGATAACGACAAGAATATATATATAAATTAAAGGACAAAACAAAAACCAATCAAGGTAGAATTTGTCCTATGTTATTTGTCTAGACTCGAAAGTTTAGATATGTGCAATTGTGTAACTGAGATTAAACACAAAAGGCTAGTGTTTAATTCACTCAGTGTTGGCTCTGATACCAACCTGTCACACCCCGATTTCCACGTGTCACCGGTGGGCCCGATAGGGGAGTATCGTGACGTGGTTGGCAACATAATAGTCAAACAACACAATATTTAATATGCACAGCGGAAGCAATATAAAAGATATAATACAACCGAATTTAATATTGTAATATCAAATGTCACAATATTCGGAAGTTTATCCACAGACGGATCGGAAACAAAATGGAAACAATAGTTCAACAGACTTTAGGCATCTTAAGCTTGCGAGACTTCTAGTGATGCTAAGGAGAAATCCCAGCCAATTACGCTTAGTACCTGCATTTAATCTTTTTGGGAAAATACGTCAGTTTACACTGATAAATACAATCAACTGACTCATTTTGGAAAATGATTGAAAATTGATTTGGATGCACGTGGCATAAACATTTTATTTAACTTGGGAGAATTATTTAATATTATAATCTTGTGAACGAATTACATGTTCCTTGTGCGTTCAGTAGCCCGGATCTTGTCCGGGTTAAAGATCAATAGACACACCACAATATTCTTTTGTGCACTGACGGGTGTACGCCTACACCCCGCGCTTAAGTCGTGGCCATTTCGTAAAATGATACCAAGGATATCCGGGACATGGTCATTAACCCCCCAAAGGCTTTAAGTAACAAGACTGTTTAAACGAGCCGATCAAATTATTCAATTGACCACCCATCGATGGAAGATTTGATGCCCGATCAAGCGATATGCTATATACCATAACCCAAGCCCGTATAGGGAAAATAAGTTAAAAGTATTTACCTGAGCAAAGTATAAATCACAATAAGCAAATTGCAAGTAGCTTTTACTGGTTCTCCTAATCTGGAACGAAGGTTTATAATAACCTATTAGAATCCTAACGGGTCTTTAATTAAGCTTAAGCTTAGACCGGTTAGTTTCAAAGACACGGTTCGTACGCACGATTAATCGAAGACCGGATAGAATGTGATTTAGACCCGACAAGTTTAGAGACTTGTTTAATATGGGTATTTCATACACATTCTGGATTTTGAGATAAAACCGATAAGGTTTGACCCGTTTCGGCTAATTTATGTAAACTTGTTACATAAACCGAACCGAACGCGTAATAAGCGCAACGGGTAATAATGAGAGCCATTTACAGGTTTCCTAAGTTAATATGCTCCATATATGTTGTGACATCAATAAGATATCATTTATTATGCCCGAAATGAATTTAAACACAAACTATGCCCCGTAGGGGTAGTTTGGTCATTTTAAAGGTTGTAAAAGAGTTTAAGTGTTAACCTGAGTTACAGGCCTGATGTAATCAGCAAATATACTCAAATTGCTAAGTTATATCAGTAGGTTAAAGTATATATGTGAAATTTATCAATTTTAACCAAACTATGCACCGTAGGGGCATTTTGGTAATTTCACATAAGCCGAAAAGCTCAAAACTAAAGTCTGAGTTTAACAACCTTTGCTTACTGTTATAATATTATAATTTACCTCAAATATCAGTAGGTATCACCCTTAGTATGTTTAAAATAGTTCTAGTACATACTAGGCGTTAAAAACGCTTAATTAGGCGATTAGAAGCCGTTTCCGGGTTCTATATAGAAATCTGATATTTTTATTATTCCAGGAGGTTTAAAATAATTTATTTATTATTTAAGATCAGTAGCAAAATGTTTGGAGTCGATTAGATATGCAAAACTCATTTTATGGCCAGTAAGGGCAAAACCGAAAATTACCGGATTAAGCCTACGACTATGAGTTATGCTCAGCCTAAAATTAATTAAAAATCTTCAAAAATCCCAAAATAATATATTACATCAGTGGGAAATAAGTTTGATATCAAAAAGTAGGCTTAACTAGGCTATACGCTAATTACGCCATTTAATTAACATAAAGCTTTCATTTTGCGCTAATGAGCATAACTCTCAATCTACACCACCAATTGATCCCAAATTTTGGGTACAAGTATATATATCAGTAACAAAGGTTTCTACTCTTTTACATTTTTAAAAATCACGTTTTAAGGTGATAAGGGCATAATGGTCAACATATGAGCAATTAACGGAATCATGCGAATTAATTGGTTAACTAATGAACCATGGTGTATAATCACAGAGGGTTATACTAGCATGTTACCTGGTCCAAATTAAGCTCTAAGGCAATTCTAAATCATACCAAAACGGGTCAGAACTGAAAGTAAAAGCAAAAGTCAAACTATGCGGCTTTCGGGGTCGCCCACAATGCAATAATATCAGTTTACCAACATGTGTCCCTAAGTGCCTAAGACTGTTTAGGGGTCGCCCACAATGCAATAATATCAGTTTTTGGTCGATTGAGCGCGTTTACAGGCTGCTGTCTTCTTTTTCTGCATCTGGGCGGTTAACGCGGCCCGCGTAAAAGACCTTAAGGTCTTATGCGGCCCGCCTGGACCCTATGATCAGACAAAACGTTTTCAAGGTGTTGCATCTCACCTCTTGGCCCTTCCGAAAGGTCAACTGAGCTAATTACTTGCAATTTGACCCCTTATTATTTACCCACAAGGGCTTTAGGACTTATACCCACTTTGCCAAGCCCCTGGACACTTCCGGTTAACCCGAAAAGTCATAACTTTCGATGTTAATGATTTAACCCCTCGCATACGAATTTGATCATAACTTTATCATACGATTACGAAACTTTATGAAATTTATATCGTCCATTCTAGTGAGCATAATTAACCGTTACAAAGCTTCGGGTTTGTCAAAAGGTCACTCAGAGGTATAACTTAAACATGTTGACAAATTTAACCCCTGTAGTTTGTAATCTCTCACTTTTAGCTTCGTATGATCCATGATTTATTCGTTTGATGCTATAAACATCATGTAGGGTTAATGTACAATATATTTATTCACTGTTGACATTTAGAACTCGTATTTTCATATACTTTTCATGTTTGTCAACTTTAGTCCTTTCACCACATTCTTTCACACGTTCAAACATATGACACGTGTCAACACTTTATAGGACGTGAATTTTCGTGGTGTTACAGGGTGTGATCTTCAACACCTTTGAAATTCCAGAAGATGTTCCAGAAGCAGAACCTGCAGAAGTCGCTCAAGTTGAACCTCTGTTTGATACTTCAGATATTGGTTTGACTCCGTTCACTACTCGTTTCACTCCATTCTCTGCTAATCCACTTCTCTCTGTGGATGAAGCAACTGGTGACACTTCGCCTGAGAACACCCCAGAAAACGGTGCCTCTTCTTCACAGGGGAATGTGGATGAACCAACTCAAGAAGATGACCCTCCAGTCATCTACGTGGACGAACACTTCACCAACCTTCCGCAGCAGATTGAGTCTCAGACAAATGCAGGGTACAAGACAAATCGAAATCATCCTCTAGAAAATGTCATAGGTGCAGTCGAAGAAGGAGTGCGTACACGAGGTCAGTCGTCAAGCATCAACAAAGGTCTCTATGTAGCTTTTCTCTCACAATCCGTGCCACGGGACATTGAAGATGCGATTCTAGATTCCAGTTGGGTTCAAGCAATGCAGGAAGAATTATCTCAATTTCGCAAACTCAAGGTCTGGGAGTTAGTAGATCTACCTGAGGGAAAGTTTCCGATTGGTACCAAATGGGTCTTTCGTAACAAGATGGATGATCGTGGAGTAGTAATCAAGAACAAGGCCAGATTAGTAGTGCAGGGTTTTCGTCAGGAGGAAGGAATTGATTACGAAGAGGTTTTCGCTCCAGTTGCAAGATTGGAGGCCATCAGAATATTCCTGGCTTACGCGTCATACAAAAATTTCAAAGTTTTTCAGATGGACGTAAAGAGCGCTTTTCTGTATGGGAAGGTAAAGGAAGAAGTCTACGTGTGTCAGCCTCCAGGTTTCGAAGATCCTCATTTTCCAGGTCGCTACTACAAGTTGGACAAAGCCCTCTATGGTCTTCACCAAGCTCCACATGCTTGGTACGAGACTTTGTCAACTTATCTTTTGAAGTGTGGATACACCAGAGGAACGATCGACATGACTCTCTTCACCAAAAGAGTCGGAGAAGACGTAATGCTAGTTCAGATTTATGTGGACGATATCATCTTCGGGTCAACCAACGAAGAACTGTGTAGAGAATTCGAGTCTGTCATGAAGGCATAGTTTGAAATGAGCATGATGGGATAGCTGACGTTCTTCTTGGGGCTAGAAGTGAAGCAAAAGGAAGACGGGATTCTTATTCATCAGGCCAAGTACATTCAGGATATTCTCGCAAAGTACAACATGAACGACTGCAAAGTTGCAAGTACTCCATTTGCTTCTCAGACGGAGCTTACTCTAGATCCTCAAGGAAAACCTGTAAACAAGTCCTTCTATCGCTCGATGATCGGATCTCTGATGTACTTAATGGCTAGCAGGCCTGACATCATGTGGGCTGTCTGTCTCTGTGCTCGCTTTCAGACTAATCCCAAGGAATCTCATGAAACCGCTGTGAAGCGCATCTTCCGCTATCTTAAAGGAACTCCGAAACTAGGTCTTTGGTATCCTAAAGATAGTAATTTTGATCTTATTGCTTATTCTGACAGTGATCATGCAGGTTGTAAAGTAGATCGCAGGTCTGTATCAGGAGGATGTCAATTCTTGGGAAATCGTCTGATCTCATGGCAAAGCAAGAAACAGACAACTATGTCCACCTCCACCGCTCAAGCAGAATACACCGCGGCCTATAGTTGTTATTCACAAGTTCTCTGGATACAAAATCAGTTGTTGGATTATGGAATCAACATCATGAAGACTCATATATTCATCGGCAATGAGGCATGCCTGGGAATTGTGAAGAATCCCATCCACCACTCCAGAACGAAGCATATCGAAATTCGTATTCACGCCATTCGAGATGCGTACGAGAAAGGATACATTCAAGTGGTACCAGTGGATACAACTCAGCAACGCGCCGACATTTTCACAAAAGCTTTCGATAAAACTCGATTCAACCAGCTGGTAACCTGGTTGGAAATGGTTAATTTCCTTGAATGGAAATGAATCTTGTGTCCAAAAGCTTTCGTAAATACTCTATCTTCTGTCCATTTAAAAAAACGTTTGTTAAAAGTAAAACAAGTATCGTTAAACATTGCCCACCAAAAAGATTTTCTGATTCTTAAAATTTCATTTTCGGGCAAATGGACTTTCGAAAATAAAGATTTTAGGGGGGATATTCCAGAAAATAAAAAATGAGATGCTTGTTTCTGACTCCTGTTAGAGGAAATGATAGAAAATTGCTAACTCTTTGCCATTTCCTGGAAAACAGAAAAAAAAAAAGAGGAAATCGGGGTACCAAGTAACGACGTGTTAGTAGATTCAGCAACACCGACGAGTAAACTGCTGTTGGGGAGCAGAACATAACATCTACACAAGGATTCTGGCTTCTCTCAGACATTACGCATCTTGTGGGTAACACGTTGCGGCATATGGCTTAATGGTCTTAAATCTTGTGTTGATAGATTGCCAAAGTCTGAGATCTCGGGTCTTTATATTGGTTCTCATTCGGGGGGTATCATAGTTGGTCTTCTGCTGCATCCAGATACATGCTGACCTGGAACTCCTATGATATCCCTTCATAATAAGCGCCTTAAAAAAAAAAAAAAAAAAAAAAAAAAAAAGAGGCCAGACCCTTTCATAATAAGTGCCATTTATGGCCAGAACCTTTTGATGGATTAGTTTCGGTCTCTCTGCTGTACGAAAGTACTGACCTGTTCACTGAACTGTCTGTCTCAGCCCTCGATAGTTCTTGGGATCTCTGTTGTACGAAAGTACAGACCTGATCTCCGCTCTATCATTGAAATGAATGGATCCAATATACTCACCTGTTATGAAGAACCTTTGTGCATACCTTGATCGCGGGGGTATGTCCTGACGTGGGACTCACGGGCGTAATGATTCTATTCTCAATAGCTTGTGTGGGGGCCATAGAAGTCTTGTCAATATTAACGAAAACATGATAAAAGCGCTCTCCGAAGGCATGTTGAAAGAAGGATGCATGGATTTAAGCGGACAAACATAATGGCAGTTTTTCTTGTGCCCTGCTTAGTAATTATTAATAATTATAATAAATAAGAAATTGGCAAGTGTTGGCGATATGATCCTCTGCAGGTAAGTCATCGAGCGTTGAATGTTTCAAGAAGATTCGCATCAAATGGAACCTCCCAGAGCTGAAAATTCGAAGTTCGGAGTCTATATGGCCCAAATTTTCTTAAATTGTGTAAATATTTCATAAATCATTGTATTTTAAAGAAAAATGGGCACATTTTTCGAGAAAGTTTGAAATTTACGAGCGAAATTAAAAGTATTTTGAAAACATTCCTATGGCGGCGAAGATAAGATACCAGCGAAATTGTTATTTCGCTTGTTATCAAATTTTCGATATAAATATCTGATCTAACCGTCATTTTTCAAACTTTTCAAATCTCTCACTCATCTTCCTCGCTAATCTCCGGACATACTATCTAAACAAACACAAGATTCATTTTCGTTCAAAGATCATCAGGTAAAACTCCAATTTTAGCATCACATACAATCATCGAAATCATAGGTTCACATTCTCGGTTTATTGTGTTTTGTTTAAATCTTCATTATTGCTCTATGTGTTCTTAAACCTTAGATTATGAATCTGTAATCTCTAGGGTTTGTTATAAATGCTTTAAACCGTTGGAACCAAGATTTCGAAATGCTATTTCATGTTTGATTTGGACTGTGATCTTTGTTCGAACAAATCTAGAAATGTTAGGGGTTTAGTAAGAAAAAGATGATGCCAGCGAATTAGTCTTGAATGTAGCGAAGTCAGCGAAGATAACAAGGAATCTCAAAAGTCTCGAACGCGAGTTCGAGCAACCGGTGGAATAATCTATTTCGCCGGTAATGTGGCCGAGACAAGTGTCTCCGCTGCTAAATTGTTTCCGGGACAAAACCATGTCTTCGCTAAGTTCGCTAGCGATTTTATCTCGGTAAAATGTCCTCGCTGCCAAATCGCTCCGAGTTAGAACTCTTTTGTCTTCGCTAGTGGATCGTCTTCGCTAGTGGATCAATCCGGGTACAGAAACCTATCATCGCTGAGTTCGCTTTCAACACTGTCGATGAGACAACCTCCGGCCCGGCAGCGAAGACAACCACTGACCCGGCTGCGATTTTATTTATTTATTTTTTTTAATTTAAATTTTTTTTAAATATTGTAAATATCCTTGTAAATATTGCTCTTATTTGAAATTTTTCTTGTAAATATTTGTTTCTATCTCAACATTTCTCTCACTTGGCTCGTTTGGTGTTTCAGAAGCAAGATGGTGAAAATTATTGAGTGGGATACTACGTTAAAGCACAACCAGAGTATCAATCTTGATCAAACACCACAGGATTTTCAGGATGTAGCAAGATGGATTCGGTCTAGCAGAATCGGTTTCGCAGTTGAAGCAATAGTGGTTCCCGTTTATCGCATCCACATTCAAGAATTCTGGGAACATGCGAAGCCTGAAACTATAAACAACAAGAGAGGGATTTCTTCAACTGTTCGTAACAAACGTATAGAAGTTACTGAAGATAGGATTCGCAAAGTGTTGAAGCTGAAAGACAACGCGCAAGATCCAATCTCTTTAAGCAAGGATGATGTGTTGGACGGATTTCGTGGAATGGGATACGTAGGAGACTTTCATCTAAAGAAGGAGATTAAGAGAAGTGGGCTCACAAGGGACTGGAGATTTATAGTTCACGTTATTGCTATGTGCCTAGCTCATAGAAAGGGTGGATTTGATGGACTGAACCTAGAATGGTCGGCGGCCATGTTAAACCTATGTTTGAATCATAAATTCAACATCTCCGGTCTAATTTTCAACTACATGCTAGAGAATGTGAGTGGGAAAACTTGGGCAATGTATCCTCGTTTCATCCAGATGCTGATAAACGATCAGTATGAAAACCCACCAAATGATGGAAATCTGTACACCTTCCATGTGCCAACCAGTCGTCAGTATACGGAGATTAAGACTAATGAATGGGTGATGTTACACGATTGGATGTATGCAGCCGAGAGATTGCCTTTAGTCAGAGAAGCTTACAGAAAATATAGAGAGGCACTCCGAGAAAAGCAGCAAAGGATTGCACAAGCTGAAGCAGAGGCTGCTGAAAAGGAAGAACGAGCTAAAGGTAAAAGAAAAGGAAAGGAAGCTGCTAAAGATGAGCCTCCCAAAAAGAAAAAGGCTTCAGAAAACCCAGAAAGACTAATGGGTGCAAGCTTTAGACCAGCTGAATCTGAAGAACAGCAGCGACACATCAAAGATATGAAAGAGATTCACGCGTTGCAGGAAAAAGAAAAGAAAGAGAAGAGACTCAAGAGACAAGAGATGTCATCATCCGAAAGACCAGAAGTTATTCCAGAAGAAGTACAGTCTCTAAATGACTTCGTTGATACTTTGATAGTAGATCCTGATGAAGCCTCAGCGAGCAAGAAAAAGACAGATGAAAGATCTTCCAAAGTATCTCCTGTAAAGCCGACGAGGTTTTCAAAGCCACAAGTCCCGCCACAAAGGGTCCGTCCCTTTCAAGAGCTTTATGATAAACTCCTTAAAAACACCAATCCATCTGTGGCCAAGGAAATCTGTCTTCTCAAAAACCAAGTTAACGACACAAACGTCCTGAGAGAGAAGATTAAAGATCAGCGTAAGAAGAACAAAGAGATGAACGCCTATATGGCCAAGCAATCCAAGTTTATCAGATTCCAGCAGATGGGGTTAGAGAAATTGTACAGAATGATGAGAAGTGTGTGTGAGCAGATGAAAATAAAGCCCATGTTCTCCTTTGATGAAATCTTCGACTTTGAAACTTTCATAGAAGAAGAAACTACCAGAAAGGAAAAAGAAGCTGAAGCTAAGAAAAGACGCCTGGAATCGGTCTAGAGTGTAACTGAAGGAGATGAAAGTGATGAAGAAGAAGTTGACAGAGATGATATGCCAGCTAGATTCATCGAATGGGGTCTGGAAGAGGAAGTACAGTACGAGCAAGCAGATGGAAGAACTTTCTCACCTCAGCATCCAGAATGGTTCTAGAAAGAAAGAGAAAGACTACCTGATTTTTATCAGGTGATAACTGTCGAAAAGAGTGAAGCTACCGACAGAATCATTAGCTGGATGTACGACAACCTGAGAGGAATGTTTGTTGTTAAAAGACGAGGTGGTGTGATCCAGTACTTTCAGACCGGATTTGATCTCTTTACACTTCCCAGGTGGGATTTACGTGAACTTGGTCGTCTGGACCTTCTAAATCCAGATGAAAGAGGCATCGGTAGAGACTTTGAGCACATAATCGCTAAAGAATGCAACAAGGGTTTTCCTAATCATAGCCCACAGCGTCCAAGACGAAGGGTGTCAAAGACAACCATAGATCCAGTAACAGGGAAGGGAAAGGTGACGTGGGTGATCAACCCTGCTAAAGTTGTCACGAGAATCAAGCTCCCTGAGGAAATTGTTGTTGCTCTCAAAGATTTCAAGAAATGGTTCTATGATAGCAAGACTGGCGAAGCTGTGATAAGATCCAACGAAAATGTGGATATTCGAATCTTGGATCCTATGGACGTTTTTATGTTTGGGCTCTCCGATCTAACTGTGTTGAATGCAAGCCGCATAAACGTGGGAGCCGGAAATGCAAATCTTGAGGAGGCTATGCTATTTCAGAGAGCGGTAGAAAGAGCCTGGAAGTTAAAGAGGGAAATGCTGGATCTGGTAGACAAGATTGAGAAAAGAAAAGAAACAGAAGAAAAGAAAAAGGAAGCAAGGAAGAAAAAGAAGCATGAACATAAGAAAGAAAAGACCACCCACCACAACATCATCACCTCCGGCCTCATCCACATATGAGGCCACTATGGAGGATCAACCTATTAGTGAAGCTGTTACTACTCAAGCAACTCCGGATGCACCAATCGAAACTCAAGCACCACCCGAAACGACAACGATCGAAGACAATCCCAAAGAGCCTGAGAAGCCAGCTACTGAGAACCCAGCGGAAACCAATGAAGAATGAAAAGACAAGTATGCAACGATCTAGGGGGGATATTGTTGGAACTTTTGAGATCGTTCATACTTGTGCTGGATTACTTTTATAGTGGTTTGTAGCTAATTTGATAGTATAGGGGCTTATTTTGTAATTCTATATAAGTTGTAACCCTGACTTGGTGTAGATAAGATTCCAGCAAATTTATAAATTTGCTGGCTAGTCAGGAACACTATATATAGCCCTTGTATTGTAACCACTTCAAGCTTTTGGCTCTCTTAATGAATATTGGTGTTGTTTACATTCAATCATTGTTCTTGTGCTCTAATCTGATATCCAAGGTGCTTTACTGATTTACACTCTTGTTTGGATTCAATACAACACTTGTTGTATTCATTAATCCATTAGCTTCACCTTCATCTTTGATTTTTCTTAACTTTTATCGTAATTAATTTTTGTTACTGTTTTATTATAACTAGATTTACCACCCGCTGTAATGTGGCGGGGGTGTAAAACCGCGCAGAATAGCACCAATTTCACACCATACCAGCGACAACCAATGTTGACGTTATGGTGCGTTAACGCGAAGAAAATAGACTGCAACGTAAAACATATAAAATAATATTTAAGTCGATTTAGGACCCCGCGCGTTGTAACGAACCCGTCAAACGGGAAAAAATAGCCGACATAAAAACGTTGAACTAGACACGCACATTGAGTCATGTTAACTCACAAAATATAGTACGAAGTTTAAAGGGAAACATAAAAACGTTGAACCACACACGCACGTTACGCTGCGTTAACTCGCAAAATTTAAAACGAAACGTGAAACGAAAAAATTTTGCGAAATATGAAAAGCGTAGGGGACTGCAGTTGAAAGTAAAAAAGTTGTGAGATTAAATTGAAAAAGATGAAAACTTAGGGTGAAAGGTAAAAGGTCAAATAGATTTGGGTTAAAAGTGTAACATCAATTTTTTTTTTTTTTTTTTTTTTGAAAAACTCCCAAGTCATTTGAGTACAACACCTATATGCCCAAATACGAATTCTTAGAAAATTATGGATATATCGTTGTGACCTATTTATATTTATATGTATCTCAGTATAAATTTTATTCAAATCCAAATTGTAAATAGTAATGTACGTCGAAACATAAACGTATATGTCATTAAGCTACCAATTTCATTATTCTAATAATTATTATAATACAATGTGTTATAAAATTCCATGTAAACAGTGCTTAACTTTATTATCTGGAGTTTCAATTAAAACCAAACGGGTTAATTGTAATTTATCTTTTTATTCTTTATTGTGGCGAACTAAACGTCCGAACAAGTGAACAACATCGGTAACGATACTCATTTTCATGGTTTTCTAGACGTTTCGGTGTAAATTTTGTTCAAAACGGACTTGCATTTGCACCGATATTTGTGTTTAATTTTTCTAGCTACTATACCTAGTGTCTTTATCGTATAGAGATATCGTAACAAACCGAACCACGATTAAAATTCAAAATCCCGTCACGTGGAACATTGAATCCCACTAGTAGTTTTAAGATGATAAAGCTTTAACAGAAGTCCACGTGCCATTGAAGTTCATGCATCATTGAAACAATATTAGTGGAGAATAGAAGACCACTTGCTGTTGAAGCCTCCTTTGAAAGTTTATTGTCTTTTGGCATATGAATTCCAGAAATGCACCACTAAAGCATTGTGTGGGTGTTTTTATCTTTCTATATATTTGTTTTATAAAGAAAAACTAAAGTCAACTGTCTTTTTTTAAATTAATTTTACGTATGATCCATGTGATATACCTGTTTTATGTATTTGCCTATTTGGTCATAGTTTCTAAAAGTTACCCTTATTGTCTTCATTGCGCTCTAGTTATAATACCTATGAAAAGTGTTCAGTTAAGTTAGTTAGTGTCATTTGTCAAGGAAAAATATATTACGATAGGGACCATTAGTGTAATTTATGAACAATTAGGGGCTCTTTGATAGTTTCTTAATGATTCCGTTAAGAGGCTACATCTGAATCTGTTAGAGGTGGCGTGTGTTTAATTCACTTAAAAAACACCTCATAACGATTCATGGAGCATCTTAATTGGTAAGTTTTAGAAACATTCTCACGCGGTCAGGCAGGTCTCTTAATAGCTCAACACAAGTTTGCCAAACAACCCCTTACTACCAAAACTGTAATACTATATTTGTTTTGGTGTATGGATAATGGTAAATCAAGTCAATATGAAAATGCAACTAACATAATAGATTTTCTAATTCAGATTTTCTTTTCAACGTCGAATCTACGTGTACTCATACTCCTAAACTACACAAATATATTCTTATTTTACCACATGTGAAGAGACTCTAACACCATGCTAAAGCTAAAATAGCTCTACTTTAGATTACCACAATAAACTCTTGTGTCTTCCAATTTTCACACAGAAATATACATATATCTAGGGTATTAGAGTCAAAGAGGCTCGCAACCTATTTTTTCTCTATATGTAGACCTTCTCTATTTTTCTACTTACTATTTTAGCAATCATAGTTGACTCTCTAAAAACTTTCATTGTTGCATTCTACTTCAGGTATACTATCCTACAAGCGGTCCGTATCACATGACGCCAACATATTGATTGTGTTTAGAAACTATTTCTGAACAAACCTTCCAAATCATATCGTCGTCGAGTACTCACACGCCCATAGTTTAGTTTGTCAACCTAATATTCCTAGGATTTTAGGTTTTTTCTCTACTTATACCTTATTGTATACCATTGTTTTACCTTTAGTAAAGAAGACGGTACCCTGGCAAACTTCAAAAAATAAACGGATACACGTCACACCAACTTGAGCGCAGCTTAAGTAGGGCGGGAGGGGGCGGCCGACCCCCCGAACTTTTCGCTCAGTAGTGGAGAGTATGTAGTTTTCGTATATAAATTTTTAGGTATATACGTTTTCCACCCCGTGATTTTATAGAAATTTTTTGGTCCGATAACTTCCCCCCCTCTCCCTCGGTCGGAAATCTCAAACTTCGACACTGAACACCAAGGCTCACCCAAGGAGGTACCATAAGGGATAATACATAAAAACTAAATCACCTATTGTCTTTGTTCAATGTACAAATCCATAAAATGTTATACACAAGTTATTCTATTCATTTGTCGAATCACAAAGGATTTTAGAAACTCTTAGAAGTGAGCACAAGAATTTTCTGTAGCAACATATTGAATTATAAGTAAAAGTTGTTGTATAATATAAGAATTTATGGTTCAAAAGATTTGAAACGTGTATGAGTTGAACATTAGAGGCAGGAATGATGAAGGGATATTGGAGATGGTGGTGGTGTGGTCCGATAAAGGGAAGCAATAACAAAAATGATGCAAACACACCATTTATGAACCACATAAGGTGCCATTACCGTCCATCATCACCTGTTGCTTGATTTCTAAATGATATCTTCTTCAAAGCCCATCCTCTTATGATTTTGTTTTTATGATTAGGTTAGGTGGTGTAAAAAGCAAGGCCGGCCCTGAAGGTGGGCGGAGAGGACCATCAGCCAGGGGGCCAGATATTTCGAATGGCACATTATTTTTTTAAAAACTACGATATGTATATGTAAAAATACATAAATGAATAGGGTATACCCATACAAACACCAACATAGACCCACTTACAAAACTATTTTTATGGTTTAGATGAGTTATTATTAGCCAATTGGCATTAAGTTTAGATCTTTAGCAAGCCTAATACTCAATTTCGTTAAGGCCTAATGACACGTTTTTTCAAGCTCGAACAGAGTAAATGAATTCTCAATGTGGGCACTGGTAAAAAGATTCTTATTGGAGTGGATGTGGATCATACCTAACTTTTGCAAAGATTCTTGAAGGGAATATTACTTTTTTTTTTCACTTTTTATATCATTCTAACTGATAATGATACATAAAACAAACATAACGAAAGAACATAGGTTTAACTGTTTAAGGATGTCATCTATAGTTTAGTAACATGTCCCATGAGGGGTAGGAGTGGGGGTGGGGGTGGTATAGGGTGTGTTGGTGGTTCCACAAAATGTTGTCTAGAGTAAGGGTGTTGAAAATTCAAGTTAACCAAGTTGGGTTATTCAAAATTTTAAGAATTTGAAACTGAAATTGAATTTGATTTGAGAAAAACCAATTCAACTTCAAACATTCAAATCCGGTTCGGATTCGAGTGAATTCGATTTGAATAGGAAACACCCTTTATCTATATACCTAAAAATTAAAAAAATTGTTATATGTGTATCCCAAAGAATACATGTCCCCATTTAAAAGTTTTAAGTCTCCTAGCCAACTCCCATATTGATTGCAAAACTTTTATTTATTTTCTTTGTTTATGTAACAATATTTGTTATTTTTTTCTTTGTTTTTGTAGTAAAATTATGTTTACTCTTTCTTTATACAATGCATTAGTCTACCTTATAATTGAAGACATGTCATTCTTTATTGGGAGAGGTTATCCTAGTGACTATTGGACTTGTCTTCATTCAAAACATGGTTGTGAAGTAGCTTCACCTTGACATTTATAGTATTTTTTAGGCATCTAGAAGATAAGTATCTTGGCTTAATCTTGATCATTCATTTCATGTTATGTTAACCACATCTTTTGATCACACATGTTAGTGAAGCAACCATTGATGGCATGCCAATTTAAGGCATCTAGAAGATTCATTTTTTACCTCTACAAATTCATTCATAATAAAGATATAATTGTCTTGTTTCACATAATTATTATAAATATTTTTCAAAGGATTTATCACACCATAATCTGTTATTTTTGTTGTTGGTGTCCCTACCAATCAAATGGATGCTATTATCCAACTTATAAGGTTTGAGTGATAGGAAGAAAGAATCCATGTATAAAATGATTTAAGGCCCACAAGTTTAAAATGGCTTTCACTTTAGAATATACCAAACCTGGCTAAATCACTCATTTCTTAGCATATACAATGGTCCTAAAAGTTGTCATATTTATTCCTCCAAAAAAGCTCTTGTAACAAAATATGGTCCTTAAGTAACCCACTTCTAAGTGGTGGTCTTTGCCATACGTGTATCTAAGACTTGTATCTTGCAGGTCATGAGTTTGTAAGTAAAATTGCCAACGAACCGAACGTCCAGCGATACCGTTTGGCGGAAAGTTTAGTTTGTTGATGTTTGCTCGTTTAATAAATGAACGAACATGAACAAAAAATTTCGTTTGATTAATTAATTAAAGGAAAAATTACAAGTTTTGTCTTTTATCTTTATACCACTTTTCAGGCGGTGTCCTTTTTAACGAATGTTGACAGGCGGTGTCCTTTACTAGGTATTTTGTTGCAAGTTTGGTCCTTTACACCCAACCCAGTTAAAAAACCCTGTTAATTGTTGACAGGCGGTGTCCTTTATTAGGTATTTTGTTGTAAGTTTAGTCCTTTACCTAGGTATTTTGTTGCAAGTTTAGTCCTTTACACCCAACAATTAACAGGGTTTTTTAACTGGGTTTGGTGTAAAGGACTAAACTTGCAACAAAATACCTAGTAAAGGACATCGTCTGTCAACATTCGTTAAAAAGGACACCGCTGAAAAGTGGTATAAAGATTAAGGACAAAACTTGTAATTTTTCCTTAACTAAATGAACAAACATAAACAGAGGCCTCATTCGTTTAATTGTGTTCGTGAACGTTCGGTAATGTGTTCATGAATGTTCATTCATTTATGTTTGTTCATGTTTGTTTGTTTATGTTGTTCATTAAATATTTCCGTACATTTATATATTTTATCTAAACTTTTTATATTCTTTGATTTTTATATATATTTTTTACCATAACAAATAGAATATGAAACCCTATTCCCACCATGTTTGTGCACCGTTTCCTCTCCTTCTTATTATTCACACTAGTATTAAGCCCCCGCGTTGCGGTGGGGGCGTAAAACCGTGACAAATAACACCAAGACCACAGCACCGCTAGCGACCACCAACACTGAAGTTGCGACGTGTTAATGCAGAGAAATTAGACCGAAACATAAAACATAGAAAATAATAACTAAGTCGATTTAGGACCCGTGCGTCACGATGAACCTATCAAACGGGAAAAAATAGACCATAAAAACGTTGAACCACACACGCATGTTGCATAATGTTAACTCGCAAAATTTAGAACGAAGCGTAAAACAAAACGTAAAAACGTTGAACCACACATGAACGTTACGTCGTGTTAACTCGCAAAATTTAGAACAAAACGTAAAACGATTTTTTGTGAAATATGAAAAGTATAGGGTACTAAAGTTGAAAGTAAAAAAGTTCCTAGGTTAAATTGACAAATATAAAAAGCTTTGGGGTTAAAAGTAAAAAACCCAAATAGTTTTAAGTTAAAAGTGTAATTATATCAATTTTTTTTTTTTTTGAAAATCTCCCTAAATATGAGTACAACTACTCTATGCATCAACATGTTGATAATTTATAATGGATAAATTGTTTTTCACCTAAGTCGTACACCCGGTTAACTTACATGTTGATCCTCACAAATTTAGATTTGCCCAATTTATACATTTCTTATTTCGGTTTCACCAACCTCACACGTTTTCATTATTTAAAAAGACCGTTATTTTGTTTGTATTTTTCTAAATTTAAGAGTTGGGATTCTCATTTTCATTTTCATTTTCTTCTTTTATCTTTTATGATAACACATATTAAGAATTTCAAATATGAAACAAAGTTTTACTAATTTAAGCCGTGTAATACACAAAGTTCTAACCTAGTAGATGAATAAAAAAAAGTAAACTATACCTTTAATGTTTATTATAATAAAAACTTATTACATAATTAAATATTATATTATGCTATAGCATAACATGATAATCATAGTATTATTAATATGGTATCAGTAGTAACATTATTCTTATATATTTATAGTATTATCATCAACTTTTGATCTTCGATAGATTTCAAATATTAATCCACTTTGCATATCATCAAATTCTTTCATAATCGATTTGGGCGGACGGTAAGTTCCTTTCATTTATCCACCAAATAAAAATTAAGAATTAGAATAAGATATCATATATTAATTTGATAATTATATTTATTTGCGAATATCAAGAGTAAAAAATAAGGATTAGAATTAGATATCACATATTAAATTGATACTAGTTTTATGCCCGCCCGCGTTGCTGGGCGTTAGGCCGAATATTTGTCAACCAATTAATAAACACTACCATAGTTTTGTTAGGAAAAAAAAATCTAAAACGATAGTAAGACTGCAATTTTGAGCTGGAGCAAAACGGAATTTATCAAGACCAATGAGTGAGTGCTAGGCAGCTGTCTAACACGAATAAAAATTACATCAAGTCAACCAATTAAAAAAAACACTTCCGTACTTTTGCCAAAAAAAAAAAAACTTTAACGATGGCAAGACTATTTTGAACTGTGGACAAAAACGTAATTTTGAACTGGGAAATCATAATTTGTCAAAAAGCTTAAATGATGACAATATTATAATTTTTAAAGGGGGGAAATTGTAAGTTTTTTTTAACAGGAGGCATATTCGTAATTTTAAAATAGGGATACAATTGTATTTTATTCTGGCCAATAGAGAAGTGTCATGTAGCAGCCTGACACTATTCTCCCTCATTAGAATCGTAAATGTTATAAGAAAGTTTGACATATTTTTTAGGGTGAAATTTTATTAACATAATATTAATTCAAAACATTCAATACTCATATGCAAAGTATAATATTATATATTCACTATAGTAATATTAAAAATTATTGGACGAAATAAGTTCGTATCATGCAATAATCATATATAGAAATAACTAGGTTAGAACCCCGTGTAATACACGGGTTGAATAAATGTAATTTCATATACTAATTTTTTAAATAAACCAAATTATCAATCACGAAAACCAAACTTTGTATTAATATATTATTTATTTTTCTTTTCATTAATTAAAAAATATTATGTCGATTTTATTACTTAATTTATTAATCAAATTGGATATAACTTTCAATATTATCTGATATATAAAATTAATAAAAAAAAATATTTCTAACATATGTTATATAATTTTAATTACTTATGTAAATTGAAATTGATACTTATCATAATTATTCGAATTTGAACAATTAAGTAGGGACAAATGGGAAAAATACATTTTAGACGGGAAATTCATAAAAAGTGTCATACGTCCACCATTTGATTTCTTTTATTATATTGTAGTATAGATATAGAATAATCTATAAGGTATAATTTCATTAGTGAATCATGATTGTGAGCATTGGCGAAGTATAGAAGGGGCGGGGAGGGGCACCCGACCCCCCGAACTTTTCGCTTAATAGTGTTATATATGTAGTTTTCATATAGAAATTTTTGAGTATATACGTTTTCGACCCCCCGGTTCCATATAAATTTTTTGGTATATACGTTTTCGACCCCCCGGTCATTCGGGTCAAGCTTCGCCACTGACTGTGAGCGTTTGATATAATATTTACTTATCTTTTCTTTCACAAAATCAGGAACGAAATAAAATAGAGTTTGTAATAGAATATAATTTTTTTTCATCAATTTGTGACCAACACTTAATTTTAATTTTAATGTATTATTTATTTAATTCCTTGGGACTGGTTATAAATTGTACTAAACTTACATTCTTTATTCTTTCTTATCTTTTGTGACTATAATAAAACAATCACAAAAACTTTAAATAGCTTTACGACCGGTTTATTAATGAAAATAAATTTTAGTTTATCTATTAGCATGTGGTATATAATTTTAATTTTAGTTTATTATCTATAAGACATAGTCTAATATGATGACATGTGTCCCAAACTTGGTTTCTTTTATTATAGTAGATAGATATTATATTTATTCACTATATATGTGTGTAATATTGGATAATGATTTTTTTAAACTAAACATTATCAAGGCATTATTTGAAATTATCTATTAGAATTAAGATAAGTATTAATGATATATAATAAAATATAATTGAATTTTTTTAGATTGAAAGAGAAAATAACACGTGACAATAGTAGTCTTTTATTATAATTTAGATTCAAAACATGTAATAATCATATGCAAATTAATATTCTCTATATATATGTGTAATATTGGACTAAATAATTTAGCATAGGGGTAAAAAATCAATTTAAGAAATTTGCGTCTGATATCAAACTATATAAATGTACTGCACTAATTTTTAATTTGGGTTAATTCGTAGACTTTTAAATTTTAATTTACAATGATAATAATAATGATTTTATTAACTAAATCTTATCAAAATATTATTTGAGATTATTTATTAGAATAAGGATAAGGATAAATGATATTCATGTATTAATTATTAATTACTAAAAAAATATAATATAATACAATTAATTTTTAAGATTGAAGGAGAATATGCCACGTGGCATTAATTGAAGTCTTTTATTAGAATTTAGATTTATATTTATTTATGAATATTTTTAATAAATTAAGGAGAGATTGCCATGTGCCATTAATTGGAGTCTTTTATTATAAGTTAGATTGACGAATACTATTGACCTTCGTTTCACGATTAGGGCTTTACGTTCCAGCGTTGCTCCCTCTGCTATCCACCTCTAGCCTCCACCGCCTTCACCGATGTCTTTTTCATTTGTGTTCGTGAACACGTTTGTTTCCTTGAACACGTTTGTTTCCTTAATGAACGAACACAAACATAAAATCTTATTCGGTAAGTGTTCATGAATTGTTCATGAACACATTATTTCCTTAATGAACGAACACGAATAAGACCTTCTTCAAGTTTGTTCAATACTATTTCCTACATATACTGTCATTATAACCTCAAAGCCAAATAGAGTTGCTTGTTTGGCATACGACTAGAGCCCACAATCAAAGCTATGAAAGAGTTAGCCACTACATTGACTATCATCTATAAAAGTATGCTTTAATATACAAGTCAAATTAGTCCCATCTTCCCATTATAGCAAAACATATCTTTAAGCTTCTTCTTATCTTCTAAGAAGCCCTTTTTCACACTTGAAAGTAAAGCCCAAGGGATGCTTATGTGATAGAAAAAAGGGGGGGGGGGGGGGGGATACACCGTGCCAAGTAGCACTGATGCTACACAACTACCAGCGATCAACAACATCAGAAAAAGCTCGTTAAAATAAAATAAATAAAAAGAAAAAATAACACTGAACGAAAAGCATACGTAAAATCGTTGAGCCACGTATGCCAATCGCAACATGTTAATGCGAAGAGATAAGACTGAAATGTAAAAATAGAAAAGAATAACTAAGTCGATCTAATACCACGCGTGTTGCGACGAACCTGTCAAACAGGAAAAAATAGACGCATTGTGAGGGTCCTGTCAAACAGAAAAAAATAGTCGGAAAAACTTTGAAACCCACATGTACGTTACGGCGTGTTTACTCGGAAAAGTATAACAAAACGTAAAACGAAAAAATTGGAAAAGATGAAAAATACATGGATCAAAGTTGAAAATAAAAAATGTGTTTGGGTTAAATTGCAAGAGATGAAAACTTTTGGGTTAAAAAAAAAACAAAAAGGTTGAAATGCTAAAAATAAAACCTTTGGGTTACAAATGAAAAATCAACAAATTTTTTTGAAAGACTCCCCATGCTTAAGGTACAAGCCTTAATGCACAAACATTTTGTTAATTTATAATATGGTAATGGGACTTTAAAAGTTGAAAATAAAGTGAATGTCTCATTTTCTATGCTTTTCCTTTGTATTTCAGTTTCCGCACAATGCCTTAAGATCTTTAATTTGATCCTTTTGTAAACAAACCGAAGAAACACGAACAAGACCTTGTTAGTGTTTGTTTGTTAAGGAAATGAATGTGTTTACGAACGGTTCATAAACACTTACCGAACGAGATTTTATGTTCGTGTTCGTTCATTAAGGAAAGGAGCGTGTGTTCATGAACGGTTCATGATCACAAATAAATTTGGCGAACGCGACAAAGGCTAAAGATGGATGGCCTGGAGAGTAACACTGGAACTTGAAGCCTTAATTGTGGAATGGAGGTTGGTCGTATCCGTCGATGTAAATAATGAGAAAGAAATGGGGAATGGTGCATAAACAATGTGGAAATAGGGTTTTCTAGTTTAATTGCTAGGATAATACAATAAATAAAAATTACAAAATATAAGAAGTATAGATAAAGTATACGAAAGTACAAAAATCTTTAGTTTAAACAAAAACAAATGACCATAAATGAATGCAAATGATTGAATGTTCACGAACACAATTGAACAAACGAGACCTCTCTTCATGTTCGTTCATTTAACTAATCAAATGGAATTTCATGTTCATGTTCGTTCGTTTATTAAACAATCGAACATAAATGAATTTCTAGTCGAACGTTTGTTGAACATTCGGTTCATTAATAGCCCTGGGTATATATAAATTAGGGGTGAGCAAAAACTATACCACAACCGAAAACCAAACCATTAATCGAAAAAAATTACCGAAATTAACCGAAACCAATCAAACCGAACGGTTATGGTTAAGTGAATATGATTAACCGCCCATTCGATTACGGTTAAGGTATCTTCATTAACCGAATTTAACTAAACCGAACCGACTGTTGTTTTTTTATATTTATTTGTGATTCTTGTTTATGTTTACTGTTAAAGTTACATGTTTAGTGAGCATTAGAGTTATTTTCTTCCGCTTATTTTCTTGTCTCTCTTTATTTATGTCCTCTTTTTTTAGCTAGTGTATTAGCAACTAGTTATCTATATCCAGAACATGATTATATTAATTTTTAATTACTTATGAACTAAATAATTGATTTTTCGGTATACGGTGAGATAGCTCGTATAAGATAAGGTTTTATTTTCTTAAATATCAATAAACTATATACAAGATTCAGGGTTTGCCCTGAGAATTCATGTACCATGTTCGAGTATAAAAAAACGTGCTCTCATGCCTTAATAAAATTGGGTATTGGGCTCACTAAAGGTCTAAACCTAATGTAATGGACTAATAAATAATCTAAACTATAAGAACAATTTTGTAAGTGAGCCTATGTTGATGTTTGTATGGGCATGCCCTATTAATTTTTTTACATATAAATATCGGCTTTTTTTAAATCACGTTCCCTTTTAAATAGCGGACCCTTCAAAAATATCGGGTCCTGGCCGGTGGTCCTTCCCTGACAAGAATATAACCATATTCTTTCTAAAAACACAAAAAATGTATATATATATCGGTTAATAACCGCAATAATCATAATTGAACCATAACTGCCGATAAACTGAACTATGGTTAACCGCCAATCGGTTTTGATTACGGTTAACACTTTTCAATTAACCGACTTTGCACACCCCTTGTAGAAAATAAAGTTGAGTACATTACAATTTCAGTCCCTGAGGTTAACTCCCGCTCTCAGGTTCAGTCCCTATTTCAAAAAAAAATCAACACTCCAGTAGTCCCTGGCGTATTCAATTGCTCACAATTAAAACCTTTGACCGTGCCGGCGTTAGTTGACTGTTAAATCTTTTAATTCCAGGGAGGGCAAAATGGTAAATTCACTAAAGTTAGAAACTTATGCTACTAATACACCCCCAATCTTCTCTTGCAAGCTACAATACACTCTCCCATCTCCCCCAAACACTTTGGCAACTCCACAGCTCTGGCGAAGTTCCTCCGATCATCTTTCAAATGAGGCAATACACGGTCATTTTGTTCACATTGGACGTCGTCGGTAAGATTTAACTGAAATTTGTGTTTTTCAAATTTGTTTATGTTTGATTCCAGTCGTTCCAGTTGTATAAAACCTGAATTTTGGGTTGTTTATGTTTGATTCCAGTTGGGTTCAGGGTGCAAGTGACCAAGACGTACGTTAGGATCCAGTTTCGGGTCCTGATGAAGAATGGCAGGGGGTTCCGGGTGGAACTTTGCTTCCAACGTCTGGGGTAGATGTCACAACCCCCGACCCCACCCTGGGAGCGGGAGCCGTGAACCACTCAAGTGGTATCAGTGTTTATTAAATACGCAACGGAAAATTTTTCATCAGGATCATAGTTAGGAAATAATTTCAGAGTTTGTAAAACACCAAATTTTCAATATTAAATAAATGGGCTAAAACTCGTATTTCATTCAAATGTTTTTATAAGGATACGCCCTAATTAATAAAACATAAATTTCTTCTTTTATTCAGGTATTTATAGCCACTTTATTTAAGCTTTCAGTGCTCCATAGCTGGCTTTTATTATCTTTACAGCAAGTTACTTGAAATGCGTTTTGAAAACATTTTATCAGCAAGAAATACTGGCGAGTTCATTCCAGTTTATAAAAAAATATATATTGTTATACTTTACAGTATTAAGGGGAATTACAATGTATATTTCTATCAATTATTCAACATAATATGCGACTGGAGACACTCCCCCGTGCTCATGGTCATATTACCTTGGGCCCTGCCACCCAATAGTAACGGTTCCTATCACACCCTTGGTGATTGTGGACTAGTATTGTATACAAAACCCTAACTACTAGCAATAACTATAGATTACAAAGACTTAATCCCTGTAAGTATAACTGAAAAACATTTAAGGTTTTGCAAAGTAATTTGGTGAAAAGAGAGAATGACTCACAATAATGTGAGAAAAAGAAGAATGACTCGCTTTGTAACTTTAGGGTTTAACTACAAGCCTCCTGGTATAATCTTTGCTATAACTCCTGAGCTCTTAATAAAATATACAATGCACTCATGTTTAGTGTAATAACCCAATTCAACTTTATCAATACATCACGAGATCAGAACCCCAACGTAGTTAGCAAAGCATAGCCTTATTCAGGCAACGCCTTAACATCCGTTGATGGGTTCAAGATCAATCGGACAGAGTATCAAATCAGTGATCAGGGGTTAAACACTTATAACAGGGCAGGGCTTTGTAGGATTCATGGGTGTAATATTAAAGAAAATAGGGGTATAATATAGAAACAGAGAGGGGGCGAGAGAAAGAAGAAAAAGAATTGAGCAGTTTGAAGGCTCACAACAGCCTTCTATTTATACTAACTTTGAGCTTGGAGATCACACATCTTTCTGATCTTATCATCACACGTACACTCTCATTTATTACATATGAGTTTTAGATTATTTTACTATTTTGTATATTATAATTAATTCAGGTGCTTTACTCATTTATCACTTATAACTTCTAAAATATGGCGTTTTATAAAACGATGAATATGTCATTAGAACGAGCATATTTTTATCTACATTTTGACCTAAGTTTCGTTAAAAACGGGGTAAGGTTAATTATAGTGTATTTTTAAATATTTAATTATTAAACGGTTCCTATGTTCGTCTAAATATCTCATATTTCTAACAGTCAACTTACTCGTAATCTACCTGGTTAATAATATAAGTTTTTATATACTTTATTTAAAAAAAATGGAAATGTTACAGTAGATGTGTTGCTGCACCTCTGCTGTAAATATATGATGCATATATAAGAAATTAACTGTTGTGGATGATTTGGGTTGGGTTGATCAAATTTTGGGATTGAATGATGATCACCTAACTAGTAGGTTATGTAGAACAATTTAAAAAGGTTATTTTGGATAATTGATCGTTTTTCTGTTTTGGAACTCTGTTAATGGTGACTGAATGGTAAAATATAATGTTTATTTAAATTGTATCAGTTTGAGATCACTGGATATTAGTTTGAGATGTATCAGTTGAAGTTTGCAGCATATCAGTTGATATTAGGATCAAAGGATATTAGTTGAAATCAGTGGATGTTTGTTTATGTTCTATGTGCTTAGGATCAGATGATATTAGTTAAATCAATGGATGTTTGTTTATGTTTTATGTGCTTAGGATCAGATGATATTATGTGTAGCATATCAGTTGAAGTTTGCAACATATTTATGTTTTATGTGCTTAAGGTCAAATGATATTAGTTGAAGTTTGCGCATAAGTAGATGATTTGAATGGTGTTCAGGATAAATGACATTGCTGGACATAAGTAGATTGTATCAAATGACATTGTTGCACATAAGTAGATGATTAGAATGGTGTTTAAGATCAAATGACATTGCTGGACACAAGACCTATAAACAAAATTGTTTGTTTGCTACACATAAGTAGATGGATCAGTTCACATAAGAATTGTTGGTTTGCTGCACATTAAGTTTTGAACTACGCATAAGGCTTTGAACATGAAATGCACAATTGGACTTACTTATAAGTTAAACACCTACTCCACATTAAGTTTTCTAATTGTACGCACAATTGAACTTAGTTATAAGTTGAACAGTCATGATAGATTATGTTTTGCACTATTAAGTAGGATTTGTCAATCACTTGAACAGGGAGCATACATATTGGCATGGATAACATGAATTGTTTGACCAGATAAAGTCAAACCCAGTTCAACTTATAAGCTGCATTCCAATTCTTGTTACATGTGTTGATCTCTTGTTGTTTGTTGTGTTAGTACCTTGATATTGTTGTTTAATTTTCTGGTTACATGAGGTTTGTTACTAGATTAGGAAAAACGTTTGAAAATAGAGGAAAATTAAGAAATCATACTGCATGGACTGAAATTGTAAGTAAATTTTTGGGGGTATTTTAGTCTTTTCATAGAAATACTAACGGTTAGTTAGTGCAAGTGTTTTAATTGTGAGCAATTGAATACGTCAGGGACTGGAGTATTGATTTTTTTTTTAAATAGGGACTGAACCTAAGAGCGAGTGTATACCTCATGACTGAAACTGTACTTTATGCTTCAGTTTGGTTATTTTCACAGATTTTGTGTTTAAATTAGAAGCTAATTTCAAGCCTTTGAATAATTTGGGAACATAACCAAACTAGTCCATTAGGGCTTCTAGACCACTTACATTTATCCCTATTTTGTTGTTTATATATGCACTTGATGACAAATACAGTAAGCAACTTGCTGAATCTACTCTACTCTTTTATCCCTATTTTTATGTATGTTCGATTGTGTTCACCTGCATTTGTTTATGCTATTAACAACAACCCATCAAAACAAATTCCACTTGTTTAATGAATGAATGAATGAGCACATTCGGTTATGCACTTATGCGTTCTTAAATCGTTGTGTTTGTCTATTAAATTTTAAATGAACCAATACGAACAGATCTCGTTTGATTCAATTTGTTTACAGCTTTAGTAAAAACATTTTTTTCAGGCAAAATTCACTTTTTGGCCAAATCCAAATCTATCCCATAAATAAATTTTAGAGTTAAATGTCATTTTAGTCCCTGTGATTTAGGTTATTTTGCCAGTTTAGCCCAAAGGTTTGAAACATTGTCATTTTAGTCCAAATAGTTTTAAACGTTGCTATTTTTGTCCACTGTGTTAACTCCACCCCTTTATTCTGTTAACTAGAAAGACATTTCGGTCATTTTATATATAATTCTGTTAACTAGAAGGACAATTCGACCATATAAAATGATCGAATTACCCTTCTAGCTAACATAAAAAATGGACGGAGTTAACCCAGTGGACTAAAGTGACAACGTTTGAAACTATTTAGACTGTTTCAAACGTTTGGACTAAACTGGTAAAATGATCCAAACCATAGCGACTAAAATAACATTTAACTCAAAATTTTAATTGAACTCATATACCAAAATCTAATTTTCTTTTTTCTCCCACTTCGCCAAATCAAACTAGGGTGTGGGTTCTATTGCCAGGCATTCAGCACTACAACTTGCGAGTCATCGATTTGTTTGCTTTGAGGTAAACTTTCGATTTATTTATTTATTTATTTATTTTTATCTATTATCATTAGGATTGACTCGAATTACAACAGAATTCCAATTTTGAAGAAAATTTTAATGTTTGATTGTGAGATATTTGCTATTCAGAAGGGGGTTGCTCGTCTATCTGTCATTAGTCTATAATCGCTTCTGTTTTTATAAAACTATCTTATACAAAAAAAAAAAAAAAAAAAAACTGAATATTACTAAACAAGATTTTGATCTTTAGTAATATCATTGGTGAAAGCCCTATAAATACTGCAGAAATAGGGGATTTTATTACGAATAAATAAAGAAAAAAGTTAATTATCATTAGGGTTTGGGCAGCTCTATAATTACCTTGGAAGCACTAGTTGGCCGTCGTGTTAACTGTTGAGTGTTATGTGTCTTATGTCCAAGGCTTGATGCAAAACTACTATTGAGTCGGGGGGGTCTCACTGGAAGCAGCCTCTCTATTCCTACGGGGTAGAGGTAAGGTTGTCTACATCTTACCCTCCTCAGACCCTACCTTAGCTTTGCTATTGGTGGGATACTGGGATTTACTGAGTATGATAGTGATGACTGTGAATCGCCCAGATAAAAACGCCTAGGCGCCAAAAGCACACACTTTTGATAACTATGGTGTAAACTCAAAGAAGTAAATAGGAGAACTAAAAACACCAAGCATACACATACATTTTGTGATGTATATGTATGCTTGTATAAACTCATGTTATAAAAGGACATAGAAGATTTGTGGAGACATGACTCCTTTTAAGCCCTAAATCAACAACTATGAGAAAACATGTGTAATTCCTTAGTTATGACTTTTACAGTTGCACCAAACAACTCAACATTTTAGTTCACTTTCCGAATCCCAAGTTACATCGATCAAGAAGCAAAGGCCAAAGATAATGCCTCAAAGGTCTATTTCTCTAAAAACTTTATACAAAAGTGACTATTACCTTGTGTAGGTTGTAGAAGACTTGATAGTGGATGACAAAAATACTGATACTTTACCCATACATGCATAGTTGTTAAGAAAAAGTATATCGTACAAGAGGCCTAATGTACGACGCGTACGCGATGGCAAATCGCACGTTATGTTTTAAAAAAAAAAACAAAATTGCATGTACTGTATGTAGGGGAAATCGCATGTTAAAAAAATATATAAATTGCATGTTTTATATAAAAAACCATTTTCGCATGTTATACAAAATAACCCAAATCGCATGATGTTTAAAAATACCAAAATCGCATGTTGATAATGCCTCGCGTACGCGTCGTACGTTAAGACATTTTGTACGTTAACCGGCCTCTAGTTGTTAATAACCTCTCTATATTTCACTAGTTTACATTTAGTCCTTTAAACTTGTAATTTTTTACATAAAAAGTGTATTATTAGTTTGTGTCTTTAAACATTTAACCCCCTCTATCTTCACTAGTTTACATTTGGTCCTTAAACTTACAAAAAAAAATTTAAACATAAAAAGAAATATTCTTTTTAGTATAAGACTTAGATAAAATGCACTTTACATCAATATCGCAGGTAAGCGAGCAACAAGCTGCGCCGCTACCCCTTTCTGGATAGCAAACCCTAGCCTATTAAAAACAAACCCCTGCCCCCCTGTTGATGAGCCACTGCTGTGGACAACCTGTTGGACCCTAGTTAGCAAACAGATAGCTTCTGGAGCCAGGGATCCAAAGGTGTCGAAGGCGAAGGGGACAAATGCATGTTGGTTATCAGCACATGCTTTAGCGTGTTTGTCCACCTTTTTAGATTCTGCTTTCTTTACCGCTTGTCCTGCTACAAACTCATTTTCCCTTAACCCAGCTAAGGCCTAAGCCGCATGTCAACAAGCTAAATAGAACCAAGATGTTTTAGTTACATGGAGGTGGCAAAATAGGTTGGCCTTGCATGTTGGTAACGAATAACATTTTGGTACATACAGAAACATGTTGGGTCGGTCATCTAGAAACACTTTTAGCAAAAAAGTTAAGCTTTTTCATGTGAATCAGCACGTCAAATAATTGAATAAACGATACAGGAGCTTTAGTATTTTCCCGTTTAAGATATAACATAACTGAATTTGACCCATTTCAGGGAGGGCAAAATGGCGAAGGGTCTTATCTGGGCAACCGCAGAAGATTTGGCAAGAAACAGGGGACGGGTTCTTTCTCTGTATCGACAACTACTTAGAGCCCTAAACTCACCTCATCTTCCCTTAAATTTAGCAGCAAGAGTGCACAGAAAGGCGCAAGCGCGTGCCATTTTCATGGTGGCCGCTGAGGAACGCTCCATTCACAACATTAAAGATTTGGTTGATATAACTGAGTACTCTTTATCACTCCTGAGAAAAGGAGAAATCCCAAAATATATTCAGTGAGAAATCGATCTAGTAACTCATGTTTGCAGTATAGATGGAACTGTACCGATCACTCCCTCTTCAAAAACTGTATTCATACCCGACCCAGTTTTTACCAATACCGGGTCATTGAATCGTTAACTAGAGCTGGAACTGATTCCAGCCCAAAAGAGCCCAATTTTAGAATGTCATGATCATTATAGGCTTGTTAGCATAGCTTTTGAGCTATACAATGATTTTAACTTTATTTTTCTACAAACAAAAACATTAGAATTATGGTTTAATACGTTCTTAGCATTATAGTTTTATGCTTAGCTGAGTGTGATTCTAATTCTGAAACTAAAAATAAAAGACCTCTTAAATTTAAAAGCCTGTAAAAGCTTAGGTTTGCGCCTCTTTTCTAGATACTAGTGGGTTGGCCTGTGTGATGCGATGGGAGTCACCAAGGCTCCTGGTCTGCTTTAAACACTGTGGTGGTGGCGCCGACGGCAACAACAATAGTAGTCGTATTATTCGTACTATCAGGATCATATCTTATAAGAACTTCACCCGCGCTATACAACGGGGACGACATTATATAATTTTTAACAACACTAACCATATCAACGTTCTCTATCTACAAGACATATCCTTAACATGCTGAATGCGCCAAAGCTAACTCAATTAACAAATGCGTAAACTAATCAAATGTAAGTCATAAAAATTATGTTTTTGACTCAATAAAAATTACTCATTTGACCCGTTCGAAATATGAACATATTATTTTATTATTATAATTGCTTTTGAGCATATTTTGTTTTTTTTTTAACTTTTAAAATACGATATTTTATTAAATACCAAGTGTGCTGTTGTGACGTGATTATTTTGTCTACGTGTCTAAATTTATTGGGGTATTGGATTTTAATAATCCCAAGTTTCACTAATTGGCCGGTAATAATCCCAACTTCAAAAATTGCCTACAACAGTCCCAACTTGTAAGATTTTGGCCACCAATGATCTTTGTCTAACTGGGTTATAACCTTGTTGGGCTGGTGACCTGCAACTTATTCCGGCGACCCGTTTTACCCCTGAAACCACCAAACGAGACCACCACCAATCATCTCCGACCTCCTGTAATCTTCTCCGCTTCTCAAAAGTTTAAAATTTCCACCATCTACGCAACTCCGGTAACCTGCAACTTATTCCGACGACCTTCTTTACCCCTGAAACCACCAAAGGAGACCACCACTTGTCATCTCCAACCTCTAGCGACATTCTCCGCCGCTCAAAACTTCAAAAAACTAACTGGGTTATAACCCAGTTAGACAAGGATCATTGGTGGCCAAAATCTTACAAGTTGGGACTGTTGTAGGCAATTTTTGAAGTTGAGTTATTACCGGCCAATTAGTGAAACTTGGGATTATTAAAATCCAATACCCCAAATTTATTTTACTCAAAACCGAATTATGAATGGTAATCCACAAGTGATCTAATTATGAACGTATTGTTTTATAATTATAATTACTTTTGAGCATATTTTGTTTAGCAAGTGTCGGGTAACGTACCGGTGCCATGGCAAACCAAACTTATTCTAGCCAAACATCGGTACTGGTATTGATACTGTCGGTGTGATCAATGTAAAACACGTGTTAGCATCCATTTAAGCATCTCACAACTTTATTTTCTGAGTTTCCTCTTTCGGTTGCTATACCAGACACTGATATCATACGTTCGTACTGATAACATAATGAATCGAACCAAAACTGGCATAGTTCCCGCCGCAATGCACTGGAAATTCCACTAGTGTATGTAAATTTTCACCATGAATCAAGCCAAAAACGCCAATGATAGGCAAGGTGGGCCTTTTCCGAACGGCCCAAACATAACATTGGGCCAGTCATTAAAATCTAGTGGGCCAGTGGTGTTATCTCAATGATTGTTTTCACAATGTTCGTGTTTCTTTTGCAAGTTTTTTTTTTTTTTTTTTTATTCATTGACGAAAAAAGATTTGATGTAGAGGTTGTAAAATTGACCGATTGATCTATTATAACAATTAAACAACGCTTGAATGAGAAAGAATAAATCAGAACTCAATATTTAAAAATCACAGTAAAAAAGTTAAATCGGTTACCCGTTACAGTTTAGTTTGTTGATGATGTTGAAGGCAAGAGTTAGCATTATGGATTCATACATGTATTAATCAAGTTTTATGCATCATGTGGTGACGTTGAAAGCTGAAAGACACGGGGTACAAGCACCAAGTGTTATGTGTCTTAGGTCCAAGGCTTGATACAAAACTACAATCGAGCCGAGGGTCTCACTGTGTAAAAAATGGTACAGATCTATGAATAACTACTGAACATCAAACAATCAACACAAGAAAATAGCGACAAAAATCATGACGAAAATCTTATTAACTAACCCAAAAGAAATTACCCCCCAGAAACCCTAGATCTCACAACAGTGAGATCTAAATCAATACAAAGTACAATGATAACACCTGATGATCAATCAACAGAAATACAACTATTTCTCAGTGATACAGTTGAGAAATCGAAACAAGAACACCAGCAATCTCTAACAAACTCTAACTGGAAATAAAGAGAAGATAACAAAGTGTGCAAACTACTTTTTGGGGAGAATAATTGATCGAATCAGACAAAGTCCCTTTTTATACCACTAAACACCTCAACTTACACTCAGAACCTCCGAGAAAGCACAAAGAGCATTGCAGTCCTTAAAACATTTCACATTGCCCCCTGAACTTATGAAACTGTGCACAAAGAACCAAAAGAATCAGAAAAGTAATAACATACAATGAATAATGAAATACACCTTCATACTTAGGACAAAATGAATGATAAACATATATCCTTTTTTACATCCCCCCTTCATTCATTTGTCCTGAACAAATCCACCAATCCCAATCTTTCACAGAAAGTTTCATGCTGACTTATACTGAGGCCTTTAGTAAGAACATCAACAAGTTGATTCTCCGAGTCAACTTTTTCTGTTCTTATAAACCCAATTGATACTTTTTCCCTTAAAAAATATAAATCAATTTCGAAATGTTTTGTTCTTTCGTGAAATATTGGGTTGGCAGCTATAGCAATAGCTGCTGTACTATCTCAAAACAGCTTTATCAGTAACGTGCAATCAATTTTCAACTATTTTAGAACATTAACAATCCAGACCAGCTCACAGGTTGCGGAACACATCGCCCTGTATTCTGCTTCCCCTGTGGATCTTGAAACAGTGCTCTGTTTCTTGCTTTTCCCGGATACCAGATTTCCTCCTAGAAAAACACAGAACCCAGTGACCGACTTTCTGGTCACTAAGCACTTTGCCCAATCCGAATCAACATAACATGTTAATTCAGACCTACAACCCTTTTTAAACATAAGACCTTTACCTGGACTGGACTTTAAATATCTTAACAATCTCAAGGCAATTTTAAGATGTATTTCCAGTGGACAATGCATGAATTGACTCAAATATTGGACAACATAACTGATATCAGGACGGGTTAAAGACAAGTAAATCAGTTTCCCTGTTAACTTTTGATAGCTAGTAATATCTTTTAAACTTTCTTTACAAGGTTCTAGCACTCACAACATGACTTAATTCAATAGGGGTATAAACAGGTTTACAAGCTAAGTACCCGAATTCACTCAACAGATCAAGACAGTATTTTCTTTGGTTTAAACATATCCCAGATTTGTCATATATAACTTCTAAACCCAAAAAATACTTTAAAACGCCTAAGTCCTTAATTTGAAAAGTATTACTAAGTAAGATTTTTATTTTTTCAATTTCATCTTTATTGTTACCTGTAACAATAATATCGTCCACATAGACTAACATCACAATGAATACTTCATCTTTAGAATATATAAACAAGGAATGGTCGCAAACACTTTGAACAAAACCGACACTAAGTAAGACTTTTGTAAGCTTTTCATTCCACTTCCTAGGAGCTTGTTTTAAGCCATACAACGATTTAACAAGTTTACACACTTTATTTTCACCTACATTATAATAACCCTCAGGAAGCGTCGTATACACATCTTCAGAAATAGATCCATACAAAAAAACGTTATTCACGTCTAATTGAAACAAAACCCAACTGTTTTGAACCGCAAGACTTAAAACACACCGAATGGTGACCATTTTCACTACCGGAAAAAATGTCTCACCAAAATCAATACCCTATCGTTGGTTATACCCCTTGGCAACCAAACGAGCTTTGTACCTTTCGATCTCACCATTTGATTTATACTTTATTTTATAAATCCATTTGCAACCTATAGGTTTTCTACCTACAGGTAAATCTACAATATACCATGTTTTATTCCTAAGTAGCGCTTCCATCTCTAAATTCATAGCCTCAACCCACTTAGGGTCAGCAGCAGCCTTATTAAAATTTCTAGGTTCAACAGACTTACTCAAGTTAGACACAAAACACTTATTATCATATGACAAACAAGCATAACTCACATATTTTTGTATTCCATACTTGACATTATTACTTAACACAAAATCATCAAACCTTTTAGGAAATGAAGTAACCCTAGTAGACTTCCTAACAGGTTGATTATTTCCCTCAGATGGGACATTCTCAACATTTGAGATTCCTGTGTCATCTGCCACGCCAGATCCACCTCCACTACTATCCTTAACCCTAGACTCAATGTGTTGAGTTTCATCAACACTACTAGTGGTGGTAGATGTAGAGGGGACTGGCTGCTGATCATCACAATAAGTCTCGTGAGAATCAGTATTCCCCTCTTCATTATCGGGAGTGACAGGAACAATGGACGAAGACATGTCAATACTATCAAAAAAAATTAAATGATTCAGTTTATCAAAAACAATTTCATCTTGGTTATTCACTTGTTTAGACTTAAAAGGGAACACACTTTCAAAAAATGTTACATCTATAGAGAAAAACTCCCTTTTTTTTATCTAAACTCCACAACTTATATCCTTTTTTAACATTCGAATAACCAATTAAAACACATCTTTGAGCACAAAAAGAAAATTTGCCAGAATCATCAAAGATAGTACTGAAACATAAACACCCAAAGTTCCTAATATGCATTAATGAGGGTTTAAAGTTAAACATCAACTCATACGGACTTTTTCCTAACAGCACAGACGAGGGTAACCTGTTAATCAGATATACAGCAGTTAAGATACAGTCAGACCAAAAATGAAGAGGCAGACCACTAACATAAGAGCTCTAGCCATGTTTAAGAGATACCTATGATTCCTTTCAACAATCCCATTTTGTTGTGGCGTATAAGCACAAGTAGTTTGGTGAATTATGCCTTTATTTTTACAAAACTGACTCATTTGGTTGTTAACAAACTCAGTTCCATTATCACTTCGAAACATTTTTATTCTTTTGCTAAACTGAGTTAATATTAACTCATAAAAAGTTTGAATGTTTTCAAAAACTTCCGTCTTATTTTTTAACAAATAACACCAAACAGATCTCGAGTAGTCATCAACCACAGTTAAAAAATACTTATAACCATCTCTACTTGTAACCTTATACGGACCCTAGACATCTAAGTGAACTAATTCACCAACATATTTAGTTTTATGATCACTTATAGGAAATGGTTCTCTAACTTGTTTAGACTTTTGACAGATATCACAAGGATGACTAACAACTTTATTAACACCTAAGACATCTTTTAAAACAGTTAGAACTTGGTTTGCAGGGTGACCTAACCTACTGTGCCAAAGGTTACTATTACTTAAACTATTAAAACAGAAGTTAGCAGTATTACCACTTTTATTAACAAAGTACAGACCATTGTCCTGGTTACCAATCACCAGGACTTTCTTTGACTTCGAATCCTGTAAAGAACATGTATTCTCATTAAACACAACAGTGATCTGATTATCTTTAGACAATTTGAAAACAGACAACAGATTAACTCCATAATCAGGAACAAAGAAAACATCATTTAAAATCACCCTATCAGATAACTTAATGTTACCAATTTTAGACACTTTGGCACTAGTCCCATTTGGATGAGATACTTTTAAATCAAACTCAGAAACATCAACACTATTAAACATATCTTTGTCAGTATTAACCATGTGTTGATTCGCCCCCGAATCAACAATCCAGTTATAATCAAAACCAAAATTTATACTACTGGAACAGCAAACAAAACCACCATTAACATCATACACACAATTAGACTTACCCCCCATATTGGAACTCTGAGGATCAGACCCGGTTTTCTCACTCACAAGACTTAACAGTTTAGCAATCTGCTCTGAAGAAAAAGGAGACATAGAAGAACCAGAAGACAAGTTCGATTTATTGTTAGACGACACATTTTTCCCAACCTGACCAACCCTTTTTTTTAAACCCGGAGGATATCCTACTAATTCATAACATCTATCAACAGTGTGACCTATCATGTTGCAGTTAGTGCACTTTAGATTAGGATTAGGTCCTCTAAACTGTTTCTTGTTAGAATCATATGGCTGATTAGACTTAGAAATAAACGAAACACTTTGACTTTTGGAACTACCACTAGTGTTTCTATGAGACTCCTCCCTAGATACAATAGAGAAAGCAACTTTGATAGAGGGCAATGGTTCTCTTGTTAATAAGTTTGTTCTTATAGGCTGATATACATCGTCCAAACCCATAAGAAATTGCATTAGCTTGATAAGAGTTGAAAAATCATTATAATCTTTAGCAGCATTACAAGAACATGTGGGTAACTGAACCATAGCATCAAACTGTTTCCACATGGTATTCAGTTTGTGATAATATTCAGAGACAGAGCTCCCATTTTGGGAGATACAATTGATTTTTTTATATAAATCATAAACAACAGAACCGTCGACCTTATCATAAGTCTCTTTCAAATCTAACCAAACCTCATGTGCAAGTTTAGAAAAAAACTTGACCTAAATATAACTCCTCCGAAACAGAATTAAGTAACCAGGTCAACACCACTGAATTGCATCTATCCCATTGACTACTCAGAATAGGGTCATTAGTTGATTTTTTACATTTACCATCTATGAAACCAAATTTATTTTTAGCTTCTAAAGCTAATCTCATAGCACTAGACCAGACCCTATAGTTTTCTGTACCTTTTAATTTTATTCCAACTATAGTCAATGAACTAGAATCACTAGGATGCAAATACTGAGGATCTCCTATATCCAGTTTACTTATTAAAGTTTGTGAAGTCCCTTCACCATCACCCATGATAACAAAGCACAAACAAACACAAAATACAAACATACAAGAAAAAACAACAGAATATACAAAACAGAACCACCTAACAAAGGCGAAGCTGAGTCAGGGACCAGATTCCGGGATCGTCACTCAGATGTGCCTGGACAAGCCTTTACTCAAGAGCCCACACTAAACCTAGAAAACCTAAGACACAAGACAAGAAAGATAAACACAAACAAGAACCAACACAGACACAAACAACAAACAACAAACAAGAATCACAGATGCAAGCACAAATCAGCAAATAAAAAAATAGAAAAACACAGAAGCAACAAGAATAAGTGCCGGTCCTCACTACCCCGACTTCAACTAACTAACAACATAAATAAAAAAAATAAACAGAACGATCTTACAGCGGGTGCAAATCTTCAACAAATATCAGATCTGTAGTTTTCAAGAACTACAAAATCTGATACAGAAAATCACCAAGTACACTTCAGGTTAGTTTGCCCTGAAACTTCAATGGTTTCAGAGACTAACGCAGAAGTCAGATCCGAGAAGCAACACAAAAGATACCAAACCCTAAGTTTAGGGTTTCATCCGATAACAACACAAACGCCACACAAAATACCAGATCTGAGAAGATCAGCCACCAGATCTACGAAGACCAGATGTAAAGCACAGATTCCAAGACAGAAACCCTAACACAAAATACAAAACGATCAGAAATAAAGCATCGGATAACAAGTAACAAACAAATCAGAAGCAATCAAGCTCTGATACCATGTAAAAAATGGTACAGATCTATGAATAACTACTGAACATCAAACAATCAACACAAGAAAATAGCGACAAAAATCGTGACGAAAATCTTATTAACCAACCCAAAAGAAATTACCCCCCAGAAACCCTAGATCTCACAACAGTGAGATCTAAATCAATACAAAGTACAAAGATAATGTGACAACCCTCACAAAACCAGGTATCCGTACAATTAATTAATATTTAATTAGTGCTTAATTACTGTGCTTGCTTACAATTGTTGTTAAATTGTTTCTTGATTTCTGATACATACATACTCATGCATCACATTTTATACTGTCACTCTATTACTTACACACAAACATTAGTGACAACCCTGATGCACAAAGCACAGTTAGCACCGTGAACGGAAAACCCAGTAAACATGCTGACATTGCCAGCACCTATACAGACATTATATTGAGGCCAGTATGAGCCGGGAATAAAGTACTACACTGGTAGAAAGTGTAGGGAGGTGAGGATCATAAGACTGCGTCACTAGGTGATAATTATAGTGCCCGAAAGTGCCTAAAACATACTTACAGTGCAGAATTCTGCACTAGTATATCAAAATTCAGCTTTTAACAAAGCTAGTAAAGTGCAAAAACTTGGTAAAATAATTCTAGACACTTTCCAAAGTGTCGGTAAATTAATGTGTCACTAAAAATAATATTAAAGACACTTTAAAGCTTTATTTGACACTTTAACGGATCAATATCCAACCGGATAACCGGACTTTACCCGGAACATAAAAATATTGCCAAAGACATTGTTTTTATGTTTCTGAGCTAGTTATGGTCCCCGAACACCCTAACACCCTTTATATTAATAAACACACAAGTATCCTAACTAAACCCTTTTGATTTCAACTAATTAGTAAACATGTCATTACACCACCCAACCCTTACCCCCCCCCCCCCCTCTCTTGCGACGGTTCCCCATGGGTGGGGACACACCCTTGTTTCTTGATTATTTTAATCACTCTTGCTTGATATCTAGATGACATATTACATGAAGGATAATAAGTAAATTGGATTATAAATTAACCTAAGAGTTCTAGACTTTCATTTCACTAATCACCCAAACTCAAACTCTCTCTCTTTCCCTCTTGCTTGTCTTCGGCCGAACACCATCACCACCATACTCACACCATCAAGTCTTGCTCTAGCCATTCTTCTTACATACAAAGGTGCAAGGGACCATACAAGAAGGCTCGGTGCTTTCGGAAGTGCAAGAACCTCTCTAGATTTCTTTTATCCACATCATTTACGCATTGTTTCTTCCCTAGCCTTGAGCTAGTAGTAAGTGCTTCTAATCATCATCTTGATATTGTTTATGGTGGTTAATAAGTGATTTAATGGTTGAAAGTTAAGAACACTAAAGAACATAACATAAAGTCTTGAACATAAGTGATTAATGGTGGATAAAGAGAAGATACATGTGTAAATCTTATGAATCTTGTATGATTGTGATTATTTGATGTTGTTTGTTACTAAGAGTGGGATGGATCATCATCTAACCATACTAGATCATGTTCAGGAACATGAACTAGTAGTATGTTAGTGTTAGAATTATAAAGGATGATGAAACCTTCCATCCATGAAACATGAACTTGAATAAATAAAAATTTTCTTGTAAAATGAGACTCTAAACATGTAGATCTAAGGATCTACAAGTGGTTTTTCGGAAGAACCAAGTGAAAGATGCAAGTCTTGTTAAAACCCGGATGTTTTATGAACTAAAAGCATTTTTGGAAGGTAAACAAGTGTGTAAACAAGAAAATTTAACAAGAAGTATTTTTGAAAATCTTGACTAGAAGTTGTAAAACTTCAAGTTCTTTAAAAACAAAGTTTGTAAGAAACTAATTTTATTTTTAAAGATAACAAAACCTACTAAATACACTAGTAACTTACTACATATTTTTACGAAGCTTTCAAGTTCATGAGTTTGTGATTTAGGCTTGTTTTGTCAAGTTTGATGTTTAAATATTGTATGTTGATGATTGTTAAATTGTTTGATTGAGTTTTGAAAAGAAAATGATACGCTTGTAAGCGTGGACACCTCCGGTTACAGAGGAAACTCTGGCGAAATTTTTCCAGAAATATAACACTTAGAAATATTTTTGTAACAAATGTTTATAAATGTGTTTTTAACTTGGTTTTCAAAATAAACTTCGCCATGATTTTTATTACAAAAATTACAAAGTGTCGGAGGTGGATTTTCGTAAATAAAACTTGTTAAATATATATTTAGAATATATATTTCATAATAAAACGCTTGTGTGATTATGTGATTATTTTGTGAAATAGATATATTATTTTTAGGATAAAAATAATATAACCTGGGAATATTATGAAATCATGACTCCAAAATAATACCAACGCACTCACAAATAAATATTTAAGTTATGCCGGTATTGTTATAACAACGCGAACTTTAAATTGTAACTTATGTATATTTCGGAAAATACCCTTACGCGTATATTTTGATAAGTATTATTTTGGAAAATATATAAAGTAAAATATAATATTTTTGGGAAAAATATGTATATTTTGGGAGTTAAGAATATTTTAGACAAGTGAATTAAAATATATTTTTCAAGTGAGACTTAAATATATATTTTCGGTTTTATAAAGCAAACGTGTAGTAAAACCCCCATCCTTGGGAAGGAATACACTTATAAAACAAATAAGAAGTGTGAATATGGAATAGTTACCTAACTATTTCTCCAACAAAACGTTAAGCCCTAAATCAAGGCACGGTCATCCGTTTAATAGGAATTAGTACGTGTAGGTCGTCACGCAGCAGATAGAGTTGGAGATTGACGTTTCTGGATACGCACTTCAGTGAGTTCATGTCCCCCTTTTCTCTTAACTGTTTTCAGTTTTTATACTTCGGGGGTGGAATACATGTTACAGTAATTACAGACACTTTTATACATGGTATGGTTAGCTTAAGGAGGGTTTACTACTTAGATCATGTGAGTGGGTAGGCGGAAACTAGAGGCCATTAATCCTCATTGTAGGACCGAGGGTCATGATGCGGTAGATCTATCTGGGTGTAGCGAGCCCAACTCCAGGCCCACTGTACGGACCTTGGGGTGACTATGAGCCCGACGCAAAAATCTGCTAGGTTTGAGTCTTCCTACAGCACTTCACACATATCATTGGCTTTGCAACACAATGGTGATCTCTTTTTCCTTAATTGCTGCATACCAGGGATTTTCATACATACAGACTTATTACAAAGGTTTTACATACTCACTTTTACATGAACTCGCTCAACTTTATGTTGATTTTTCAACTTACATGTATTTCAGGAAATCAATGGATCTGGCCAAGTATGCAAGAGTGTTAAGTTGCGTAGGAGTAATGATGTCATCCGAGTTTAGGAAATGTGATCTTTGCCTGGACGGGTCACAAGTCTTAAACTGTGTTTTTATTCATGTCTTTTAGTTGTGTCTTGCGAACAAGTTCTAAGTATGTTGTGGTTGTATTTGGTTATGTACGTGTCAACTTAAAACAATGTTGTCGTGTTTACTTTTAAAACTTACCTAATGGATGAACATCATGGTTTTATTTTCATATAGCATTGTTGTGATTATGCTATGGTATTAAGAAGTCACACCAAAATAAACCCACGCTTCCGCAAAGCTAGGGTGTGACAGCTTGGTATCAGAGCATCGATCATAGCGAACTAGGATTCCTTCTCGAGTCTAGACTATGATCACTAGGGCTCTCACGAAAACATTTTTACATTGCATACACTTAACGTCCAGATCCAGGGCACAAAACATTTTACAAACAAAAGGGCTCAATACACTTATCAAAAATATTATTTCAGTCTTAGAGACTGAGGGAGGATCAGTCTTAGAGACTGAGGGAGGATCAGCCTTAGAGGCTGTGATAATTAGTCTGAGAGACTGGGAAGGATAGTCTGGGGAAGACTAGGATGATTACTTGCTTGCTTTATTGTGGCTAACATGTTTGTTTGAGTTTATGATTGATATATGTACATATATGTGATTGTGTTACAGACGACATGGTTTCATCGTCAGACACCGGAGTATCGGATACACTAGACCCCATGGCGATCGTGTCAGATGACGAGATTTCGTCAGAGCAGGAGGTCTACACATCAGACACCACCAGCACGGACGATGATGATTTTCAGCCGTTCGCGCTGCTTGACGTTGGAGTTGAGCCTGCTGATGGCCTTCCTGACGGGGACTTACCACTTGCGGTGATCCCTGCTCCTATACCACTTGCTGTTTTTCCAGTCGTTGACATGCCCCTCGATGTCGTTTCTGACGACGACATCGATCTGTTTGAGGAGGTTCCGCCTGAGGCTGACTATGAGGGCGGGGCCCCTATTGCTGCTGATGTTATTCTTCCCATCGCTGAGGCCCCTTTTGAGGAGCTTCCTGTTGGTTCGCCTGTCCCGGACTCATTGGAGTCTGTGGCATCTGCATCTTTACACGACCACGGTGTGCAGCCCCACTTCTCTGATCCTGACATGGCGATGTCAGCTGCACCCGGTCCATCGCACGAGTTCGATCACAAGGTTGATGACGCTTTTGAGCCGATCTTTCCCCCTGATTTCGACCCTGACCACGATGTTGAGTTCATTCACTTGGATCAGCCTCTAGATGCACCCGTAGATCCTATTGATCCTTTGCTTGACATCCCTGCTGATCTTGACATGGAGTTTGCTGACCCGGAGCCTGCTGTGGCCCCAGAGCCTGTAGTTGCTCCTGACCCTGCATTAGAGCATGGCCCTGTCCATGATGGTGCACCAGCCGTTGCCCCTTTTATTGATGATATGCCCGTGGCAGATCCGCCCGTTGTTGCTCCACCCTTGATGGTTGATCCTGTTGTTGAGGCACCACTTCCTGATCCCGTGCCAGTACTGTTTGACCGTGCACCCTTTGCTACACATATAGATCCACGTTACGCCGACACCCGTAATGGGTGGCTTGACGATGACGACTATCCACCATACGTGGTATCCGTCACACCTGTTTTGGCACACACTGATATTCCCTTGATTCCCCCACACACCACCGATGCCCACCGCACAGATCTCCCGATCACCTATCTCCAGGACATCCCTCCACCACGTCCTGGGGAGGGTTCATCACGACAGCCGTTTGGTCCTACACCTTTCATGGCATGAGTCAGCCAGTTCATACCCCAGATTTCTCATCCTACTTTTGTTCCCCCTGTGCCGCCATCATCCTTACCATTCACGTCACAGTTTTCTTCTGTTGCACCACCCACTGCACCATCTTACATGCCGTCGAGCGAGCCATTTTTATGGACTACGCCCCCTATCATGCCACTGTCTGATCCATACCACCCGTACCATGTTGGGTCCTCTACGGAGGACATCCTTATTTCTTTGATGATACAGCAGGACACATTAACGCGTCGTATTCAGGTTTTGGAGAGTGCACCACGTCCATCTTGTCATTGTCAGACACCATTTGCAGCACCGCACCCCCCACGTCCACTATCCCCCGATTCTGCCGCTCGCTTTTGGACTCCTGAGCAGCAGATAGCATACTTGTTGCGCGCCTATCGCGCTATGGAGGAGGACTGGTTACATATGCGTCGCTTACTCTATTCTCATTTTCCTCCTCCTCCGCCGCCATCAGCATAGGCATATTTTTGGTTTTATGCAGGTAGACTTTTGGTGAGAAGATTACGATTGTGCCGACTATACAGCATTTTGGAGACCGCATTTTGACGTCATGACTTTTGATAGTTAGTTTTTGGTTGTTGTATATGACTAGCTAGTTCAGACAAGGGCGATGTGGCCCTTAGTCACTTGTGATGTACGATACAGTTATAAAACTTGTGAACGTTGTATTGTGGTCCCGATTTATGATAGCGCAATCGCAGTATTCTCACTATATGTGATGTTGGATTGATTGTTTCAATTATGACATGAGATGTTATGTGCTTGATTAATTTATAACATGTGATGTTATGTGATTAATGAATGTTATTACGTACACGTATGTTATTTACTCACTATGACCTGACCTACATGATCCTCTTTTAGAAGATGCCCCCGAGACGCGAGATGCGCATGCCTAACAACGAGGCAGAACTCCAAGGAATCATTGCTGCCGCCATAGCGCAGTATGCAGCCTCACAAGGAGGAACCAGTGGGAGCAATTCGAACAATAACGGCAATAACAATCCACCCCATGGTAATGTTAAGTCGTTTGAGACATATTACGATACATTTGGATGTTTATAGCACGTCCGCTAATACCATTTGTAAATTCTAACGTATGTGCAGGGTGCACCTACAAGCAGTTTCTCGACTGCAAGCCCGTGAATTTTGACGGCACAGGAGGTGCTGTTGTGTTCGTAAGGTGGGCTGAGAAAACAGACTCTGTCTTAAGAATGAGCAAATGCGCTCCCGATCAACAGGTAACTTACATCTCAGGGCTGTTTCTGGATGGAGCCCTATCGTGGTGGAACTTACAAGTGCAGACTTTAGGGGAAGCTGCTGCTTACGTGTTAACATGGGCTGAGTTAAAAGAGTTAATGCGAAGAAAGTATTGCTCGCGTGCTGAGATACAAAGGTTAGAGACTGAGTTCTGGCATTTAAGGATGGATGGTCCCAAGATCGCAGAATACGTTCAAATATTTCATGATTTATCCCACGTTGTGCCGTACATGGTCACACCAGAGTTTAAGCGTATTGAGAGATTTATCTAGGGATTGGCTCCCCAAATAATGAGTATGGTTACCACGTCCAAACCTGCCACGATCACGGAAGCGATCGATCTTAGTGTGGCGCTTACTGAGGAGGCCATTCGGTTGAACAAGTTTCCAAATGTTGAACCAAGGAAGAAAGAAACACATGCTGAGTCGTCTTGTGAAAACAAGCGAAAATTTTCCAATTTCAAGCAAGGAACCAGCCATGTAAACAAGAAGGGAGAATCAAGCACACCGGCTAGAGCTGCAACCGGTGCTGAAAACAAAAGAAAGGGTTATATGGGCACTCTGCCCAAGTGTAACACATGCCAGCGTCATCATTCTGGCCGATGCGGACCGAAAACATATGAAGCTTGTGGGAAAATTGGTCACTTGAAGGATACTTGCTGGGTTAGTGCTGGCCGGGGTGGCCAAGGAGGTTTTGGTAATAGGAACAACAACCGTGGTGGAAATGGAAACCGTCCGCAGGGGAATAATGGCGGAAATGGAAACCGTGGGAACGTTGCGAATCAAGCGGGGAATGGAAATGGCCAAGGGCCAGGATGCTTTAATTGTGGAGATGTTGGGCACTTTAAGAAGGAATGCCCGAAGCTGAACCAAGCACGGGGAAGAGTTTTTAACATCGGCGCCAGGGAAGCGCGCCAGGATCCAAACGTAGTCACCGGTACGTTCCCTGTAAACCAACGCTTTGCATCTATTCTGTTTGATACTGGTGCCGATTATAGTTTCGTATCATTAGAATTTAAGAAAATACTTGGGTTGACACCTAGTAAATTAGACGTTCCGTACTCGATCGAATTAGCGAATGGGAAACTAGTCGAAGCCAGTGAAGTTATAAGAGGATGCGTGATAGAATTGGGAGGACACGAATTTACACTAGACCTGCTACCTGTCGAGTTGGGAAGCTTCGATGTGGTAGTGGGAATGGATTGGTTGTCCAGCAACAAGGCCGAGATTGTTTGCCACGAGAAGACCATCCGTATCCCTGTGACGGATGAAGAAACAATCGTAGTGCACGGAGAGAAGCATGATACGCCGCTGAGAATCATTAGCTGTCTGAAAGCTAGAAAGTGTTTACAGAAGGGATGTGCTGCCTACTTGGCACACATCGTGGATAAGGAAGCTACTGAACCAAAGATCGAAGACATTCCAGTCGTCAAGGAATATCCGGAAGTCTTTCCAGAGGACTTGCCAGGGTTGTCGCCTCAAAGGCAAGTCAAGTTCCACATTGACTTGGTTCCAGGCGCTGCGCCTGTAGCCAAGGCACCCTACAGACTTGCGCCATCGGAGATGCAGGAGTTGTCGACACAACTCCAGGAGCTATTGGACAAGGGATTCATCAGGCCAAGCTTCTCACCTTGGGGAGCTCCGGTTCTGTTTGTTAAAAAGAAGGATGGTAGTTTCTGTATGTGTATAGACTACCGCGAGCTTAATAAGTTGACTATCAAGAACAGATATCCTTTGCCGAGGATCGATGATCTATTTGACCAGTTGCAAGGCTCAAGCTTTTATTCAAAGATCGATCTTCGATCCGGATACCATCAACTAAGGATACAAGAGGAAAGTATCCCGAAGACGGCCTTTAGGACTCGTTATGGACATTACGAGTTCCTAGTTATGCCGTTTGGGTTGACGAACGCACCTGCAGTTTTCATGGACCTAATGAACCGAGTCTGCAAGCCGTACTTGGATAAGTTTATAATCGTGTTTATCGACGACATCCTGATCTACTCGAAGACGAAGGACGAGCACGAACAGCACTTAAGAGCTATTCTAGAGCTACTTAAAAAAGAAAAGTTGTACGCTAAGTTTTCAAAGTGTGAGTTCTGGTTGCGCGAAGTCCAGTTTCTTGGACATGTGGTAAATGGAAAAGGAATTCATGTTGATCTCACAAAGATCGAGGTGATCAAGGATTGGGAGACCCCAAAGACGCCAACCGAGATTCGACAGTTCTTGGGTTTGGCTGGTTATTATCGAAGATTCATTGAGGATTTTTCTAAAATCGCTCAACCTCTGACCGCGCTCACACAGAAAGACAAAAAGTTTGATTGGAGTGACAAACAAGAAGAAGCGTTTCATTTATTGAAGAACAAACTTTGTGACGCACCGATCTTATCGTTACCCGAAAGAACGGATGACTTCGTGGTATATTGTGACGCCTCGCGTCAAGGTTTGGGTTGCGTGCTGATGCAACGCCAGAAGGTTATAGCTTATGCGTCGCGCCAGTTGAAGATTCACGAGAGGAATTATACCACGCACGATTTGGAGCTAGGCGCAGTGGTATTTGCATTAAAAATCTGGCGACATTATTTGTATGGTATGCGATGTACAATTTTCACGGATCATAAGAGCCTGCAACACATATTCAACCAAAGGAGCTTAACATGAGGCAAAGACGCCGAGTAGAGCTGTTGAATGATTATGATTGCGAGATCAAGTATCATCCAGGGAAAGCGAATGTGGTCGCCGATGCCCTGAGTCGAAAAGAAAGGATCAAGCCCATAAGGGTTAGGGCTTTGGAAATGATCGTCCAGACAGATATCTCTTTACGCATTCGTGCCGCGCAGAGAGAAGCTTTGAAGGAAAGGAATATTGGAAATGAGTATCTCCGTGGGATGGAGAAACAACTGGTACCAAACGAGGAAGGGACTTTATGCTTCATGAAACGGATTTGGGTTCCTCTGTTTGGTGGTTTGAGGAAGGTTATTTTTGATGAAGCTCACAAATCACGGTACTCAATTCATCCTGGTGCGGATAAGATGTACCAAGATCTCAAGGATTTCTATTGGTGGCCTAGGATGAAAGGCGATGTTGCAGTATATGTTAGTAAATGTTTAACGTGCGCCAAGGTGAAGGCCAAGTACCAGAAGCCCTCAGGTCTTCTACAGCAACCTGAAATACCCAAATGGAAATGGGAACAAATTTCAATGGATTTCATTACGAAATTGCCCAAAACGCCCAGAGGCCATGATACGATTTGGGTAATAGTTGACCGTCTGACCAAGTCCGCACACTTCTTGCCAATCAAAGAGAAAGACAACACGAGTAAACTTGCTGAAATATACATGCGAGAGATTGTTGCACGTCATGGAGTGCCTCTCTCGATTATCTCTGATAGAGAAGGACGCTTCGTGTCAAGGATTTGGCAGTCCTTCCAAGAAGCTTTTGGTTCGCAGCTGAATCTGAGCACTGCATTTCACCCACAAACTGATGGCCAAAGTGAACGAACTATTCAGACTTTGGAGGATATGCTGAGAGCATGTGTAATGGACTTAGGTGGTAGTTGGGATAATCAATTACCATTGGTCGAGTTTTCATACAACAACAGCTACCACACAAGTATTGGAGCCGCGCCATTTGAAGCGCTTTATGGACGCAAATGTCGATCACCCTTATGCTGGGCTGATACGGGTGATAGACAGCTTGTTGGTCCTGAGATAGTCCAAGAGACGACGGACAAGATTGCACAGATTTGAAAGCGCATCGAGGCGGCTCGCGACAGACAGAAATCCTATGCAAATCCAAGGAGGAAACCTTTGGAGTTTCAAGTTGGGGATATGGTTTTATTGAAGGTTTCACCCTGGAAGGGTGTGGCACGCTTTGGAAAGCGTGGGAAGTTGAATCCGCGTTACATTGGCCCGTTCAGAATCCTGCAAAGGATTGGGCTTGTAGCCTACAAGTTGGACCTACCTGCTGAACTTAATGGTGTTCACGATACATTCCACGTATCAAATCTGAAAAAGAGTCAAACTCAAGAGACAGTGATCATTCCTGCTGACGAAGTTCATATCGACGACACGCTCCACTTTACCAAAGAACCCGTTGAGGTTACAGATTGGAAAGTTAACAAAACACGCAGGAGTAGTGTCAAGCTCGTCAAAGTTCGATGGAATGCTAGACATGGGCCTGAATTCACGTGGGAACGTGAGGATCGTATGAAAGAAAAATACCCCCATTTATTTCCCAAGACCCCTGCAACTAGAAGCAGAGCCTAAAATTTCAGGACGAAATTTCTCTAACGGGGGGAGAATGTGACAACCCTCACAAAACCAGGTATCCGTACAATTAATTAATATTTAATTAGTGCTTAATTACTGTGCTTGCTTACAATTGTGGTTAAACTGTTTCTTGACTTCTGATACATACATACTCATGCATCACATTTTATACTGTCACTCTATTACTTACACACAAACATTAGTGACAACCCTGATGCACAAAGCACAGTTAGCACCGTGACCGGATAACCTAGTAAACATGCTGACATTGCCAGCACCTATACAGACATTATATTGAGGCCAGTATGAGCCGGGAATAAAGTACTACACTGGTAGAAAGTGTAGGGAGGTGAGGATCATAAGACTGCGTCACTAGGTGATAATTATAGTGCCCGGAAGTGCCTAAAACATACTTACAGTGCAGAATTCTGCACTAGTATATCAAAATTCAGCTTTTAACAAAGCTAGTAAAGTGCAAAAACTTGGTAAAATAATTCTAGACACTTTCCAAAGTGTCGGTAAATTAATGTGTCACTAAAAATAATATTAAAGACACTTTAAAGCTTTATTTGACACTTTAACGGATCAATATCCAACCGGATAACCGGACTTTACCCGGAACATAAAAATATTGCCAAAGACATTGTTTTTACGTTTCTGAGCTAGTTAGGGTCCCCGAACACCCTAACACCCTTTATATTAATAAACACACAAGTATCCTAACTAAACCCTTTTGATTTCAACTAATTAGTAAACATGTCATTACACCACCCAACCCTTACCCCCCCCCCCCTCTCTTGCGACTATTCCCCATGGGTGGGGACACACCCTTGTTTCTTGATTATTTTAATCACTCTTGCTTGATATCTAGATGACATATTACATGAAGGATAATAAGTAAATTGGATTATAAATTAACCTAAGAGTTCTAGACTTTCATTTCACTAATCACCCAAACTCAAACTCTCTCTCTTTCCCTCTTGCTTGTCTTCGGCCGAACACCATCACCACCATACTCACACCATCACGTCTTACTCTAGCCATTCTTCTTACATACAAAGGTGCAAGGGACCATACAAGAAGGCTTGGTGCTTTCGGAAGTGCAAGAACCTCTCTAGATTTATTTTATCCACCTCATTTACGCATTATTTCTTCCCTAGCCTTGAGCTAGTAGTAAGTGCTTCTAATCATCATCTTGATATTGTTTATGGTGGTTAATAAGTGATTTAATGGTTGAAAGTTAAGAACACTAAAGAACATAACATAAAGTCTTTAACATAAGTGATTAATGGTGGATAAAGAGAAGATACATGTGTAAATCTTATGAATCTTGTATGATTGTGATTATTTGATGTTGTTTGTTACTAAGAGTGGGATGGATCATCATCTAACCATACTAGATCATGTTCAGGAACATGAACTAGTAGTATGTTAGTGTTAGAATTATGAAGGATGATGAAACCTTCCATCCATGAAACATGAACTTGAATAAATAAAAATTTTCTTGTAAAATGCGACTCTAAACATGTAGATCTAAGGATCTACAAGTGGTTTTTCGGAAGAACCAAGTGAAAGATGCAAGTCTTGTTAAAACCCGGATGTTTTATGAACTAGAAGCATTTTTGGAAGGTAAACAAGTGTGTAAACACTTGTGTAAACAAGAAAATTTAACAAGAAGTATTTTTGAAAATCTTGACTAGAAGTTGTAAAACTTCAAGTTCTTTAAAAATAAAGTTTGTAAGAAACAAATTTTATTTTTAAAGATAACAAAACCTACTAAATACACTAGTAACTTACTACATATTTTTGGGAAAAATATGTATATTTTGGGAGTTAAGAATATTTTTGACAAGTGAATTAAAATATATTTTTCAAGTGAGACTTAAAGATATATTTTCGGTTTTATAAAGCAAACGTGTAATAAAACCCCCATCCTTGGGAAGGAATACACTTATAAAACAAATAAGAAGTGTGAATACGGAATAGTTACCTAACTATTTCTCCAACAAAACGTTAAGCCCTAAATCAAGGCACGGTCATCCGTTTAATAGGAATTAGTACGTGTAGGTCGTCACGCAGCAGATAGAGTTGGAGATTGACGTTTCTGGATACGCACTTCAGTGAGTTCATGTCCCCCTTTTCTCTTAACTGTTTTCAGTTTTTTATACTTCGGGGGTGGAATACATGTTACAGTAATTACAGACACTTTTATACATGGTATGGTTAGCTTAAGGAGGGTTTACTACTTAGATCATGTGAGTGGGTAGGCGGAAACTAGAGGCCATTAATCCTCATTGTAGGACCGAGGGTCATGATGCGGTAGATCTATCTGGGTGTAGCGAGCCCAACTCCAGGCCCACTGTACGGACCTTGGGGTGACTATGAGCCCGACGCAAAAATCTGCTAGGTTTGAGTCTTCCTACAGCACTTCACACATATCATTGGCTTTGCAACCCAATGGTGATCTTTTTTTCCTTAATTGCTGCATACCAGGGATTTTCATACATACAGACTTATTACAAAGGTTTTACATACTCACTTTTACATGAACTCGCTCAACTTTATGTTGATTTTTCAACTTACATGTATTTCAGGAAATCAATGGATCTGGCCAAGTATGCAAGAGTGTTAAGCTGCGTAGGAGTAATGATGTCATCCGAGTTTAGGAAATGTGATCTTTGCCTGGACGGGTCACAAGTCTTAAACTGTGTTTTTATTCATGTCTTTTAGTTGTGTCTTGCGAACAAGTTCTAAGTATGTTGTGGTTGTATTTGGTTATGTACGTGTCAACTTAAAACAATGTTGTCGTGTTTACTTTTAAAACTTACCTAATGGATGAACATCATGGTTTTATTTTCATATAGCATTGTTGTGATTATGCTATGGTATTAAGAAGTCACACCAAAATAAACCCACGCTTCCGCAAAGCCAGGGTGTGACAGATAACACCTGATGATCATCAACTGATGATCAATCAACAGAAATACAACTATTTCTTAGTGATACAGCTGAGAAATCGAAACAAGAACACCAGCAATCTCTAACTGGAAATATAGAGAAGATAACAAAGTGTGCAAACTACTTTTTGGGGAGAATAATTGATTGAATCAGAGAAATCCCCTTTTTATACCACCAAACACCTCAACTTACTCCCAGAACCTCCGAGAAAGCACAAAGAGCATTGCAGTCCTTAAAACATTTCACATTGCCCCCTGAACTTATGAAACTGTGCACAAAGAACCAAAAGAATCAGAAAAGTGATAACATACAATGAATAATGAAATACACCTTCATACTTAGGACAAAATGAATGATAAACATATATCCTTTTTTACACACTGGAAGCAGCCTCTCTATCCTATGGGGTAGAGGTAAGGTTGTCTATATCTACCATCCTCAGACCATACCTTTGCTTTGCTATTGGTGGGATTTACTGAGTATGATGATGATGATGACATGTATTAATCAAGTTTTAAAAGTGTTCTAGTCAGACCACTTATAATTTACTTTTTGTTTTAGTTAAGTCACTGAAGTAAGATTGTTCAAATCATATATTGATTACATGAATAGCAAGTAAACAAACTCTTGGCATTTATATAGTTTTTTTTTTAAACATCCACCATTGCACCACCACCTCACCGCCGCACCACCCAATGTGCGTATTTTCCTTTTGGTATGCTTTTTTTTTTCTTTAGTTTCAGATCGCCTTTTTCATCGACTGTTTATTTTCTTATCCATCGTATCGTTTCAGATCGCCTTTTTCTTCGGTGGTTTCAGATCTCCTTCTTTTTCTTCCGGTATGCTTCTTGTCTTATCGAATGCATAATATTGTAAGTTCTATGAAAATCAATTTCAAATAATGTGAAAATTAAAAGCAAACAGATGGTCATTGTTTGATATATTAGCACTAAAATTAAGTGATATTTAAAAAGCAAACTGATATATTTTTTCTATAGATTTGATATATTTTAGCTAACAGATAATCCATGGAGATTTGAATATTAACAAAAGTGAAAATTAAACGCAAACATATAATTTTTTCTGAATTTTATGAAAGTTTTGATAATTTTTAAAAAATTTCCATTAAAAGAAATTCACAATTTTTAAAAATGTTTCATAATTTTTAAAAAATAATTTGTCGTTTTGTAATCCATGTTCGCATTATAAGCCATGTAACATATATTTAAATAAAAAAAACTAAATAAATATTTTGGTAAAAAAATATAGGATTGGAACATAAACTAAATTTTAGTGACCTGATTATAACAATTTCTTTTATGAGTAACCTCGTATGTGTGTGTGTTGCAAAGCAAATTATTCAATGACCGCTTTGTACGCTTTGATTTTATCATTGTTAAAACTTAAAAGATAAAGTGCCTGACTAATTAGGCTAGTGGGTATGGGGAGACTCATCCCCATGAGGATCGGCCGCTACGTAGGCGTCATCACCATCTCATGGAGGATGGGTCTCCTTGCTTTTTGAGGGGGTGGAGGATGGGGCTACCCTACCTAATTTTTTATTGTTTAATTTATTTTATTTGTTTAATTTTTATTGTTTAACTTTTTTATTTGTTTAATTTTATAAAAATAAGACATAAAAGAAGATAATAAAATCCATTACATAACATAAATAAAAATTACATAACCTAAAAAAAATTACACTACCTAAAATTTATAAAAAACGACTAGATTTAAAAATTTATAAAAATTACACTACTCGTCTTCGTCATCGTCCCCGACGTTTGCATTGTTCCATATATGTTCAACCAAATCCTGTTGAAGGTTTGCATGCGTGTAGTCGTTGGTTAGCGCGAACGAGTTTAAATCCTGTTGCGTCGGATCGACCGGGACAATATTCTCGTAAGATGCATTCTCATCATACTCACAAATCGCCCGACCTTCGTCTTCAATAATCATGTTATGGAGCAAAATGCAAGCGTACATAGAAAGGCACAACCTTTTCGGTGTGAACGCACGTGCCGGTTGTTCAAGGATGGCCCATTTTTTTTGCAGCTTCTTGACGCTTGGCGAATTTTTTCCTTTTTTCGTCCTCGGGAAATGGAATAGTCTTGACAATTGTAGACCAAGACGGATATATTCCGTCAGCAAGATAATACCCGCGTCTATACTCAACCCCAGAGACTGTAAAACGGGTGTCCGGACCGGTTCCATTAACGACATTGGTAAAGATCGCCGATTGGTATAACACATTGAGGTCGTTGAGTGAACCAGGGAGACCAAAGAAAGAATGCCAGATCCACAAATCTTGTGAGGCCACGGCCTCAAGTATTAAGGTTGGATGGTCGTGATCACCTCGCGTGTATTGGCCTCGCCACGCATTCGGGCAGTTATGCCACGCCCAATGCATACAATCAATGCTACCGAGCATTCCCGGAAACCCGTGCCGTGCTTCATGAGCTTGGTACAACTGTTGAACATCATACGCGTTTGGTTTCCGCAAATATTGTTTGCTATACAGTTTCACCACATTATGGCAAAACCGATACAAACATTCCCGCGTAGTTCTTGCCGACATCTGTAAGTACTCGTCCAAAGCGTCGGCCACTGTCTCGTACGCCAGTTGGCGAATGGCCGCAGTACACTTTTGTAACGTGGTGAACCCTTCATAATTCCGAGCATCGGGTCGTTGCGTGAAAAACGGGTCTAGCCCCGCCAAATCATCCGCAATCCGTGTGAATAACCGGCGACTCATTCGGAACCTTCGTTTGTAAATGTCGGCATTGTAAAGGGGTGCATCCGAAAAATAATCGTTCACCAATTTCTCGTGCGCTCCTGTCGTAAAAAATATATAAATACGAGGAAATAAGGAATAAGGATAATAAAATTTATTAATGACAAACCTTGGCGGTCTCTGTTAATCCGTATTCGTCTGGTAATAACACTTTCAGACGAGACGTCTTCCTCTCCATCCTCCATAAGAATCTGCGCCGCCTTTACTACAGCGTTTGCGTAAAACATCTCCTCTTCCTCCGAAGAAGACGAGGACCACCAAGAATTAGATGCCATTGTGGATGAGAAGATATTTTTTTATAAAAGAATGGTATAAAAATGAGAGTGTTTTGGGTTGAAAGTGGGGAGAAGATGGTGAAAAATGGTATAAAATGAGATGGTTTTATAGAAAAAGGGAATTTTTTTTTATTAAATGTTATAGCCGTTCAACGGCTATATTTTCAAAAACAAGGGCCGTCAAAATCGTCTTGTGGGAGCCGGATACGACGCGACGGGGCTAGGGGCGGTGTGGGGGACCGGCGACGGGCCAGGACGGGCCTAAGCCGGCCCCCATACCGTCTAGTCTTAGGATCACTCTTGCTTCATCACTTTATCATTCATTTGTTTAAAATGTTATGTCTATGTAACTTACAAATGTATAATGTGCTTGCTATTAGGGCTGTAAATGAACCGAACGTTCAGCGAACAGTTCATGAACCGTTCGGCGGGAAGTTCGTCTATGTTCGTTCGTTTAATAAACGAACGAATATGAACAAGAAATTTTGTTCGATTAGTTAAATGAACGAACATGAACAGAGGTCTCGTTCGTTCGATTGTGTTCGTGAACGTTGGGTGAGGTGTTCGTGAACATTCGTTGATTTGCGTTCGTTTATGGTCTTATGTTTGTGTTTTAATTGAAGATCTTTGTACTTTCTTATATTTTATTTGTACTTTTTATATTATTAAACTTTTATTTATTTTATTACCCTAACAATTAAATTAGGAAACCCACTTTCACCTTGTTTATGCATTATTTCCCTTTCATTTCTCATTATTTACATCGTCGAATACGATCGACCTCCGTTCCACAATGAGGGATTCAAGTTCGAGTGCTACTCTCTGGGCCATCTATCTTTATCCTTCGTCGCGTTCGCCAAATTTATTTGTGTTCGTTTGTGTTCGTGAACTGTTCACGAACATGCTCATTTCCTTAATGAACGAACACGAACATAGAATCTCGTTCGGTAAGTGTTCATGAACCGTTCGTGAACACATTTATTTCCTTAACGAACGAACACGAACAAGGCCTTGTTCGTGTTCGTTCGGTTCGTTTACAGCCCTACTTGCTATCAATTCTGAACCAGTGTAATCATATTTTACTTTTATGAACTTGAATAATCTTTTTTTTTTTTTTTTGAAAAGTAACTTTCATAAACGACAAGCCAAACCTCAAACCGAGGCGGCACCACACACAACGTTTATTGGTTGCAATCAAACATTAACAACAACCAATCACAAAGTCAGACTTTAATTATGTCATAAAATCAACTTGAATTAAATGTCATCCAATAACCGCGAATCGACGCCATGCTTACCATAGCTAACATAAGGTGATTAAGTTCTTCATCTTCACTATATTTGATCGATATAGTTAACTTTACCATTAACCGTAGCCACACCCGTTAGCTTCGGTTATAGAATTTCCTTAACCATAACCATAACCATAACCATAACCAAACTCTGGTTACGCTTAATTGGTTATGAAGTCGGTTATTGTTAGTTTCGGTTAATTAACCAAGCAAAGTTTGAAATAAACAGGGGTGTGTATTTGGGGCGTGCATGGTTTGGGTTTGGCTTAGGCCTTTTTTTATAAGATAACAAAGACTGTATTTTTTGGTTAAATTATCGATATAGGATCTTTTGATAAAGTAGTTCTATACAAAAAATTACGATCATACCCTCATTTCTTTATCAAAATAAAGGGCATCGACATCAAATGACACACTTTTTATCTAGTAAAAACCTTTATATGGTTTATGTAAAACATAAATCCATTGTATAGACTTAAATTACAAGTTCGGATCGGTTTCGGTTAACAAAAGCTTCATAACCTTAATCATAACCGATTAGTTGGCTAACAAAGTTTCATAACCATAACCATTGGTTATCAGATAATAGCGATTCGGCTATGTTGGTTATGGTTTGATTATCGATTATGGTGGTAAATAGCTCAACCCTATTTCCTACCATACGTTATGAAAATAACTAGATAACTTAGTTTGTTACATACATAAAAATACCATTATATACGTATTAAATAGGTAAAAAATAACGCGAACTTGCGGTGTGTGCAAGTTATAAAACAATAGCTTGAAATGAGCCAAACTCAAACATAACTTCTCTAAATTTGTACAAGCCTGTCAAAAGTTTAACCAGGTATTAACAAAGAGGTAACCGAGCCTTTAGCCATTGAAACTGAACCGACGACTTCGTTTTGATTTTAAAACAATAACGAGAGCCTACTTTTTTATTCAAAAGTTTCAAGGCGGAATAATTTTAAAAACTAGATCAGATATAAAGTTATTAATAAAGATTTATATCAAGTCTATTAAAAAGATTATTATAGATACATCTTAAAAGATATAAGATATATGTAATCCTAAATCGGGTTAAAAAGATTATGATATTAATCTATAGGAGTTATACATCGAAAAGTTAGCCAATCGGTCAATAACACACACACAAGGAGCAAACCGCGCTTCTCCCACACGTCAAAACATTAACAAAACATTTTTTCATTCGGATCATGAAATCCAAGGCTGCCATCCTTCACCGCTAATATGCAAGGCTAATTTATTCGTGATCACCAGTAAGGGTAGTGTTTGATTTTGCGAATGTATTCGTTCTGACTAATAACATTGTATTATACATGAAAGTACATTTGTTGTTTGCACCAATTAATGACCTGAGTAGATTTTCATATGTTTCAACGTATGTGTGTGTTGCAAAGCAAACTAGTCAAGATCACTTTGTGCATTTCTACTTTATTAGTTAAAGTCATTAAAAGATAAATTGCCCGATTGCAATGCCTGGTAGTGTGTTAATGACTAATTAAGAGCACCCTCGTGCTTCTTTACTTTATCATTCATGCGTGTTAAACAATACTAGATAATATAGTCATATTACACATAGCGATATCAATTATGAACCTATGTGTAATCATATTTTACTTATATGAATTTCAATACATTTTCTTGTGTTTATCAGTTGCAATCGAACATTAACAACCAATCAAAAAGTCAGAAATTATGTCTTACAATCAACTTGAATTAAATGTTATCTAATAATGTTGAATCGACACCTTGCTTACTCTAGATAGTTTAGAGTAATTAGGTTTTTAACCATATTTGATCGGGGTTTAACCCTGAGCAGAGCTTATCTAATAGAGCCTGATTCGGTTTATGAACCTGTACAATCATTATATATACAAATACAATATTTTACTACTGCGAAATAACGAAACAACATAACAATTACATACATAAAAATATCATTATCTATAAATATGTTTATACATATATAAAACAATTATTAGGTCTTTTATATGTAAAAATGATCCATGCTCCTCTATCTTGGGGAACCAAGTAAGGACGAGGGATCTATGGTTCGACTCGTTGTCAAAATACCTCAATAAAACGACAAACAATCAGAACAACCAAGTGTTAGACGAATAGGCTGATCAGGTCAGGGTGCTGACCGATCGGACTGCTGTCCGAACGGACAGCCAGCTGATCGGACAGTCAGCCGATCGACTGGCCAGCCGATCGGTTAACACATGGTCCCACACTTAATCAATTTATTTTGAAGACTAGTATTGAACGAACTGCTGTTCGATCGGACTACTGTCCGATCGGATTACTCTTCGGATCATGAGATACTATACTTCAACACTTAATCGATTTTTCAACATGTTCGATGCACTAGGAGTGCCACTCGATCGAACAGCCGTCCGATCAGGTGACACCCTGCTGAGAACTTGTCTTGCTAAAAATACCTAACCGATCGGGTTGCCGGCCTATCGAACAGCCGTCCGATCGACCGACCTGAAGGGTAAAGGTACTTCAACGTTTTCAAATGCTACAATGAAAACTTCAAAAGTCAAACCATCATACACAAACACATCCTTCTCAAAGGAAGAAACAAACCACTCGAACAGCCATCCGATCGGCCTACCGACCGACCGGACAGCGGTCCGAACGGACTGTCAACCGAACGGTCAGCCGTCCGATCGAACTACCGTCCGATCGACCAGCTGTCCGACTCTCCAACACTTGTTTTCCGTTTTACGCGTCGCTTATTATTATGCTATCAAACTATTCAGGCTAACCCTACTCACTAAGCGCTCCCTTCAATCCATCAACCGCTGTGAGTATACTCGATCCCTTTTTGCTTTATGCACTTTTGGGTGTTACATACGTTACAACTATTCAAATCACATCAAACACATTACTCAATACTATTTGAACGCTAACCGTTAATGCATGTTATACGTGGCTTATGAATGCTTGTTTGTTATGTTTACACATGGAATGTTGTCTACATGCCTTAGCAACGATAGTACTATAGTTTGGACTCAGCACTCGTTCGCGGGGGTTGTTAAGGACAATTACTTGCATGATTACGGTGGTAATCATGTATTGCGAACTGCATCTGGCAGTAAACCCGCAGTCATTGGTATCGATGGATCTATGTCGATAACTAACGTGCTTCATTTCACTATGTGTACGTGCTGGTTATGCGTAAACGAATTCGAACTTTATATGCTATTATCAAACTTGTATGCTCACCTTTACATTTTATGTATTGACTTTATTTTAACGTATGTGACAGGTGCTTAGGATGCACATCTGGTAGGAAAATGAAGCTAGAATAAAGCTTTAGAGCCCAACAAGTAGTTGTCTGTAGTAATTGAACCAAGGGTCTCTAGAAGCATATAAACAATTGCTCTATTTAAATCTGAGTTGTCGGAGCAAAATGATTTGCCTAGACTTTATCTGTAATAATTTGTTTACTGTTTGAGACATGGTATGGGACGTGTTATTTTAAATTAAATAGTAATGATAATTGTTATGGAAACTTCTGGACAATCCGTTTCGCTCAGTGCCATGCCCCGATGATTCCGCCATCGGTTGGGGTGTGACAGATTGGTATCAGAGCCATAACTATAGGGAATTAGGCAAGACACGACCTAGTCCGGGTCGATGTCTCAGAAACCTAGTCTATAGTTAGGAACCAACATACCGACTTGTGCATATCCGGTAGGGATTATGTACGAGCTTATCTCTCGATATTCTCGCTAATGCTACACTATCACTGCACTCGAATTTTCAACTATGAAAGAGTAACTAAGTCAAGATTAGGTGTGAAAACCACAAACTCTCGACTAAAGTTGCTCGGACAACCCGTATTCTAGTTACAAATAAGGAGAATTATGCCAAATCAGGAGTGAAATCCGTATTTTGATGAATAATCTCCTCTATTTTATTAAAAACAGGAACGAAGTTGTTAAGCTAGGGGTGAAACCCTAACCTTGACGACTTGTTTCGCCCATTTTACAAAACTCTCACCAAAGTCTCGACGGACTCCAATGACCTGAAGTCACGATACGACTAACGGGATGCATGCCCAACGCCCAAGAATCGAAGCAGAGGCACTGCCCTGAAGGTCGAACGTGTACAACAAGTCCTTGAGAATAGTCGAAACACTTTGGGTAGTCGAAGTCTAATAGCCGCAGACGATCTACTTCTCGATTTTATGTGTTTAAGATTCTGAGCCCGCGACTGCTGACTCTGATGATTCGTCGATTTTATGTGCTTGTATGTATGTTTACCTGTTTAGGTGTTTAAATTTTGGAGATTTACTCGATTTTTACTTTCACTTCAATCGACACACACGACTCGCACTGCATCCCTATCTCAATACGCTGACAAATCGCTGAAATATAGACGACCTTATGCTATGATATACGCTAATACTATGCTACTCGACATACTAAAACGCGAACGCTATATTCGAACACTCGTGAACTGGGAATAATAGGTTTCTGTATTCTGACTACATCGTGTGATTAAATGTGTAAGTGCTTCTGTGCTTATGTGTTCTACGTGCTTATGTGCTTCTGTGTTTTTGTGAATTGATAATTATGTGATTACGTGTTAACATGATGTATGTGTTCCTGAGCTTTAGTAAACGTTAGATGTGTGAGGTGAGATTCGAATACGTTGTGTTGAGTCCTGTGACGATGTCTATTGCAGACAATGTCATCTGGATCCCGTCACACACTTTCTCGTCAAGAGAAGTGAGACAAACGCCTTGCTGCTATCATCGCCAAGCAGGTAGCAAAGGCCGTAAGTGATGTCTACGAGAACGTCAGCAAATCGTCCGAGGAGTCGAGAACCGAAGCTCCTAAAGCTGCTACCAAGACTACTTTCAATTTCAAGCAATTCAAGTCTTGTGGGCCAAAGGAATTCACTAGCGAGGAAGGCCCTACAGCGTTATTCCAATGGTTTGATTCCATTGAGGTCACTGTGCGACAGAGCGGTTGCCCCGACGATCTTTGAACTCTGAATGCTACCGGCGTTTTCCAGTCCCGCGCATTAGACTGGTAGACGGCCGAGAGGAACAAGCGGGGAAACGATGCAGCCTACGGTCTGTCGTGGGACGAACTCAAGGAGGTCATGCTGGAAGAATTCTGCCCTCCTCACGAACGCCAAAAGTTAGAAGATGAATTCTGGCACATACAGCAGAAGGAAGGTGACAACGTTGCTCTCACTGCTCGCTTCAAGCAGCTCAGCATCATCTGCCCTGACCAAGTCAAGACTCCGGAGATCACAATCAAGAAGTAAATCCGAGCTTTGCCCGACTGCGTTGCAGATTTCATGCAAGCGGCTAAGACTAAGACGATCGAAGAGACTTACCTACTGGCCGCCGAAATCAACGACAAGAGGGTCAAGGCTGGTGTATGGGATAAAACTTCAAAGCACCTGCATCAAGCTACCACCGCCGCACCAACTGCTGAAACCACCACCTCGTCGAGCAACAAGAGGAAGAACAAGAGAAAGAACAGCTCCAGCAACAAGAACTGTGCGATCACTGCTGCACCGATTCAAGCTGTACCAGCCCAACATCGTCAAGTAGCGGCGCCTGTGGCTAATGCACCGCCTGCCAAGCGTGCATACACTGGCCCACACCCGCTCTGCCCTACTTGTAGCTACCACCACCCGACTACCATCGCTTGCCGTTTCTGTGCTCATTGCAATATGTACGGCCATTTCACTACCAACTGCCGTGCTCGACAAGCTCCTGCTCATCAAGCTCTACTCACCGCCCCTCAGGGTCAACAAGCTCCTCCGGCACCCGCGGTCAACGCCAGAGTCTGCTTTGCATGCGGCGATCCTAACCATTTCGCCAACATGTGCCCAAACAGGGTCGTGAAACAAGAGCCCCAGCAGCAGCAGCAACAAGCAGCACGCGCACGAACTTTCAACATCAACGTGCGTCAAGCCCAAGCCGACAACAACGTGGTCAATGGTACGTTCCTTGTGAATGGTATTTATGCTTCATGTTTATTTGATACTGGAGCCGATAATTGCTTTGTGTCGTTCGAATTCGAGAAACTCCTTAGTCGTAAGCGCTCTCATCTCTCCTCAACGTTCAAAGTTGAAATCGCTACTGGAAGAACTGTCGCCGTTAATTCTATACTTCGTGATTGTACTCTCGAGCTCAACAATCACATCTTTCCAATCGACCTTATTCCGATGCAACTCGGAAGTTTCGATGTCATAATAGGCATGGACTTTCTTCGCGAAAACCATGCTGAAGTTGTGTGCTTCGATAAAATGATTCGATTCTCGCTCGCGAATGGTGATTTATTATGTGTGTATGGTGAAACTGCTTCGAAGGGTCTCAAGCTCATGTCATGTGTCCAAGCTAGCAAGTATCTTCGCAAGAAATACAGAGCTTTCTTGGCTAACATTGTAGTAGCGGGGAAGGAAAAGAAAGAGAAGAAGGAAGTGAAAGACGTTCATGTGGTTCGAGAATTCCCTAACGTTTTTCCAGAGGATCTTCCCGGACTACCACCAAGTCATGATATCGACTTTCGTATCGACCTCGTTCCTGGAGCCAACCCCATTGCCAAAGCTCCCTATCGACTCGCGCCGTCCGAAATGCGTGAACTTTCAACCCAACTCCAGGAATTACTTGAGAAAGGCTTCATTCGCCCGAGCACCTCTCCTTGGGGTGCACCTGTCACACCCTCAAAATACCACCTAGGGAGTGTCCCTGTTAGGCGTGTGACCACTAGCAATGAGCCACCAATTACATTGAATCATAAGTTTGAAATAATGTTCCATCAATTAATAATGATAAAATTCCAATCATAAGTTATTCAAAAAACCACAAGTTCAGCGGAAGCGTTATTGTAACATAATATAAATACTTTTCGATCAATCATAAGAACTAAATGTTTGATAAATAATCCCATCCGTATAACCATGACCACTCTCGCTCTCCAGCCAGCAAGCTCTTGTTTCAATCACCTACGACCTGCGAGCACGTAACAAGTGTATCAGACAAAGCTGGCGAGTTCACAGTTTTAGAAAATGTTTGTTACCAGTTGTATATAAAACAGTTCCCTGACACATGCAAGTAATATTGTTAATATCTCATTTCCGAACAAGACGGCTCCTGAAATACATGACTGCCCTTCCCACGTACTCCTATCTAGTACTGGGCCCCGACTGGGTCATTAGTTCACATCCGTCCTATCTAGGAGCGGTGTGAGGGTGCCAAACCTAAGTAGCGCTACCAACTAATACCCGTTACCCTCCAGGTAACATAATAAGGGACTTACAAGAATGATAGGTGAGAATATTAACCAATATACTCGTTTTTACCCAAAAGACTTATCCCTCCATGGGATACCCACTGACTGTCCCCAACCACTGGGACGCATGCTCGAATGTAGTGAACTCACCTTTGGTTTGCTCGGTATGATTTGTTACTTGTTATTCAGTTGGTCAAACACGTCCTAAAAAGGTTACCAGTTACAGTTAGTTTTACATGCACATATACCATACCTTTCACGTATAGCTAATTCACGCATTCGAGGTTCACATCAAATATATTCATTGTTCATGTAACGCATATATGCATTCCAACTCGTGACAGTTTATTCGTCCGTCTAAAGTATCAAACAATGCTTAACATGTAATCACACAACCACACCATATACATACCTACATAATCAACTAGCATGTTTATGGCCCAAAGTTAAAACATGTGTATATCACGATAACTAACAAATCCAAACACTCAAATTACATCATGTGCGGCCCACATCACGACCGGCCCAACGTCAAGAAAATACTTTTATCTAACAGTCCAGTTAACATGTATCGGTCCAGCAACAAATCGAAAGTTTCAGGCCTTGAGTTATTATGTTACCCTTTTGTTTGGTCCAATAAATTGATGTGTAAATCATGCCAGTCATGTATTCTCTCAATATTCACAGCAACCTTTCATTGTATATCTAACAATCCGAACACATAACAAGACACCTCTAACTTCTCATTAAGTATATTTGGTTCATCAACATCACACATACACAAGGAATCAGTGGCCGACAATTACTATATGCACATAATTATCATTGGGCCAATGAAGTTAGTGGGCTGCCATTTCATTTATTAACACATGAAATTATAATTACACAATTCACAAATCTCGAATACAATTGGGCCGCACAACTGAAATAGGCTGACACTAATCACATGTATTCACGTGATCTGCTGTGTATGCCTTTGTGCAACATGAAACTTTGAATATTGCCAAGAGATGAAGGAGATTGATTAACATGCAACCCTAATTCATTGGACCAATCATAAGCATTACCCGTTTTATTAATTTATCAAAACAGAAACCATTAAACATGGGTATCGTGCATCTCTAACACATCGACCAATCACCATAAATGTTCTAGAAGTTATTCGCATGATCCTACCAAACCAATCGATCAATATGACTATCATCATGCGACCCAGTTAGTTACACGAATCCTTCCTTGCTATCAGTTCTCAGTTAAACATGTTAATCAGATTCAATCCACTCTCTATTTCTTGATCGCACGCACCGAACCACATACAATCATACACGTATACGAATCACGCATAATTATTCCAAATCACTGATTCATTAACATGCACATCATCGATAAATATTCAGCTATTGATCATACTTCACACGATTCAACCATGGTTTCTAATCATTAGACAATACAATAACTTACACAATCGTAATCACAATTCACGCATATAGGCACATAACCGAGAACAATAAATCAGGGAACTAAAAACGAGTAAGATTGCGCTAACCAAGGGGTCGAGGAGAGTGTGCTGGAACGATGAAGATGATGTCTCCGAGAAGGACAGCATGCCGAAGAGACTGCCCGGAGAAACTGCCGTCCCTTGTGTGTTTAGAAAGGAGATTAGGGTTACCAAGAGTTTTTTTTTTTTTGAGAAAGGAATCCGTATACTCCCGTGCTACGCATACATAAGGGACTAGTGGGTTCTAATGCAGTTGGGCCGAAACAGAGAAAGGTGTGGCCAGCTGGGCCGACTGGCCCAAAATATGAAACATACTCGCACAAGGGTGTGCGGCCGATAGTGTAATGTGCGAGCGGAAAGATGGGAAGTCGAGTATGATTAAGTGGTACCATATGTACTTAATATATCATGCCGTTTATAATATTCAATATAATAAATTAGTACTGTCAAAAAGGTTTAACAGGTTTAGCTCCTCGTTACGCGAGGAATAAAGTGATACAAAACTAAAGAACTTGAGAATACGGGTTGTCACGTCATCCCCAACTTGAAAGAAATTTCGTCCCGAAATTTGAAAGTAAGCACAAAAGAGTGAAGTGAGAGATCAAGATTGTTGCGGATTCTCCTCAGTTGCCACAGCACCGGTCCTTTTCGTCAAAAAGAAGGATGGGTCGTTCAGGATGTGCATCGACTATCGGGAATTGAATAAGTTAACTATCAAGAACCGCTATCCTCTACCTCGCATCGATGATTTGTTTGACCAACTGCAAGGTGCTACATGCTTCTCGAAGATCGATCTATGCTCAGGATATCACCAACTACACATTCAAGAGGAAGATATACCCAAAACCGTGTTTCACACTCGATACGGCCACTACGAGTTCGTTGTTATGCCGTTTGGTTTAACCAACGCACCCGCGGTTTTCATGGATCTGATGAATCGCGTGTGTAAGCCATATCTGGACCGTTTCGTCATCGTGTTTATCGACGATGTCTTGATCTATTCCAAGTCGAAAGCCGAACACGCGCAACATCTACGTTTGGTTCTCGAGTTACTCCAGGGGAACCAACTCTACGCCAAGTTCTCCAAGTGTGAATTCTGGCTGGAGGAGGTTCAGTTTCTGGGTCACATCGTTAATAGTCAAGGTATTCATGTCGATCCCGTGAAGATCGAAGCAGTTAAGAGTTAGGTTACGCCTAAGAACCCGTCCGAAGTCCGTTCTTTTCGCGGATTAGCGGGCTATTATCGACGATTTATCAAAGGATTCTCAAAAATCGTTGTACCACTTACCGCTCTCACGCATAAAGACAAACCTTTTGTTTGGGGAACCAAACAGGAGTCTGCTTTCAAAACCCTTAAACACATGCTTTGCAATGCTCCCGTTCTCACATTGCCCGACGGAAACAATGATTTCATTGTCTATTGTGATGCTTCCAACCTTGGTCTTGGTTGTGTCCTTATGCAGCGGGACAAGGTTATAGCTTACGCATCTCGTCAGCTTAAAATCCACGAAAAGAACTATACAACCCATGACCTCGAGCTAGGCGCAGTTGTTTTTGCGTTAAAGATTTGGCGACACTACCTGTACGGTACCAAGTGTATGATCTTCACCGATCATAGGAGCCTACAACATATCTTTAATCAGAATGAACTTAATATGCGTCAACGCCGATGGGTAGAACTTCTCAACGATTATGACTGTGAGATTCGTTATCACACAGGAAAATCAAATGTTGTTGCCGACGCACTCAGCAGACGAAGCTATCTGCTTAGCACTCGTAATGTTCAAGCCCAATACGATCTCGAAACCCTCATCCGCAAAGCTCAGCACGCGTGTTTTAACGAACGCACTCTGAAGAAAGAAAGAATCTACCACGATGGAGCCCAGCTTGTGAGCAAGTCGAATGGGATATTCCACTTTCTGGACCGAATTTGGATCCCTAAACAGACCAATTTGCGACAGATTTTGATGGACGAAGCCCACAAAACCCGGTATTCTATTCATCCCGGTGCCGACAAAATGTACCAGGACCTTCGTTACAAGCACTGCTGGCCGGGCATGAAAAGGGATATTGCTCTCTATATTGGAAAATGCCTGACCTGTGCGAGAGTCAAGGCTGAACATCAACGACCCCCTGGCTTACTCGAACAGCCACCAATCCCTATGTGGAAGTGGGAGAGTATAGCTATGGACTTCATAACAAAGCTACCACACACGTCATCAGGTCACGACAGCATTTGGGTTGTGGTTGACCGTTTGACTAAATCAGCCCACTTTTTGCCAATACGGGAAGACTACAAGGTAGAACGATTAGCTCGAATCTACACCGACGAGATCATTTGTAATCATGGGACGCCTCGCGACATCATCTCTGATCGATTGTGGGAAACGTTTCAAACGGCACTCAGTACATCGCTCAATCTAAGTACCGCTTTCCACCCCCAAACCGACGGTCAGACTGAAAGAACGATTCGTACTCTTGAAGACATGCTCCGTTCGTGTGTCATAGACTTCGGTGGTAATTGGGATAAATACCTGCCGTTAGTCGAATTCTCGTATAACAACAGCTATCATTCCAGCATTCAAATGGCACCATTCGAGGCTTTATACGGAAGAAGATGTCGATCGCCTATTGTGTGGCATGAGATCGGTCATTCGCAATTAACCGGTCCTGAGCTATTACAAGAAACGACAGACAGAATTTTCCAAATTCGAGACAACCTGGTAAAAGCTCAGAATCGACAGAAAAGTTATGCCGATAGACGACGCAAGCCGCTTGAATTTGACGTTGGCGACTACGTACTCCTAAAGGTATCACCTTAGAAGGGTGTGGTCCGATTCGGCAAGAAAGGGAAGCTCGCGCCTTGATATGTTGGACCTTTTAAGATTCTGGAAAGGATCGGAAAAGTCGCCTACAGACTCGAACTACCGGAGGAACTTAGTAACGTCCACCCGACTTTCCACATTTCGAACCTCCGAAAATGTCTGGCTGAGCATGATCTAATTGTACCTCTCGATGACCTGCAAGTGAACGAAACACCACACTTCGTGGAGAAGCCTGTCGAAATCATGGACCGCCAAACCAAGCAACTCAGATGCTCTCGCATTCCTATTGTGAAAGTCCGATGGGAAGGCAAACGAGGCGCAGAGTTCACTTGGGAACTCGAAAGCGACATGAAGGCGAAGTACCCGCAGTTATTCAAGGAGAAAGTCTAGAGAGAGAAAGTGATTCACGGTGTTGTACAACTTTCAGCCTAATTTCGGGACGAAATTCCCTAAACTAGGGGAGGCTGTAACACCCCGTGTTTTCAAGAAGTCAAGGTTAAAGTCAACAACCGATTTCGCACAGCCGATTAATATATAATAGATTTCTTTTATTTTAGCTATTATGTGGAGTAAGTGTCTATAATTACAATAAATCGACGTATGATTATCACTATTCAATCGACTTACGACTGTGAACTATAGGAAGTAACAATGCGATAAAGTTAACTAAACAATAATCAAACTATGCTAATCAAATCGACATCGAATCAAATCTCCACTCGAAATACGCATTTGGAATATTGTTATACGTGTGTGTGTGCCTTACGTGTTACCTGCGCATGTTTAATTTTATATGTTGTGGAAATCAATCGAAACTCGAAATGCAATCGAACTCAATCGACGTCGAACTCGAATCACAATCGAACTATGATAATTGGTGGAGAAGGGATAGTGCGAGATATGAGTGGTTGGGATTAAAAGTAATTTGACTAGGAAACCCTAACGTATCGAACCGCTCGCAACCGAAATCGAAATATCAAAAATCGTCGCACCGAACACTCGAAACGTGCAGCTGATCGATCAGGCTACCAGCCGATCAAACAGCCAGCCGATCGGTCTGCTGTCCGATCGGACAGGCTTTCCGATCGAGCTGTCTAGCCGATCGGCCAGCACTTTCCTCATTTGGCATCCTATAAATACCCCTGTCATTGTCATCCTTTCTACTTTTGGAAACCTCTGTCCGACCAGCACGCTTAGCTCATCCTTTTCTCAGATTCCTCTCGATTCCGGTAAGATTTCGTCCTAAATCTTGTACTTTCTTGATCTACACGCACTCCTACACCTTTCTATCTTTCAAATCTTAACTTTTAACCGTGAAATCATCAAGATTCAAGTGTTCTAGGATGATGTCATCATGGGTTCTTGAAGAACTTCATGTTTTGGCCTCAATCCACCAAGAATAACTTGGATCTAGCCGATTTCCACATAAACAAACAAAGATCTTTCATAGATCTAAACATATACACGGTGAAAAGGATTGAAAGATGGATTTTCCAACTTTCTTTCAACTTTTTTTCACTCAATGCCTTCAAACCGATAGAAACGGAGCCTGTGCCGGCTTACAAATCACTCCGGTGGTTGCATGGCTCAAGATCCGGATTCTATCCACGAGGTTAACCGATTTCGGGTTAAACGTTAAACTCCGTTCCGAATAGTTCACCGGCCGGATTTGGGTGATTCCTGTCCGACCAGGGGAACCAAGTAAGGACGAGGGATCTATGGTTCGACTCGTTGTCAAAATACCTCAATAAAACGACAAACAATCAGAACAACCAAGTGTTAGACGAATAGGCTGATCAGGTCAGGGTGCTGACCGATCGGACTGCTGTCCGAACGGACAGCCAGCCGATCGGACAGTCAGCCGATCGGTTAACACATGGTCCCACACTTAATCAATTTATTTTGAAGACTAGTATTGAACGAACTGCTGTTCGATCGAACTACTGTCCGATCAGATTACTCTTCGGATCATGAGATACTGTACTTCAACACTTAATCGATTTTTCAACATGTTCGATGCACTAGGAGTGCCACCCAATCGAACAGCCGTCCGATCAGGTGACACCCTGCTGAGAACTTGTCTTGCTAAAAATACCTAACCGATCGGGTTGCCGGCCGATCGAACAGCCGTCTGATTGACCGACCTGAAGGGTAAAGGTACTTCAATGTTTTCAAATGCTACAACGAAAACTTCAAAAGTCAAACCATCATACACAAACACATCCTTCTCAAAGGAAGAAACAATCCACTCGAACAGCCATCCGATCGGCCTACCGACCGACCGGACAGCTGTCCGACTCTCCAACACTTGTTTTCCGTTTTACGCGTCGCTTATTATTATGCTATCAAACTATTCAGGCTAACCCTACTCGCTAAGCGCTCCCTTCAATCCATCAACCGCTGTGAGTATACTCGATCCCTTTTTGCTTTATGCACTTTTGGGTGTTACATACGTTACAACTATTCAAATCACATCAAACACACTACTCAATACTATTTGAACGCTAACCGTTAATGCATGTTATACGTGGCTTATGAATGCTTGTTTGTTATGTTTACACATGGAATGCTGTCTACCTGCCTTAGCAACGATAGTACTATAGTTTGGACTCAGCACCCGTTCGCGGGGGTTGTTAAGGACAATTACTTGCATGATTACGGTGGTAATCATGTATTGCGAACTGCATCTGGCAGTCAACCCGCAGTCATTGGTATCGATGGATCTATGTCGATAACTAACGTGCTTCATTTCACTATGTGTACGTGCTGGTTATGCGTAAACGAAATCGAACTTTATATGCTATTATCAAACTTGTATGCTCACCTTTACATTTTATGTATTGACTTTATTTTAACGTATGTGACAGGTGCTTAGGATGCACATCTGGTAGGAAAATGAAGCTAGAATAAAGCTTTAGAGCCCAACAAGTAGTTGTCTGTAATAATTGAACCAAGGGTCTCTAGAAGCAGATAAACAATTGCTCTATTTAAATCTGAGTTGTCGGAGCAGAATGATTTGCCTAAACTTTATCTGTAATAATTTGTTTACTGTTTGAGACATGGTATGGGATGTGTTATTTTAAATTAAATAGTAATGATAATTGTTATGGAAACTTCTGCACAATCTGTTTCGCTCAGTGCCATGCCCCGATGATTCCGTCATCGGTTGGGGTGTGACATAGTTAGTTACCCTCATAATCTTAATTAAATAAATATTTTATTTCTACCAACACATTTCCTAGGTGCTCAACACATTTAAAAAATATGTAACGTTTTACAATTTTTTTTATCTCTACAGCTGATAAATACTAAAAGTTGTAATCGATTGTTATGTGTTGCACACCAATGACGTTTTCTCTTTATAAAACTTATTTATATAAAGAAGCTGTAAATTAATTTATGTCATAATTTATAAAATTTAAAACTTCATTCGCCTTAACAGAAAAAATAAACTGAGTTAGTGATTTAGATGAAAATTTATAAAAATTATGTGACAAAACTATTAATTTTTTTTTCTAAAAACTCCATGTATATTCTTTTTTTTATATATGTAACATCAAAACAGATCTTCTCCTCTTTGGTTGGGCTAGGGGGAAACATGCTTGTGTAGACCTCACGGGGGTTTCCCCTCTGGTTGGTTTAAGGGAAAACGGGTTTGTAGCTGGACAAGCAGCAACAAAGGCAGAATCGAAGAAAGTTAATAAGCACGCTAAAGCTTGTGCAGAGAACCAACATGTTTTTGTCCCTTTTGCCTTTGACACATTTGGCTTCCTAGCGCCAGAAGCTATCCAATTCCTAACCAGGGTCCAACGGGTCATCCACAACAATTGCTCAGCCTCAGGGGGACGGGGTTTTGTCTTTGGTAGATTAGGGTTTGCAATTCAGAAAGGGGTGGCGGCGCAGCTTGTTGCCCGTCTACCTTCTGTTTTGATGTAACTTGACAAGTATGAATGAAATCCATCAGTTTATATTAAAAAAATATGTAACAAAAATAATTAAATAAAGAGTTAACTGCCATTTCCGTCCCTGTGGTTTGGTCACTTTGGCCATTTCAGTCCATTTTTCAAAAATGCGTCATTTTCGTCCCCCAAGTTTTGGAAAGGTGCCATTTCAGTCCAAAAATCATAACCCAGTTAAGTCAGTTAGTAAATAAGGACTGATTGTGTAAATTTGTAACATAAAGGACCATTTAAGTAAATATTAAACACCACCACCACTAGCCCTGCCACCACCACCACTCCGCTGCCACCACCACCGCCACCACAGCCCTGCCACCACCACCACTCCGCTGCCACCACCACCACCACCGCCCTGCCACCACCACCACTCCGCTGCCACCACCACCACCGCCACCACAGCCCTGCCACCACCACCACTCCGCTACCACCACAGCCCTGCCACCACCACCACAGCCCTGCCACCACCACCACTCCGCTGCCACCACCACCACCGCCAAACATTCGTTATCAATCACCCTTCAACATTTCTTTCCATTCTCCGGTAACTTGTTCGTCTATCCTACTTCCACCAAAACCCCCGAAATCCGTTATGTCGAAGATGATTATGTTGCGGTTACTTTTGCTGAATGCAACCTTGATTTCAACGAACTAATCGGAAACCATCCCCGAGACTGTGAGATGTTTTACCATCTTACACCTCTACTTGGTGAGCCTGATAAAACTTCAGATTTCACAAAGATCCCGTTGTTCTCCGTTCAAGTGACACTCTTTCCAAACTCCGAAGTTTCTATTGGAATGACAAATCACCATTGCTTGGGTGATGCTAGCACCAGGTTTTACTTCTTAAAGGCGTGGACATCGATTGCTCGATTTAGTTCGGATGAGTCGTTCCTTGCTAATGGAACTTTGCCGTTTTACGAAAGGCCGACCCAAAACCGTAAACTACATGAAAGTTATCTGAAGTTTGCGAAGGTTAAAAACTTTAAAGATGAGTATCAACCTCCAAAGCTATGTGGACCAACTGATAAAGTTAGAGGAACATTTATACTGTCTCAACCTGTGTTGAATAAGTTGAAAAACTTGGTTTCTACACAACTACCAACATTAGTATATGTATCATCTTTTACTGTTGCATGTGGTTATATATGGAGTTGCATAGCGGAAACAGGAAAGGATGGGCTGCAAATGTTTGGTTTCACCATCGATTGCAGGGCGCGTATGAATCCGGCTATCCCAGCAGCCTACTTCGGCAATTGTGTTGGAGGGTGTATTTTTGAAGGGGTAAAGGATTTTGAGTGGTGGTGGCAGCGGAGTGGTGGTGGTGGCAGGGCTGTGGTAGCGGTGGTGGCAGGGCTGTGGTGGTGGTGGCAGGGCGGTGGTGGTGGTGGTGGCAGGGCTGTGGTGGCGGTGGTGGTGGTGGCGGAGTGGTGGTGGTGGCAGGGCGGCGGTGGTGGTGGTGGCAGCGGAGTGGTGGTGGTGGCAGGGCTGTGGTGGCGGTGGTGGTGGCAGCGGAGTGGTGGTGGTGGCAGGGCTAGTGGTGGTGGTGTTTAATATTTACTTAAATGGTCCTTTATGTTACAAATTTACACAATCAGTCCTTATTTACTAACTGACTTAACTGGGTTATGATTTTTGGACTGAAATGACACCTTTCCAGAACGTGGGGGACGAAAATGGCGCATTTTTGAAAAATGGACCGAAATGGCCAAAGTGACCAAACCACAGGGACGGAAATGGCAGTTAACTCCAAATATCCTCAACTTAACAGAAAAAATCGTCCTTGTGGTTTTATATTTGTCAGTTTCATCCAAATATCCTCAACTTAACAGAAAAAATAAACTAACTTAGTGGTCTGGATGAAAATGGCAAAATGTTACAAACGTTGTGGACAATTTGGTACAAAAGTGACATTTTGGACGAAAATGGCAAACGTGTCCAAACCTCAGGGACGTTTTTGGCAATTAACTCTAAAGATTTGTATAAAAGTCTATTAATAAAAAAGAAAATTTTAGATAAGTCTTAAAAAATTAAAATATATTGGGATATAAAAAAAGATTAATTATGATATTATACATAGGAAAGTCAGCCAGCTAGTCAATAACACAACACGAGGAGCAAACCACGCTTCTCCCACACGTCAACTCCAGTCGCCGTCGTCACTCCGCCACCTCCTCCGCCGTGCACGTGCACTCCACCACACCCTCACTCTTCGAATCTTCCTCTCTCTCTCTCTCTCTCTCTCTTCACACACATTACATTCTCTGCTACACACATCACACACACACACCCCCTCTCTCTCTCTCTCTACATCTACATCTCCGGCGTACACTTCGCCGCAAAACCTACCGCCGTATAATGTAATTTCTCCTCGCACAAATGCACGCCAAAAACCGCCTCCCTAGCAGCGGACACAACACACCGTCGCCGCCGGCCTCTCCGCTCCGATCTCCTCGCCTCCGGCATCCTCGCGCCGGAAAATCCGCCGGAAAATTCGCTCTAAACGTCTCCAACCGCTCCGTCGCACAGCGTGTCGCCTGGATCGTACTATCGGTTCTGTTACGTCGCCAGGGGGTGTTTCTGTTTGCGCCACTGCTGTATATCTCCGGTATGCTGTTTTATATGGGAACGGTGTCGTTTGATGTTGTACCGGATGTTATTAAGGTCCGGAAGGCTCCTGGTTCGGTGTATCGGAGTCCGGTGCTTTACGCGAAGCTCCGGCATGAGATGGATGCTGATAATTCGTCATCTGATGCGGTTAGTTGTTTCTGAAGTTTGATCTAATTTGACCTAAATTGATCTGATCTGATTTTTGAGTTATTGGAACTTAGTTAAGTGATTGTTTAGTTAATTAGGTTTTAGGTTATAAGAGTGATTAGAATATTATACACATGCATTGATTAGATCTTTGCCAGTAGTAAGTTTGAATTTAGCTGTATTGATGTTATTTTGTAAATGACTATTGGTTAGTTGAAATTATGGTTCATGATAGTTTGAATTAAAAAAATGTATAGTTTGTTTGTTGGTTGATGGTTGACAATAGGTGTAGACACTGTTGTAAAATCGAGATTAATCACCGATTAATCGGAAACGGTGGTTCATCGATTGAAGTTCAGTTAGTCGGACTCGTTAATCGGTAGTCGGTCATGGTCGGACCGAATCGGTCTACATCGGATGTGATTGATATGCAGTGATTGAATGTGAGAGATTAGGTAGATGTGATAAGTTTTATGTGCTATTGATCAGATCCTTGCGAGCTGTAAGTTTGTATTCAGCTGTATTGATGTTGAATGACTATTGGTGATTTGAAATTATGGTTCATGATAGTTTGAATGAGAAGTTTCTATAGTTTGCTTGTTGGTTGAGGGTTGACAGTAGGTGTAGAAAAGTATTGACAGCTATGGGAGATTGCGAGTTTACAGTTTTCGTTAGATTTGGTTATATGCTAATGAAAATGATATATCCTAATATCTGCTATATTTAAACTGGAACAAGGAACTTGATATGTATATATCTAGATATGTTGATGTGAAAATGCCAAGTTGACAATTTGCATCAGTAGTGTTCATGTTGTCAAAGTCTAAGTAGGTGGTATATCAATTATCTGTATATGCATGGTCAATTTGAATCCATCTTTACAAATTGGACATCGTATATAATAACTTTGTAGGTATTTGTATGTATTAGTGGTTACTTTGATAACACAAATACAGGTCTTGTTAGAGCGGGATAGTAAATATGGCTTAGTTAAGATATTAACACTTTGTTAATCTTTTTTCTATTTGGAACTTATAACAAAAGGAATTTAAATTCCTTCGTAAATTCAAACGAGGATTTCAAACAAGTATTAATGATTTCAATTAATCGTATATCCATGTCTAACATCAATAAGATTGTGGACCACACGGGATTTTAATACTTTTTTTCAGGAAATTGTTTTGGTTTTATTGTTTGTGTGCAAAGTAATCAAGTATGGACCATTGAATATTTAAAGGCATATGCTCCATATTAAATGAACATGTCATTTACAAACAAGGCGTTTGATTTATAACACAAAATTTGATGTAGATGTCAACTATATGGAAACATGCTAAAGGTGGAGACTGGAGGCCTTGTATAAACAAGTTTTCCGGAGGTACGAACACCATTCCAGCTTTGAAACATGACGGACTGCTTGATCATTTGATGTTGATTGTTGATTTTTAACCGTCTCGTATCTTACTTTACAAGGGTTTGAAATGCCTTTTTAAACAAAAACCGTGTCTCTGTTCCTTAAATCAGGCTTGCCAGAATCAAATGGCTACATATATGTTGAGGCAAATGGTGGCTTGAATCAGCAAAGGACATCGGTAATATAATTTTTTTAAAGTAAAATGCCATTTTCGTCCCTGAGGTTTGACCAGTATTGCGACTTTATTCTAAAGGTTTGTTTTTTCGCATCTGGACCCAAAAGGTTTGAAATCTTGCCACTTTCATCTGGCTCGTTAACTCCATCCATTTTTCTCCGTTAAGTCAGGGGTATTTTCATCTTTTTTGTTAACTTAAAGGGCAATTCGGCCTTTGTCACTTTATGTACACGATTATTCTAAATGCTTGTACATAAATTGAAAAAGACTGAATTGCCCTTTATGTTAACAAAAATGACGGAAATACCATTGACTTAACGGAGAAAAATGGATGGAGTTAACAAGCCAGGATGAAAATGGCAAGATTTCAAACCTTTTGGATCAAACCTTTATACGGAAGTCGCAAAACTGGCCAAACCTCAGGGATGAAAATGGCAGTTTACTCTACTTTTTATATCAATTTACTCTATAATTTAAAAAAATAACTCACATTAGCCTTCCTCTCTAGATTTGCAATGCGGTTGCTGTGGCGGGTTATCTTAACGCGACACTTGTCATTCCGAATTTTCATTTTCATAGCATCTGGAGAGATCCTAGGTTTGTGGACATGAGATCCTTAACTATTAACTATACGTTGAATAATTATTGTAGAATCTTGAATTATGCCTGCTTTGTTATTGCAGCAAATTTAGTGACATATACGATGAAGAATTTTTTGTTAAAACGTTGGAAAACGATGTACGTATTGTTGACTCCGTACCTGGATACCTAATGGAAAGATTTGATTACAATTTGACCAATGTATTCAACTTTAGAATAAAGGCCTGGGCTCCCATTCAGTACTACAAAGATACCGTTCTTCCTAGACTTCTTGAGGAAAAGTAAGTTTATGACGTTATTCCTTATTATTGACTTCACTTACAAATGTTGATTCTTTTTAATTTTTTTATTCCTTATTATTCAGATTCATAAGGATATCTCCATTTGCAAATCGATTATCATTTGATGCACCCCCTGAAGTCCAACGGCTTCGTTGTTTGGCAAACTATGAAGCGTTACGGTTTTCAAATCCTTTATTAACGATGGGAGAAACACTAGTTTCAAGAATGAAAGAAAAAAGTGCCAAGCATGGTGGAAAGTACATTTCTGTTCATTTACGGTTTGAGGAGGTGCGTAGTCAATTCCTTCATATATATCATAGTGAAAACTGTCTTTAACAACCCTTTTAAACAGGCATCCCGCTGCAAAAGAACCAAACGAACATGAACAAGACCTTGTTCGTTTTCGTTTGCTAAGAAATATGTGTTCACGAACTGTTCCTGAACACTTACCGAACCAAATTTTATGTCCGTGTTCGTTTGTTAAGGAAATGAACTTGTTTGTGTTCGTTTATGTTTGTTTGTTAATTTTAGGTAACGAACGAAAACGAACGTTGATGAACACAAATAAGCACAAACTAATGATCATGAACACAAATGGAAACAAACGAACACAAACAAGTGTTCATAAACAAAATATATAATACACTCACACTTGTTGAATATTTAATTTGTCGGAATTTTGAAGAATCTAAATAAAATATAAAAACTAAAAACACTGATGAACTATCAAACATAATCGAACACAAACGAAAACGTTACCGAACGTTCACAAACATAAATGAACGAACACGGTCTCTGTTCATGTTCGTTCATTTAACTAAACGAACGAAAGTTCTTGTTTCTGTTCGTTTGTGTAATAAACGAACGAACACAAACGAACTTTCCACCGAACGGTTCACGAACTTTTTGCCGAACGTTTGATTTGTTTGCAGCCTTAGGCATCCTTTATAGGGGGCATGAGTGCTACAAGTTCCGATTATAGGAATGATATGTATAATTAAGAAAACGTTAGGGTTGGAACTCATAATTTCGTATAAACCTCAAGGACGGTTTATGTAGCTTATACTTTTATATTCGATTAATATGTAACCAAAATGTTTACAGGACATGGTTGCTTTCTCTTGTTGTGTATATGACGGTGGATCAAAAGAACGTGAAGATATGATAGCTGCTAGGGAGCGGGGGTGGAAAGGTAAATTTACAAAGCCCGGTAGAGTTCTTCGACCCGGAGCTAATAGAGTAAATGGAAAATGCCCCCTCACACCTCTAGAGGTAAGGTTTATATATTTATTTATTTTTCTGTTCTATATGTTTATTAATTGGAAATGAAATTTCCAAAAAAAAAAGAGTAAAATGCCATTTTCGTCCCTGAGGTTTGGCCAGTTTTGCGATTTTCATCCAAAGGTTTGTGTTTCCGCATCTGGATCCAAAAGGTTTAAAATCTTTGCCATTTTCATCCGGCTTGTTAACTCCATCCATTTTTTTTCGTTAAAACAGGGGTATTTTCGTCTTTTTTAACTTAAAGGGCAATTTGGTCTTTTGAATATGTGTACATTATGCTAAATGCTTGTACATAAAGTGAAAAAGATCGAATTGCTCTTTAAGTTAACAAACTTTGATGACATGTTTGACTCATTTGACCTGTTTGACCCATTTGACCCGTAACATATTTTATATCAGGTGGGGTTGATGCTTAGAGGAATGGGATTCGATAACGATACATCTATATTTCTAGCTTCTGGAAGAATATACGATTCCGAGAGACACATGGCTCCACTTCTAGAAATGTTTCCTCTTTTACAAACGAAAGAAATGCTCGCGTCTCCCGAGGAACTAGCTCCATTTAAGGTTTGACCAGATTCCTCTACTCTTTAAGGTTTGACCATTTTAAGGTTCGGTTATCTAATAGCCAACTCGTTTTCCGCTTGTAGAACTATTCTTCGAGAATGGCTGCTATAGATTACACTGTATGTCTCCACAGTGAAGTTTTTGTTACAACGCAAGGTGGAAACTTTCCGCATTTCTTGTTGGGCCACAGACGATATTTGTTTAATGGGCATTCCAAGACAATCAGGCCCGATAAGCGCAAGTTAGCAGTATATTTCGATAATCTAAAAATCGGGTATGATTTCTAGTTTCCTACATGTACATTATATATATAGAGAAAAGTACACGGATGGTCCCTGTGGTTTACCAAAATTTGGATTTGGTCCCTAGCTTTCTAAAAAGTACACGGATGGTCCCTGTGGTTTGCACTTTGTAACGCATTTAGTCCCCAACCAACAATTCTAAAGGTTTCAGCAGGTCCAAGTTAGGGACTAAACGCATTACAAAGTGCAAATGCAAACCACAGGGACTATCCATGTACTTTTGGAAAAAAAAGCTGGGGACTAAATGTGTTACAAAGTACAAACCACAGGGGCCACCCGTGTACTTTTGAAAAGCTAGGGACCAAATCCAAAATTTTGGTAAACCACAGGGACCACCCATGTACTTTACTCTTATATTATATATATGCTGAGCTTCACATTACTTATGAAGTTCTGCATGATGTTTTATTATTTCACTTCATAATATTTATAATTGTTTGTTTCAGCTGGAAAACATTCAAAAGGCACATGTTAAGCATGCGGGCCCATAGCGATTCGAAAGGAATTGAACTAAAACGACCAAACGACTCGATATATTCGTTCCCATGTCCAAACTGCATGTGCCATACAAACAAAACCGAAGATTCAAAAACCACATCCACAGCATGATTCGACAAGTCAACCAAAGTCAAACGCGTTTCCCTGATGTGGTTTGCGGTTCTCGGGTGCACATTTTATGAGCTAACATTGAAAATTCTTTATTTTTTCCTCAGAAGCTTGACTAATCAGCATTTGGAGCGTTGTAGCTTCAACAAAGATCAAGAAAGATGAAAATTGAATGATTACATTAATTAGAAAGAAAAAAAGTGATCGTTTTGATCACGTTCTATGGTCTTTGCGGAGATGCTGTATTGGGCAAGCTGAATTGCAAATATGTTTAACCTGGTTGATGATTCTAGTTTTTGTGTACAATAGAGTAAATTTGATTTTCGGGTACATCAAAATGTTGTCACAAATTTTGGGAGCCTCATTTTTGGGATCCCTTGTTGAATTCCATGCAATTATTTTCTTCTCTAGTGTTTTAAAATTTTGGTCATGATTTGTTGTTTCAAGTATGAGATCATGTTATAACTCCACCAGACTTTATCAATACCTGGAAGGCTGGAACACAACTTGTTTAGAATTGGTTATAGAGTGCGGATTTTTTCAAGATTTATTGGAAATAACATTCGACGTTAAACCTACACTAGATGATTTTGTAATCGTATAATCTTGTGTCTCATGATCACTATGTGAAAGTGTTTAGGCAAACCTCGAAAATCGATTTTGTATCAGATTCTGGCAATTTTAAAAATGTAATGTTTATTCTCAAGTGAGGAACCCAAGAATGTTTTTCATGATGTCTATCACTCGACTATAGATTTTTCAGTGCGATTCAAGTCGGGCTGTGTCGCGTAATATAACAGTGACAAAATTACGAGTTTTCAACTAGAGAATCGTAATATAAGGTTTTTACATCTAGACCATTGTTGACTACTATACAGATCTCCTCTACACAATGATAAAGTTGCATAGAAAAATAATTTTGTCACTAATTCTAATTTAAATAAACTAATAAACTTAAGTGTTGGTTGACTAGTGAAAGAAGAGGATTGATGTCCAAACTCCAAAATTTCTTAGAAGAGATATTTAGAATAGATGTAAGGGTAGCATTGTCTTTTTCTTAAAAAACACATGAGCAAGATTTGAGCATAGGAGTGGGGGGCTTGGAGGTGGCTAGAAGCCCCTCCATGCCTGGAACACCGCCCCGTGAAGGGGCGGGGAATTCTCACAGGCGTGGGGCAAGTTTGAGAGGTGACATGGCGCTTGTTGATTGGTGGGTTGTGTTTGGAGGATGTTGATTGGTGGGTTGTTTAGTTTTTTTATTTATTTAAAAGAAAACGCTCCCCTTCAAGCCCCTTCCACCCCGTGGTTTTTTTAAAACGCCGTATGCTGACGTGGCATACACTTGTTGATCCACACCCCCTTCAAGCCCCTTCCACTTCGAGTAGTCTTAAACAAAACAAGGGTTAACCATCTTAAACACATTCTATTCCTTTTTATTATAGATACAATTATTAAAAAGAAATCCTTAAGCTTCACTCGGGTTTCGATTCTATATATCACACATAAAAGAACTTCATGTGTATTATTAAGTTACATTCTTCGGATCACCTGGGTCCGCATCTAATCACAAAATTGTTTGAGCATAAAAGAGTAAAATGCCCGCATAGTCTATGTGGTTTGGTGAAATTTCACCTTTAGTCCTCAACGTTTGGAAATTATACCCGTGCTCCCCGTGGTTTCTCAAGTTGTTACTCGAATAGTCCCTAGAGTGGATGACCGTTAGTTTTCGTCGTTAAGTTCATGTAAAATTACTAAAATGCCCTTACTCAAGAAAAACAATAATCTATTTGTGGGACCTACCTACCACCTACTTATCTTCAACCTCCACCCTCAACCACCTACTTTATCTTCAACCTCCACCCACCTACATCAACACCCTCCACCGACACCTCTAATCCCCACTTGTCACAACCACACAAATATGGAGTTTTTTGTCTTTGAATGGAGGCGGTAAAAGATAAAGTAGGTGGTTGATGGAGGTGGGGGGAGGTTGAAGATGAAGTAGGTGGTTGAGGGTGGAGATTGAAGATAAGTAGGTGATGGATGAGTCCCACAAATAAAAAAAAAATATTTTTTTTCCTGAATAAGGGCATTTTAGTAATTTTACATGGACTTAACGACGAAAACTAACGTCCATCCATTCTATAGACTATCCGAGTAACAACTTGACAAACTACGGGTGTAATTTCCAAAAGTCGGAAACAAAAAGGTGAAATTTCACCCCTGGCCAATGCAAAAAATAACAAGATCCATCCGGGCCGGGTCAAAAACCAGTTACCTACCATCATTGAAAAAACACAACCGCCATAAACAACAAAAGTCTATTCACTGACCATTCAAATCAGGAAAAAATCCACCACTCTTCCAAACCTTCAACTTCTCAATCACCAATTTCTCACAAAAAAACCATCAACAAATTCAACGATGAAAACCGTCGGAACTCTAACTTCCGAACAACTCCAATTCTTCAATTCACAAGGCATCCTTTAACTTCTTCTTCTTCACGAAACCCTAATTTTCTTCATTTTATCTGTTTTAACGAACTCGTTTTCTACAGGCTATTTGGTTATTGAATCATTCTCAAGCACTGAAGATGTTGACGCGCTGAGAAAGCGCATGGATCAGTTACTCCATGGCTTCGATTGCTCTTCATCTGCTTCAATTTTCTCCACAAAGAATCAGGTATTATTATTATTATTATTATTATTATTATTATTATTATTATTATTATTATTATTATTGTTGTTGTTGTTTTTGTTGTTGTTATTTTGAAGTTTGTACTTTAGATCGGAAGAATTGTTAGTTTCCAGATAGATTTAATTAGAAATTGTTTTTTTTTATTTGTTTTGTATAGCAACAAACAAGTGATGAATACTTTTATGAGAGTGCAGAGAAGATTTCGTTTTTCTTTGAAGGTAAATAGTGATTTATATGTTAAATATTGATTGATTTTTAGGTTTAACTTTTGAACTATTAATCAAATAAGAGGAATATTGTTGATTTGATTGAAAGACATGTTGTATTTTTGGACAGAGAAAGCATTTGATGATGATGGAAAGTTGAAGCAGCCGAAGGAGCTCTCCATTAACAAAGTCGGCCATGGTATGTGTAATAATGTAAATTAGGAGCCATTAGTTTATAAATACCAATGTGCGCGCGCTTGTGTGTATATATTTGTTTACGCTATATATATATACAAATCTTTGTATTACTTATTAGAGCCTTATGGTATAGAATTAGACACAAACCTTGGTATTCATCTGAGTATGCAGTTGAGTCTTCGTTTGAACTTTGACGTTCAACCGGACCTGTGGATATCTCCCATTTCTGACATTCATGGCATTATAAATTACGTTCTTTTTTCATATAGTTTTCTCATGTTCTTTGGGTTTATCCTATGCACGTTTATACATGACCTCTGCCAACAACGGGATTCACTTTTCGTTTTTCTTCCCACACACTTCTCAGCAAATGGCAAGTCACAATGCATGTTTGAAGTTTGAACAATCAACAATGTCTTCCACCTGAATGTTAGGTAGAACTGTAGAAGCACTATATATGGCACTCGTCTGCTTAACATTCTTCCCTCTACGTCTATAATAAAAGGCCATCCCATTCACTAAAATTTTTCTAGTACAAGAAAACTTACTCTCATTGCCTGGGTTGTTAAAGCATGCCATTATCGATGAGCCCTTATTCTCTTTCAAAGTAAGCATTCTTTTATCACTTACTTGACGTCTCGTTTACATGTCACCTGTTTCTCATCACATTCTTGAGTTTAGGGTTGACAGTCATCCACCATACCACGCGGGTCCTCGGGAACACGGTCCCTCACATAGTCATGGTCATGGGACACCGAGCCAATAGTAACCACATTACAGTAGGCAGCCTGCTTCTTTCTGTTGACACGTTACTACCTTGTGTCATCATCTCCTATTACGACCCATCTGGACAGAATGTGGTTATACACATGGTTTAAAAAAACGTCCGAGGCGTCCGTACTGAGGCGCGCCTCGAGGCGGAACGGAGCAAAAACGCATATGAGGCGGCGCCTCAGGGACATAAATTATACGTACGCCTCAGTGGAGCGAGGCGCAAGTTTCGGTTCGAGGCGGAACTAACTTGGCGAGGCGTACGTTTATGTTTTAGGCGGGGAAAGGCGCGCAAAAAAAAATGAACTGGAAATGCGTATAAAAAACAGCCTCACGCGGGCCCGGGTTTTTCGGAGCTGCATTCGTGTCCGCAAGTGCGGGCACGCATGAGTTCAACCAAATTCCAGCTCAGAAACTCATTTTTGCACCCCCCTGCGCGCGGGTAGGACTTGTGGTAAAACATGTCATAAAGCTACAATAGAGTAGTAAAGACTTTACCTTATAAACAACCAATCACTTTGTCCCCACACCAATGTGGGACAAAGTATTTACCACCTTTTGAGACTTTTATTCACACACCCAAAACTTACAACATATAAGTCCTAAACTTTTGCTACTAACTATTAGCTCCATGATCTTAAATGGCATATATAATAGTTTTTCATTATCCAAATCCAAAAACACAAAAACGCATCTGCCATTATTTTTTTGGTTTCTTTAAATAGCTTTTTTATGTCAAGTATTTGATGAAATTTGAATCTTTTTTATGTTTTTAACTACTGAAATGAAATTTGATGAGAAAACTCTTTTTTTGATGTTTAGTATTTATTATTTTATGATATATATAATTTTAATATTTATTTATTAATACCGCCTCGGCCTTACGCCTCGTTCCGCCTCGATACTTACGCCTCGAAACTCGTTTCCGTTTTTTTAAACCTTGGTTATACAAGCATACACTAAACTTAATGTAGATGGCTTTGTGTCTCAGTATAAGGAACGTTTGGTAGCTATTGCAAGTTGCCAACGACATGACAGTGATCATGATGAGACGTTTTGTATGTTTCAGCCTTCAGGCTACAATCTTTAGTGTGCTTAGTTTGGTAGTTTCCGTCTTGGTCTATTCACCAACTTGTTGTGAAGAATGTTTTTCTTCTTTATGACGCTTTTTTGGGGAGAGTGTGGGAGGTTAAAGCTGAACCTATAAGGCTATAACCAATGATTCGGTTTTAGATTCTCATAACGGATCGGTTCGGTTCGATTGGAAGTGGTTCTAGTGTGACAACATGAGCGTTGCATATCTTTCAACCAACTTGGTATCAACGTAAGAAACATATATAGAGATTAATCTTCATTTTGTAAATGAAATGGTTGCTATGGGTTCTCGCTTTGTATGCTTCATGTTCTTTTAAGATCACAATATACTGACATCAAGGGACTTCCGTCTCCTCTTCATCTATTTTCCCCGCTGGTTTGAATGTCCGTCTGTTAGTCAAACGAGCTCAAGGGTTTGTTTCTAGCCTAAATATCTGAGTATGTATTGTTATTTTTAACAGTGGTCATACAAACCTTTAATGTGAAAAATATTGTATTCTAATAGTATAATGAACTCACAAGCATCTTTGTGATAACGAATAATCTACATGTAAGTTTGGCATTCTTAATGTATTCAGGATGTAATTTAATGTTTCTTGTTGCAGCTTTACATGATCACGATTCTGTTTTCAAAAAGGTCTCTTGCTCAGATAAAATGTCTGGCATATTACACTCACTGGGATACAAGAGGCCAGTGATCATTCAATCGATGTACATATTCAAGGTATTATATTAAACAACAACATTATCTACATTCTACACGTATGCAGATCTAATAATATAAAAAAAACGAATTTGGTGCTCTATTTATTATTTCAGCAACCAGGTATTGGCGGTGAAGTTGTCCCTCACCAAGATAATTCATTTCTGTATACCGATCCACCAAGTTGCACTGGGCTATGGCTAGCCCTAGAAGATGCCACTGTTGTCAATGGTTGCTTATGGGCAATTCCCGGGTCTCACAAAGGTGGTTCATTTTTCATATTTTGTAGAGTAAAATGCCATTTTCGTCCCTAAGGGTTGGCCAGTTTTGCGACTTTCGTTCAAAGGTTTGTTTTTTTGCATTTGGATCTAAAAGGTTTGAAATCTTTGTCATTTTCATCCGACTCGTTAACTCCATCCATTTTTACGTTAAGTCAGGGGCATTTTCGTCATTTTAGCTAATTGTTTTGTTTATTTATATCAAAATGGCAAGATTAAATGATGGAAATACCCCAGACTTGTCGTTAAAAAATGGACGGAGTTAATGAGTCGGATGAAAATGGCAAAAATTTCAAACCTTTTGGATCCAGATGCTAAAAAACAAACCTTTGGACGAAAGTGGTCAAACCTGAGGGACGAAAATGACATTTTACTCTTTTTCTTATTTTGTTTGTAATAGTTGCTTTTTTTTTTAATTTTAATAACCCAGATGGTCTTGTGAGACGATTTATCAGAGATGATAACGGTGTTCATTTTGACAAGCCATCCCCACCTTATGACGAAAAAGATTTCGTTCCTGTTGAAGTCAAAGCCGGTTCTTTGGTTCTTATTCATGGTGATCTTATCCATCAAAGGTTCGATTTATAAATTTTTTGTATTTAATTATAAGAATAGAAAACCTTTTATTGTTTCTTTTTGTTTAATCATACATTTGATATCGATTTAATTTGTCGCAGCTTTGAAAATCAATCCTTAAAATCTCGGCATGCTTACAGCCTCCATGTAGTAGATACTCATGGTTGCACATGGGCTGCAGACAACTGGTTAGTAAATCTTTTATGTATTATGTATTTTGATCCACGATTGTTCATAAATCGTTAAACAAACCGCCCAACCGAAGCAAGTCGGCTGGTTTAAGATTCACAGGCTTCATTTTTGGCGATTTATATTTGCTAAAACTGATCGAACCGGATTGTGAACACCTAAATGATCCTCGATAATTCTTTAGTAAATACCCAAAGTCTTAACTGAAGATATTTCGATCTTCTGGTTGATTAATTAGTGTGTTAATTTTTTCTGTTTCAGGATTAGGAGGAATGTGGATCCAGAGCCCCTTTATGTATCTTAATATGTGCCTAGACTATTAGGGACTCTTTGCATTTGTTGTTTCGCGTATTTCAGTTGTTATTTAAGGATTCCAAAACACTTGTTTATGTCGGTTATAGATCAAGAATAATTTGGTAAAGACACAACCGAATTCAACAAAATCGACACCTTAAATCCGAAACCAAGCCAAAAAAGTAAAGATAGGTATTGGATGTGAAGTACAACATTTATAATGGGAAGTGTTGATCGTCAAATGGCATAATGAGTGGTTTTGTTCTTTTGTTACCTTTTTACAGAAGTAGATCTGTCGATGCATTAACTTCAAGGCCCATGCTTAACATTCTATTTTTTTTACAAATTTTTTTTATAACTTTTTATTTTGGTATTATTTCCATCATATTGACGATAGAAAAATTATATAAGGATGATAGGTAAACGGACAACAAGGTTGCGGGATTGTGGGATGACAGTTAGACGGGTAACAAGCTGCGTCGTAACATCATAAAATCGAAATGGTGATTTTCCTTGATTATTATTGCATCACTAATGATATAGATTTCTAGAGGTATGATTAAATACATATATTTTATTATCAACTAGTGGAAAGTGGAATTAGAAATTTCACTAGTTGATAATAAAATATGTGTAAATGTTAAATCATTAGAAATGTTTAAGCACTTAACTATTGCTAACCTTAAAACTAACTCTTATATATATATATATATATATATAGGATAAGGATCATTACAGAACACTAATTATTGCGAGAACAAAAAGAACAACTCTAAATCACTAAATTTTGAAATTTAAAGTTCATATTTCTTAATTTTTATGTTTCTAACATTCATAAGTGTATTATATACACATAAAAAATCATATATTTTTCCCTACACATAGTCTACATACATGTAGGTAATTTAGCCTACACATAACCTACATGTGTGTAGGTTATTTAAAAACTGAAGATTTTTCATATTTTGTTTTAAATTCTAGTGTGAGAAACAATAAATATTACATTTATAACATTTACATTTAGTTTTTAGGTTTTTAGGATTGAAAAAATGAGTGATTTATTTTGTTCTGCGTGTTCTCGCAATATTTATTGTTCTGCATAGAACCTTCCCCTATATATATATATATAGGGTGAGGTTCCAGCGTGAACAACCTCCCAAGAGTGAACTGCGTGAACAGATCTGGACCGTTGATTAATATGATCTTGATATTTGAAATGAGTGGCATAGTTGTAATTAATAGGTTAGATTTTATTGTTTTATTAAAAACAAAAGGGTAAAAGTGTAATTATATTAAGTACACAATTAAAAAGAAATGGCAATATTATTTCCAAAATAAGATAACAAATCCGGTAAATATCTCTTCTTTGTTTCTCAAATATTGAAATATCCATTTTATAATGAAATCAACCCTCAACACGTATCCCCACCTCTCTCTGTAATTAAACGACGATAACAGAGGAAAAGGGAAAACGGCGCCGGAAGCATCTTAATCGCCGGAAAAAAAAGCCCTTCTTCCACAATACAAGGTACACATTGAAATAGTTAATCTTTGAATGTTTCAGAAAGTAGTTACACGTTCCGTTGCTTTTATTAATGAAGTAATAACACAAATCAGAATTAGGGCTTGATAGTTGTGTGCTGAAAGCTGTTTATGTACAATGGAAATATTGTTGGTAGGAGTTAATCGATTATAAGTAAGTGTAAGTTGAAGATTTTGATATATTCGTGATGTACACCGGTGTACCTAGCGGTAATATGATGAGTTATGTTATGTTTGTGTATTATGTTGACGAAATGCTTGGTTAAGCAACAATAGGGGTTTGTTTTTTTTACCAGTACATAAGTGTACTGGTTGCACAAGCATTGTGTATTTATATGAATGTTAATATCAGGAGAATGTGTACACATGTGTATGTATACTGTAAGATGATTTGAAAACTGAAATGTTATGCATATTATGTTACATTTATGTACAATATAGCAACAATCCTGCAATGTACACACGTGTATACTACGGATATTCCACGAAATACACATACAAATCAATTTATCCATAACAATGGGTCTGGTTGTACGGTGTATAAATGGATTCTTTGTATTTGATGATTACACCTGTGTACTGATGTGTATGTGCTTTGTTACACTGGTGTACTCGTATGCTCGTTCTTTGCGGGACATACGGTTAACTGAACACATTATGAGATATAATGTCTTGTTTTTGCAGAAAATTTGTATTCGAAACTGAAAGTGGCGTTGGGTTGCCCCATTCACCTGATCAACGACGAGAACTTCTTCCAAAAGACTACGCCTTATAAAGTGGTATGTTTCATTTAAATAAATAGATTAGTTCAGTTGTTTGTGAAAGCATTATAACTGGTTATTACATGATTTTTCATTCCAGAAAGACATTTTCTGTAAGTATTTGAAGATGGTGAATCATCCTAAGAGAGCGGAAATTGAGATTGCAGACGTGGTAAGGTTGGACTTTGAATGGAAGACGGTCAACAACACCGTGGATTGCAGAGTGTTTGTCATGAGACATATGAAGACATGGTTCGGGATAACAACCGATAAGTGGGATAGTGGCTTCCCACTTGGGCATAAGGAGAAGAAGGCGTGCTTGACCCGCTTGAGGAAAAAGTACGCAATAAAGCTAGTTACTTCAGAGGCCAACAAGCACTGTAGTCGCATATTGGCTGAAGCAGCCAAACATGAAAAGGCGAACGGAATAGGTGTTTTTTAGGACGTCTATATTGGTTTCGATTGGATTTTCCGTATGTAGTCTATAACAATAGTTATGGTTTTTTGGTTTGGATTTTTCGTATGTAGTCTATAACAGCAACTTTGGTGATTGCCATACTAGGAGCATTTGATGGTTTGGTATTTTGTTACTTTTGATAGTTGATGGTTTGGTATTTTGTTACTTTTGATAACGTTGAATAAAAACTTATTGTGTATTAGTGTGGATATTTTTTTTGTCCAAAAATTCTTGACAGCTTGTTAATGTAATTCATGTGTGTGTTGTGTATTAAATTTAAGAAAACGTTTTTCAGAATAAAAAAATGACCAGTTGGTATCACTTAGTAAAGTAGGTACACATGTGTACTTGTGACGAAATCATCAAAGTAGACCTGTGAACAGGCATATTATCAGAAAAGTACACAAGTATACGGTTACAATTTTCATCTTTTTTCACTAAACAGGATTCATACTGAACGTCTTTGTGGACCTATTGTCATCGATATAGTACACACAATACCATTAAATAAAAGAAAAATAATAAGTGTAAGTGATAATAGGTTTTATTATGCATCAAACAAATTCAATAACAATTATGCATCAAACAATCACAAAAACAATTATCAAACGCTAAAATAATAATCACAAAAAAAAAAAAAAAAAGAAAAGGTACACCAAATTGTTTCAATTGTTTGTAAATACACCCGAAAATTTCTAGATGTCACTACCGTTATCTTCGCCATCGGTACCGGTTTTGGTTCCTTCGCCATCAGTACCGGTTTCGTTTCGTTCGTCGTACTCATCCTGTTCATCATCTTCTTCCTAGTCAACTTCTTCAGTAGACGAGTCATCCTTCGTTGGTTTACCTTTTTAAGTGGACAATTCCTTTTAGCAACGGTTTGAATCCGGGGGGGACAATTGGTGTCCAGTACCTAGTCCCATTTAGAGTTTCATAAACGTTACTAGCAACCGACTCTGCACAATTACAGTAAAAAATAGTCATTCAAAAAAACAAGGAGAACAATACTGAGGGTCTTCAAATGTTGATCAACTAACATTATGCTACTGACATGTAACTAGCGTGTTTTATACGCATGTGTACTATCGTGTTTGAATGTATAGAACACATCAGTGCACATGTGTACATTGGAGTTAATTGTTATAAACATTCAAAAACATGACTGAAAACTCTAACTCAGCGAATAAAATGACTAAAACTATAGTTCAAATATTGCTCATACGACCAAGAACAATGACAATATTACATGTTCGTTAAAATCTATGTAAATCAATGGTCATACATTACACTACCTGGACAATCCAATGTTGTAACGAAAACATTATCGGCAGTGTTTTGGTCAGAATTATGATTGTGGATTTCTGGGTCAGCCATGAATTCAATACGGTAACACCTGCGGGAGAAAATTCAAATACACTTCAATGAATTCAAACGACAACAATTTAATTACATACACAAACAATCAAGCTCTAATTCAATATTCAAGTTGTAATTGCAACATAATCACAAACTGATTAAACGTTTACTTATACAACCTGAGTTTTGATGATCAATCAGCAACAGCAAAACGATGAATGTAATTCAATTAATATTCACCGGAATTTTCAACGGGGTGACGTGATGATCGACGATATAATTTTCAACGGGGTGACGTGATGATCGACTGTAGGTGGTGAACGATGGAAATTCAAACTTCTGGAATTAAAAAAGTTGGTCAGAACGTGAATTTTGGATCCAATATCATGAAAATATGAATATTTGTTAAAGAGATTATGAAAGATAATCTTGATTAATATAATATATGTTAAGATTATGTTGATAAATAAAAAATAACTTATGAATTTGAATTTGTCCAAAACTTCCGTAACTGAAATATTAAATATGTTTATAATTTGAAATTAATAACTAAATAATGTAAATTAAATATTTATATAAAGTTACAATCTTACCCTTGTCAAATGTCTATGAAATCAATGGTTCAGATCAGTTCACGCTGTTCACTCCTGGAAATATGTTCACGTTTGAACCTAATCCTATATATATATATGGTAGGGTTCTAGAGTTAACAGTAGGTTGAGAGTGAACTGTGTGAACTAATCTGAGCCATTGGATTACATCATCTGAAGATATTTAAACAATGGCAAGATTGTAATTATAATGTTGTAACTCCCCATTAAAATAAATGACAGAAGGGTATTTGTGTCTTTTGTAAATTGCATTTATTAAACAATATAATCAAAATCCCTAAAATCTCACTAGTTTCCGTATATACAAGGTACATAGTTCTTAGTGTATACACATGTGTACAGTCTCGCTAGTATTAGTTTATACAATATACACAGCTGTTAGTTTATACACATGTGTACAGTCTCGCTAACTATCAGTTTATACAAGGTACACAGCTGTGAGTTTATACACATGTGTACAGTCTTTTATATATCTGTGTATTATATTCAGAAATGGTTACATATGTGTATATTAACAACATATAGTATATTAGGCATGCACACTAGTAGATTCATATAAAATTATGAAATTAATGAAAATGAAACATATCACATGTATGCAAAAATAAATAACTTCATCACATATTCAAAAAAAAAAAAAAAAATTAATGCCTAAAAATATTTACAATTTCAATCTCAGAGAAATTTTTTAATGTTTATTGAAAATTATAAAAAGTTAAAAACAATTAATTATGATATCTATATATACGGATAACAAAAGAAAAACAATATTCAAGTTAAAAGTAAAACAAAATTTATGGATAAAGAAATAATGGAGAAATAATTAAAAATGAGAGAGAGAGAGAGAGAAAGAGAGTTAAGAGATGAGAAAATTAAGGGATTTTAATTAAACATACTTGGGTAATGTCAATCTTACCCTTTTAATCTAAAAAATGATCAACGGCCAAAATTAGTTCACTCAGTTCACTCTCAAGAAGTTGTTCACTCTTGATCCTAATCCTATATATATATATATATAGTGGAGAGTTCAAATGAGAAGAAATTCTTTATAAGAAGAAAAAAGAAGAAATTTCAACCAATAGAAATGCTTCATTAGACTTCATTTAATATTTGTACTTAATGTAACTATAAGGGTATATTGGTAAACTTACATACATCATTAATTGGTAGTTTCATCTTTAATAACTAACTATATTAAATTTGTAACTTATTTTTAAGATATATATTTTTCTCAAAAAATAAAAATAAAAATTCATTTATAGTGTAGGATAAATACGAGGCGTGTAGGATAAATTACGAGTTGTGTAGGATAAATTTCAATATGTTTAGGATAAATTTCGAAATGTGTAGGATAACTTTTGATGTGTGTAGGCAAATTTTTTTAGTGTGGAGGATGATAGTCTTAATGAATAATTAATTAGTCAAACATAATAATAAATGAGATGGGAAAAAACTATTTAGTGTTTTACCATTGTACCCTTTTGTTCTTTTTATTCTCAATTAAATTTTCTTCTCAAATGAACATTCCCCTATATATATATATATATATATATATATATATATATATATATATATATATATATATATTCCAAGGCTTTGGTTAATGCCCGTTTGCGGTATGCTCATATAATGTACATATGTGTGGACGCTCGGGGGGCAAAAGTGAAAGTGCACTAATTTTAACGTTATTTTACTAATTTCGTGAAAATAACGTTAAAAGAGGAGGATGGTTAATCATGCATCATGTGGTGGCATTGATAGCCGAAAGACAAGGGATACATGCACTAATTGGCGTTTGTCTCAATTGTTGAGGTGTTATGTGCCTTATGTCCAAGGCTCGATGCAAAACTACTATCGAGCCATGGGTCTCATTGTAAGCAGTCTCTCTATTCCTATGGGGTAGAGGTAAAACTGTCTACATCTCACCCTCCTCAGACTCTACCTTAACTTTGCTATTGGTGGGATATACCGAGTATGATGATGATGATTTCAAGGCTTTGGTTATTTGGACATCCACTTTTATATGATGTGTAGGGCCGCAAACGAATACGAACAAGATCTTGTTCGTGTTCATTTGTTAAGAAATATATGTGTTAACGAACTGTTCATGAACATTTATCGAACGAATTTTTATGTTCGTTTATTAAGGAAATGAACTTGTTCGTGTTCGTTTGTTCATTTTAGGCAACGAACAAAAACGAACGTTGAGTAACACAAACGAGCACACACTAATGTTCATGAACACAAATAGAAACAAAGGAACACAAACAAGCGTTCATGAACATAATATATAGTATACTGACACTTATTTGTCAGAATTTTAAGTATTTAAATAAAATATAGAAACTAAAAACACTAATCAACTATTGAACATAAACGAACACGTTACCAAACGTTCACGAACATAAATGAACAAACACGGCCTCTGTTCATGTTCGTTCATTTAATTAAACGAACGAAATTTCTTGTTCGTGTTCGTTTGTTTAATAAACGAACGAACACAAACGAACTTTCCGCCAAACGGTTCACGTACTGTTCACCGAACGTATGGTTCATTTGCAGCCCTAACGACGCGTATAGCGCTATACGTGTCGTATAGCTTTCATAAAATTTTGTGCACCATAAATAACCCACCAGTCACATCAGTTATAGACCTAGTTTTTTTTTCTTTTTTAACAAACATTTTTATGCAATGTTTATCATTTTAACAACTTTAAAGTAAAAATAACTTTTTTTTATATAAAAAAATAAAAAAAATTATTTGTTTTAGTATAGTATAATAGAGCATCTAGTAAAGCTCTATATGTAAAAAAAGTCAATACGTCACATACGTGGTCTATATGTGGCGTATAGGTCTATGACTAACAAACGTGAACCTGTGAAGCATCTTTGGGGCCAAGGGGTCCCTCAGTGTTAACGAGGATTTCCGATTTTTTGTAGTGTAAAATATTAGATCTTTTGGGTGGTCGGTATCGTTTCGGTGAACCATTCGGGGAATGGTGTTCACCGATCGGTGAACGGTTGCCAGCCTTATTTCGGGGAGCGGGGAACGGGTTAAGCGGTGTATACTCACCGATGCTGGGAAGAGGAGGGAAGGAGGAGAGGGGGGGGGGTTAAATGGTGGGTCCCAACTCCTTTCAACCAATCACATTTATTTTTTAAATTTTTTACCACTCTCCATATGTTTGATCATTGCCAGTGATTGAGTGCAAAATAGGGAGTAAAATGGGGACTTGACATGGTATAATATTATTGGCTAGAGAATAACTGAAATACCCTAATAGTGATTGACCACTCCCTCCACCCTTAATGGTGCTCATAATTTTATATATGCGAGCTATTTGCGACTTATAGATGTCTCATTTAATGCAATTGTAACCCTATATGACGTGTATAGCACTATATGCGTCCGACAATTTGTAATACACGACAACCGTATTTCAAATGTTTAGAAGATTAAATATTGCTCGCCGACAATTTGTAATATACGACACTTTTAAGCCTATAAATAAAGTTTTTTATTTTGCATAGAATTAAAGCTAATGGTAATCAGTGGCGGATCCAGGATATTTTTTCAATGGGTTCACTTTTTCAGGTGCTCAAATTTCGGTCAATTCGACGTCAGTTTTTTCGGGTCGGGTCGGGCTTTAAAACTAAACTCACCTTTTTTTTTTCTTATGATGCTTCAAAGCATTCCTATCCCATTATCTATCATCTTCATCTCTAAAAGACACATTTCTCTAAATTGATTTGTAATAAACTTTTCCCGAACGAATTCGAATCATCGAAAAATGGTCATTTTAGTTCGAGTTACGCAAAATCTATACATGATAAGGAAGCATAAAAGGGTGAACTAATAAGCATTTATTTGAGCCGATTCCAACTACAACATCATCAAGAAAACTAAAATGATTTTTCAAGTACTCAACAAAAAAATCTCAGCCAAATTCAACTAACAAAGTATAAACTAAAAACCAAATTCAAGTTTCAACAAATTTAACATTAATAATCATTGAAAGTCTACAAAGATTAGCCGGTTGTCATTGTCATGAACAATTTCTCAATAGATGATTGAAACTACAAACATTAGTAATTAAACTACCAAATTCAAGTTTAAAACCCAATTTCAAACCCTGTTAATCACTGATGTAATCAAAATTAACTACCAAATTCAAGTTTAAAAACCCAAATTCAAGTTTAACTACCAAAGTATAACAAACAGATTCCATAAAAACAAACAGATTCAATACCAAACAGATTCAATACAAACAGATATAATCAATTAAAACAAACAGCAGTATAACAAACAGATATAAAACTAACAGATGGAGCAGCCGGAGGCGGAGGCGGAGGCGGAGCAGCCGGAGCGGACTGGCGGAGCTGGTGGATGTTGTTTGAACTCTGTGTCGTGTCTGTTCGCTGCTTGTTGTTTGTGTTTGAATTGTGTGCGGCGCTGATATATCATATAACCCTAAATGGGTTTTAATGTTTTATAACTTTAAAGAAAAAAAATTAAAAGATAAATTAAAAAAAAAACGGACAAAAAAAGTGAGGCGACGGGATTCGAACCCGGGTGGGTTAGGAAGAAAAGCGGGATTATAACCAGTGGAGCCTTGGCGTTTTATGTTTATGGGTTCCTTTTATAATATACTTATGGGTTCCTTTTCAGCTTCTTATATATATTTACACTAAAAATTAAAAAAAGACTGGGTTCCCGGGAACCCGTAGTTTGTATACTAAGTCCGCCCCTGATGGTAATGTCACGTCCGCCACAAACTTTTTTTCTTAAATGTCATTTTCTTACCGTTTTCATGCTTAAAAGGCTTCCAAACATTCCCATAGACAAGGCTCATTAATGCTACAGACAGAGTCCCTCTTTTACACTCTTTTTACTTAAAGTTGTAAGACACATAAATGAACACCTTTACACACATGATGAATGTATAGTATATGAAGACTTTAAAGCTATAAGAAAAGTATACTCCCTTTATTTTTGTTTCCCCTAATACCACCCGTAGTGGACGGTATTTTTAAAAAAAATTGAAACCCCTCCCCCACTACACCCGGCGTTATTTTCGAAAAAAAATGGACGTTGGCATTTTTATTAAAACGCTGAAAATTCACTTGGGCCAAGAGATGACCGTTGACAACGGTAAAATGTTTAACTTTTTTTTTTAATTCAAAAATTTACCCACTATATATATATATCACCCACTTTCTCCTATTTTTTATAAACATTCGAGTCGTCTTCCGATCTCCCGGGAAAATTCGAGGTCGCGAAGAAGAGTTGACCCGACCGCCCGGTAGAAGAAAGGATAAGCGAACCGGGAAAAAAACGGTCGAGTCGTCTTCCGATCTCGAGTTAAAGGAAGATTTCGAGGAGATGAACCGTCGTCTCCAAGACATTTGCGACCTCGGCCACCAACGTTATGAGATTATGAAAGAACGAGTGGCCGAAACCAAAAAGTTTAACGAGATGCAAGAGGCGAGGCAAATGGAAAAGGACATTGAGTTTTTGTCCAAACCTATCGACCACCTTCAAGGCGATGCGTTGATCCTTGCGCAAATGCGTCGCCAAAAAATTCGAGAAAAATATGGACTCTAGATCATCTTTTTTTTTTAACTTTATTTTTTTTTCGGTTTTTTTTTTATTTTCTGGTTTTTTCGGTTTTTTTTTATTTCAAGTAGTGTAATTTTTATTTTAAATTAATGAAGATTTTTATGTTTTATATTAAAAAAAAAATTGTGAAATGATTGCATGGGCGTTATTGGAATAATGCCCCACTACACCACTTTTGCAATAATGCCCCATGCTGACTGGACTGCCACGTGTCGGATAATGCCCCATGGTAGGGGCATTATTTTTCTTAACCACTACACCCGGTCTAAATAAGATGAATCACTTTACTAAAAAAGAATAATTATAATCTTTATAGTTTTTCTCTCAAATTAATTAATTATCTTTTAACTTTTTACAAATGTGTAAATGTTGTAAGTAAACTATTTACATATACGTAAATGATCAACGTATATGTAAATAAAATATTAAAATATATGTAATTATATCCTCACATACAATTACCGAGCAACGGAAGGTGGATGTGACATTCACATAAAACGTGATTTGCTAACCATTCATGATGATACAGGAAAGCTTATGATGAGGGTGACAAGGACCGAGAACCGTTTGTACAAGATCAACCTCAAGATAGCAAGTCCCGGTACATAAGATAACATGACTGGAATAAAGAATTTTGCGGGTAGAGATCTACAAAGAGGTGAACTGAAAGATGATACGACAAGTACGAGTCAGAATCTTCTCAAAGATCCAAGTTTAATGAAGAAACCCAAAATTCAAAGTCCAAAGAAAAATATTCAAGAATTCAAAGAAATGATTCGTATACTAATGATATGTGTAATGAGGCTTGGGGAAGGAGCAGTTATGCTAGGGCTCTTATTGAAATATCGGCTGATCAGGATTTGAAAGGGACTCTAACCATGGCTATTCCTGAATTGGATGGAAACAAATATGTTACGGAGAATATTCGAGTGGAGTATGAATGGGAACCCTCGAGATGTGCTCACTGTTGTGTGTTTGGGCATGACTCTGAGGGTTGCCCTAAACGTATTGGATCAACATCCAAACCTCCTACTAACAGGCCGAAAGTAGATGAGGATGGTTTCACTGAAATTAAGGCTAAGAAGAGTGCAAAGAAGAATGGCTTTCAAGTTAATAACCAGAAGCCCAAATTTGAGTATAGACCAGTGGATAGGAAGAAAAAGGCCGTTGCAACTCAGCAGGTTACTACTTCTCCTAAAATTCAAACTCATTATCCGTTTTCTGCTATAGATTTTGTTGGGGGAAATGGTGGTTCAATCCAAGGGAGAAATAAATGGGGTAGACATATTCATGAGGATGCAGATGAGGAAGAGGTTGAGGTTGTCTATGATGAAACCAATGAGTTTATGACTTCGGGTACATATACTTCGTCTTCAAGAGCAGGGGCAAGCACCTCTTCCACAAAGTTATCCAATGGATAGATTGTCTTTGGTTCGTGTTAAGGGGCTGCCGTTTCGTGGTAACTTCATTTTTGATGATGGATGATGACGATTTTGGTTATGTATTGTTTTGTCTACTAGATATCTTTTCATGATGTATAGTAGGCTAGGTTGATGTGATGTCATAGGTACTTTTGTGTTTTGTTGGCTTACATATATGGGGCATGTCCTGTATATGAACTAGTGTGGAACTCATCCTCACTACTTGTACTTATTTGCGGTTGTTTATAATAGATTCACCGGGGTAACCCTTTACCAAAAAAAAAAAAAAAAGGTTAAGCAAGGGATTTAAACCCAAGAAGGTATATTTAATGATCCAAGAAAGCTAGTGTTTGCTCAAGATCGCAACCGAGTCAATGAAGGTGCGAGTTCTTATGACCAAAGGACGAGTCATGGAGAAAGGACTAGTCGAGTACAAGGTCGCAAGAATGTTCGAGCTAGGAAAGAACCGAAAAACACAGCTAGAGATCAAGATGTGTTCTATGAGAATCAAGACAAAGAAGACATGTTGGAGCCTACTTATTTCGAGTCGGAAATTAAGGGGGTGATAGTTGGCGGTAATTCCCGACTCATCACAAGTCGGTGATGGGAAAAGGGGGACAAAGGAGTTCAAGTCACAAGTCGGTGAACTTGAGGGATCAATGTTGACAAGTTGGTCATAATTGGTTAAGTTTCCTAATTACATTATAATTATATTTGGTAAATGTCTTGGTCACCAAGTTATGGTTATTTGGTAATGTCTTGGTCACCAAGTTAGGGTAAGGCTATATAAACCAAGGTAGGGTTAGACATTATTAAGAGTCAAGAGAAGATAAACCGAGTTATGGTTTATGAGTTATTATAATCAAGTTTTGTTGAGCTATATTTTCTTGGTTATAATAAAAGTTCTTGGAGAGTTATTCAATTCGTGTTCGTACTCTTCGGTTTGATTGTCGATTGGGACTTGAATACACAGTACTTAACGTTCTCCTTAGATATTTTAACAATATAGCGCTCTCACAGGACATGGTGCGTCTAACCTTTGTTTCTACGGTTCGATGCACATTTTTGGTCATCTATACAGATTTACCCCTCATGCTATGGTACATTTCGTATCCTCTTGACCTATTTTTTTGAACGGCAAATTTCTTTTAATTGCATCCTCGCATCCTCTTAAGCTATTAGCTATTTAACTTATTAGCTTTTTCCTTTTTTAGAATATATTACATTAAGTAAAATTAAACGCCCCGCTTGCGGTATGCGCATATAATGTATATATGTGTGGGCCATCGGGGGGCAAAAGTAAAAGTGCATTAATTTTAACGTTATTTTACTAATTTCGTGAAAATAACGTTAAAAGTGGAGGACGGTTAATCATGCATCATGTGGTGGCGTTGATAGCTGAAAGACAAAAGGGTACATGCACTAATCGGTCTTTGTCCCGATTGCCGAGTGTTATGTGCCTTATGTCCAAGGCTTGATGCAAAACTACTATCGAGCCGGGGGTCTCACTGGAAGCAGCCTCTCTATTCCTACGGGGTAGAGATAAGGCTGTCTACATCTTACCCTCCTCAGACCCTACCTTTGCTTTGCTATTGGTGGGATTTACTGAGTATGATGATGATGATGATGACATTAAGTAAAATTAAAGTGTGCCCATTTCAAAGAAAAATTAAAGAAGGTTCCATGAATCTAAAGTCAAGATCATGTCATTTAGACCCTTAATAATATTTAATATAAGGAGAAATTAGTACATCAAATCTTAATTGGACAAATGAAACTCTCCTATCTCTCTTAATGGTTTTAGTTTGTCTTGTAATAGAATAATTGATAAAAAAACATTCATTCCCCTTTACCATTTTCATTTTGTTGCTTTTCCAGTTCAGCTAGAAGTGCATACAGTACATTTATATTATATATAGACACATGCACAAGTACATGCACATGCCAATAAGCAACTTTAAAATGGCTTTAGTCTGTCCAAAGAAGCAAGTAGCAAGACCAACAAGAAGAATGAAGAAAAGAAGGGTTTATAAACCACTTTTCATCATTTGGGTACTCTTAGTTTTAGCTCATTTTCCTGGATCAACCGCCTATCGTCGCCACCATCACAGTCGTGTAGTCTCTAGCCAGAAAGATATATTTTCAGACTCAACAAAGCCATGGTTCCATGCAGCGGGTTCAGCCTCGAGTAAATTGAAGATTGGAGACGAAGAAAAAGAAAACTTTTATGATGAAGAAAAAAGAATAATTCCCACAGGTCCAAACCCTCTTCATAATTAGCTTCACATAAGCGGGTTACTATTGTTAAGCTAGCATTCAGTAGGTGCAAGATCTTTCTGTGGTTATCTTGTTAATGCCTTTTCTCAATTACTAAAAACAGGTATTTGCTCTAGTGAAATCCGTAGCTGATACGTAGCAAATCAGTAGAAAAATTCTTTAGCAAATATGTGTTTTTTCTAGTAGTGATAGTTAGAATCAAAGTAGCTTAGCAAAGAAGTTCACGCATTCTGTAAGTGGTTAATCATTACTATGATTTGTTGTCAGCTGTTTCTGCAAAACAAACTTTAAACCTTTGATGTGATTCTAGCGATCCAGGAACATGTTTGTCTTGTGATGTTTGCCCGGAAATACTATTTGCTTTGAATAATAATAATAATAATAATAATAATAATAATAATAATAATAATAATAATAATAATAATCAGAGGCGTCCCTGAGAATTTACGTACCCTGTTCGAACTCGAAAAAATATGCCCTTCAGTAATGTTTTATTAATATTTAAAAAAAATCAAACTAGTATTGGGCCCAATAAACCTAATGCCAAGTGGGCTAAATTATAAACCATAAAAATGATTTGTAAATTGACCTATATTGGAATTGATATGTGTTTACTATTTAAAAAAATAACATATATATAGCGGATTTTTTTTAAATCGCGTGCCCCTCGAAATCACGGGTCTTGTGCGAAGGTCCTCCCCGCACACCATCATAGCCGCCACTGCCACTGATAATAATAATAATAATAATAATAGCAACAACAACAACTACAATGGGGAAGGAACATGAGAAAAACTTCTCTTAATGAAAAAACTAAAAAACTCCATCCGAAGTTGTATTACACATATGCAATACATGTACCCAGAAAATAAAAAAACACGCTTAGGAACGCAAGGAAAAGTCCTTGCGGTCCGCATGGGCGTTTTATATTACACATGTGTAATATATGATATATTAAACAAAAAACATTTTTCTAAAGTGACCGTTCTCCAACGGCCTCTCCCAATAGTTATCGTAATCTTAGGTGTGGTGAACGGGATGGGACTCACACTGCAAATTTGTGTGACCGGGGGGGGGGGGGGGGGGGGGGTTAGGGGTTTGGCCCGGTGTTTTCTGCAATCTCATGTGGCCATCTTATCACCCCACATCAAATTTGTGGGGGAGGGAGGGGCTAGGGGTAGGGGTTTGGCCCAGTGTTTTTTGCAATCTCACGTGGCCATCTTAGCACCCCACGGCCCTTTCATGCTTGTATAACGCTTGTCCTAAAGAGAAAAAAAGTACGTCATCGCTTTAGATATTTTTTAGTTATAGTTGGGAGAGGGACAATGTCTTAGTGGTATAGTAGCTTTCATAGCTGCATTGAGTAGTTTGTGTATATACATACTATTTTGCTAAAACAGTTCCTTGAGAGTGCAAGGTATCCATTCGGCAAGCATGCCGCAACAGGATCAAAGCAGCATGACAAGTAGGGCAAGATGACACCGTGGGAAGCTTCACGAGGATTCCATGAGTTTGCAACGACATGGAGGTCTAGGGAGTTGCTGAGCATACTGAGGGTGGTGGTGTGATTATTTGACCGTTGAGTTAGTTATCTTTTAAAATTTAGTTTAAAAAATGCTTATGACAAGAGAAGCAGATACATTTCTTGTCATTTGGCAAGCTCAGTAAGAAATTAGTGGAATCTAATGCGACATTGATGTGGATGAGAGAGCAGCAAGTGGGGCAAGCAAAGCATACATACCTTGCACCCTAAAAAGTGGTAGCAAATATGTAGCCGAGATCGTAAATTTCATTTGTGAGGAGGCTTTTGAGATCACCATTTTTGTCGTAAATCGGTCATAAAAGTACTCCGACTTGTAGTAGGTTTACACTTAAAACATCTAGATGAATAAATTTGAAAGTATCATAGCTTTAACCAAAGACCAAAAGCTATTTACCAAATATTTTAGCTGTTGGATTTACACTTTGACAAATAGTTCATAACCATGAAATTTCATTTATATATACGCAACAGAAATTCTAACATAAATCATCCAATTACATGAGAGTTGTCTAAAACAAATCATGCATGTCTTTAACAACATAAAATTCATGATAATCGGGATGCCAATCTTCCAGGCCTTCATCCACCCAACCAAAAAATTCTACAGCTAACAAAACTTTAATATGATGTGCATACTAAAAGTCACAGACCCATATCTGAAAATGTTAAAAAATTTTTAGCCCTCAGCTAGATAAATAAACTGGGCCTACCACACTATAATATAAACTCATCAATCAAATATATAAAAAGTAAAAACCTAAAATATGATGATAATTGTTATAAAAAAAACCATAAGTCTACTTGTCTGTTGCGGCGGGACTGTTAAACCGAACAAAATAGACGTAAAAGCATTGACCATGTACATGCGTTGCGACGTGTAGACTTGCCAAATTTAAGCCGAAACATAAAAATTATAGTAAACAAATAACTAAGTTGAAATGGTAACAAAGCACATAAAAAGGAAATAAAAAAACTTTAATGACTTGTTCGCCTATGCTTAGATGACTCGTACTTTATCACTCACAATTCCATTTTAAACAAAACTTATATCGAAGCATAAATAAAAATATAACCAAACCATCATGATCCGTCAATTTTATGCCCCGATTCCTCTTGTTCACCATTTCAATGCCTTGATTCCTCTTAAATGTTAGTAAACCGTTATTTAATCAAATATAGAAACAAAATCAGTTAAGATATTTTATTTGAAAAATTAATAAGTTATAAAAGTTAATTGAGATAAAACTAAATAAGTTATTAAAAAATTATTACTGGAGAATAGTGGTGATATGAAATCTTGATGGTGTCCAAATCACACAAAGGCCCAAATAGATGTATGTATGATAAATGTTTTGAGATAAAATGGCCCATGGATTAATGAAAAACCTTGAGTGGTTGGGATGATAAAAAATACTTGAATCCGACGGGTATATGTGAAATCCAAAGCATTTGGGACGGGTATACCTGATACCCGACGGGTATTGGGCCATGTTTGGGTATGGAAAAAAATATGTTGCGGGTATGGGACGAGTATGAGATTAGATAATACCTGACCCGATTACCCGAAACTGTATATCTGTTTACGTGAAACATATACCCGATAACTTTTAATTTTTTTTATTTATTTTCCTTTAACTATAGTTTAGTAATGTTTCATTCTTGTAGCTTTATTTTTTGAAAAATAAACTTTTCATTTTAAATATCTATAGTTTAGTAATGTTTCATATCCGACGGGTAATGGGCCGGGTATGAGACAAGATTTTACAACTGGGTATAGGTATGAGATTATACTCGACCATTACCATCCCTATTGAGAGTTGAGGCGGTAGTGGTATTGTTTGCTACTTTGCTATTAAATAGTATTTACAAACTACAAATATTTTGCAGCACTGCTGTCACACCCCAACCGATGGCGGAATCATCGGGGCGCGGCACTAGGCGAATCAGATTGCTCAAGAGAATCCATAACAACTATATTGCGATAATATTTAATACATTCGTTATCCCATACTAACAAATAATACAATCACATAAGTTATCACAGATTTATTGTCCTCTCGAACAATACAAATCCGATAACCTAGATTTTAGTTGAGTTTCTAGACTTCCTAGCTTGATTTGATAAAGTCTGCGATCTAACCTGCAACATACGTTAAAATATTTGTCAATACAAAGGTATTGGCGAGTATACAGGTTTGATAAGTAGCATAATAGATAAAAAGTGTAGCGAATTTCCATATGCATAAACGTAATACACGACATATATACTCACAAAACTGATACTACCAACTAAGTCCTCGATGCTCGAATGTACGATGGCATAACTAGACCCCGTCGGGCGCAATAGTACTATACTAGTCGTGGTGGGACGTCGCGAGTATAAGCCCTAGCACATATGCAACTAGCATCACGTATATCTATGCATAACAGTTATTCGCAAATGATAATTCGATTGATCGAATAATTCGTTTGATGAGTTCGAGTTGTTAGAAACATATGTTACACCCAAAATTCGATTAAAAAGGGTTCAAGTATACTCACAGTGCTTGTTTAGCGGGAAATACAACTTGATTGAGTCGGTTGCGAGTACGTCTGTGTTGATCCTTGAAGAATAGAGTAAACGATGTATGGTTAAGCGACATTAGTCTTGAAAAGTCACTCACTTGGTCGAATGGTGCTCATCCGTGCGGATCGACATGTTATCCGTCCGGATAACAGGTGATCCGTGCGGATGATGTGTGATCCGTGCGGATCATGTGTGATCCGTGCGGTTAAGTGGTGACTCGTCCGGATTGTCATCCGTACGAAGCAGGTGGTGGTTCGTGCGGATTGTCATCTGTTCGAACAATGTTCACTCGTGCGGATTGTAAGTGTTATCCGTGCGGATTGTCATGTATCCCGTCCGGATGCCATGTATCCGTCCGGATGACATGTATCCGTCCGGATGACATGTATCCGTCCGGATGACATGTATCCGTCCGGATGACATGTTATCCGTGCGGATTACATGTTATCCGTCCGGATTACACGTGATCCGTGCGGACAACACGTCTGTTTCGCATTCTAAATTCTGTTTCTGAGTGTTTATCGGAAGGAACACGTGTAGAGTTACCGGGACAGTGTAATCTCGCACCAACACTTGAAGTTCCATCAATTCCGACCCGCTCTAACGGCCGGGAATCACCCCGTTCCATCAGATCTGGCCGTTCTTGATGGTTCTTCATGGTTAATTCGAAATCGCATAGTTCCTTGGTTGAGTACATAGATTTAGGCGAGATTTGTTACCAAAACATGTGGAAATCATCCAGATCTGAGTCGTTTATGGTGGGATGAGGTCACAACTGGAAGTTCATAAGAACTCTTGGTGACATCACCTCAAAACGCATAAAATCCGCAGATTTCACGGTTAGAACTTGAGTTCTGAAAGATAGAAAGATGTAGAGTTGAGTGTAGATCATAGAAGTACGAGTTTTAGGTTGAAATCTTACCGGAATCGCGAGGAAATCGAGGAAAAAGGGTCCTGAGCGTGTTTGGCCGAGTAGGAGCTGTCACATCACTGTTCAAGAGATGTGATAGGGTATTTATAGGCAACAGAGAGGAGAAGGGAGTTCTGGTCCTGATTGCCCGTTCGTGCGGATAGCCCATCCGTCCGGATTGCCCATCCGCCCGGATCGCTATCCGTCCGGATGGCTATCCGTCCGGATGGCTATCCTGACGCGCTGGACTTCTCCGTTTTCGATTGTTTTGCTAGATCTTGAGGTACGCGCTCTCTATAGTTAAGTTATATTATTATATATGTATATATATATATATATATATATATATATCTAAGGGTCGTATTTACGTAGCCATATTCCAAAGTTTTGATATAACAATCGGTTTTTGTTTGAGTATGCGATTATTAGCGACGTTTCGCAGCCATCAAGGAGGGTAGTATAGGTCCTTTCTTGATGTCATCGTGAACGTTATTGCGTGTAGTGCCACAAAGACTGACGGGGTACCGTTTACTCGTATTGTCATCATCGTCATGACGACTGGAGCTACAGCACTCACCCGAGAGTCCTTGTTAGCGTTAATTGTCTGCGTTCGACACACCACGGCCACTGAGGAGGGTAGAATAGGTCCTCACTCAATGCCTCCGTGAGCGTTAGTATTCGTGATAATAGTGTATAGTATAACAATATTGCATTTCGAAAATATGCGATTATCCTTCGAATAGCGATATATGCGATATAGTTACATTATGATCTGAATCTCTGGTGCTAGGCGTAACGAGTATATCGAGTAGTAACAACGCACAAAAGTGCGGGTTGTTACAGTCTCCCCTACTTTAGGAAATTTCGTCCCGAAATTAATCCAATAGGTAGACTTTTGATGTTTGATCTTACGTAAGTAGCGATACAGCGAGTGATTTGACCGAGAGTCGACGAGCGGGAGTGCTTCGAATGCGAGAGATCGATTGCGATAGCGAGAAGGCGACATAAGACAGAAGTAATAACCCACGAGTTGGCGTTCCAAAGTTCCTCGTGTCTTGGAGAATTTGTTAGTTCGATGCGGTTGAAATTTTTAAAGGACTTGAAAAGGTTTCTCATGACGTAGAATTAACTGAGTCGATCGTTAACCAACGTTACAAGAAACGTTCGTTTTAGATATTTAAGAGGAATTTAGGACGAAAATCTTTGAAAATTTTCCTTTTAACGTGGGGTCAACGGAGTCGATGTTAACCGATGTTGCAAGGAAGTTTAAGTTTTTAAACATTTTAAGGAATTCGGAGATGAAAACAAGGGTTACGAAAACTCTCCTATGACATGAGTTCAAGCTGAACTCGATGTCGAACCCATGTCTTAAGAAGGATTTTGTTTTGACGTTGTAAAAGTTTAAGGAAAACTGGGCTTATGAAACTTTTCTTGGTCACGGAGTTAAGCTGATTCGATGTTAACTCCACGTCGTGAGAAAAGTTTCACTTGTCCACCGGTTTTAAATAAAAAATTTATAAAAAGACGCTTTAATCAGTACAGAAGGTAGTTAATCACCGAGCCCCACTTGGCACTTTCCCACGAAAGTTTGTTAATATGTTTAAAACACTTATATATAGGAAGTACCAGCGGCGTATCCACCATGCTTTGCCCATATTACTTCTGTTTCGTGAGGCAGTGTCAGGTGTGCCGATATGACATGCATAGAATTGCGTTTATTTGGCCCAATCGATAGTAAGCCGGACCGAGCATAAGATAGAATCGAATAGGTTAATCCGGCGAGTTGAATTGCAAACGTAGCTACAACAGCGTGCGTCGAGCGATAAGCGATAAGCGAATAGGCGGTAGACTAAACATGATAAGTGATAAGCGATTAGGTGATTAAACGAATAATACAAACACAACACTAGCAATGATGGTGATGATAATCGAATTACGATAAGCGGTAGTCGTTGCGTGCAAGCGATGAAGGTATGCGGTTCGATTTTGATTGATTAACACTACAGAGTTTGACTAACATTAGGCCCCACATGGCCTTTTTCCACGAAAGGTCGCTGATATGACTACAACACCCTGCCTTAACCATATGAGCTTCATCTCGTGAAGCGAGGTCATGCGTGCTAACTTAACACGGATATCACAGCTAACGGTATAGCGATAGATTGATACACAACAAACGATATAGATCCACATAATAAATGATAGAGATTGCGAGATACACAAGGTAAGCGACTGCGATTAGTCGGGTTCGATTCTTGTTTCGAATAAGCTTAACGTTACGTTACGACGCATCAAAGTCATCGAGGAGGGTAGAATAGGTCCTCACCCGACAATGTCGTGAGCGTTAATGTGCTTGATGAGATTGATTGCTGTAGACTTACGACTAGTCTTGCGTTGATGCAATTGTCCTGCGAGGTAGACTCTCCAGAGTCCATCGATGAGGCGATTGCATTGCATTTACAGACTTACGACAAGTCTTGCGATGGTGCAATTTCAGTTGTTACGCCTTGCGATTGAGTGTAGTGTGTTGAAAATAATCACAATAGTATAATAGGTCTAATAACGTTCAACTCCATGTGGCACTTCCTTCACGGAACTTTGGTAGTATGATAAAGCACACCTTGCTTGACCCCTACTACTTAGATCCCGTGATTTGGTGTCATACTTCGTCGAAACGCTTATGGCACCTTAGAATTCACTACGATCTCCGTGCACAGACCCAAATAATCCCGTGTGCACCTGCGATTAGTTGTTCCTTGCACGTTTATCGTACCTCGTTCCAAGAGTGCAGTGAGGGTAAACACATTATTTCGTGATATAGTATATAGTATGTGTGTGAATCTAGTCTAAGTGCGACGACTAGAGTGTGATAGAGAAAACGAAAGCGAGAGTTAACGTTACACGTAGTGCAACGTCGAGTAATAGAGTAGGTTCAAAGCTTAGAAATTAACGTCGAAAATCGTATCATTACAACTTTATCCTATGCTTGCTAGATGTCTGATGCTGAAGACTTTTTGCTGGAGCTGTTGTTGTTGTACTCAACTTCACGGTTCGATGCGGCAGTTGCGGGTGAAATGACCGTAACAGTTGCAGTTATTGCAATAGCGACAGTCAGCCCCAACTGGATGATGATAGGTACACGAGTAACACTGAGGATGAGCTCCAGTGTAGGCTCATTTTGGAAACATCGGAACTGTTTGAAGAGGTTTTGGTTGCAGCAGTTCGGTTGTTGATGAGCTCGGGCTTGAAATCTTTCGCTTGCGGCTGGGTTTGTCGGTGTCTTGCGAAGAGATGTCGTCGTTGGAGGATTCGTCTGAAGACTCACTTGCAGAGTCTTTGGCTGTTCTGTCGGAAGATCCGTTGGCAGATTTGTCAGAAGAATCGACAGCAGATCCGTCCGAAGAATCGTTAGCAGATTCGTCAGAAGAATCGTTAGCTGATTCATTAGAAGAATCGCCAGCAGATTTGTCAGAAGATTCGTCAGTAGATTCATTAGAAGATTCGTCAACATGTTCGCCTGAAGGATTAATGGCGATTACTTGATGAGCTGGCTTGACAGGATTCCTTGAGAATAGTCCTTCCAGGAGTCGTTTGTCGTTGATTTCTGCGGCTAAGCGGTAGGTTTCTTCGATGGTAGCAGGTCTTGCAGCTTCGACAAAATCACCCACACACTCTGGCAAGCCACGAATGTACTTCGCGATGGCTTTCTCTGTAGTGTTAACTTGATTTGGGCAAATTACGCTAAGCTGCTTGAACCTTGCGGTGTAGCCGGCATTGTCGCCTTCGGTTTGCTTGATTTTCCAAAATTCGTTCTCTAACTTCTGGACTGCGTGGGGAGGGCAGTACTCTTTCTTCATCAGCTCTTTCAGCTCATCCCAAGAGAGGGCGTAAGCTGCGGAGATCCCACGTTTGTTACGTTCGGCGGTCCACCAGTCGAGTGCTCGTGATTGAAATACTCCGGTAGCGCAGGTAGTACGGAAACTATCGGGACACCCGCTTTGACGAAGGGTAACTTCGATAGAATCGAACCACTGGAGTAGTTGAGAAACACCTCATTCACCTGTGAATTCCATCGGGTCACAGGCTTTGAAGTGTTTGTAAAGAAAAGCAGATTGCGGCGCTTCCGTCTTGGAGTCTTCCGAGGCTCGAGAGTTGCTGAAAGAGTGCACTTGAGCGGCAATCCGAGGAATAAGCTTTACCACTTCTTTAGTCACAAGTGATGCAATCCTCTTATTGGCACTTCGTTTGGCTCTCCTCCTAGCTACTCGTCTCGAGGTAGAATCGTTGGAAGGCATCTAGACAGGAAGAGACTAGGAATGAGATTCGATCATAATGATTTTTGAGTTTGCGTTGCGATTTGAGCGCGTTCAAACTTGATGCGATAGTATAATAGTAATGCGATTCACATAGGAGCCAAATAGGAGACACGAAGTTCCTAAGTTCTCACACAATGACTTGCTTGTTTATACGTATATATATATATATATATGTATTTATATATATGTAATTTGTAATCATACTCATAAAGGTCGATTTAGAATAAGCGAGGACGCGTTGAGGTGAGAAAACGATAGCGAAGGCGATAGATTATGCATTAGTTTTGTTGCGAACGTTCGGGTTTCGTTTTAGATTGCGATGGCTGTGCGAATTGTGCGTTTATAAAGTAGGGAGTGAAAATCGTTAAATCGAGAAATCGACAAAGCGTAGAGTTTCAAAACGTAAATAAGTTCCAGCCAGTTGTAAAATTGGTTGTTCGTACGATAGAGTGCCTTGGGTGTTTAGGCGTCGACTACCCAAGGTAACCCAACTATATCTAACAAGCTCGTGCACGCGTGTTGACTTAGAAGACTCCATGCTTCCACTGGGATGCAGCTCATGGCATTCGTCTTCCTAAGCCTCGCGTGGCTCGAGTTATCGTGATAGTCGAGTCCTTGGTGAGAGCTTTTTTGAAAACCAGTTTATAGGGAGTGGAACGGCTTATTAAGGTACGGGTTTCACCCCTGACTTAATAGTTTCGTTCCTAATTGTGGTTATGCTCTTCGAATAAATTCGTGAGTTCCACTAGATTTCGAAATGGAGACCTTCGTCGAGATGTGGATGTCACTCTCAACTCGATGAAAGGTTCTCGTGCTAGAAAAATGCGCTGAGTGAGCAATCCTATCGAGAGTTCTGGGTTTTCACACCTGATCTCGACTGGGTCGCTCGGTTTCGTTATGCGAGTATTTTCGAAAACACGTGTATTGTGTCGGCCTTAGGAAAGGCTAAGTAGTAATTCAGCCTTAGGAAAGGCTTCTTCGTGCGAAGTGTAGTACGCGGTGTTCACACAAAGTTGTAGCTTTTAGCAATTTCGATCGAGAGTATCAAGTAGGCCCGATACAAACCCTACTGGGTTCGTACGAGTTGGCCTGTTGGTACTTAGACTATAGACTAGGTCAATTTCTAAGACGTCGACCCGGACTAGGTCGAGTCTGGCCTAATTCCCTATAGTTATGGCTCTGATACCAATCTGTCACACCCCAACCGATGGCGGAATCATCGGGGCGCGGCACTAGGCGAATCAGATTGCTCAAGAGAATCCATAACAACTATATTGCGATAATATTTAATACATTCGTTATCCCATACTAACAAATAATACAATCACATAAGTTATCACAGATTTATTGTCCTCTCGAACAATACAAATCCGACAACCTAGATTTTTGTTGAGTTTCTAGACTTCCTAGCTTGATTTGATAAAGTCTGCGATCTAACCTGCAACATACGTTAAAATATTTGTCAATACAAAGGTATTGGCGAGTATACAGGTTTGATAAGTAGCATAATAGATAAAAAGTGTAGCGAATTTCCATATGCATAAACGTAATACACGACATATATACTCACAAAACTGATACTACCAACTAAGTCCTCGATGCTCGAATGTACGATGGCATAACTAGACCCCGTCGGGCGCAATAGTACTATACTAGTCGTGGTGGGACGTCGCGAGTATAAGCCCTAGCACATATGCAACTAGCATCACGTATATCTATGCATAACAGTTATTCGCAAATGATAATTCGATTGATCGAATAATTCGTTTGATGAGTTCGAGTTGTTAGAAACGTATGTTACACCCAAAATTCGATTAAAAAGGGTTCAAGTATACTCACAGTGCTTGTTTAGCGGGAAATACAACTTGATTGAGTCGGTTGCGAGTACGTTTGTGTTGATCCTTGAAGAATAGAGTAAACGATGTATGGTTAAGCGAGATTAGTCTTGAAAAGTCACTCACTTGGTCGAATGGTGCTCATCCGTGCGGATCGACATGTTATCCGTCCGGATAACAGGTGATCCATGCGGATGATGTGTGATCCGTGCGGATCATGTGTGATCCGTGCGGTTAAGTGGTGACTCGTCCGGATTGTCATCTGTACGAAGCAGGTGGTGGTTCGTGCGGATTGTCATCCGTTCGAACAATGTTCACTCGTGCGGATTGTAAGTGTTATCCGTGCGGATTGTCATGTATCCCGTCCGGATGCCATGTATCCGTCCGGATGACATGTATCCGTCCAGATCTGAGTCGTTTATGGTGGGATGAGGTCACAACTGGAAGTTCATAAGAACTCTTGGTGACATCACCTCAAAACACATCAAATCCGCAGATTTCGCGGTTAGAACTTGAGTTCTGAAAGATAGAAAGATGTAGAGTTGAGTGTAGATCATAGAAGTACGAGTTTTAGGTTGAAATCTTACCGGAATCGCGAGGAAATCGAGGAAAAAGGGTCCTGAGCGTGTTTGGCCGAGTAGGAGCTGTCACATCACTGTTCAAGTGATGTGACAAGGTATTTATAGGCAACAGAGAGGATAAGGGAGTTCTGGTCCGGATTGCCCGTTCGTGCGGATAGCCCATCCGTCCGGATTGCCCATCCGTCCGGATCGCCATCCGTCCGGATCGCTATCCGTCCGGATGGCTATCCGTCCGGATGGCTATCCGTCCGGATGGCTATCCTGACGCGCTGGACTTCTCCGTTTTTTATTGTTTTGCTAGATCTTGAGGTACGCGCTCTCTATAGTTAAGTTATATTATTATATATGTATATATATATATATCTAAGGGTCGTATTTACGTAGCCATATTCCAAAGTTTTGATATAACAATCGGTTTTCGTTTGAGTATGCGATTATTAGCGACGTTTCGCAGCCATCAAGGAGGGCAGTATAGGTCCTTTCTTGATGTCATCGTGAACGTTATTGCGTGTAGTGCCACAAAGACTGACGGGGTACCGTTTACTCGTATTGTCATCATCGTCATGACGACTGGAGCTACAGCACTCACCCGAGAGTCCTTGTTAGCGTTAATTGTCTGCGTTCGGCACACCACGGCCACTGAGGATGGTAGAATAGGTCCTCACTCAATGCCTCCGTGAGCGTTAGTGTTCGTGATAATAGTGTATAGTATAACAATATTGCATTTCGAAAATATGCGATTATCCTTCGAATAGCGATATATGCGATATAGTTACATTATGATCTGAATCTCTGGTGCAAGGCGTAACGAGTATATCGAGTAGTAACAATGCACAAAAGTGCGGGTTGTTACAACTGCATATTCGACCTACAGACCTTATGTTTACATGACTAACGCTCTCCTACTAAGCTATAGGGCCAGATGTTTATTGTTTTAAAGTAATAAGTCTTAATAATCTTCAGATATTAAACTATAGAGTAAACTGCAATTTTACCCCCCCAGAGGTTAGGGGTCATTGGCATGTCTACCCCCCTAAGGAAATAATTGTAATTTTACCCCCCACTGTTTGCTGTTATGTCGCAACCTTACCTCCCGGCCTCAAATTTGTTGACTAATCTGTTGACTATAACTTGAAATTACTATAATGCCCGTTCATATTACCCCCTGTGTTTTGTGCACTCTGTGATATTACCCCCTGCCATCATTGCCACCGCCATTCACCACCACAACCACCACTGCCAGCCACCTCCAGCCACCACCACAACTTAATATCCCTTTCATGTAGACCAACTTAATTCACCAAATCACAAAACAAAAACCCTAACAACACACACAACTGTAAATCAACACACACACTTACAAAAGATTTCACCACAACGCCTTCCGATTCGCGATTTGCGACAGCAGTTGAAGAAAACCGGTGATAGTCACCACAACTTAATATCCCTTGTGTGAGTGGTTTATAACCTGATTATTTTCCTTCTGTGTAAGCCTATAAAAGGCCTTGATGGTTTCGGTATTATTATTATGATGTTTATGAATTAAATTCCTAAAATACTCTGCTTATTTCTTTCTGTTTCTCTACTTCTATATACGGTACATAACAGAATGATACTTAAATCACTGTGTATTTGCTAAACGTGTCTTGCTGTTAGTCAAATGTATGACTACCCTTTATGACACCGGGAGAAATAAGGGACTGTTATTGACCACACATCGATCTCATTAATAATTTTTAATCATGACAGTAGGCAAGTAAAAATTGCCAAATAAATTTTTTACAATTTCAGTGAGATAATTGTGCTTTTGAAATATGAAGTTATACTCTGTTATTATATGTAATGCAAGTAAAAAAGGTATTAACCATCTGCTTTGATATTAATATTGTTTCAGAATCGAACACGTCCTCCTAAAAGCATTTTGGGAGTTGAACTGAGATCTGGTTGCCATTGGACGCCGTGCTCCACCATCAACACCGGAGATGAGTGGTCGGAGAAGATGACCGGTGTTAATGGAAGTTGCTACGGAGGATGTTAAGAGTGCTTAATTTATTATGATAAACATGTGCAAGATTGCTTAATTAGTGACAAAACACTGAAAAATGGTTGAGGGTGGTGGCTAGAGGTGGCAGTGGTGGTTGTGGTGGTGAATGGCGGTGGTAGTGGTGGCAAGGGGTAATATCACAGAGTGCACAAAACACAGGGGGTAATATGAAAGGGCATTATAGTCATTTCAAGTTATAGTCAACAGATCAGTCAACAAATTTGAGGCCGGGGGGTAAGGTTGCGACATAGCAGCAAACAGTGGGGGTAAAATTGCAATTATTTCCTTAGGGGGGTAGACATGCCAATGACCCCTAACCTCAGGGGGTAAAATTGCAGTTTACTCTAAACTATAATTGATTTTTTTTTAAGATTATAGGCCCCTTTAGATTTTTGGCCCTGAGTCGGCGTGCACCTGACCCATGCTCAGGGCCGTATTTGAAAAGTCAGCTACGTTGATGAGCTCTACTTTAATTATGGCAACAATAAACTTAGCAAACATTAAACACAAGCAATTAAGGCACATCGGTACATCACATAGCTTATATATATATATATAGGGGACCGCTAAAATGAGAACCACATCCAGTTGTAAGAACCATGAGAACTACACCGTACGGGGCGAGTTGGACCAAATTTTTTTTCATAAACGTAGATGCGTGTATTATAAACACATTTGTAAAAAAAATTTAAAAAAAAAATGTCGTGTGTGTAGTTTTGAGCACCACAAGTTTGTGTTTACGGGTACCGTAAATTTTATTTAAATGTCGTGTGTGTAGTTTTGAGCACCAAAAAAAATCATTGTTCCAAATTATAAAAATCCTTATTCTCTCTCTCTCTCTCTCTCTCTAAGAATAAGTCGAAAATGATTCTGATGCAGATGAACATCATCCTTCTACCATGTTTCTACTTCTGGTGCCAAATCAAGGTATATAATAATGCATATAGTGGTTTCTTCTTGCTCTATTTTGTGTCCGATTGTGTATCCTTCTACCGTGTTTCTACTTCTGGTGGCAAATTAAGGTATATAATAATGCATATAGTGGTTTCTTCTTGCTCTGTTTTGTGTCCAATTGTGTATAGATTTCATTGTTTTCCCCCTTTTCGTTTCATGTAAAATCTAGGGTTTGTAGTTCATAGTTTGTTTAGAAAAAAATTAAATTGTTCAATATATTGAGTATAAGTTGCTGGATTTAAGTGTGATGTGGTCGTTTTTGTATAGATTAATATTCGATTAAAACAGTGTTCGGTTTAAATGTTATGCTTGAATCGATTAAATGTATACATGTACTATGTTCTTTACACAGGTCTCTTGACCCATGTTTTGTATAAAATTGTTTATGTACACCTGTGTACAATGTGATTAACAATGCCGAGACTTTGTAAAATCGTTTGGTGTCTTTGTTTAATTTTTTTGAATATTAAGGTTGATTTAACAGAACAGTAGATTGTGCTCTGTTTTTTAAGGTATTTAAGGCTGGTTGTTTGGGTGAGTTGTAAAGTCGTTGTTGTACACATGTGTATATTGATGTTAAGCTGATTTGAAGTAGATATGTTCAGTAGACTGCGCTTTTTTTGAACCATATGTTAGTTTTGTCCGGTGTACACATGTGTATATACATTTTTTTCAACTAAGTGCACCTGTGTACTCATATGTGACATGTTGTTTATACTATGTTTTTAGGCATTATACTCTGTTTTTAGGAAGGTTCATTATAGTCTGTTGTACATAGGTGTATTTTTCCGTGATACACATGTGTATGATATTGTTATACATATATGTATGTACACAGTGAACACATTTTATAATGTAGTTGATATAGCTAATACTTTATTGAGTAGGCAATTTGTGTTCAAAACCGCATCTGGTGTTAGGCTGTATCATTTCCAAATGAAGGATTTGCAACCAATTAAGTAGATTAATGATGAAGTCGTCAATTGCTTTGCATCAATGCTAAGACCACGCCGTACAAAGTGGTAATCGACATGTGAATACATATGGTCTTATTCCTAAGTGCAGGGGTGGAGTATTGTGGTTGCCCGGGGGTGCACCCGCCCACCCCAATATTTTGGTTAGAAGTGTATAAGTTCCGGATTTTCGTCCAAAAATTTTAAAATTATATAGGATCGCCCCCCTGATTATTTTTCCTAACTTGTATATCCTAAATATTTATAAACTTTGTATATAAATGATGGGTAGTTTGGTAAATATACACTTTGTTTTATTTGGAACTATTATTATTTGACCCGACTTGAATCGAATAGCCAGCCCGACCCGAAACATAACGATAGGAAAAAAAATTTCGTAATTTTCTCTTTAAAATTTAGTTTAAAAAATGCTTATGGCAAGAGAAGTAGATACATTTCTTGTCATTTGTCAAGCTGGGTAAGAAAATTGTGGAATCTAATGCGACATTGATGTGGATGAGAGAGCAGCAAGTGAGGCAAGCAAAGCATACATACCTTGCACCCTAAAAAGTGGTAGCAAATATGTAGCCGAGATCGTAAATTTCGTTTGTGAGGAGGCTTTTGAGATCACCATTTTCGTCAAAAATCGGTCATAAAAATTCTCCGACTTGTAGTAGGTTTACACTTAAAACATCTAGATGAATAAATTTAAAGTATCATAGCTTTAACCAAAGACCAAAAGCTGTTTACCAAATATTTTGAAAACTTTTATGAAATACCCCAAATCTAGGGGTCTTGATCTTTTGGATTTACACTTTGACAAATAGAAACCATGAAATTTCACTTATCCGCAACAATAAATTCTAACATAAATCATCCAATTACATGCAATATTTTAAAAACCGGTAAATATCGGCCGGTTATACCGGTATTACTGTTTCCATATGTAAATCCGGTACGAAACACCCCAGTAAATAAGTGAAACGGCATAAGGTTTGTACCGGCGGTAAAATCCGGTATACCGGTTTGAAACGTAGTACCGGTACCGGCCCAATATTATTTTAGTTTGGGTTGTTACTTATTTTTATTATATATGTTACTTATCTTACGTAATTTTCATATATTATGATTACTAGGTTAGAACCCCGTGTATTACTCGGGTTGAATAAATGTAATTTTATAAACCAAATAATAAAAAAATATATCTTTAAAAATCTCATTTATTACATGGGTTGAATAAATGTAATTTTATATACCAAATAATAAAACAATATTTATTTAAAAATCTTGTTTATTACATGGGTTACGGGTTGCATAAATGTAATTTTATATACCAAATAATAAAACAATATATATTTAAAAATCTCGTTTATTACATGGGTTGAATAAATGTAATTTTATATATTAAATAATAAAAAATTATATTTTTAAGAACCCCGTGTATTGTACGGGTTGAATAAATTTAATTTTATATATTAAATAATGAAAAAGTTACATTTTTAAGAACCTCATATGTTATACGGGTTGAGCACATGTAATTTATATACCAAACAATAAAAAGTTATATCTTTATAAACCCTATGTATTATGTGGATTGAATAAATCTAATTATATATACTACATAATAAAAAAAGTTATATTTTTTAAAATCCCATTGTATTACACGAGTTGCATAAATGTAATTTTGTGTAGTAAAAAATAAAAATGTTATATCTTTAAGAAACCTCGTTATTACACGGGTTGAATGAATCTAATAAAAATTAATATCTTAAAAAAAACTAACGGATATACTTGATATACGATGGATGGGGTGATTGCGGTGATGGTTCTTATAAATGTCACGTAAACATTGTGATTACCGTATTTGAGTTGAGAGTTGAACACAAAAATAAAAGTATAGAACCAATAAACATTGATTAATATTTTTGTTTACCCCTTATAAACATTTTTGAAATAGGTTCTACCCTTAACTACTTTAGTTTAATAAAATAAATAAATCATTTATATTATATTAATTTACCTTTAGCGTACATCTTTTGTTAATTTCAGGATAAATAATTTTGAAATCTAATAAATATTTTAAAATATTATATTATCTCCTATATGAATTGTTTAAATTTAATTTTATAATTATCTTTTAATTGATATTAATTATATATAAAAAAATATATGACTTCAATGAATGACATGTGTCCTCCCATTGGTTTCTTTTATTATATAGTATAGATTCGTAACTAAAAGTTCTTATTTAATATTGTATGAAACGAATTATCCTCTAGTTGATGAGGATGACGATAATAGTGAATTTCATCTTTTATGCGATCGTGAACTTAATGTATTCAACACTCAAATGACTTAAACATATCGTACACTTTCATTTAAAAGAGCTTGTTGGAAATTTGAATGATTTTCGATTATCTTTTGGATTATTTTTTGTTATGTATTTAATTTTGGATCATCTTTTAATATGTAATCATGCATTTTTGGATTAACTTTTGAGTTGACTTTGTAATTTATGAAATTATAGAGTTAGCTAGTCAACCTAGTTGAACCGCTCGTGTCACGGCCCCAGCCACGGTTTGACCCGGTTTAGGAGCAGCGGGACAGAAAATCCCGTGGTATTTATTTAATTGAGTTGACAGCGGAAGATTTTAACAGGATCTTTTTAAAACTGAAAATGCCTGATTATTTTATTTCATAATTCGGGATAAAACCCCGTAATTTACAATAAGGTGATTTCACTGAGAAATCTTTATTTTACAAAACATGTTTCTTTATTTACATTGAGCCACTTCCTTAAGCTTGTAGTGCTTCGCGGCACTTTTCCTGGATCACAACAGATCACCTGAAACATGTTTGAAAAAGGTTTTGTCAGCAGGGAAATACTGGTGAATCATTCTTTTTACTAAAATGTCGTGTTTGTTATAATTTACAGTATTAAGAGCGATTACAATGTTTCTATATATCAACCAACTACCCACGGTATTTGTCACTCGACCATCCATTGGTAACTGATGTGCGTGAGTGTTATTAGTTTTTAATGTATATGTTAAGCCCTTTTTAACACTTTTTAGCCAAGTTTTAAATTTATAAAACACGATATTTACTAACACTAAACACACATGTGGGCAAGTACACCCATCGTGAGCGTAGTATAGTGTTGGTAAGATACCGAGGTCGTCCAAGGACACAAGAGCTTTTAGTACCGGTTTATCCTCAACGTCTAATCAAATCAAAAGTTTAGAAAAATATTTTAAACTAAAAAAATAAAAACTAACTAAAATGCTGAAAAATAAAAATAAAAGTAAAAACAGATAGACAAGATGAATCACTTGGTTCCGACTCGTGTTTAGTGTAACCTTTGATTATTTCCGCACTTTTGCACTATTTAAGAGATTATCTTAGTTATTGTAGTAGGCCCCTCTTTTGGAGGTGACGTTACCCTAAACCCAGTAGTTTGAGTCAGCAAGGATACAATCCTAAAGGGTCGGATTATTGAAAGATAATTAATTAAGTTATTAATGCATAATGTGGTAGGCCCCTCTTTTGAAGGTGACGTTACCCTCGGCTAAGTAGTCTGAGTCAGCAGGGATACAGTCCTAAGTAGCCGGGTTAAAATATTAATAGTAGTTTAACTTATGAGGGGATCAAAGAGTTTGGACCCCCGCCATCCAATACCGTTAAGTATTGAAGGAGGTCCTACTAAATTTGACCCAGGTCCTTTGTAGGATCTATACACTGAACAATGGCAAGACTCTTACCAAACCGTTCCCTTAACCCCCGACCAGGTAGCCAACATACCTCCATATAGACCGTGGATATATGAATGGTGAAAATCTTTTATTTTATATAGACAGTAAAATAATGCCAAGACACCACGGACAAACGATATGGAAGAATCACCTTCAACATAAGAAACTAGTTATTAAAGTCATTAATACATAACCAATTAAAAAGTGCGAAAAGATTAAAAATAAAAAGTATTACACTAGACACTTTGTCTTCACTAAGTGATGTAAGAGACTTAGGCAAACATGGCCTTGATTGTCAAGAACTCTTACGATCAATCTTGGATCCCGAGACGACTCACACACTCTATGATGAACAATGGATGATGGTGGTGGATGATGGTGTTATGGTGGTGGTGGGTGGTGGGTGAAGTGTGAGAGGGGTGGTGTGCCAATGGATGGTTTGAGCTTGAGCCAAGCACTCCTATTTATAGGCTGAACAGAAGCTCGGGCACGGCCCCGTGTCCAATGGGCACGGCCCCGTGTCCACATCCTTCTCTTTCTTCATTAATTGCTCTTGTCTTTATTAGTTTACCACGGCCCCGTGTCTGCTGGGCACGACCCCGTGTGCAGAAGCATATCTGTACTATCAAGATTTGCCTGGATTCTGCGAATCTTATAGTTGACCACGACCCCGTGTCCGCTGAGCACGGCCTCGTGGTGGGCGATGGAAGTTTCTACAACTTTGTCTTTTATGCTGACACTTGGGCACGCCCCCGCGCTCACTGAGCACGGGGCGTGTTCAGGCTCCTGTCTTCTTGTTTTGCTTGGGAAGATGCTGTCGTGGGGTCAGGCATGTCACGTTTGTTCACTTTCTTGTATTTATGTTAGATTTTGCTGTCTTTTTGCTTCTTTTGTTAATTTGAGCTCATTTAATCCTGAAAATACAAAAGGAAGACAAAAGCACACTTTTTCCAACATTAGTACTAAAAAGGGTTAGTTTTATGCCACAATTGATGTAATTTATATGTTGCATTTTGCACACATCAAATACCCCCACACTTGAATATTTAGCAAAACTCTTTATAATATAGCTTTACACTCCCAAATGGAATGGGTAGAAAAGAAGGTTTTTGGGCTTGTCATAGAGTGTCGGGATTTCCAAGATTCTTTATTTAGTTTTATTTTTATATATTTACAATTCTATTCGTCATGATTTATTTAAAACTTTTCATAAGATAAATTACTTATTATGGCATAACATGCCTCTTTAAAATTCTCTTTATATACAAGTTCACATACCACACGGGGGATCACTCAACACTCGGCTGAAGATGTATTTTAGTGAATCACTCGAGAGCGGCATGGAACTTACTCCTACCATATGCTTGCCAAGCAATCAATCCTCCTCCTTTTTAACTATATACCTTTGTAAATATCAAGAGAACTTTTGGGTGAAGGGTTAGGCTTGGGTTAAAGGTAGGTGGTTGGGTTAGTGGTTAGTAGAAAAAGGGCGAAAAAACGTAACAAGCGTCGGTTTTCGAAAGACTTTTTATTTTTGCAATTTTTTATTTTGATGAAGCTATTATTCAAACAAAGTTATTTTTGATGAACTTGTTTGTTTATTTCTTTTGCTTCATCATCAACACATTTTTTTTCAAAGTCAAACGAAAAACCGAGCTTGTTACTAAAACAAAGGGTTAAAAATAAAAAAATGTTTTGGTGGGTGAAAGGGTGTTTGGTTTGGGTTAAGAAATGAAAAGGTTTAGGCTCAAAGGGGTTAACTAGGGGGATTTTGGGTAGGTGGTAAAAAAAATAATAATGGTGTAGAAATAAAAAAAAAAGTTTAGTCCTAATGCCTCCATCATTTACTTACTCGGGTTTAAGTTGGTAAGGACCGGAAATGTATCGTCGTGGCAAGTTCTAGAGTTGTAAGAACCAAGCAGCTATTCACACAACAAACGAAAAATGAGCATTTAATTTAAGGATATGTTTTTGTATGCTCAATAATTCAATAAAGGCTCAAAACTCACTTTTGTGGGAATGGGTTTTTATGTGATCAAGTATATATAATTAAATTTTAACTAAGTTTGTCATGCCTTTTCATAATTCTCTTATGTTGGTTCTTTTTATCACGACGCTATCGGTTGTAAATTTGTAAAAATATAACCTTTTTAGAATTTTGAAATTCCCAAATTAAACCTAAACAAGTAAAAAAAATGAAAATTTTTGAAAAAATTTGGGGTGATTAGCGGTTCTAATAGAGTTTTGTGTAAGGCTTGTTATTAGGACTTGCAAGATTCAAGGTTTTAGCATCCCCCCCACACTTAAATTACACATTGACCTCAATGTGTCCCAAAAATAAATTTTTAGGTTGATTGAATGTGTAAAAAGGTGTGAAAAAGCAAAAATTTGTGTTACTGGGCGCTGGACACGACCCCGTGTTCAAGTTCCAGTAACGAAAACTTACAGAAGGTGAACACGGGGGCGTGTCGGTTGGACACGACCCCATGTCTGGCAAAAATATCTACATATTTAGACAAACAGCAGGTCTGGGCTAGTGGGCACGGGGGCGTGTCGGCTGGACACGACCCCGTGTAGACAATCTGCAAGGTTGAAAAACAGGTTTCTGGTTCTGGTTTTCCTGTCCCGGCTTGAGTAGCACTAAGGTTTAGTGCTCTAAGCCTCGTATGTACCTGTTTATTCAATAAACACTACTCCAAAACATAGCAAACGTCCTAGATTACCAATGTTCAACATCCCATCCATCACAAAGTTAGAAAAAAAAATGCAGAAAATAAAAGAGTTAAAGGAAAGTAAATTGTTTGACACACGGTACGCAGGCCGAAAATTGTTCATGATAAAAGGTTAACCTGGGGAATCACCAACCAACCGTTTCTTCCTCCGCTCCTTCCGCCTAATCCATGTCCTCGTCCTCATCATCATCATCTCCACCATGCCCCGCAATGTACTCCCGGATATTTCCAATATCATCTTAGATATCGGATATGTTTCTCTCGATCGCCCCAACCCGGTTGTACGTGTTGCTTGCCATATTGTAGGTGTTCCTGGTGCACATGAGGTTTTCCTGCAACAAATCATGTAAACTTTGGAAGTTAGGAAAACCGCCTCCTGAGGAGGACTGGCCTGGATCACCATGGGGTTGGTACTGGTACTGATGGTGTTGTGGAGCGTGAAGGACAAGTGCCTCTTGCGGGTTCCGTGCATGCCCTTGCATCCTTTGGAAGCTAACCGTCCCGTCTTCAGCCTCATAGATTAGGTTCATTGAGCGGCAGATGTGTATATCTACCCTACCCGACCATGGGCTCATGCCGAATGACCTAGGTATGCGGGTGAAGTGCTTGAAGAGACGGTACACCCATCCCCCAAAGAAGATAGGGGTTGGTGCAGTAGCAAGGCGGTTATGATGCATGTTTCGGAGCATGAGGAACGGAACATCGAGGTTCCTGCGGTTATGGATGCAGTGGAGGACAACTAAATCTCTTAACCCAACAACGCCACCGCTATCATGCCTTTGGCTAAGAGAGCAACCGAGGAGCCTATGGATGTATCGGTAGAGCGGATCCCTCAACTTCGTGCTCTTAGTGCTGCTCGGATTGTAATGCCCTTCACCAATCTGAGCCCACGCCGCTTGGCGATCGTTTTCATATATCTCTCGCACCCCTCCAGTATTTTCCTCGTTACCTGCATCTTCTTCCGCATACAACCCGACAATCGACCCAAATTGTGCCATAGAGATCGAATACCTAGTTCCGCCACATCGGAATGCTACCCCATCATTGTCAAATGGGTCACACCTTGAGTTGAACGTGAAGGTGCTATAGAATTCCAAAGTGCATTCGTGGACAGAACGAAGTCGAGTTGTTAAAGCGACTCTTAGTGGTCCTGTGACAAGGTTGTTGAAGCGGTCGAGTTGGTTCACCAATGCTAACAAATCCGTGCATGCTTGCCTTGGGTATTCCTCCGACCTTGTTTGAAGTATTTCGTATCTAGCCCTAGCATCGAGCTCATTTGCGTTAAACCTTGTGAACTTCCTTGTCATCTGAAAGAATACACCAAAAATTAGCACGAAACATTAGAATTTTCGGATAAAACTGTAAACAGTATGCTGAACCCGACCCCGTGTTCAGCGGACACGGCCCCTTGTCCAGGCGTCTGTTACACAAAAATATCATTTTTCGACCCGGTTTCGAAAACTTGAAAATTTTTGGTCCAATAGGTGCGGTTTCCCCCGAAAATGAAACCCCAAGTGCCGTTTTTCCCAAAACAACCCGTTTACCCATTCAATTTTATCTTTTTCGGTTAAAAAACAAGGGTTTGGGGTTTTTATGAGAAATCGGGCGAATCTATGAACAATACAAGTGGATTTACTTCCTTTAACACTAATCTAACTAAATGCTAACAGATAAAAGCAAAAATTTGAGGTTCGATCCGGGTGTAGTTCAAGAACCCTAGATTTTTCCCCAAATTTTTGAAGTTTTAACTACATGCAAATGCTAAATCTAACTAATGATAGTGATAGAATCATACCTTGATGTTGTTAGAATGATAGGAGACGTCGAAAATCTGCGGAAAATCGCCTGGAACCAGAGCGTTTTTGGGGAAACGGGGCGTGTGGAATGAAGAAACTGCTATGAAAAGGGGAATATATCCCGACAGTAGCGTGGACACGGCCTCGTGCCGAGCAAAGTTTTTGAATTTTTTTTAGTGCTCGTGTGAGTGCCCTTGTTTCCCATGAACTTGGGTTAGAAAACTTACCGCTTTAGATGTCGTCCCAATCGTTCGTAACTTACCAGGTATGATGTTGATGCTTTCATTCTTCAATCGTTTGAAGCGAGATCTCCTCCTCTTCATCCTCAATGAATCCTTGATAGAGTTTCAGCCGTTGGCCATTGACTTTGAATGGAGGTCCATTCCGAGATTTAATTTCTACTGCACCGTGTGGGAAAATATGGGTGATGGAAAAAGGTCCTGACCACCTCGACTTTAATTTACCAGGAAACAATCGAAGTCGTGAATTAAACAAAAGAACTAGATCTCCTACTCGAAATTCATTAGGTTTAATATGTTTATCATGCAAGTTTTTCATTCTTTCCTTGTAAATTTCTGAGTTTGAGTATGCATAATTCCTAAGCTCATCTAATTCATTTAATTGACAAAATCGATTTTTACCAGCAAATTCTAAATCTAGGTTTACATTTTTAATTGCCCAGTAGGCTTTGTGTGTAATTTCTACCGGTAAGTGACAACTTTTTCCATAGACAAGCTTATACGGGGTTGTACCTATTGTTGTTTTATAAGCAGTTCGAAAAGCCCATAAAGCATCATCTAATTTATCTGCCCATTCCTTTTTATTTAACCCTACGGTTTTTTCGAGTATTCATTTTAAACCTCTATTAGTCACTTCGGCTTGTCCGTTTGTTTGAGGGTGATATGCCGTTGAGACCCGGTGATAGACCCCATATCTTGTTAAAAAAATTTCAAGTTGATGGTTGCAAAAATGGGTACCTCTATCACTTATTAATGCTTTAGGTGTGCCAAAACGAGAGAATAATTTCTTCAGAAATCTTACCACAACTCTTCCATCGTTTGTTGGAAGTGCCTCGGCCTCGACCCATTTAGACAAGTAATCTACTGCCACAAGTATATATTTGTTTCCTTTTGACGGTGGGAAAGGTCCCATAAAGTCGAGTCCCCACACATCAAAAATCTCACAAACAAGAATGCCATTTTGTGGCATTTCATTTTTGGAAGAAATATTACCTGTTCTTTGGCACGCATCACAAGTCTTGACAAGACTTTGGGCGTCTTTGTAAATGGTTGGCCAATAAAATCCCGAATCAAATACTTTTCGTGCGGTACTCGCGGTACCATGATGTCCTCCATATGGACCTTCATGACAATGGCGGAGAATTCTTCGTGCTTCACTACCATGTACGCATCGTCGGATGAGTTGGTCGGCACACATTTTGAAAAGATATGGATCTTCCCAAAAATAGTGTTTCACATTGGCAAAGAATTTTTTCTTTGATGATGTGGCCAACCCTTAGCGACTATACCGCTAGCTAGGTAGTTAGCATGGTCGGCGTACCATGGTTCTTCCTTGTATTCCACCATTTCTAGGGACTCCGTTGGAAATTTTTCGTTGATTTGTTCGTCCCTGGTTGCCTCCAAAGCTGGGTCTTCTAAGCGTGAAAGATGATCTGCTGCGGTGTTTTCTGCTCCTCTTTTATCTTTGATTTCAATATCAAATTCTTGGAGGAGTAGAATCCACCGAATCAAACGTGGTTTTGCGTCCTGCTTTTTGAAGAGATATCGAATGGCTGCATGATCTGTGTAGACTATAGTTTTAGAAAGAACAAGATAAGAACGAAATTTATCAAAAGCAAATGCCACATCTAGTAATTCTTTTTCAGTTGTTGTGTAATTTTCTTGTGCATCGTTAAGTGTTTTACTAGCATAATAAATTGGGTGAAAATGCTTTTCTTTTCTTTGGCCCAAGACAGCTCCAACTGCAAAGTCACTGGCATCACACATGATTTCGAAAGGAAATTTCCAATCAGGCGCTGACGTGTGCGTATATATACATAATTTTGCAATGAATTTACACACGATTTGGTTTTAAATTTATAAAAGTGATTATTACTTTTACATCAAAACACACACGAAAGAGGCAAGTGTACCCCGTCATATATGTAGTAAAGTATCGGTAAGAACCAAGTATCGATCCAAGGAAATGGGCGGAGAATTAATACTAGACCTTTGTCACTAAACTACCGGTAGAAACATAAGTTTTGTGATTTTAAATAAACTAAAGTAAGCGTAAACAAATACATAATAAAAACATAATAGATAATAGATAAAAAGCCTTGCTTAATACACAACCACAACATGTCAACTAAGTCAGTTTTGGCACTAGAAGCATTCGGTCAATATTCCAATTTAAGACAATTAGTATCCCTTTCGGGAATCCTAACATGACAATCATTCGGAAAGCTAAAACGATAAACACACTTTAACCACCTAAAATTGTTCTTTAACATGCAATTGATAAATGTCTATGAAAATCTCTTAAAAATAAGTTAGTCATCCGTTAGGAGTTTTCTAACCGCACTTAATCAAGGAAAGAGACACCGATAAACACAATGCAACCACCGAGACAAGCATAAACTAGATTAAACCACAACCGAGTTCATTTTACAAATCTTGCACAATAATTCACCAAGATAGCAATTTTGGCCTAAACTACTAACTAAGCTAACAAATCATGGCAAGAATTTATAACGACACCATCTAACCCGTTAAGGTCCTTACGTGACGGCAAGCTCTCTTGATTAACAATAATTATATTTTATTAAATCACTAACCATTTCTAGTATCATGATGCATACATTTAAACCAAGCTAATCTAGTTAACCAAGTTCAAAGTTTACTAATACAAGATTAATTAAGCTTCATTTTTCAACTATCTTAACTAACCAAGCATCAATCATCCAACATAATTACTTATAATCAAGAAATCAATATCAATAACAAGGTTGCAAACTAATCATCAAAGATAATCATAGAAAATACTTCAAAGTGTCATTACAAATAAAGTTTAACAAACTAATGGTTATAATCTAGCAAGGGATTGTTGTGTTTTTTCCCAAAGGCTACAATAATACATAAACAATAATCTGAATGCTTGAAAGATTAACAAAAACATGGAAAGATTAGAAAACCAAACCATAAACAAGCACTAGACTAAGGATCCGGATAGTAATCGAGCTAAACGAGACAATGTGGCTTGAATCCGGGTGAAAGCAGAAGCCTCCGGAGCCTGATAATCGCCTGAATTGCTCTCCAAAATTCCAGAATGTCGAACATAATGTTTCTGTTCTGTTTTTATATTTTTTCGCTGTGGCACGGTCGTTCTTCATATGGCACGACCGTGCACTTTAAGCAATTATTGGGGATGGGTCACCATACTGCATACGTCATCAGATCTTTGACCGGATACGATATCGCACGACCGTTCCTCGGATGGAACGGTCGTTCAGTTCCGGGTTCTTGTTGCACGAGCTGCTGGGCCGGGCGTTCATCACCGAGATTTTGGCTGATCTTCGGAGTCGCACGGTCGTTCTTCGGATGGCACGTCCGTGCGTTACCGGTCTGGCCTTGTTTACCTTGCACGCCTAGTCGCACTGCTCGTTCATTGCCGGACTAATCAACATCTGTCGGAGATGCACGGTCGTGCATCTGGTCGCACGACCGTTCCACAGGCCCAGGTCAGTTTCCTTAACAGAATGTCCGCAGCTTCGTCGTTTTGTCCGGAAAGTCCTCGTTTTTGCTATCATCTTGTCTGATATGCTGTTTTAGGCCTGTAAACAAAAGTGTAGATATTTAAGTATCCGAATGACGGTTTTACGGCCAAAAACGCATAAAATAGGGGTAAAACAGGGGACTAAAATATGTGTAAATTAGCGAATATCAAATCTCCCCACACTTGAACCTTGCTTGTCCTAAAGCAAGCTGAACTAAAAAGCAATAAAAGACATAAACAAACAAGAACGATAATTTACACACTATTTTATTGAAAACAACTATAAACGGTTAGCCGGTTTGTCGAAAGACAACATCAAAAGACTCAAACCCAACAAGCATATGCAATTATAAAGCGACAACCAAAAAGCCGTGACTTCACATTTAATTGACTCACATGTTAATCTTCACACGACTCACAATGTTCACACACTCGGTTTTATTTATGAAACATACATAAAATGTGTATGTGCAAACACTCAATGCCTAGTCAATGAAATGTGCAATATCATAAGCTTGTCATAAGATCTCGTCTCCACCAACTAACATGCGAACAAGTGTAAATCAAGAGGTCTTTCCGGGTTGTAACGTTAGGCTAGGGCGAAGGGTATGGAAGTGGACATATAAAGTGGCGAAAATGGTTAAAACTCGGTAGTAGCGTTTAACTAGCAACAAACAATACAACTATACATACAAACGCCTTAAAAAGGCGACTAAAGCGCAATCGAGCTTATCAACGAAATTTTAACATTTAAGCATTCAAAATTGCTCGATTTCTATCAACTTCACCCTATTTTAGGGTGTTTTTTTTAACAAACTATACAATGAAATATAAACAATAACAAGCTAGTTAAACTATTATTTTGACCGAGTTTCAACACTAAAAAGGGTTTAAAACATAAAAAAGGCTAAATTTGGTTAAGTGAGCGATAATGTGGGTAAACAAAGGTGAACGGGAAGGCTCGACATGGTTAATCCTAAAGGGTAATATAAGGTGAACGGGAAGCACAACACAAAGAACAAGTACACAACAAAGGGGTAATCTAAGTGCCTCTATCATTTTTACACAAATTCACAAGTTCATGGTCTTAACAAGCATACTAGTGACAAGTTCTAAATTGCACATAACATCCGGCTCACTCATATATCCGAAATGAACAAATATATAACAATCAAGGCTCAAATATGCTCACGTAACGGAAGGAATGGGTAAAAGTGTGAAAACTATCATGTAAGTCTTTCTTTGTTTGTCACGCTTTCCGGTTTCCTTTTTCAAAAATATTTTGCTTGTCGAGTTTTTTATCAAGTCCGAAGCTTTCTAAAACACAACCAACCGGTTTATTTACCAACATATATACAAAACACATGTATTTTTGAATGATTTTTCTGATTTTCTGATTTTTTTTTTTTTTTTTTTAGAGGACAAACAAAGTTAACAAAGTTAACCCCCTCCCCACACTTGAACTTCGCATTGTCCCCAATGCGAGACCCGAAATATAGAGAAAGGGATAAAAAATAATACTCCCCTCAAGATGATGTGGATGCCAAGAGACTTCCGAAGCTGTATCTGGTACGTGCTCCGGTCCAAGATACGATAGCTAAAACCTGCGTGTATGTCACATGTGCACCCAAAACATAATAGAAACAGAAAAATCACAAAACAACCATAATATACATAAATACTAAAATCCAAACAGAACATAAAGTAAAATGTCTGAAATACATAACCGGGGTGTTTGAAAATAACAGTCAAAATAAACACCCAAATATAAATAACGTACTGAAATAGAAAACACCACCAACTGCTATCACCACTGCCAACTACTCATCTCCATCATCATCGTGTCTCGTATAGGACGGACCGGCATCGCCATAACCAGGGGGGTTCCACGGTGGGAACTCCGGAGGGTGCTGAAAGTAGTCGGGGTATGCGTGATGCATCTCCCTGAAAAGATATGAGAATCCCGCACTGACCCCCTGATATAAAGTATCCTGGCTCTGCCGAAGCTGGTCATGTGTGGCCCGAATCTGAGCCTGACTGGCCCGAATCTCGTCCTGGTTAGCCCGGATCTGGTCCTGGCTAGATCTGATCTCGTGGAAGTAGGTACCATGCTGCTCCTGCGTCACACGCATATCCTGGAACTGCTGGTAGAACGCGGGCCAGTCCTCATGCTGATGAAATGCATGGTGCTGCGGCGAGTGTGGTGGTGTCGGTGGCTGGTGCTGCTCGTGTTGCTCTCCCATCTCAACATCCTCATCTTCCTCCTCATGTTCCTCCTCAGCTGGAGGCAACGGGTCCCAGACCTCGTTATTCAATCCCCTCAACCTATCCCCCCTATCAAGCTCAACAATCACCCCCATGGCCTTCAGTGACCTGATATCGACATGAACCCCCTCAGTAATCAAAGTGAGACCCTGGAGAACCTCCTCAGTCATATAGCCTTCATTGTAGGCAATTTCGGTCACATACGAACCGCCATGTATCTCACTGTTCACATGTCGCCCCGAGCTCTTGACGAAGTACTCAGCCATTCGAGCGGCTAGGTTGATTGGTGCTTTGTCAACCAACGCATATAAAAAGAGCAAATCAGGTGTTGGACAGTTACCGAGACTGTCCATACGACCGCATATCGTATGGCTAAAAACATGGTGCATCACTCGCACCAAAGGGTCTCTGAGTCACGAGGCCTTCGACATCCTCGGGTTGTAGGGGTCACCAACGGCATTTTCAGCCCAAAATGCATCCCGTCCTGCATCAGAAGGGAAGGTGAAATGCTTAGTGAAGACATCGGGATCATCCATGTCATCCCTCGTATAGATCCCGAGCCTCCTTCCCAAACGACCAACCGACCACGTATGCCATTCCCCACATAACCTGAAAGTTACACGATTCTTGTAGCGAAATTTGGGTCGTCTATTAGCAGCCGGCTTTTCATAGGCATAGGATGCAAAGAACTCTATAGTCAGCTCCCGGTAAACGGGTCGGTTGCAACCGACCAGATTTGCAAGCGGGCGACTCATCATGTCATCCAGTCGATCATACTGATTGAGTTCTCGCATCACTTCCCAATCTAACCATCGGGGGACTCCAAACTGCCCCCGTCTTGCCCACAATGCGTCTCGTTTCGGGATGCACAAAGCTTCTCGCTCATCGTTGGGGTCAAACTGAAGGAAAGGATGGTTCATCTGTATGAGGAAAAATGTTAGAAAGACAGAAACAAGAGAAATTTGAATTGAAAACAACCGAGCAGCAAATTATGAAGCTTCTGTGAATTCTGATATGGGCATATGGCACGGTCGTGCGTCAGGTTGCACGGTCGTGCGTTACCGACGACGAGTACCAAATGCCCAAATTTGCCGGAACTGCACGGCGTGCGACCAATGGCACCACCGTGCAACACCGAACAATCAGCAAACTATCGAAAACATCCGGCATGGCACGATCGTTCCAACCAAGGAACGTCCGTGCGACCTCTTATTTCTGCAGAATCTGACCCAGGCTCTTAGTAGCCCGATTTTTTTCACAAATCAACAAGTTTTTACATAAACAGGGGTCAGAAAAATGCACCAGATGTTCACGATACTACGATTCAACAAGGGTTAGGGTTTCGATTTGTTTATGAAGAGAACCCTAAAAATTTCCTTGAAGAATCGGAAGAAATCAAACCTAAAAAGCAAGGAAACAAGAAATCTACAACTAGGAACGTACCTTGCGAAGAAGGGTGTGAGATCGTGCGAAAAACCGTGCGATTTGAAGAAATATCGCTCTGGAACGGCTGCAGTTGGCTAGGGTTTCGCGAATGTGAATGGGGGCTGCAGATGAGGGTATTTATAGTGCCAAATGACAAAACTGCCCTCAGCCTGACGCACGGTCGTTCTCCGTTTGGCACGGTCGTGCGTCACCGACATCATTCAAACCCTTGCAACTGTTCTCGGAAATGCACCGGGGGTGCGATCCACCGTGCCGACCCTCGGAGACGCACGGTCGTGCGACCCGAGGAACGGTCGTGCATCAGGTGCAGATACAGAATTTTCTGCAGAAGCTATTTCCAGCAACCGTTTCGGCCGTTTTTCGCCTTTTTTTGACACACCAACTGTTCTAACAATATTGCAATACAGAACCTTCGCCCGGTACGTACGAAAACTAAACAAACTAACGTAAACTACCTAACTAACTTAAATTACGCTAAAACTACCAAAATACAAAAATGGACTATTTTACCCTTATAGCGCCAAAGACGCTCCTGCTACTTTTTTGTCGGCGAGTCAGTAGCGTAGACTCATGCTAAATTTTTGTCGACGAGTCGATAGCAAGACTCAAAGCTAAAACTAGAAAAAATACTAAAAAGGACGATACTACCCCTAAAGCGCAAAATACGCTCTTGCTACATTTTTTATCCGCGAGTCAGTAGCGTAGACTCTCTCCTCCCCACATTTATGAAGTGTGTGGGGTTTGGAGTTCAATCACCTCCACCGCCGAATCTGTCGGCCCGGCAACGTACAACTTCAACCGGTGACCATTTACCTTGAATGTAACGCCATCCGCGTTCTCTACTGCAACAGTACCATACGGAAATACTTCCTTAACCGTGTATGGTCCTGTCCAGTGTGAATGAAGCTTCCCAGGAAATAAGCGCAGCCGTGAATTGTATAGAAGAACAAGATCACCCGCTTGGAATTCTTTATGGTCCTTCAAGCGTTTGTCGTGAAGTTTCTTCGTGCGCTCTTTGTAGAGTACGGAGCTTTCGTAGGCTTGTTGTCGCAATTCTTCCAATTCATGAATCTGGAGAAACCGGGCTTCACCTCCGATTTTTAGGTCCAAATTCGCGGTTTTCAAAGCCCACATAGCCTTGTGCTCCAACTCCACCGGTAAATGGCATGCCTTTCCGTATACCAACCTAAAGGGGGTGGTCCCTATAGGGGTCTTATAAGCTGTACGGAATGCCCACAATGCATCCTCAAGTTTGTCCGACCACTCCTTGCGGTTCGCTCCAACAGACCGCTCAAGGATGCGTTTAAGCCCACGGTTCGTGACCTCCACCTGCCCGCTTGTCTGCGGATGATAGGGCGTGGATAAACGGTGATGCACACCGTATCAGGACAAAGCCTTTTCAAGCTGTGTATTACAAAAATGAGTCCCTCGGTCACTAATGAGCGCTTTCGGAGCGCCAAATTGGGCGAACAAACTCTTAAGAAACCTCACAACTACTCTGGCGTCGTTAGTGGGTAAGGCTTGCGCCTCCGCCCACTTTGATACATAGTCAACAGCCACGAGTATGTACTTGTTTCCACGTGAGGGGGGAAATGGTCCCATGAAGTCTATCCCCCAAACATCAAAGACTTCACATACCTGTATCCAGTTCTGGGGCATTTCGTCGCGTGCCGATATGTTCGTCGCTCTCTGACAAGCATCGCACGCTTTCACCCAACTCTGCGCGTCACGGAAAATGGTCGGCCAGTAAAACCCGGAATCCAACACCTTCTTCGCGGTGAAGTTGGCTCCGTGGTGGCCTCCGGTAGGTCCCTCATGACACTGGCGCAGAATGTCGGTCGCCTCAGACCCTGATACACATCTTCTGATCACCTGATCAGCGCCCACCTTGAACAAGAAAGGGTCGTCCCATATGTAGTGCTTTAGATCTGAAAAGAATTTCCTCTTTTACTGGTGAGTCAACCCTTTTATCAGAATTCTACAAGCAAGATAGTTCGCAAAGTCGGCGAACCATGGCGACTCATCACATATCTCAACACCCATCAAAGATTCGTGTGGGAACTTGTCATTGATTGAATCCCAACGCAAATCCTCGATGTCTCCGTGCTCTAACCGAGACAGATGGTCGGCCGCTACATTCAAAGCACCCTTTTTATCTTGTATCTCAATATCAAACTCTTGCAGCAACAGGATCCATCTGATTAGACGCGGTTTAGCGTCCTGTTTGCTGAAGAGGTATCTAATGGTTGCGTGATCAGTGTATACAACGGTTTTCGAAAGCACTAAATACGATCTAAATTTATCGAATGCGAAAACGACCGCCAAGAGCTCTTTTTCAGTCGTGGTGTAATGCTCTTGAGCGTCGTGAAGAGTTTTGCTCGCATAATAGATCGGATGGAAGTGCTTTTCCTTCTTTTGACCCAGAACGACCCCTATAGCGTAATCACTCGCGTCGCACATGATTTCAAACGGCAAACTCCAGTCCGGTGCGACTAAAATAGGGGCCTCAATCAACTTTTGCTTGAGGAGGTCAAAAACCCTCAAGCAATCATCTCCAAACACGAACGGAGCATCTTTCTCTAACAAACGAGTCATGGGTCTGGCGATTTTTGAAAAATCTTTGATGAATCGCCGATAGAACCCGGCATGACCGAGAGAACTCCGTATAGCTCTAACAGAGGTGGGGGGCAGAAGCCGTGATATAACGTCGACTTTAGCTGGGTCGACTTCCATGCCCGCGTGAGAAATTTTGTGTCCCAAAACTATGCCCTCCTTCACCATGAAGTGGCATTTCTCCCAGTTCAGGACCAGATTAGTCTCCTCACACCTCTTCAACATTCTTTTCAAATTTTCCAGACATTGATCAAAGGAATCCCCAAATACCGAGAAGTCATCCATGAACACCTCCATGGAATCCTCAATCATGTCGTGGAAAATGGCGACCATACATCGCTGGAAAGTGGCTGGTGCATTACACAGCCCAAATGGCATACGTCGGTAGGCGAATGTACCGAAGGGACAGGTAAATGTGGTCTTCTCCTGGTCCTCAGGAGCGATAGGAATTTGAAAGTAACCTGAGAACCCATCCAGAAAACAATAATATAACTTCCCTGACAGACGCTCCAACATTTGATCAATGAATGGAAGCGGGAAGTGGTCCTTGCGAGTGGCGTCATTGAGTTTGCGATAATCAATGCAAACCCGTCATCCAGTGACCGTCCTGGTTGGAATGAGCTCATTCCTATCGTTTGTGACCACAGTCATGCCCCCCTTTTTGGGCACTACCTGCACAGGACTGACCCAAACAGAGTCGGAAATGGGATAGATCATACCAGCATCTAACAACTTAATCACTTCCTTTTTAACGACCTCTTGCATGTTTGGGTTCAGACGCCTCTAGTGCTGCGCACACGGCTTGAACTGATCCTCCATTAGAATTTTATGTGTACAGAAGAAGGGATTTATTCCTTTTATGTCCATGATTTTCCAGGCGATTGCTTTCTTATGAAGTTTCAACACTTTAAGCAGTCTGCTCTTCTCTTCTCCCGCCAATCCAGATGAAATAATGACAGGAAAATGACGCTCCTCATCCAGAAATGCGTACTCCAGGTGCGGTGGGAGCTCTTTAAGCTCCAAGGTAGGAGGATCTTCCACTGAAGGCTTCGACTTCACTTCACTTTCGCGATCCATTTCTGTGAATCGATCCGGACTCTGGGGACCATCGTCACCAATCTGATAGACTGGCTGCTCTAAATAGTGGCCCTCCTGCGTAATGCCATCTAAGTCCCCACACAACAGATGTGTGTCCAAATCTATCTCCTCGATCGTACCCTGGAAATGCGTGCTCACATAAGTGTCGACGATGTCGACATAATAGAGCGCGTCGTCCTGACTCTGAGGATGCTGCATAGAACGTTTAATGTCAAACGTCACATGCTCATCATCTACTCGGAGTGTGATTTGGCCCGCCGCCACGTCCACAATCGTCCGGGCGGTATTTAGAAACGGGCGTCCAAGTATCAGAGGCACTCTCGAGTCCTCATCCATGTCCAGGATAACAAAATCCACGGGAAATACAAACTTGTCAATCTTGACAAGCATATTCTCTACAAACCCGCGTGGATACTTGACAGAACGATCCGCAAGTCGAATACTCATCCTCGTAGGTGACGGCTCACCTAGATCCAACTTTGTAAAAACCTTATAGGGCATAAGGTTTATACTCGCTCCTAGATCTGCTAACGCATTACTGACAGACATATTGCCAATGAGGCAAGGAAGCGTGAAACTGCCTGGATCTCCCATTTTTGTAGGCAGGCGATTCTGGAGAATAGCAGAGCAGCTTTCATTCATAACCACGCAAGACATGTCCTCGAGCTTTTGTTTATTTGAGAGGATGTCTTTCAGAAACTTGGCATACTTTGGCATCTGGGCCAAAGCTTCAACAAACGGTATGTTTATATGCAATTGCTTAAACATTTCGAGAAACTTACCGTTTTGTTCATCAATCTTCTGCTTCTTCAACCTTCCTGGATAAGGCACTGGAGGCGTGTAACCTGTGACCGGCTCTTGGACTTGTGCTGTACTTGCTGGGCGTAGCCTGGCATGCACCTCATCCGGTGTGTCAGTCGGGACCACTTCAGTGATCGGTGGTGAGTCCGATATGACGGGTCCGGTAGGTTTTCCACTCCTGGTCATCACCGCATTCACATCTCTGTGCGGGCCCGGGTTAGGTTCGGTATTACCCGGAAGACCACCCTGGGGTCTCTTTGACATCATCTGTGCCAGCTGACCAACCTGATTCTCTATATTCTGAATCGAGGCCTTGTGGCTCCTCATTTCTCCCTCATGAGAGAGAAAACGATCCTCGCTCTGCTGGTAGCGTTTTTCAGCTAACTGATTCGCGCTCGAGGAGCTAGAAAGAAGCTGGGCCATCATATCCTCCAGCTTAGAACTAGACTGAGGGGCCTGCTGCTGGGAACTACTCCTAGAGCCCTGATTCTGATACGGGTATGAACGCTGCTGGTACGATTGGTTGTACTGCTGGAACTGCTGACCCTGACCTTGACCCTGCTGCGCTGGAGCGCGCGGAGTGAATCCCAAAGGATTTTGATTGCCTGTATTCGCACGCCACCCAAAATTTGGGTGATTTCTCCAACCGGGATTATAGGTGTTACTGTAAGGGTTATTCTGCGGCCTTACTTGGTTACTCACGAAATCTACCTCTTCGTGGCCCTCGTATACGACTCCCTGAAAACATGCCCCAGGCTCGTGTGACACTCCACACTGGTCACAACCCGAGCCCGCATGCGCAATCATCTGGGACCTGTCGAATCTCGATGCGAGAGCCGAAATTTGTGTAGTAATGGCCGTATAGTCGTCTACAGCATGCACTCCTGCGCGAGATGATGATGATGATGATGCCCGGCCTCTGTCTCCCTCCCGACGCGAGCTGGATTTCAACGCGGCTCTCTCAATAATATCATACGCTTCATTAGGCGTCTTAGTTCCGAGATCGCCTCCCGCGTTCACGTCTTATCGCTCCTGTGTGTTGTAACTGAGCCCCTGATAGAACGTTAAAACCAGCTGTCTCTTGGAGTAACCGTGATGTGGCACATCAATCAACAAATCCTTGAATCTCTCCCACGCTGCATGAAACGACTCACCCTCGTCCTGATGAAAAGACACAATTCGGTTCCGTAGCTTGTTCGTTTTCTCAGGTGGGAAATATTTCTGCATAAACTGCTCCGCCAACTGATTCCAGGTCCTGATGGACCCGGCTGGAAGTGACATAAGCCAAGCTCTAGCTTTGTCACGTAACGAAAACGGAAACAACCTCAACCGAATTGCATCCTCCGAAACACCTGTAATCTTAAACGTAGAACAAACATGGAGAAAAGCAGCAATATGCCTCCCTGGATCCTCGTGCTCACGTCCGTCAAACTGTACTGAATTTTGTACCATATTAATAATACTAGATCTAATTTCAAAAGTAGGTACATCAATAGTAGGATAAAGGATACTCGGCTCCAGGCTTGTTCTTCCAGGCTGATTCGTCTCATTCAACGGTCGCTCATCGTCTGCCATGATTACGTCTCCTCCTGAGCCCTCTGCTTCAGGAGGTACCACCGGCTCCGGCTCACCCCTGGCGAGCAGTAGCCCAACCGCACGAGATTTCTCGCGTAGACGTCTCCTAAGATCACGTTCGGGCTCGTCTGACGGTTCAACAACTTCTGGAGCGGGGGTCGAGAACATTAACCTGCAAACGAAAAATTGACACAGTGAATAATTTATTAATAAAATAATAATATTTTTTTTTTCAGCTGAATAGAAGCAGAATATTATTATTAATGGGCTGAAAATTTTATAAAAATCCGAAAATGGGCCCGAAATTTTATAAAAATCAACGCAATAAAAATAAATGAATCGGCTAATACAAAAATGGTTTCCCGAAGCCGAAAAATCAAAGAATAAATAAATAATAAATCCGGATTAAATAAATAAATGGAACAAAATTTTACAAGTGTACAAAAGAATCACGAAAACGAATAAATCGAATTGAAAGCAAGAAATATTAACAAATAAATAAACAAATAAATAATCAATAAAGTATACACAAATATTAACAAGTATATACACCGATAACTTAATGACTCGGGTCGTTCCTAAAACTCGCCATGTCCCCGGCAACGGCGCCAAAAACTTGACGTGTGCGTATATATACATAATTTTGCAATGAATTTACACACGATTTGGTTTTAAATTTATAAAAGTGATTATTACTTTTACATCAAAACACACACGAAAGAGGCAAGTGTACCCCGTCATATATGTAGTAAAGTATCGGTAAGAACCAAGTATCGATCCAAGGAAATGGGCGGAGAATTAATACTAGACCTTTGTCACTAAACTACCGGTAGAAACATAAGTTTTGTGATTTTAAATAAACTAAAGTAAGCGTAAACAAATACATAATAAAAACATAATAGATAATAGATAAAAATCCTTGCTTAATACACAACCACAGCATGTCAACTAAGTCAGTTTTGGCACTAGAAGCATTCGGTCAATATTCCAATTTAAGACAATTAGTATCCCTTTCGGGAATTCTAACATGAGAATCATTCGGAAAGCTAAAACGATAAACACACTTTAACCACCTAAAATTGTTCTTTAACATGCAATTGATAAATGTCTATGAAAATCTCTTAAAAATAAGTTAGTCATCCGTTAGGAGTTTTTTAACCGCACTTAATCAAGGAAAGAGACACCGATAAACACAATGCAACCACCGAGACAAGCATAAACTAGATTAAATCACAACCGAGTTCATTTTACAAATCTTGCACAATAATTCACCAAGATAGCAATTTTGGCCTAAACTACTAACTAAGCTAACAAATCATGGCAAGAATTTATAACGACACCATCTAACCCGTTAAGGTCCTTACGTGACGGCAAGCTCTCTTGATTAACAATAATTACATTTTATTAAATCACTAACCATTTCTAGTATCATGATGCATACATTTAAACCAAGCTAATCTAGTTAACCAAGTTCAAAGTTTACTAATACAAGATTAATTAAGCTTCATTTTTCAACTATCTTAACTAACCAAGCATCAATCATCCAACATAATTACTTATAATCAAGAAATCAATATCAATAACAAGGTTGCAAACTAATCATCAAAGATAATCATAGAAAATACTTCAAAGTGTCATTACAAATAAAGTTTAACAAACTAATGGTTATAATCTAGCAAGGGATTGTTGTGTTTTTGCCCAAAGGCTACAATAATACATAAACAATAATCTGAATGCTTGAAAGATTAACAAAAACATGGAAAGATTAGAAAACCAAACCATAAACAAGCACTAGACTAAGGATCCGGATAGTAATCGAGCTAAACGAGACAATGTGGCTTGAATCCGGGTGAAAGCAGAAGCCTCCGGAGCCTGATAATCGCCTGAATTGCTCTCCAAAATTCCAGAATGTCGAACATAATGTTTCTGTTCTGTTTTTATATTTTTTCGCTGTGGCACGGTCGTTCTTCATATGGCACGACCGTGCACTTTAAGCAATTATTGGGGATGGGTCACCATACTGCATACGTCATCAGATCTTTGACCGGATACGATATCGCACGACCGTTCCTCGGATGGAACGGTCGTTCAGTTCCGGGTTCTTGTTGCACGAGCTGCTGGGCCGGGCGTTCATCACCGAGATTTTGGCTGATCTTTGGAGTCGCACGGTCGTTCTTTGGATGGCACGTCCGTGCGTTACCGGTCTGGCCTTGTTTACCTTGCACGCCTAGTCGCACTGCTCGTTCATTGCCGGACTAATCAACATCTGTCGGAGATGCACGGTCATGCATCTGGTCGCACGACCGTTCCACAGGCCCAGGTCAGTTTCCTTAACAGAATGTCCGCAGCTTCGTCGTTTTGTCCGGAAAGTCCTCGTTTTTGCTATCATCTTGTCTGATATGCTGTTTTAGGCCTGTAAACAAAAGTGTAGATATTTAAGTATCCGAATGACGGTTTTACGGCCAAAAACACATAAAATAGGGGTAAAACGGGGGACTAAAATATGTGTAAATTAGCGAATATCAGGCGCTATCATGATAGGTGCATTGACTAGCATTTCTTTTTAGGTTAGAAATGCTTGATTGCAATCCTTGTCAAAGATGAAAGGGGCATCTTTTTCAAGTAATTTTGTTAGAGGCCTTGAAATTTTAGAAAAATCTTTGATAAACCGCCTATAAAATCCGGCATGCCCTAGGAAACTTCTGATAGCTCTTACGGAGGATGGAGGCGGTAGTCTAGAAATGGTATCTATTTTGGCTCGATCCACCTCCATTCCTTCGCTTGAGATTTTGTGACCGAGTACTATTCCCTCCGTTACCCTGAAATGGCATTTTTCCCAATTAAGGGAGAGGTTAGTTTCCTCACATCGGGATAGCATTCGTTCAAGGTTATCGAGGCATTGGTCGTATGAATCCCCAAAGATAGAAAAGTTGTCCATGAAGACTTCCATTGTCTTTTCTATCATGTCATGGAAGATGGCTACCATGCAACGTTGGAATGTTGCGGGGGCATTACATAGACCAAACGACATGCGTCGATAAGCAAAAGTTCCATAGGGACATGTGAAGGTTGTCTTTACTTGGTCTTCGGGTGCTATCGGGATTTGAAAGTAACCTGAAAAACCATCTAAGAAACAATAAAATTTATGACCGGATAATCTTTCTAACATTTGATCAATGAAGGGTAAAGGAAAGTGATATTTCCTTGTTGCTTCATTTAATCGTCTATAATCTATACATACTCTCCATCCTGTGACGGTTCTCGTTGGTATTAGTTCATTCTTTTCATTAGTTATTACCGTCATACCTCCTTTCTTTGGGACTACTTGGACGTGACTTACCCAAGGACTATCGGAGATAGGATAAATAAGTCCGGCGTCAAGTAATTTGATGACTTCGTTTTTAACCACTTCTTGAACATTTGGATTTACTCGACGTTGTGGTTGTATTACCGATTTGTAGTCATCATTCATTAAAATTTTGTGCGTACACATGGAAGGACTTATTCCTTTTATGTCTACAAGTTTCCAAGCGATCGCATTTTTATGTTTTTTCAAAAGACTAATTAATTTTTCTTTTTCTAAACTATCTAATTTAGATGAAATAATTATAGGTAATTTATCATCTTTGTCTAGAAAAGCATATTCCAAACCTTTTGGAAGTTCTTTGAGCTCAAGAGGTGGGTCTTTAGGAGACTCCTTATTTGGTTGCTCATTTTGATCAAGAACTTTAAAAGTTTGTTCTATGACGACCTCTTCTTCAACAAAGTGGTCAAACTTTTCACTTGTATTGGGTGGTTCATCTTCATCTTCAATTAGGGGGTCATTATTGCCGAATGGATATTTCATTGACCGCTCAAGATCGACACTCCTTTTAAATGCCCCTAATTGAAGAGGTAGATTGTTGTACTTCCGGTTTTTCAAAGCTTCGTGAGTTTTTACAAATGGTCATCCCAACATTAGAGGAGCGTCATCGAGGATGACAAAGTCGGTGGGAATTACCATTTGATTTGTTTGAACCAAGACATCCTCAACTACACCGATTGATTTTATTACCTTCTGATTGGATAGAAAAATGGGTATTTGAAGTGGAGAAAAATCACTAATACTTAATTTTTCGAAAATGTAGTTAGGCATTATGTTAACACAAAGATCTTCATCGATTGTGACATTACTAATAAACGAATTTTTAAAGAAACATGGAACCGGTGTAATGTTAATTTCAAATGGGTCTTCTTTTATTAGTGAGGTTCGATCAGTAGTTAACTTAACACTTACCGTTTTGTCAATCTTAGTGTTAGTGTTTAACTCTTTTAAAAACTTAGCATGAGTGGGAACTAAACAATGATTTTCAAAAGAAGGTGACAAGAGATTAATTTCTTCAAAATTAGATTCTTCTTGAATTTTAACGTTGTCGTACTCACCTTTTTCGTTGTTTAACTCATGTGTCGGTTTTTCACTTATTTGTTCTTCCATTTTTACACCTTCAGTTATTTTTTCTTTAATTAATTCTTCTCTTGCGCGGGACTCCTCTTCCCTTGCGCGAGATTCTTTTATATAGCGATCGATAACTCTAAGGTGTTCTAATATCCTATCGGTCACTTCGGTTATAGAAAAAGGATCGGGATTTTCAAAGCTTGAATCCGGTTGTTCGATCCTTTGTTCCTCATAATACCCGTATGAAGTAGATGGTTCGCACCATTGTTCTTCATTGTAAGCATATGATGGAAAAGGTTCGTAATTTTGTTCTTCATAATACTCATATGAGGTGGGTTGTTCACGCCATGGTTCCTCATAATAAGCATACGAAGGTGGTGGCTCATATCTTGGTTCCTCAAAGTATGAGTAAGAAGGCTCATACCTTGGTTCCTCAAAATATGAGTATGAGGGAGGAGGTTCATACCTTTGGTCTTCATAGGATGTGTATGAAGTTGATGGCTCGTACCTGGGTTCCTCATAGTAGGTGTATGAATTGGATGGTTGATATGAGTGACAATATTGAACCGAGTGTGGGTTACTACCATTAGTGTAATAGTTACTCCTATAATCATCCTCTTCATAGGTGTAGTTGTAACCTCCTGAGTATTGATCCATAAGAATCACTCAGCAGACCACAACCAAGTCTCGAGATCAGAAAACAAAAATTAAAACGGAAACAGAGGCTGGACACGGCCCCGTGTTCAGTGGACACGGCCCCGTGTACAGAATCTGTATCTGGGCGTTTTAATTAAATTTACTGATTTCGTTGAGCACGGGGCGTGTTCAGTGAGCACAGCCCGTGTTCAAGCTACTGTTACTGGGTGTTTTATGAAAAATGTGCAGCACGGCCCCGTGTTCAGTGAGCACGGCCCGTGTTCAGGTTACTGTAAATGCAAAACTAAACTAAAATGCAGAAAAATGTGCGCGCGTTTTTAAAAAGGTTTTGAAAAACTTATTAGGCCGTCGATTTTAAGCTTTCTCAAAATCCTTGTGTCCCCGGCAACGGCGCCAAAAACTTGATGTGTGTGAGTGTTATTAGTTTTTAATGTATATGTTAAGCCCTTTTTAACATGTTTTAGCCAAGTTTTAAATTTATAAAACACGATATTTACTAACACTAAACACACATGTGGGCAAGTGCACCCATCGTGAGCGTAGTATAGTGTTGGTAAGATACCGAGGTCGTCCAAGGACACAAGAGCTTTTAGTACCGGTTTATCCTCAACGTCTAATCAAATCAAAAGTTTAGAAAAATATTTTAAACTAAAAAAATAAAAACTAACTAAAATGCTGAAAAATAAAAATAAAAGTAAAAACAGATAGACAAGATGAATCACTTGGTTCCGACTCGTGTTTAGTGTAACCTTTGATTATTTCCGCACTTTTGCACTATTTAAGAGATTATCTTAGTTATTGTAGTAGGCCCCTCTTTTGGAGGTGACGTTACCCTCAACCCATTAGTTTGAGTCAGCAAGGATACAATCCTAAAGGGTCGGATTATTGAAAGATAATTAATTAAGTTATTAATGCATAATGTGGTAGGCCCCTCTTTTGAAGGTGACGTTACCCTCGGCTAAGTAGTCTGAGTCAGCAGGGATATAGTCCTAAGTAGCCGGGTTAAAATATTAATAGTAGTTTAACTTATGAGGGGATCAAAGAGTTTGGACCCCCGCCATCCAATACCGTTAAGTATTGAAGGAGGTCCTACTAAATTTGACCCAGGTCCTTTGTAGGATCTATACACTGAACAATGGCAAGACTCTTACCAAACTGTTCCCTTAACCCCCGACCAGGTAGCCAACATACCTCCATATAGACCGTGGAGATATGAATGGTGAAAATCTTTTATTTTATATAGACAGTAAAATAATGCCAAGATACCACGGACAAACGATAAGGAAGAATCACCTTCAACATAAGAAACTAGTTGTTAAAGTCATTAATACATAACCAAGTAAAAAGTGCGAAAAGATTAAAAATAAAAAGTATTACACTAGACACTTTGTCTTCACCAAGTGATGTAAGAGACTTAGGCAAACATGGCCTTGATTGTCAAGAACTCTTACGATCAATCTTGGATCCCAAGACGACCCACACACAATATGATGGGCAATGGATGATGGTGGTGGATGATGGTGTTATGGTGGTGGTGGGTGGTGGGTGAAGTGTGAGAGAGGTGGTGTGCCAAGGGATGGTTTGAGCTTGAGCGAAGCACTCCTATTTATAGGCTGAACAGAAGCTCGGGCACGGCCCCGTGTCCACATCCTTCTCTTTCTTCATTAATTGCTCTTGTCTTTATTAGTTGACCACGGCCCCGTGTCTGCTGGGCACGACCCCGTGTGCAGAAGCATATCTGTACTATCAAGATTTGCCTGGATTCTGCGAATCTTATAGTTGACCACGACCCCATGTCCGCTGAGCACGACCCCGTTTCAGCTGAGCACAGCCCCGTGGTGGGCGATGGAAGCTTCTACAACTTTGTCTTTTATCCTGACACTTGGGCACGCCCCCGTGCTCACTGAGCACGGGGAGTGTTCAGCCTCCTGTCTTCTTGTTTTGCTTGGGAAGATACTGTCGTGGGGTCGGGCATGTCACGTTTGTTCCCTTTCTTGTATTTATGTTAGATTTTGCTGTCTTTTTGCTTCTTTTGTTAATTTGAGCCCATTTAATCCTGAAAATACAAAAGGAAGACAAAATCACACTTTTTCCAACATTAGTACTAAAAAAGGGTTAGTTTTATGCCACAATTGATGTAATTTATATGTTGCATTTTGCACACATCAGTAACCTCATTGTCCAATGGTGACGGTTATCAAGTAATGTATACAAAACCCCACATACCGACTGTAATATGGAGATTACAAAGACTTAATCCCTGTAATTATAACCTTGATAATAAACATGATTTTGAAAGTAATTTGATAAAAAGAGAATGACTCACATTGCAGATTTAACACGGACAGAGTCTAGTCTATTGATTAGCCTTGTTAACCTAGTTTAAATAACAATGCACATAAAACTAGGTTAGTAACTAATACAGCATTTACGATAACTCATGAGATTAAACCCTCACAACGAATGACAAAGTGCGATACTTAAACATCCATCGAATTCACGATGAATGACAAATCATAACCCTAATGTGGGCAGCACTTAAACATCCATTGGATAGTTTTAATCGATCGGACATTGAATCGTAGCAGCGATCAAGTTATTACCCTGTTATCGCTGCAGCGTTTCATGATTTGTGTGTGTTTTGGGACTGTTTATACGATATCTCAGTGTACGTTTTGAGTTTGAACGTCGAACGAACGCAAAATTGCAATTGCCAACCCCCTCTATTTATACCTGAAATTGGGCTCCTTCGCGTGGCACGAGGACCTGTCGCATGGCGCGAGGGGTACCCTACTACCATAGGGTAGCCTCGTGTCCCAGTAGCTCAGGTGAGTTGGCCATGCATGCAATTTCGATTTACACGTTAAACTGTTTAGATATTATCAACTAGGGTTTACCCCCCCCCCCCCCTGAGTTTTAGGGGCCCTGATCCTGATTCCGATTGTTCTGAAAATTTTAGGGTTTATGCAGAATCACTTGGGGATCTTAATTAGGGTTTCCTATTGAACCACAAATAATAATAATTAGGACTTTGGAGGAGAGTTGTTACATTCTCCCCACCTTAATAAAAATCTCGTCATCGAGATTTACTGGAATAAGTGAGGATACTTTCACTTCATTTCTGATTCCAGTTCCCAAGTGTATTCAGGTCCTCGTTTTGAATCCCACTTAACTTTGACCAGCACTAGCCGCTTGTGCTTGAGAAACTTGATCTTTCTATCTTCTATTTGTAATGGCTTCTCAACAAACTTTAACTTTTCATTTACCTCTATATCTTGAAGAGGTACTACCAGGGATTCGTCAGATAAACATTTCTTGAGATTGGATACATGAAATACGTCATGTACTCCAGCTAACTCTTCTGGTAATTGTAAACGATAGGCAACTGGTCCTATTTGTTGAATGACTGGAAATGGTCCTACATATTTGGACTCAGCTTTCCTTTCTTACCGAATCGCACTACTCCTTTGCAAGGAGAAACTTTTAACAGTACTTTGTCTCCAACTTGGAATTCTAACGGCTTACGTCGATTATCTGCATAACTCTTCTGGCGATCTCGAGCCGTCTTTAATCTTTCCTTGATTTGAGTAATCTTATCAGTGGTTTCTTGTACTATTTCAGGACCTGATAATTGACTTTCTCCTATTTCTGCCCAACAAACCGGAGTTCTGCACTTTCGTCCATACAGTGCTTCGAATGGGGCAGCATTGATACTTGAGTGATAACTATTGTTATAGGAGAATTCAATTAAAGGTAAGTGGTCGTCCCAATTTCCACCAAAATCTATCACACATGCTCAGAGCATGTCTTCTAGGGTTTGTATCGGCCTTTCACTTTGCCCGTCTGTTTGTGGATGATACGCAGTACTCAAATTTAGTCGAGTTCCCATTGCTTCCTGGAAACTAGTCCAGAAATGAGAAGTGAAACGACTATCTCTATCCGATACAATGGAGAGTGGAACTCCATGTAAGGATACTACTTCGTCTACATACAACCTGGCTAATCTTTCCATGCTAAAGGTTTCTTTCATTGGTATAAAATGAGCTGACTTGGTTAATCGATCCACAATTACCCAAATCGCATCATTACCTTTTCTGGTTTTGGGTAACTTAGTAACAAAATCCATTGTTATGAGTTCCCATTTCCATACAGGCATTTCTAATTGTTGTAGTAGACCTGAAGGTTTCTGGTGTTCTGCCTTAACTTGTGAACATGTAAGACACTTAGAAACGTATATAGCTATGTCCTTTTTCATTCCTATCCACCAGAAATTATTTCTTAAATCTTGGTACATTTTATTGTTTCCTGGATGCATGGTATACCTAGATTTATGAGCTTCTTCTAAAATCTTATCTCTTAAATCTCCTTGCTTAGGTACCCAAATTCTTTTCTTATGGAATTTCCAAATTCCATCACTTCCTTGTTCTAATTCTTTTATTCGTCCTTTCATTCCTTCAGCATCGTCTTTGATTGCTGTTTCTTGAATGCTTTTTAGTTGTTCCATTAAATCTAACTGTAGATTTAATCTAAGAGCACGAACCCGTCGTTGTTTCTCATGATACTTACGACTTAAGGCATCTGCAACTACATTCGCCTTTCCTTCGTGATACTGAATATCACAGTCGTAGTCACTTAGGATTTCCATCCATCTCCTTTGTCTCATGTTTAACTCTTTTTGCCCAAATATGTACCTTAAACTTTTATGATCTGTATAGACAGTAAACTTACTTCCGTACAGATAATGTCTCCAAATTTTAAGGGCAAAAATTATGGCTCCTAACTCTAAATCACGAGTCGTATAATTTTCCTCGTGCTTTTTCAATTGTCTTGAAGCATACGCAATTACCTTTTTGCGTTGCATTAGCACACATCCTAATCCTAGCTTTGAAGCATCACAATATACTTCAAAATCTTCAGTTCCTTCTGGTAAGGCTAGAATTGGAGCATTTGTTAACTTTTGTTTCAAAATCTTAAAGGCCTCTTCTTGCCTAGGTCCCCATTCAAACTTAACTGATTTACAGGTTAGCTTAGTTAATGGTACAGCTATCTTGGAAAAATCCTTAATAAAGCGTCTATAATATCCAGCTAAACCTATAAAACTTCTAATTTCCATTGCTGATTGTGGGACCTTCCATTTGGTAATTGCTTCTATCTTAGCAGGATCTACGTGAATACCCTCGTGATTCACCATATGTCCTAAGAATTGCACTTCTTGTAGCCAAAATTCACACTTCGAGAATTTGGCGTAAAGTTTTTCTTTTCTTAACAAAGTTAAGAGTGCATGCAAGTGCTGACAATGCTCGTCTTGACTTTTGGAATAAATCAGTATATCGTCGATGAAGACAATTACAAATTTATCCAAGTACGGTTTACATATTCTATTCATCATGTCCATGAATGCTGCAGGTACATTCGTTAATCCGAAGGGCATGACTGTAAACTCGTTATGACCATACCTAGTTCTGAAAGCAGTTTTAGGTATGTCTTCTTCTTGTACCTTCAATTGATGATATCCGGAGCGTAAGTCTATCTTAGAAAAATATCTTGCTCCTTGAAGTTGATCAAACAGATCATCAATCCTAGGTAATGGGTATCGATTCTTAATTGTAACCTTATTTAATTCCCTATAATCGATACACATTCGCATCGAACCATCCTTTTTCTTTACAAACAACACTGGTGCTCCCCAAGGGGATGAACTAGGTTGTATAAATCCTTTGGTTAGTAATTCATCTAATTGCTTTTTCAGTTCTAACATTTCTGTGGGTGCTAACCGATAAGGTGCCTTGGCTATCGGTATAGTTCCAGGAATTAGATGGATTCTAAATTCTACTTCCCTATCGGGTGGTAATCCCGGGAGTTCTTCCGGGAATATATCTGGGTATTCTGAGACTACATGAATCTCCTTAAGTTCTTTATCCTTAGTACTAATGATTACGGAAATCATATACACTATTCCTTGCTTTGGTTCATAACTAGCAATTTTCATTACTGAAATGAACTTCATGGGTTTACGTGGCTTATCTCCTGTAATCATAATTACTTCTCCGGTGGGTGCCTGAATCTCTATAGAGTTCTTATCACAAAGGATTCGAGCATGGTTGGCTACTAACCAATCCATTCCTAATACAACATCGAATTCGGCTAATTTCATAGGTAACAGGTTTGCAGAGAATTTATGACCTGAAAGTTCTATATTTCCTTCCCGCAAAACCTTATCTATTTTAACAGAATTCCCATCTGTTGTTTCGACTGTAAAAATCTGCCTAAGGTTGGTTAAGGGTAAATTAAGAGCTTGGCAGAATGAAGTATTGATAAAACTTTGGTTTGCACCAGAGTCAAATAATACTTTTGCATACACGTTGTGAACTAGGAACGTACCAGCTATCACATCTGGAATGAGTTCTGCTTCTTGAGTGGTCAGCTGGAATGCTCTGGCATTCTTTTTAGTAGCTCCGTCGGCTGTCTTGGCTTTGTTGTGTGTTGGTTTGGTCAATTTAGGACATTCTGTTTTAAAATGTCCTGCTTCTCCACAGTTAAAGCAGATTCTTGTTTTCTTTCTGCAGTCTTCTTCACGATGTCCTACCATTTTGCAAAAGTTGCAGGTTATATTGCATCTTCCAAAATATTTCTTTCTGCAATTTCTGCAGAACGGCGGAGTGGAGGATTGCCTCGTTCCTCTTTTCTTGAAGTTGCTATTATTACCCACACGAAATCCTTGGTAATTTTCTGAGCCAGTTCCTTTTTCCTATTTTCATCTCTTGTGCGTACCAGTTCGTCAGTTAGGGTGTTAGCTAATTCTACCGCATCATCAATAGTGCGAGGTCTCGCAGCTTTAACGATATTACGGATTTCACTAATCAATCCCCAAATATAGCGAGAAATAAGCACCGGTTCTGGCGAAGCAAGTGTTGGTACCACTCTAGCATATCCGAAGAATGTCGAAGTATATCCTCGACAGTCTACACCCATCATCCGATGGTTCAGGAACTTATTCGCCATTTGTTCCTTTTCATACTCAGGACAGAATTTTCTCTCCATTAAACTTTTAAATTCTTCCCAGTTCATGGCATAAGCCACATTTCTTCCTTTGGCTTGAAGTACCGTGTTCCACCATTCTAACGCCCCTTCTTTAAACAAATGTGATGTGTACATCACTTTGTCTTCTTCGGCACATTTACTTATTGCAATTACTGCCTCATTTTTCTCTAACCAACGCAGTGCAGCAGTTGCCCCTTCGTTACCTGCAAACTCAGCTGGTTTACAGGCAAGAAACTCCTTGTAAGTGCAACCAGGTGTTGCCGCTTTCATTTTCTTAAGGAGTGGAGCTTGCAATTCATCATGGTTGTTATTAATATGGTTGCCGCCTCCGTTTACACTATTACTACAATTGTCGCCTTGTGTACGTTTACTAGGAATAATTTGTTGAGGTTCAACAGGTTTCTGGGCAGCAGCAAGGATTTCTGGAATAGCATTGGCTATCCCTTGAGTAACGATATTTTCTATATCTTGCTTAGTCATAAATTGATCTTCCTGATGATGCTCAGATTGGTTAACCTCGTTAACTGGTTCATTATTAGCGTTTTCCATCTGATAATTAATTTATATATATAAGTGATTAGTATAAAATAAGAGACAACCAAATATAACAAACAATTGCACATAATCACGTAAACAAATATATAACCAAAATTGTCAATTTCTCAACTTTCATATTTTATATATAATATGCTTCCCTACACACTGATTATTTTACACAAGTTTTATTGTTTATTTTACATGTTTTATTTTGATTATTATATTATTATACAATCATAACTTTACAACCACATTATCCTTAATCTGCTGGCATTTCAAAAGCGATGTTCCCTCTCGTCATATTTCCAGGAGATTTGTCCTCCTATCTCCCGGATCCTATTCCCAGCATCCATCAGCTCCTCGCCAAAATGGCGGAGTTCAGCTAAATTTTCATTGCTCATTGGTGGATTTGGTATAGGTTCTGGGTCGAACTGAGGGAAAAACGTATAAGGATTATTAAGTAGGTTTTGAAACTGCCAATCATTGGTCCACCATTCATCCATTCCTAAAGGTTGGATGTGAATCAGAGGTTCTGGGATGGCTGGTTCCAAATTTATTGGAAGTTGAGTTTCGGCAGGATAAGGGTAAAGGTTGGTATTAATAGGTCTAATGATATCACAGCTTGCCAATATACTATCCAACTCCTCTTGTAATGGGAACTCCTCGACTTGCCTCGAACTTTCCCCAATTTCCATTTCTACTTGCCTGGAATCTTCCCCGATTGCAATTCCTTTTCCTTTATCTATGGGATTTTCTATTTTGGGAACTCTCCTAGTTGCTGGTTTCCTCCTGCGTACACGTCTCCAGCCTACCAATCTTCTCCTTTTGTTAGGCTTTGGTTTCTCCAGAGGTGGAGCGTTGAATTCCATAGGTTCTTCTATATCGGGTATGTAACCAGTAAAATCTTTGGAAACTTCTATTTTCACCGGATAAAGATTGAGATTCTGAAGGGCTTCAGATAACTCAATCATGCTGTTTAGCATATATGCAAAAATACTAAGTTAAAATTTTATAACAAATTTTCACAGATAACCTTCAAATATTATTGCATACCGTGTAACTTTAATTTAATACAAAGGACAAATGACAATTAAACATACTAGGGTTTATTGTAATTTTATTTATTTACTGGGTAAAGTTTCTGGCTTGTAAGTAATAAGGGTGCTAATACTGTGTCAGGGTATATTAAAGATTTGCATTTACTGCTACAGTGGCTAGCATATAGAGATCTGCCCATTTTTCATCTAACTTGTCTTCCCATGGTGGGTTACTGCCTAGTTTCTGGATTTCCTGATTAACTCTCATTTCTTTTGATTGAGATTTCTTTATTTTCTCTTGACTTTTCCTAATAATCAAACTTCTTTTATTAGGAGAAAGTGGTTCCTCATAATGGGCTTTACGAACAAATATTCCCTCCTCAGTATCTACTGAGTATCTTGAGGATTGGGATGAACTTCCCTTCTCTTTTTGTGAACTATTTAATTTAAGATAGATGTTCGAAAGCTTTTGCTTACCCATACTGTAACTAACAAGTAGTCAGTTAATAAAACACATAATCACAAAATGACAATCAGGAAAATTAAGTATTTCTCAAACACTTAATTAGCTTAACTCAGTGGCTCTGATACCACCTTTTTCTGTCACGGCCCCAGCCCCGGTTTGACCCGGTTTAGGAGCCGCGGGACAGAAAATCCCGTGGTATTTATTTAATTGAGTTGACAGCGGAAGATTTTAACAGGATCTTTTTAAAACTAAAAATTCCTGATTATTTTATTTCATAATTCGGGATAAAACCCCGTAATTTACAATAAGGTGATTTCACTGAGAAATCTTTATTTTACAAAACATGTTTCTTTATTTACATTGAGCCACTTCCTTAAGCTTGTAGTGCTTCGCGGCACTTTTCCTGGATCACAACATATCACCTGAAACATGTTTGAAAAAGGTTTTGTCAGCAGGGAAATACTGGTGAATCATTCTTTTTACTAAAATGTCGTGTTTGTTATAATTTACAGTATTAAGAGCGATTACAATGTTTCTATATATCAACCAACTACCCACGGTATTTGTCACTCGACCATCCATTGGTTACCTAATTGTCCAATGGTGTCTGTGACTATGGTCATATCACCCCTTGGCTACCCCGTTGTCCAATGGTGACGGTTATCAAGTAATGTATACAAAACCCCACATACCGGCTGTAATATGGAGATTACAAAGACTTAATCCCTGTAATTATAACCTTGATAATAAACATGATTTTGAAAGTAATTTGATAAAAAGAGAATGACTCACATTGCAGATTTAACACGGACAGAGTCTAGTCTATTGATTAGCCTTGTTAACCTAGTTTAAATAACAATGCACACAAAACTAGGTTAGTAACTAATACAGCATTTACGATAACTCACGAGATTAAACCCTCACAACGAATGACAAAGTGCGATACTTAAACATCCATCGAATTCACGATGAATGACAAAGCATAACCCTAATGTGGGCAGCACTTAAACATCCATTGGATAGTTTTAATCGATCGTACATTGAATCGTAGCAGCGATCGAGTTATTACCCTATTATTGCGGCAGCGTTTCGTGATTTGTGTGTGTTTTGGGACTGTTTATACGATATCTCAGTGTACGTTTTGAGTTTGAACGTCGAACGAACGCAGAATTGCAATTGCCAACCCCCTCTATTTATACCTGAAATTGGGCTCCTTCGCGTGGCGCGAGGCCCTGTCACGTGGCGCGAGGGGTACCCTACTACCATAGGGTAGCCTCGTGTCCCAGTAGCTCAGGTGAGTTGGCCATGCATGCAATTTCGATTTACACGTTAAACTGTTTAGATATTATCAACTAGGGTTTACCCCCCTGAGTTTTTGGGGCCCTGATCCTGATTCCGATTGTTCTGAAAATTTTAGGGTTTATGCAGAATCACTTGGGGATCTTAATTAGGGTTTCCTATTGAACCACAAATAACAATAATTAGGACTTTGGAGGAGAGTTGTTACAGCTCGATACAACCTGGTTCAACCATTTTTTAGCTTAATCCGGTTTGATTTAAAAACCGGTTTTTAAAACATTGAATTACATGAGAGTTGTCTAAAACAAATAATGAATTTAACAAGAAATATTCATCATAATCGGGATGCTAATCTTCCAGGCCTTCATCCGCCCAACAAAAAAAAAAATCTCCAGCTAACATAAAATATGACGATAATTGTTATAAAAAACCATAAGTCGACTTGCCTGTTGCGGTGGGACCGTTAAATCGAATAAAATAGATGTAAAAGCGTTGAACCATGCACATGCGTTGCGACGTGTAGACTTGCCAAATTTAAACCGTAACATAAAAATAATATAGTAAAAAAATGACTAAGTCGAAATGGTAACAAAAGCACATAAAAAGGAAATAAAAAACTAAAAAAACTTTAATGACTTGTTCGCGTATGCTTAGATGACTCGTACTTTATCAGTTACAATTCTATTTTAAACTAAACTTATATCGAAACACAAATAAAAATATAACCAAACCATTATGATCCGTTAATTTTATGCCCCGATTCCTCTTGTTCATCATTTCTATGCCTTGATTCCTCTTAAATGTTAGTAAACCATTATTTAATCAAATATAAAAACAAAATCTGTTACGATATTTTATTTGAAAAAATAATAAGTTATAAAAGTTAATTGAGATAAAATAAAATAAGTTATGAAAAAATTATTACCGGAGAATAGTGGTGATATGAAATCTTGATGGTGTCCAAATGACACAAAGGCCCAAATGGATGTATGTATAATAAATGTTTTGAGATAAAACGGCCCATCGATTAATGAAAAACCTTGAGCGTTAGGAATCACAAAAGTACTCGAGCCTGAGGAGCAGTGACGGACTCAAGAATTATTTCTTGGGGTGCGAACGAGAGTTAACCAAACTTTTAAGGGTGCAATCGGTTTTTTTGCCTATAAAATACACTAAAAAAACTTTTTTAAGGGGGCGCCCGCCCACCCAAGCTTATGCTTGGGTCCACCCCTGCTGACGGGTATACCCGAAACCCAAAGCATATTTGGGACGGGTATACCCGATACCCAACATTTATTGGGCCGGGTATGGGTATGGAAAAAAATATATCACGGATATGGGACGAGTATGAGATTAGATGATACCCGACCCGATTACCCAAAACTATATACCTGTTTACCCGAAATATATACCCGATAACTTTTATTTTTTTTATTTATTTGGATGCTTCTTTAATCGAAAGTAATTGTTGGGGAATTTTCAGAAAACCGGATGATCAGAGAGGCGTGTAATCACTCTCAGATAAAATTATTTCTGTGGTTCACCCTAATAATTTAATCGGATACAACTCTGATTTTTGAGAAATCGAACCAGGGTATGTGTGTGGAGAATTCATCTGAACCGGGGAAATTGTGTTCAAAAAACTTTCTAAGAAATTTGGGGTTGGGGTGATTAACTGCCTAATAGCAGTTATCTCAATTTTTAAGACAAAAAATTGCCACCAAACTACCAATTTTTTATATTTCGAATTAATCGACCCAGGGGCTCTTCCAAATCCTCAGTAAGATCGCATATGTAATCCATCAAAGAAGTTGGATAGGGCACACTTGTGTCTGACCTCTCAAACTCAAAGGTCCATGCAGCCACATGCTTATCACCCTTTTTTTCAATATGAAATATGACCCTAAAGCCCTTGTATAACTCGTCCACTTGATCTCCTCCAACTATCTCGTACACAATCTTGTGGTTTTCCTCGTTCACTTCTTCAATTATCTTTTTTTGCAACTTTCTTCTTTCCCTCTTAATTTTCATGCACAAATGGCATCAATCAGTAGGTTAGTCATGGATTGATAATACCATACAAATAAATATTGTCTGTGGTCTTTTACTTAACATTTTAATTAGAAATTATATGTTTGCAAAAACTAATTTTTTTTTTCTATGTAGTACTTGCTACATGTTTTGCATGTTATTTTAATTTTTATAAATAAAAGTCGCGACTGTTTTTATTTTTATAAATATAATTTGGGACTTAATCATATTCAGTAGCTAGTTTTACGACAATTTCGAAGAGAAATGTATGGTACGCACCATTAGTATACTTCAAGGACAAGACGGATCCAACGCCCCCTTTCTCACCCTCATGCACCTCACAGTCATGAACCCTATCGGGGGTTATTACAACCAATTTGTCCGGGTTGTGCCTGAAGAGGTCATGAAAGACATCACCTGTTTTACTGATCTCCACATAACCGATTATGTTTCCTGATAGAGCCATCTCTTGATTATTCTTACAAAGCCAAACAATTCTTTACAAGATATAGTTGGTGGGATTGTTAAAAAACTAGGCAGACACCATTGGCTTTATATAGAAAAATTGGATGTCACACAAAATAATTTAATATTTGAATTAGTTTACTTACTACTTTTTAGACAACGTTCTGTAATTAAATGCAACATGCGACATGTGTGATCAAGGATGACAATCGAATCCGAACCCGATGAGTAAACTCGAAACCCGATACATTTAAGACAAGTTTGGGATTGGGTACTCGGGTATGAGACTGAGTTTGGTATTAATATTTTTTACGGGTTTAGGATTTGGTACGTTACTTGATTACCCGATAAAGTGTACCCTGTTTATTTGATTGTATGCCCAATATAATTTCTTTTATTTTTTTTAGGAAAAATTACAAGTTTTGTCCTTTATCTTTATACCACTTTTCAGGCGGTGTCCTTTTTAACAAATGTTGACAGGCGGTGTCCTTTACTAGGTATTTTGTTGCAAGTTTAGTCATTTACACCCAACGCAGTTAAAAAACCCTGTTAATTGTTGGGTGTAAAGGACTAAACTTGCAACAAAATACCTAGGTAAAGGACTAAACTTGCAACAAAATACCTAGTAAAGGATACCGCCTGTCAACAATTAACAAGGTTTTTTTAACTTGGTTGGGTGTAAAGGACTAAACTTGCAACAAAATACCTAGTAAAGGACACCGCCTGTCAACATTCGTTAAAAATGACACCGCCTGAAAAGTGGTATAAAGATAAAGGACAAAACTTGTAATTTTTCCTTTTTATTAAATGTGTGTATATGTCATCTCTCCATTTGGGTATTTTTTTTATATACATTTTATTATTTTATTTATATACATTGTACTTATTTGATATACTTTTTTAATGAAACTGAGTGGGTTACAAGCTTATAATTGAAATTGTATTTTTATAAAAATCAATGTTTATTACCATTTTTATAAATTAAAAATATGATTTTTTTTCTAGGGGGGGTTGAAAATTTCCAAGTGCTGCGGTCGAGATTTTATCAAAAAATTAACACTATTTTTTTTCAAGGGGTGCGACCGCCCACCAGTGGCGGACCCATAAGTTTTTTCATGAGTGTGCAAAATTTTTTTAAAGATTTTAGGCCCCTAGGTATACAAAAAAGATTCGGTTCATATCGGGTTGGTACGGGTCGGGTCATGTAACATTAAAAAACGAAGATACCTTGTATTGTTTGGATTCCAGTGAGTTTGGTGGCCGGATATTTGCGATTTCCAGTGAGAAATTAGAGCTTAGCTGGTTGCTGTTGGCTGTTGCTGTCGTTGGGGATGATATCGTAGACGAGAGAGAGCGAGAGAAACATAATAAGAATGAGAGGTATTGGTTGTGTTATTTTATTATAATTCAAATTTTGTTGGGTTTGGTTAAGTGGGCTTGAGCTAAATTGTTTAATGAAATTGAGTGGGTTACAAACTTATAAATGAGGTTGTATTTTTATAAAAATCAGTGTTTATTAAAAAGGCAAATTGGAAAATAATGATCCAATCTTTCTGAAATTGGCTAATAATAATCCCAAGTCAGTTATTAGCCAATAATAATCCGACCTCGTCCAATTTTTTTGTAAAATAGACCGCCGTTAAAATAAGATTAACGGAGTTAAGTTTTTTTTTTCCAAATTACAAACCGAGGTTTTAGGGATTTTGATCAGAACGAGGATACGAGTCGATTAATGTAAAACTTACCTCGAAATTGTGTTCGAAATGGCTTGAATTTTGTTAATTGGAAGTTAAACACCCAAATTGAAGCACCGTTTTCGTGGGTTGGGGGCAGTATTTTGAGGTAAGTTTTACATCAGTCGACTCGTATCCTCGTTCTGATCAAAAGCCCAAAAACTTCGGTTTGTAACTTGTAACACCCCGAAAACGGGTTTGGTAATCAAACCTCGTTAATAGTAATGAACGGGTAAAATACCGTTAGTGGCAAAATTTAACCCGGTGAATATTAGGAATTAAACAAATAATCCTAATATTAGTTAAAAAGGAGAATAAAAGTTTTGAGAAAACAAAGTTATAGGAGCCCGGGTTAACGGGACTTAAAATAAACGGGTTATAACTTCCGTAACCCACTAAATTAACTAGGAATAATCAACCTAGTTAGTTAATTGTTTTTAAGACAATAAATAAGCATGAACTAGTAAGTCTCTTATAAACCTTGAATAGTTGAGGGACCAAAAATGGACAAGCTAGAAAGTGGATTATTTAAAAAGAAAAATCTAAAATAAAACACACACACAGTGTGTGTTCTGGATCGATCAACAGGAGACCAAAATGGGTGAAACCCTAGTTCACCCAAAATCAAAAAACTGAAGATCAAATCCAACCCAAATCAGATGCATGAACACAAAAATAAGTGATCACCTAGTCATGGGGATTACAAGGTATGTTGAATTTTGTTATTTAGTGATACTTTGAAACTATGATGAGAAATCATAATCAAAATTCTGGAATGAATAATGAATCTATGAGCGTTGTTGTGATGAAATTCATGTTTAGAAACAAACCCTAGTTGAAAACTTGAAAAATTAGTGTTAAAAACTAGGGGTTTGATGAATTCCCTTGTATGTGCTAAGTGGGTTTTAGCTAAATATTGAGGATGATGATATGTTTGTGCTAAAAATCATCATAATTGATAGTTGAAGCGAAATACTTAAACAAATTGCAAATTTGAGTATTTGATTATACATGATTCAAGAAGGGTTTTGAAGGTTGTAGTGAAATTAGTGATTTATTTCATGAATTTGGATGTTTGAAATCATGTTAACTACTAAATTGATAGGTAGAACTTGATTGTATTAGGTGTTCGGGTGAATGCTAGTGATATGACGAAATGGGTTTCACTCGTATACGAGGAACCCTTAGTCCTTGTGAAAAGAACGAACAAATTAGTCTTGATAATCACATAAACAAGATAAAGTGTTGAAAATATAATAAACTCGGCTAGAACCTTTGGTGAATCAGTGGCCTAAAAATAGTGACTACCGAATAGTTGAAGAAATGCCTAAGTGAGTTCGTTAAACTCAATTGTGCATTTCATATTTGTTAAAAAGGGGCAGTTGACTTTTGAAAGTCAAACTGACCATTAATAAGATCGAATGAAAATTTTGATAGAAAATGCGTAAGGTGGAATAATCGTATTAAATTATGATTTAACTAACCACCTTGAAAACGATGATGATAGTTTGACGCGTAACAAACTAGGTGGAAGCTTGGAGAAGGAAGCGGGTCAAACGAATTAAGAAGGAAAAGAAAAGCATAGTTTGGATGCGAGGTAAGTAAAGCTTATGCCTTTTTATGTTTATTACAAAATACTTATATACGAGTATTGAATATGAATTATATTAAGTAAATGGAACATGATGTTCCGTCATGATATAATGCGAGTCGGAACAAGTGAGAATGGTAAGAAACCATAAATTATGGTAAAAAAAGGTAAAAACGGTAAAATGGTAATCTGGACATGGGTTAACGAATAAATAAAAGGATTTGAAAGGACACCATTTGGCATAAGTCATAATGGGTCAAACAAAACAAGAAACGACTTTTAAGCAAGATGAATTCAAAAAGTAAATCAGAATAGGTTAAAGGAATGAAATGGTAATTGAATACCATCTCATAATTATAATTGGTCATTTCGACTAAACGGGTCAAATGGTGTTGTTAACACCATTTGACAATAATATCGGATGATCGCTTGTTGAGTTTTGTAATCACATGAATTTAACACATGGTTCGCGGTGCTATTAACTAGAAATTAATAGCGAAAGGTATTTAAACGGGTCAATCCTATGACCCGAACCAGGTACACATAGTTAAGTTGTTAGTTAAACATGCAAATTTTGGTCAAATAATTAGTGAGAGTCCTTTGTCGTAAATGAGGGACTAAAAATGACCAAAACGCCCATAATAGGTAAATCGGGCAAACGACCCTTAGAGGCCGTTTAGATACTAGTATTATGATTATGTTACTCTTAGATGTACATAAGAGTTGTAAGTATAAACCTTGAGGGTCATATGCCTAAGAACGGGTCAATTACGTAGAATGACTATCCAAAGGGTAAAATTTAGGATAACGAAGTGTCGAAAGAGAAGTGCGAGTTTGATGCTTAAATGCATGAAAATCGCTCTAAATGGGTCAAAATGAGTAAATATGTAAAACGGGTTAAGATTGCATAAGAAACCCGTAATTTGAACCTTAAATATTGGTAAACGGATATAACATGATGTTCATGGTATTTTAAAGGTAATAAACAAGTTTGTTGATAGAATCACGAACGGGTCAAAAGTGTTAAAATTTGAATTTCAAGCTAAGAGTTTGAAATCTAAAATTTTGTGAATTCAGATGTCGGATTTTTATTCCATGAGATAGAGAATTAAATTACGAACGCGTAGGAAAAAGAATCGTGTAAAACGGACATCTAGATCGAATGTTATGTAAATTTTAAGTTAGAGTTTGGTAATTTTTTTGTAGCTGGGCAAATGCAGCATCAAAAACCAAACAGTCTGTTGAAATCCAGGCGTCGCGTCGTGACACCGAACCAGAAACACCGTCTCGTCACGTGACAGTAGTCGCGGCCCGCGACGGATCCATGGCGTCTCCTACGCGGCCCACGAGGGCCTAAAAAGCTGGAAAATTGTTGTTTGATTGTTCGTTTTGATATTCGGACGAGCTTATATATATGTTATAAATGTAACATAACTAAAATCATTTCATGTTATGAAATGTAGGTACATCTTGGATGCCGAATGATGATCAAGCCCACCGAAGAACCGAACACAAGCAAAATACAAGCTTCCGCATGGCGTTTCGTTGTCATTTTAAACGATGAACTTAATTATATTATGTTGTAAACTTTTAAGTTGTAAAAGTTTTAAATTACCCGTATTTTCTACGGATCCTTAATCTTAATTACATGTTTATTTTCGTTTTATATACGAAAACCTTTAAAATAATAGCAAGGGTGTTACAAGTTGGTAATCAGAGCTCACGGTTAAAAGAATAAAGTGTTCGGTTCGAGGCTTGATCGCAAATCCGGTAAGTACATGTATGTTAATGGTTTAGTATGTTAAAGTGTTGTAAACAACACATAGGGTTATCGTGTAATACATGTTACCCCAATTAAAATGATTGATATAGATGACGAAATTACGTGCGTTGATACGTACAGTAAAAAGCCTTATATTACAATACGGGCGTTTATTAATGTCGAAATTACTAACTTTTGTAAATGTTTAGTTGAAGGACACTCGCATCTGAAGATAGCGGGAGTGTAACAAATCTCGGATATGATGGAGGAACGGTCCGAAGTATGACGAGCGGAGCGTACTCGCCAAGGACCCAAATCGCGCAATAGTCGTGAGTAGGGTGAATAGCAAGGAAAGCCCGTTAGGGCAAGCATTACAGGTGCACGTTTTAAATTTACTGCACGAATAGTAATATGCAAAAAATACGTAGAGACTGACCGTTGCATATGTAGATTAAAAACTTGGAAAAACCTGAATATAATATCTATCCAGGATATTATTTCCAAGAAAACTAAATAGAGGCTTTACTTACATGGGGTGTAATGTGAAAATTATAAAAAGGCCATGTATATCAGGTGTTGATCGCTTACTCTGGCCAAGTAAGTAGTGAACACGTGGTACCATGAACTTTTATGATGGACATACTTACATCCAATGTAGTAAGGACGGGGTAAATGGGACGAACTAAAAAAAAAGTACCCAAATAAATAAAATAAGCAAAATGCTTAATAATAAACGTAAACGCAAGTCGGATGACGGAAGCGTGTTACGTTAGAATAACGAGCCCAAGATAAGGGACGAGGATCAAAGTAAATAAAAATACAAACCGACTAATAGGAATGCTAAGGCATAGGGATAAAGTTTAACTATCGCAAGTGATGAAATTCACACGGACAAGTCAAACGAATTAAATAAAGAATAAAGTACTTCGTTGAATAAAAGCGATGGGTTTCGCTAAGATGACCAAATAAAATTAAAATAAAGTCTTAATACATACCGGAACGGTTACTTTGATTGTGACTTCGGTAAGAAGCCCGATAGATGGGTAGGATTTTGAAAGTATGCGTAAACCAAGAGACGGGAACGCGAAATAGAAAGTCAAAAGACTCGGATTAGGAGTCATGATTAAAAGACGATGAGAATCTGTAAACAGAAATTCTGATAACTACGTTCAACTATTTTAAAGTTGAACGGGTCGAATAAAGGATAAAGTTTGACGTTCACAAGTGATGAAATTTCACGCGAACAAGCCAAACGAGTTAAATTAAGAATAATGCTTGGTAATGTAGTCAGGAAAAGTGCAAACTAGCGAAACAAGAATGTTAAAAACATTAAGATAAAGAACCCGGGTAACGGGTCGTAAAGAAGTATAGGTGAGGACCGGGTAACGGTAAGTGTAGGACAAACCGACGTGTAAATGACGATAGAAGTCATAAGGTCGGAAATATAATTCGAAAGAAAACAAATGTAGCCTTAGACTACGGTCAAGGTTAAATGAAATCCAAAAATCAAAAGTAAATAATTCTAAACATAAAAAGAGGTGCCTTGACGCTATATGTATATATACAATTGAATAAAGACTCGAATAAAAGATGATCTATAGGATCATCATGACCTACGAGATTATAATTAATGTTAAATCTACGGGACCAAAAGACCCTCGGGTCACGAATAGAAAGAAATGAACTGATGGGTTTTTACCTTAGGAATTGGAAATCTAAGGAAAAAGCCTGCGAGGCTATGTGAAAGAACCTACGGGTCAATAATGTGAAGCGAGGAAATTGGTTAAATTCCCCGCGTAAAATAATAACGGAAGGTAAAGTTAGTATAAAAGCGAGGGGTTTCGCTAAGTTAACCGAATGAGTTAAAATGAAGAGATCATGAAAGGTCTTGATGTGGAAAAAGTAGTTCAACTAAATAAACTAAAACAACCCTAAATTAAGACTCAAGTAATAAAAATCTAGACTCTCTAACTTGACTAAACTACTCACCGGCAAGTGAACCGGTCGACTCTAGCAAAGAAAAGTAAGTCCAGATGTCGAACCCACAAGGACTCTAATTAATTACGTTAACGACTTTACTTAGACTTGACACTGACACGACTTAACAATTATTGTGTTTTAAGGGGGGGGGGGTTACTATATTCCTAAAATTGAGATTGAAATTAAACTAGACTAAGGCACGAACAAAAACTAAGGTTTGATTCAAATGAGATTAACGACTACCTAGGCTTGAACCCAGTTTAACTATGAATGGATTTCCAACGGTATTATTGTTGTATGGAGTCGGGATCGTAACATACTAAACCTTAAGGTATTTCAAGCTAAGACTTCCTGACCGTTCTCAGGAAGAAACCTAGGAAACCCTACAAGGCTGTTATGAACACCGACTGTTAGACTTCCTCTCAGTCCTCTAACGACTCTAAAAGTGCCCTAATACGACTATCTACCTCTCAGCGCGACAATCTAAGGCAATCCTAGGTTCTAACTTTGTTTATTAGACAAAAATGCAATTAGGGAACTAAAACCGACTTCTCTCGAAACCTGTCTTAGCTATATATTGCACTGAGACCTAAAAACTAACTCGAGCCTCTCAGCGACAAGTTAAGCAGAATATTTAATTCTAATTGTATTTTAATTACTGTTTCTAAGGCTATTGGTCAATTTACCCAAAGATCACCCGAACCCGCAAGGAATCAAATAATCAACACAAATTTATTATGTGAAAGACATTCACCAAAATCTATGTGAAACAACAAGTAATCAACAATCAAAAGTAAATACGCATATGCACTAAATCAGAAGTTCTAGAATAATTTACTTTCAAAGTTCTAGTCTTCCTCAGTTGACAATCAAAGTAAATTTTCTATTGACAGTGAATTCTATTGTTTCTAAAAATCATTCACAACTTGTAAACATTCACATCTATTGATCATATATCTCTTTTGACTTGAACCTAATCACCTTAGAAAACTATATCATTTCATCTCATTTGACATCGACTTCTTGAACTAATTCAATTAAACCATTGAGCCCTATTTGTTGTAAAACACGTATTCATTTGAACATATCTTAAAAACTGTTCTTATTGACTAAGACATGATATAACTCTAAAAGAGATATCGTAGCCCAAATCTCGAGGACGAGATTTAAAACAAGGTGGGGAGGATGTAACGACTCGCCCAAAAATGTTCTAAAACGCTCCGTAAGTGAAAACCCGGACCCCTGAAACCCTAATGGGCATGAAAAATCAAGAAATCAAGAAAATTGGATTTCACGCGGGCCGCGTAAGCCATAAGGTAAGGCTACGCGGGCCGCGACAACTTGAAAGTCTCCGGATAAGCTTAAGGGACACGTGTCGTCTACGTGTCAAGACCACCGATGACTCAGCAAACCTACTGCCGCCTTTATGACCCTCGCGGGCCGCGTAAAACCTAAAATGTTGCTATAAGTAGCCTATGCATGGTACTTGCTTCTGTGCTCGAAATCTCAGTCTCAAAACGGTCATATTCTGCTGAAAACGAGTTTTTCGGTGTCAAGACGCTGCTACGAATCCAGGGTATTAACTCGATCACTGCTACGTTTCAAACTGCTCAATTCTTTTCTTTCCTTCAACTTTTATATAATAGTAGCTCCGGATTATACCTTCTAAATCCCGAAACTCTGCCCGTTGTTAGGGTAATAACTCTAATCACTGGTACGATACTTTATCCGATCGATTAAAACTGATCCAATGGATGTTTAAGTGCTGCCAATATCTGGCTATACTTTGTCATTCATTGTAAGGGTTTCGATCTCGTGATTATCGTTAAAGTTGAATTGAGTTAATACACTAATATGAGTTCTTGTGTCTAGAAATTAGAACTCATAATCAGGAAGCTGTTAAACTAGTATATCAAACTTAGCTATTAAGATAATTTAGCGGTTTAGAAAACTTAATAGCTACGGCAACTGAACAGGAAAGGAAACTTAGCAGTTAAACTAGCTGAGTAGATTAATTAATCTGCTAATTAAGTTAAGTAAGATTAATTAAAGTTAAGTAAGATTAATTAATCAGTTAAGTATGATTAATTAAGTTAAGTATGATTAACTAAGCTAAGCGAGATTAATTAAGCTAAGTGAGATTAATTAAGTTATTTAGTTAAATGGATAAGTAAACTTAATAGTTAAGGAAACTTAATGGTTAAGGAAACTTAATGGTTAAGGAAACTTAATAAATAAAGGAAACTTAATAATTAAGAAAACTTCCTAGCTAAGAAATGAACCTGCCTTACCTATAAATAGGAGCCTAGGATTTCATTCTTCCTTACTCATTTCTTTTCTTCTTCTCTCTATACATTGGTGTTCTAACCACTAATCACCGATGCGATGCGATGTTCTGTCCGATCGATTCAGGAACCAACTAACGAATGCCAAAGTGCTGTACTTTGTGAATTTCGTTAAATGGATGCCAAAGTACTATACTTTGTGAATTTCGTTAAACGAATGCCAAAGTGTTGTCTAAACAAGACTATACTTTGTGAATTTCGTTAAGGTTCGAATCTCGTGACCATCGTTAGGTTTGATTAGGTTTAACACTAATACGTATTCCACTCTGTTAAACTAAATGTTTAACTACCCGAAACTCTACACCATACTCTTACAATCAAAATGGATGCTTAATCATCAGAAGATTCGGAACCATAAATTAGATGCTTAGAATCAAGATGCTTGTTTAAACAAGACTATATGCTAACAAGGTGAGTCATTCTCTTTATCAAATTGTTTCCCCAAAACTCTACTTGTTTTCAAAGTTATAATTACAGGGATTAAGTCTTTGTAATCTTCAATTACTGCCGGTATGTGGGGTTTTGTATAATTACTTGATATCCGTCACCATTGGACAACGGGTTAGCCAATGGGTGATCTGACCATAGTCACAGATACAGTAGAGTGACAAATACCGATTTGGGGTAATTGGTTGATAGAAACAATGTAATCACCCTTAATACTGTATATTATAACAATGTGTCTTTTTGTACAAACTGAATGAACTCGGTAGTATCAATGGGACCTCCCAAGTAATGTTTCAAGCGATAAATGTTTACCTTCCACACACCTTTGTCTACTTCGTCATATAACTCTACGGTACCGTATGGAAACACCACCTTTACCACGTACGGTCCGCTCCATCTTGATTTCAGCTTCCCCGCTATCAATTTTAACCTTGAATTGAACAAGAGCACCCTGTCACCTAATTTAAACTCTTTCAATCCTCGCAACCTCCTATCATGCAACGCCTTAGTTTTTTCCTTGATACTCCAAGATCGTTCATAGGCGGCATCCCTCAAAGCTTCCAACTCATGAATTTGGAAGAATCTCCTTCTAGCGGCTTCGGTAAGGTCAAGGTTAACGGTTTTCAAAGCCCACAAAGCTCTATGCTCTAACTCTATCGGAAGATGGCAAGCTTTGCCATACACAATCATAAAGGGTGTTGTTCCTAACGGTGTTTTGTAGGCGGTGCGGAATGCCCATAGAGCGTCGTCGAGCTTTTTCGACCAATCCTATCTACTCTTTCCAACCATTTTCTCTAAAATTCTATTCACCCCTCGGTTAGCATTCTCTACTTGGCCACTAGTTTGCGGGTGATATGCGGTAGAAAGACGGTGAGTGACACCGTAGCGTGCAAGTGCCTTTTCCATAGCGGAATTGCAAAAATGCGTACCACGGTCACTTATTATAGCTTTAGGAACTCCAAAACGTGTGAATAGCTTTTTAAGGAATCTCACCACCACTCGGGCATCATTAGTGGGCAAAGCTTGAGCTTCCACCCACTTTGATACATAGTTAATGGCCACGAGGATGTACCTATTCCCACTCGAAGATGGGAAAGGTCCCATGAAGTCAATACCCCAAATGTCAAAGATTTCAAGAACTTGGTTGGGATTTTGAGGCATTTCATCCTTGGATGAGATGTTGCTGGTACGTTGGCAACGGTCACATGTCCTAACAAACTCTATGGCATCTTTAACTACCGTTGGCCAATAGAAGCCACTATCAAAAACCTTTTGTGCCGTCACATTTGCCCCGTGATGGCCTCCCGTTAAACCCTCGTGCACATGTCTAACTATGTCTAACCCATCCTCCTTTGAAACACAACTCCTAAGCACTCTGTCTCCACCTATTCTAAATAGGTACGGGTCATCTGAAATGTACTTCCTAGCATCCCTAAGAAGATTCTTCTTTTGTTGATATGACATACCCCTCACAAGATCTCCGGTCGCTAAATAATTTTCCAAATCCGAGAACCATGGCAAACCCTCTACCTCGGCACTAACAAAGTCTATGGTTTCATGAGGAAAAGTGTCTCCTATGGAATCCTCACGAACCTCTTCTCTCTTTGGATCCTCTAAACGTGACAAATGGTCGGCGACCACATTTTCCGCTCCCTTTTTATCTTTTATTTCGATATCGAACTCAGAGAGCAAAAGAATCCATCTAATAAGACGTGGCTTCACGTCTTTCTTTTGGAATAGAAAGCGCAAAGCGGCGTGGTCGGTGAATACGGTGGTTTTGGAAAGAACGAGATATGAGCGAAACTTATCAAACGCAAACACTACGGCAAAGAGCTCCTTTTCCGTGGTGGTATAGTTCTCTTGAGCATCATTCAAAGTTTTGCTCGCGTAGTAGATTGGATGAAAGTGTTTATCGACTCTTTGACCTAAGACCGCACCTACGGCATAATCGCTTGCATCGCACATGAGCTCGAAAGGCAAGCTCCAATTGGGCGAAACAAGGATAGGGGCACTAACGAGTTTCTCCTTCAAAAAATCAAAATCCTTGATGCACTCCTCGTCGAAGACGTAAGGCACATCTTTCTCTAATAGTCGTGTCATGGGGCGCGTAATCTTAGAAAAATCCTTGATGAAACGCCTATAAAAGCCCGCATGACCTAGGAGGCTTCTAACGGACTTGACACTAGTAGGTGGAGGCAATCTACTTATGGTATCTATCTTGGCCCTATCCACCTCTATACCCTCTCTAGACACCTTGTGTCCTAATACTATCCCCTCCGTCACCATAAAGTGACACTTCTCCCAATTCAACATAAGATTTGTTTCTATGCACCTCTTAAGCATCCTATCGAGATTTAGAAGACATTGTTCGAAAGTGGTGCCATAAACCGAGAAGTCATCCATGAAAACTTCCATGGAAGTCTCAAGCATGTCTTGGAATATAGCAACCATGCATCTTTGAAATGTAGCCGGAGCGTTGCATAACCCGAAAGGCATTCGGCGATACGCATAAGTGCCGTAAGGGCATGTGAACGTCCTTTTATCTTGATCCTCCGGGGCGATGGGGATCTGAAAATAACCCGAAAATCCATCGAGAAAATAATAGAATTGTTGACCCGCTAGACGCTCCAACATTTGGTCAATGAATGGCAAGGGGAAATGGTCTTTCCGGGTGGCGTCGTTTAACTTTCGATAGTCTATGCATACACGCCAACCGGTAACGGTTCGAGAAGGGATTAATTCGTTCTTTTCATTCAGGATCACCGTCATCCCACCCTTTTTTTTGGGACGACTTGGGTCGGGCTAACCCATGGTGAATCAGAAATAGGGTATATCACCCCAGCATCTAACAATTTAAGCACTTCCTTCTTAACAACCTCTTGCATGTTCGGATTCAGGCGCCGTTGAGGTTGCACCACCGGCTTATAGTCATCTTCCATGAGTATCCGGTGGGTGCAATAGGCGGGGCTTATACCCTTGTTATCCGAAAGACGCCATGCAATGGCTTCCCTATTATCTCTCAACACCTCTAACAACCTACCCTTCTCTCCCTCCTCTAACTCGGACAAAATAATGACGGGAAAATCGGACCCCTCACCTAAGAACACATACTCTAAGTGGGACGGGAGAACTTTAAGTTCTAGTGGGGCGGGTTTCTCCATAGGTGTACTCTCAAACTCACTTTTGACCTCACTCAATTCTAGCACTTCGGGGACCCACTCATTCTCTTCTACTTCCTCACTCTCACTCACAACCTCCTCTACCTTCTCAACTACCTCATCTATCTTACTCTCAACTAGATCGGCTCCACTAATACAGTCAAAGCAATGGTCGACACAAGATAAGAAAGACTCTATGAAATAGACCGAATGACAAGGACTACTAAGGTAATCGGAACCACTAGGGTGTTCCATGGAGCGTGCTATCTCGAAAGTAACTCTCTCCTCACCGACTTGAAGTGTAATTTTCCCATCGAAGACATCGATGATAGCCTTGGCGGTACACAAGAATGGGCGTCCTAAAATGATAGGAACCTTCTCGTTGGCTTCCATATCAAGAACGACAAAGTCTACGGGAAAGACGAATTTATCCACTTTGACTAGAAGGTTTTCAATTATGCCACGTGGATACTTTACGGATCTATCGGCTAGAGATAAAAAACATGCGTGTAGGGGATAACTCTCCTAGACCTAACATCTCATACAAAGAATATGGCATTAGGTTTATACTCGCTCCTAGATCGGCTAGGGCCCTACACTCGGTATCACTCCCAAACAAGCACGGGATGGTGAAAAGGCCCGGATCCGTCAATTTTTCCAGGACCTTGTTCAAGACTACGGCTGAGCACCCTCCACTAAGGGGGATGTTAGAAACCTTTCCTAACCGATCTTTACGTTTTAGAAGATCCTTTAAAAATTTTGCATATTTTGGCATTGATTGAAGGGCTTCTATGAAAGGTAGGTTGATTCTAAGCTGCTTAAAGATCTCTAAAAATTTCTCGTAATCTTTGGAATAAGTTTGATTTTTAAGGCGGGAAGGAAATGGAGCACGGGAAAGATCAACAGTGGGTGATGGAGCAACTTGTATCGGCTTCTTTCCTATACTTTTCTCACTTGAAGGCCCCCCCGGTGTGTGCGGTACTTGTTGGGATGAACCTAGGTTGCACTTTACCGGGAGCCTCCATTTCAATCTCCTCATCTACGGGGTCCTCATCTTCTACCTCGACACTCTCGGGTCTCACTACCTCTCCTAGGGTCCTACCACTACGGGTCGAAATTGCCTTCAAAGTGCCAAAACTATTATATTTTTATTTCTATTATTATTATTTATATTTTGTCTAAAAAGAAACCCTAATTGAGACACTCAAGTAATCCTGCATAAACCCTTAAATTTTCATAACAATCAGAATCAGGATCAGGGCCCCTAAAACTCAGGGGGGGCATTTCCCATTCGATATTATCATCACAGTTTTTCGTAGAAATCGAATTTTCTCGTTCTGTCGACTCAGCTGAACTCCAAATACACGCGGCAACCTTATGTTAAAAGTAACCCGTCGCGCCACGCGACGCGCACACAAGGATCTCTCGCGTGGCGCGAGAGGGACGTTTTTCCAGTATAAATAAGAGGGCAGAGGGACTTGATTTCCTGCGTTGGAGCGACGAACAAATTCGTTTTACGCTTCGAGATATAATCCGTTTACTACCAAACACACACTAGCTCGAATTCTGCTACGATACAGGGTATTAACTTGATCGCTGCTACGATTCAATGTCCGATCGATTTAAACTATCCAACCGGATGTTTAAGCGCTATCCTTTGTCATTAGTCGTGATTTCGACAGGATGTTTGAGTACCACCCGAACTCGGGGAATACTCTGTCATTCGTTGTGAATCCGATGGATGTTTAAGTGATTGCACTTTGTCATTCGTTGTGAGGGTTTTAATCTCGTGAGTTATCGTAAATGCTGTATTAGTTACTTACCTAGTTCGTGTGCATTAGGTTACAAGGCTAATCAATAGGCTAAGCTCTGCCTGTATAAATCTGCAATCCATCAAGGCTTATCTGTAGATTAAATTCTGCCAGTATGAATCTGCATGCTTATAATGTGAGTCATTCTCTTTTTATCAAATTGCTTTATAAATTCTTAAAATATTTTCAAAGTTATAATTACAGTGATTAAGTTTATGTAATCACCAAATTACAGCCGGTATGTGGGGTATTGTGCACAGTATTGCTGTTTTATCACTTTAGGTGGGCAAACCTAAAATTAGTGATATTCGTCATTCATTGGGGCAGCCAATGGTGATATGACCACAGTCACCGAAAAGAGTCGAGTGACAAATACTGTGGGTAGTTGGTTTGATATCAGAAACATTGTAATCTCTCTTAATACTGTGAATTATAACAAACGTGTCGTTTTAGTAAAATGAATGAACTCACTCAGTATTTCCCGCTGACAAAACCTTTTTAAAACGCGTTTCAGGTAATTACAGTAGATTGGAGTAAAAGATGGATACGGCACCGAAAGACATCAAGAAGTGGCTTATTTTATTAATTAAAATCAAATTAAGAAATATTGTTTTATGTAATAAAATTTATCTTTATTTAAGCTACCTTTGTAAAACATGGATTTATTCCAACTATTTAATAAATAAAAATCCGGTGTTTCTAAACTCTGATATTTTTCCTAACTCACGGTCCTGATGAAATTTCCGCTGCAACATTTTCAAATTAATCACCGGTACCATGGGCTGTTCGCGGCTTCCGATTCCGTCCAGGGTGGGTCGGGGGTCGTGACAGAAGGTGGTATCAGAGCCACTGCTTCAAGCCTTTAGGCGTTGTAACAATAATACTTAAAAGAGTTAGGAGATTGCTATTAACTGGTAGCACACAGGATAGTATTTAGACTTGAACTTAAGAAAAAATGCCTTAGTATAAGCTTCGAGATAAGCTAAGTACTTGTGTAAATAAAGTATGATGAGTTTTGATATACCATAAGAATGGTAATTAGAATATTACAAGATATGATAAATAAGCAAGAATTAATAGTAATTATTGCTTTTTGATATTACTTGGACTAGAATAAAGATATGTTATGGGAATACAAATTTCCTTGATTCTGGATAAAAGCCCTAATAAAAGAGGCACTTTTCAAATCTTGAAAAGATACTATTTATGGGAAATAGAAAATTTTCTCCGGCAAGACTGGGTATGGTGTAGCAGACTCTCCAGTTTGTCCGGATATACTAAGATTACCTCTCCGGCGCGAACCGGGTAAGACGGGGTATATAATATGTCAAACGAGTGACAAGATTTCCCTAAATAGTATTATGACCAGATATCTGACTGGTTTTTGGAAATATGAATCTGTTAAATACATTGACCTGATAGATGGTATGTTCATTACAGCATGTGAAATATATGATTATATAGATATGTATATCTATAAGGAATTCCAAAAGTCAATTTGGAATAAAGCACAAGCATCTGTGTCTAGATTTCTTTATTAAGAATCTCTTTTCCGATATCAAACATTATTTCGTTTGATCATCTACCTCGTAACTCGTGTGAAAATATATTAACAATGGAAACCCTTTAAGTTGGGACACCATCAAAAGTATAAGAATTTCCAATGCGTTACCATAGACTATTAACGCAAGAAATAAGCATGTAAAGTTGTGCTAGTGCACAAGAAAACACATGAAACTTAAAATTTTATGACCGTAGACATCAAAGTATATCACACACGGCTTTCAAGGCAAGACCTTTGGAAAATATAAACGATGACACCAATGCTAATTCCGTCAGTAGAATAATTAAAAGTAGCACTTTGCCAAGTAATCCTATAAACGAAATGAATATCGTTAAAGTACGTTGTAACAAGATTTCACAATCATCGGTGCACAATCTAATCAGAGTCATAATTATTATCACTACAAAAAGGAGTCACATACCTTTGCAAATTCCCTATTTTATTTTTATTCTACATTCCCTGGTAATTTCACTTAACAACGGTTATCACATGAAATTCCAGATAAAAGTTCTTATATTTCTTTCGTTGAAATTCTGATTTTTGCATATAAATAAATTAACTTTCATGTTTCTACTTCCCCTAATAGTCATCATACCATGAGGATTTCTTTCATAGTAGCAAATATTGATCTATTTCATTTCTTGATAAATCCATACTTTACACATGCACTATTTGTCGCACATGTTATTCATTTAATTTATGAAGACCACTGGAGGGCTTCATTCCGATTTGTTATTTTATCAAAACTCAAATATCATTCAACTTTTCGCACTGCGAACCGCATTATTGCAAAAACGATGACTCTTTGAGATCGAGTCCATAAATTTTGTTAAACCATTGAGGTAAAGAATTTATATATATATATATATATATATATATATATAAAATTTATGTTGAAGTATACTCTCACTTAGGTTTACGTTCAGTTATTTATTATTGATAATTAATATTAGTTTTATTATTAATAATAAATTAATAACAGAAGTGTTAGTATTATTTTTAATACTGGGGTTATTATCAAGGGCAGGTATTGAATAGCCTAGCCTTAGTTAGGCATGGACTGGCCACCTATGCTTAAACAAGACAGCACTAACCAATATCCAACCATGATAATGACTAGTTAATATATATAAATTAAGTCATCATACTTATTTAGTAAATTTTAATTATATACAAAAATATTTTACTTTGTGTTGTAAAGAGAAGATATATTTTCATAAAACAATACAAGAAGTAGAGGGACGAATAAAATTATATAAATAATTGTCTATCACATGTTTTGTGGTAACTATGTACCGTAACGCTTTGGCAAGAAAATAACCATATAAGAATAATATGGTAGTCATCAATTACATTGGCTTAGGAGAACATTGTAATATATAAGAATAGTCTCCGTTTTCACTTATTTACAACATTTGTAAATACATTCACAATGTTATATAGTTTCAAAATGAAAATAAGTAATCACATAAAATCAACCCATTAAGTGTTATATATTTACAAAGTATTTTACAAATACTTTTGTACAATAAATATTTTTACACCTTTATTTACCAATTTCATTTAACGTTATAAATAATCAGTGATTTCTTTTACAAAATAATAATACTAAAATATTGTGTAATGTAATAATTTCATTGCGGTGTTTTGTAATATATATTACATAGACAATATAAGTTATTTTACATAGTATAGTAAAATGCTAAAATAATATTTAAAAGTGGTGACCCATTTACATATAGTAAAAATACATAACAAATAATATATATTACATAATATTTATATTTGATATGTAAGATACGGTTCAGACAGGTACACAAATAATATATATTACAATTGCTTTAAAAAAAATATATAATGGTTGGTCATGTCAAAACAACTTGTTCTTATTATATTTCGATCTCTAGGATATAGTATGAAAAATATGGTCATTAATAGTGTACTATCTCATAACTTGGAACTCTAAAATGATACACTAACTCTATTGTCTTTTCGTGTATCCTTTCAATTCACTCATCTCAGCACATTGATTTACTCATATCATAATTCAATATTTGACAAATCATTTTTCATGCTTTTATTTCATTTTGAACCTGTTGATTCTAAGTTTTCCTCAATTGCCAATCAAGGTAAGCTTTCTTTTGACAAAGAATTTTATTCATTCTAAAAGTCCTTCACATTCATTTTAAAATATCTATTAATTCATATATCTTTTGGTTTGAACCTAGTCACTTTGGAAATTACATCATCTCATTCGTTTGTCGTCAATTTCTTGAACTAATTCAATTGAACCATTGAATCTTACTTACAGTACAACCCGTATTTGCAAAATTTGATATTTTAACTCTGTGTCATCTACCCTAATATTGTTTTATTGACTAAAATATGACATAAGTCTAAAAGAAATATCGTAACCCAAATCTCGAGGACGAGATTTAAAACAAGGTGGGGAGAATGTAACATCTCGATTTTTAAATAAGAATTATAGGTTTGGTTAAATTTATTAACCACTAGTAAACTAGTAACTAGTTTATTTTCAATATAAATATTCAACCCAAATAGTTTTAAACAATATTTTATACAGTTGGTTGAAATATTATATTACTTAATTGGCTTGTATATGGTTGACCTTTCTAATAAAATAAAAGTATATTAAAAACTTATATTATTAGACGGGTAGATTACGGGTAAGTCAACTGTTAGAAATATAAAGTACCTAGACGGGCCTAGGAATCGTATAAATATTAAATTATAAAATACATTGTATTTTGAACCTACTCTATTTTTAATGAAACTTAGACCCAAATGTAAACAAAAATATTCTGGTTCCAATGACATATTTATTATTTTATAAAAAGTCATATTTTAAAAGTTACACGTGCCAAATAAGTAAAGCAGTTAAATTAATAATAATAATAATAAATAAAATAAAAATAAAATATTTGAAAGTTAAACATTTCGTATATTTTTAATAAATAATAAAATAATAATAAAAAATAACTAATGGATAAACATTTGAAATATAATAATAAAATAATTGAAACTTATCAACTTGAAATTCATGTGTACGTGTAGTATTCATAAATTCCAAACATTTAAAGGATGAACAGGTGTCCCTTTACGAAAGCCCATGGCTTTTAAAAACAACTATATATATAGATGAAAGCTTGAGAGCTTTTACAAATGCCTTCTTTTCTTTCTTTCTTCTGTTATACTTTCGCCATAACTCTCTCTCTCTCTCTTTGTTATTCTTTTTATTTTTCCCTACAAAAATAATAATAAGGTTTTGCCCGTTTTAAGTGTTTTAACTCCTGATCACCGCTACCCTTTCCGATTGATCTGAGCCTCATAACTTATGTCAGGGCTCTGCCCGACTAAGTTGTTGGGACTCGGTCTCGGGACAAGGTTGAATTAGGGGTATTATACTTAACACGAGTGCCTTATATATTTTTCTAGCTCAAAAGTTATATCCAAAATTTATACCAGGAATCTTTCTAGTTGAACCCTAAAGTTACAAAGTGGGTCCCTTCTCTTTTCTCACTATTTTATTCCTTTTTATCCCAAACCATAACAACTCTCACCAAAACTATTATATTTTTATTTCTATTATTATTATTTATATTTTGTCTAAAAAGAAACCCTAATTGAGACACTCAAGTAATCCTGCATAAACCCTTAAATTTTCATAACAATCAGAATCAGGATCAGGGCCCCTAAAACTCAGGGGGGGCATTTCCCATTCGATATTATCATCACAGTTTTTCGTAGAAATCGAATTTTCTCGTTCTGTCGACTCAGCTGAACTCCAAATACACGCGGCAACCTTATGTTAAAAGTAACCCGTCGCGCCACGCGACGCGCACACAAGGATCTCTCGCGTGGCGCGAGAGGGACGTTTTTCCAGTATAAATAAGAGGGCAGTGGGACTTGATTTCCTGCGTTGGAGCGACGAACAAATTCGTTTTACGCTTCGAGATATAATCCGTTTACTACCAAACACACACTAGCTCGAATTCTGCTACGATACAGGGTATTAACTTGATCGCTGCTACGATTCAATGTCCGATCGATTTAAACTATCCAACCGGATGTTTAAGCGCTATCCTTTGTCATTAGTCGTGATTTCGACAGGATGTTTGAGTACCACCCGAACTCGGGGAATACTCTGTCATTCGTTGTGAATCCGATGGATGTTTAAGTGATTGCACTTTGTCATTCGTTGTGAGGGTTTTAATCTCGTGAGTTATCGTAAATGCTGTATTAGTTACTTACCTAGTTCGTGTGCATTAGGTTACAAGGCTAATCAATAGGCTAAGCTCTGCCTGTATAAATCTGCAATCCATCAAGGCTTATCTGTAGATTAAATTCTGCCAGTATGAATCTGCATGCTTATAATGTGAGTCATTCTCTTTTTATCAAATTGCTTTATAAATTCTTAAAATATTTTCAAAGTTATAATTACAGTGATTAAGTTTATGTAATCACCAAATTACAGCCGGTATGTGGGGTATTGTGCACAGTATTGCTGTTTTATCACTTTAGGTGGGCAAACCTAAAATTAGTGATATTCGTCATTCATTGGGGCAGCCAATGGTGATATGACCACAGTCACCGAAAAGAGTCGAGTGACAAATACTGTGGGTAGTTGGTTTGATATCAGAAACATTGTAATCTCTCTTAATACTGTGAATTATAACAAACGTGTCGTTTTAGTAAAATGAATGAACTCACTCAGTATTTCCCGCTGACAAAACCTTTTTAAAACGCGTTTCAGGTAATTACAGTAGATTGGAGTAAAAGATGGATACGGCACCGAAAGGCATCAAGAAGTGGCTTATTTTATTAATTAAAATCAAATTAAGAAATATTGTTTTATGTAATAAAATTTATCTTTATTTAAGCTACCTTTGTAAAACATGGATTTATTCCATCTATTTAATAAATAAAAATCCGGTGTTTCTAAACTCTGATATTTTTCCTAACTCACGGTCCTGATGAAATTTCCGCTGCAACATTTTCAAATTAATCACCGGTACCATGGGCTGTTCGCGGCTTTCGATTCCGTCCAGGGTGGGTCGGGGGTCGTGACATCCTCTATCCTAGACAGACTACTATTTGACCCCTCATTCTTAGGTTGAACCTCTTGGTTTGACCCTTCACCTCTAAACTGCCCCCTAAACCTGAACTAGCAAATTGACCCGACCCCCCACTAGAATAGAAACCTGGCCCTCTGCTTTGATATTGACCTGATGGAAAACCAGGGGGGTTACCTGAAGAGCGATAACTATTAGCATGCCAATTAGAGTTACTATTATTGAAAGGATTCGTTGGACCCCTATTTTGACCTGCTATGTACTCGACTTGTTCTAGGGTAAGTGTAGGGCATTCTATGGTGTCATGTCCACCTCTACAAACTTCGCACCTATCGACCTTCTTCTTAATTTCTAGCAACTCTTTGGTGATGTAGTCTAGTTGAGATACTACCTTTGAGTCTGAAACGACTTGGTTCACTCCTCGAGAAGATGAGGAAGTAATCACAGGATTGGAATTCCTGCTGGTAGCACTATGATCTATATCAGCATGAGCGAAGCTCTCAAAGAGATCATTGCAGTCAGCCACAGTTTTCTTTCCCATTAGGTGGCCTCCTGCAGATGTATCGAATCGGGCCTTGCACTCAGGGGTAAGACCATTGTAAAATTTTTCTACTAAAGCCCAATCCGACAGCCCATGTTGGGAACAACGTGAGAGTAAAGTTTGAAACCTCTCCCATGCTAAGTGATATGGTTCGTCAGGTTCCATTCTGAATGAATGGATCTGATCTCGAAGGCGAGAGGCATTCGCAGGTGGGAAATACTTAGCAAGGAAGGCATCCCTAAGTCCAGCCCAAGTAGTATAAGTACCTGCTGGCTGCGAATCGAGCCATGTGGCTGCGCGGCCAGCAAGCGAAAAGGGGAAGACTTGGAAAAAGCGAGCATCGAGATTAACACCTTCGATGCCGAAGGTGCTACACAGATGGGTTAGACGGTTGATATGTGCTGGCGCATCCTCATCATCACGACCATGGAACTGACAAGAGTTGTTAATGACGGTCATGATGTATGAAGGAATTTTCCAGGACTTGTCATTGGTGATTTCAGGGATGGTGATGGGTGAATTTGCGGTGAAACATGAGGTGGAAAGCTGGTGAACAGTTTGGTTATCGGCCATTTGGTGAACTGGTGGTGGACTAGGGTGACGGGAGGGTGGTGGGGAGTTGTGGGGTGATGACTTCGGGGTGAAGTCATAGTTCGGTGGTTTAGATTGTAGTGTAGAGTCAGAAGGGGCTGAAGATGAAGTAGAAGATTTTCGAACCTGAAAATTGGGTGTGGAGAAGGAAGACCTTTCGATCGGTGGCTTCACAGGTCCTTGAGAACGCGTGTGGGGCATGAACTGCAAAACCAAGAACAAACAAGTAAGACGACTCCAACAAAAGGTTCTAAAAATACGAAAAAGACACTAAAATTACTTGGACTCCTACGACTCACAAACACACAAAAAGCATGTAACGATATCAGTTGAAATCCAAACAAAGTAGTTAACGCAATCGCCAAGAGTCCCCGGCAACGGCGCCAAAAACTTGATGTGGAAAAAGTAGTTCAACTAAATAAACTAAAATAACCCTAAATTAAGACTCAAGTAATAAAAATCTAGACTCTCTAACTTGACTAAACTACTCACCGGCAAGTGAACCGGTCGACTCTAGCAAAGAAAAGTAAGTCCGGATGTCAAACCCACAAGGACTCTAATTAATTATGTTAACGACTTTACTTAGACTTGACACTGACACGACTTAACAATTATTGTGTTTTAAGGGGGGGGGGGGGTTTACTAAATTCCTAAAATTGAGATTGAAATTAAACTAGACTAAGGCACGAACAAAAACTAAGGTTTGATTCAGATGAGATTAACGACTACCTAGGCTTGATCCCAGTTTAACTATGAATGGATTTCCAACGGTATTATTGTTGTATGGAGTCGGGATCGTAAAATACTAAACCTTAAGGTATTTCAACCTAAGACTTCCCGACCCTTCTCAGGAAGAAACCTAGGAAACCCTACAAGGCTGTTATGGACACCGACTGTTAGACTTCCTCTCAGTCCTCTAACGACTCTAAAAGTGCCCTAATACGACTATCTACCTCTCAGCGCGACAATCTAAGGCAATCCTAGGTTCTAACTTTGTTTATTAGACACAAATGCAATTAGGGAACTAAAACCGACTTCTCTCAAAACCTGTCTTAGCTATATATTGCACTGAGACCTAAAAACTAAATCGAGCCTCTCAGCGACAAGTTAAGCAGAATATTTAATTCTAATTGTATTTTAATTACTGTTTCTAAGGCTATTGGCCAATTTACCCAAAGATCACCCGAACCCGCAAGGATTCAAATAATCAACACAAATTTATTATGTGAAAGACATTCACCAAAATCTATGTGAAACAGCAAGTAATCAACAATCAAAAGTAAATACGCACATGCACCAAGTCAGAAGTTCTAGAATAATTTACTTTCAAAGATCAATCCATAACAAATCAAAAACACGAAGAGTCGCCTTAGGGTTTCTTAGGATTCCCGCAAGCTAAAACACTCCGTAATACGTGAAATCTGCTCCAAGAGTCGCCTTAGGGTTTCTTAATTCGTAAGTTTTTTATGATAATGATTATTATGGATTAAATACGAAACCCTAACAAAAACACGAATAATTTTCGCCAGCTCATCCCGTCGCGCCGCGCGACGGGGTCCTCTCTTCTCGTTGGCGCGACGCGAGCAAGTCATACTTCAGGATTTGTTTGCTTTGTTGCTGGCGCTGTGCGAGCATCTCCTCACCTACCCGTGGCGCGACGCCACGAGTGTTTTTTCACAGAACTTTGCTTCCAAAAGTTAGCTTTACATCCCCAAAACATTCAAGAATTATTCTAACTCTTTGTGACTTGTTCCAAGACGTAACGTTTCAACATATCAGCTCGTTTTTGCTCCTCTTTCATCAACTTCATGTATCGAGACCTGGAAAATCGAACTTTAATCAATAGCACGTAATTCTAAATAAAACTAGACTATAAATAATGATAAAATATACAAAATATACACGATATAAAGGATGTATTTTGCAATACATCAGTCTGGTTGACAAAAATGAGGGATTTCACTAAAACATCTAAACGGGCAGAAATGACAAAAAGAATTCACAATTATTTAAATTGTGATATTTCACAAAAGGGGCAAAAGCATTACCAAAATGACAACGGAAAGGAATAAATTTTCGGACGTAAAAGTCTTGGAAATGAGAAAAAGATGTAAGATAAGGAGGAAAGGAAACGTTAAACTAAAATTCAGTTTTAGTAAGAAACAACATTTTAACAAATATGGATATTACGAGAAAGATTAGAAAATGGTTAACATTGAAGGATATAGGTCTTAACACCGATAGGTGTAAAACGATACATTCGAAAGAAAGAATTTCGATAATGAAAAGTCGAAATAGACTTAAAACATGACGTGATGTGATCACGGTCACAAAAGTGATATAGAATATAACCACGTTATAACGCGAGTTACAAGATATGAAATCATAAACACGCAAAAGGCCGATGACGGCAATATAGTAAACCCGGGTGATGGGTTATAATGTAACCGGTGACTAACAAGTTTAACCGCCAAAATAAATAATCACTGAAGTTGACGGAATCAAGCTGAAAGTAACGGCCCACGAGGCCTTACACATAAAAGACATACGTGTCAATATAACTGTAAACTTTTGACCGAGAGAAACGGGTGCTTTGAAAACGAAACTTGGTTCGCTTGATTTAAACCAATGAACTACGTAAATAAGGTTTCAGGGAAGAAACCTCTTTAAGGGGGGTAGACTTGTAACACCCCAAAAACGGGTTTGGTAATCAAACCTTGTTAATAGTAATGAACGGGTACAATACCGTTAGTGGCAAAATTTAACGCGGTGAATATTAGGACTTAAACAAATAATCCTAATATTAGTTAAAAAGGAGAATAAAAGTTTTGAGAAAACAAAGTTATAGGAGCCCGAGTTAACGGTACTTAAAATAAACGGGTTATAACTTCCGTAACCCACTAAATTAACTAGGAATAATCAACCTAGTTAGTTAATTGTTTTTAAGACAATAAATAAGCATGAACTAGTAAGTCTCTTATAAACCTTGAATAGTTGAGGGACCAAAAATGGACAAGCTAGAAAGTGGATTATTTAAAAAGAAAAATCTAAAATAAAACACACACACACAGTGTGTGTTCTGGATCGATCAACAGGAGACCAAAATGGGTGAAACCCTAGTTCACCCAAAATCAAAAAACTGAAGATCAAATCCAACCCAAATCAGATGCATGAACACAAAAATAAGTGATCACCTAGTCATGGGGATTACAAGGTATGTTGAATTTTGTTATTTAGTGATACTTTGAAACTATGATGAGAAATCATAATCAAAATTCTGGAATGAATAATGAATCTATGAGCGTTGTTGTGATGAAATTCATGTTTAGAAACAAACCCTAGTTGAAAACTTGAAAAATTAGTGTTAAAAACTAGGGGTTTGATGAATTCCCTTGTATGTGCTAAGTGGGTTTTAGCTAAATATTGAGGATGATGATATGTTTGTGCTAGAAATCATCATAATTGATAGTTGAAGCGAAATACTTAAACAAATTGCAAATTTGAGTATTTGATTACACACGATTCAAGAAGGGTTTTGAAGGTTGTAGTGAAATTAGTGATTTATTTCATGAATTTGGATGTTTGAAATCATGTTAACTACTAAATTGATAGGTAGAACTTGATTGTATTAGGTGTTCGGGTGAATGCTAGTGATATGACGAAACGGGTTTCACTCGTATACGAGGAACCCTTAGTCCTTGTGAAAAGAACGAACAAATTAGTCTTGATAATCACATAAACAAGATAAAGTGTTGAAATATAATAAACTCAACTAGAACCTTTGGTGAATTAGTGGCCTAAAAATAGTGACTACCGAATAGTTGAAGAAATGCCTAAGTGAGTTCGTTGAACTCAATTGTGCATTTCATATATGTTAAAAAGGGGCAGTTGACTTTTGAAAGTCAAACTGACCATTAATAAGATCGAATGAAAATTTTGATAGAAAATGCGTAAGGTGGAATAATCGTATTAAATTATGATTTAACTAACCACCTTGAAAAGGATGATGATAGTTTGACGCGTAACAAACTAGGTGGAAGCTTGGAGAAGGAAGCGGGTCAAATGAATCAAGAAGGAAAAGAGAAGCATAGTTTGGATGCGAGGTAAGTAAAGCTTACCCCTTTTTATGTTTATTACAAAATACTTATATGCGAGTATTGAATATGAATTATATTAAGTAAATGGAACATGATGTTCCGGCACGATATAATGCTAGTCGGAACAAGTGAGAATGGTAAGAAACCATAAATTATGGTAAAAAGGGTAAAAACGGTAAAATGGTAATCCGGACATGGGTTAACGAATATATAAAAGGATTTGAAAGGACACCATTTGGCATAAGTCATAATGTGTCAAACAAAACAAGAAACGAATTTTAAGCAAGATGAATTCAAAAACTAAATCGGAATAGGTTAAAGGGATGAAATGGTAATTGAATACCATCTCATAATTATAATTGGTCATTTCGACTAAACGGGTCAAATGGTGTTGTTAACACTATTTGACAATAATATCTGATGATCGCTTGTTGAGTTTTGCAATCACAGGAATTTAACACATGGTTCGCGTTGCTATTAACTAGAAATTAATAGCGAACAGTATTTAAACGGGTCAATCCTATGACCGGAGCCAGGTACGCGTAGTTAAGTTGTTAGTTAAACATGAAAATTTTGGTCAAATAATTAGTGAGAGTCCTTTGTCGTAAATGAGGGACTAAAAATGACCAAAACGCCCATGATAGGTAAATCGGGCAAACGACCCTTAGAGGTCGTTTAGATACTAGTATTATGATTATGTAACTCTTAGATGTATGTAAGGGTTGTAAGTATAAACCTTGAGGGTCATATGCCTAAGAACGAGTCAATTACGTAGAATGACTATCCAAAGGGTAAAATTTAGGATAACGGTCCATTATGTTAAATCCACCACATAATAGTTGTGGTGGAATATAAGAGGCTATTTAAAAAAAATGGGAATACGAAGTGTAGAAAGAGAAGTTTGAGTTTGAAGCTTAAATGCATGAAAATCGCTCTAAATGGGTCAAAATGAGTAAATATGTAAAACGGGTTAAGATTGCATAAGAAACCCGTAATTTGAACCTTAAATATTGGTAAACGGATATAACATGATGTTCATGGTATTTTAATGGTAATAAACGAGTTTGTTTGATAGAATCACGAACGGGTCAAAAGTGTTAAAATTTGAATTTCAAGCAAAGAGTTTGAAATCTAAAATTTTGTGAATTCAGATGTCGGATTTTTACTTCATGAGATGGAGAATTAAATTACGAACGCGTAGGAAAAAGAATCGTGTAAAACGGACATCTAGATCGAAAGTTACGTAAATATTAAGTTAGAGTTTGGTAATTTTTTTGTAGCTGGGCAAATGCAGCATCAAAAACCAAACATTCTGTCGAAATCCAGGGAACCAGAAATACCGTTGCGTCACGCGACAGTAGTCGCGGCCCGCGACGGATCCATGGCATCTCCTACGCGGCCCGCGAGGGCCTAAAAAGCTGGCAAATTGTTGTTTGATTGTTCGTTTTGATATTCGAACGAGCTTATATATATATATATATATATATATGTTATAAATGTAACATAACTAAAATCATTTCATGTTATGAAATGTAGGTACATCTTGGATGCCGAATGATGATCAAGCCCACCGAAGAACCGAACACAAGCAAAATACAAGCTTCCGCACGACGTTTCGTTGTCATTTTAAACGACGAACTTAATTATATTATGTTGTAAACTTTTAAGTTGTAAAAGTTTTAAATTACCCGTATTTTCTACGGATCCTTAATCTTAATTACATGTTTATTTTCGTTTATATACGAAAACCTTTAAAATAATAGCAAGGGTGTTACATAATTCGGAAAAAAAACTTAACTCCATTAAGCTATTTTAACGGCGGACTATTTTACAAAAAAATTGGACGAGGTCGGATTATTATTGGCTAATAACTGACTTGGGATTATTATCGGTCAATTTCAGAAAGATGGGATTATTATTTTCCAATTCGCCTATTAAAAAAGTTTTTTTTTTAAATTAAAAATATGATTTTTTTTCGGGGGAGGGGGGGATTGAAATTTTACAGGGGGGTGCGGTTGAGATTTTACCGGTAATTTAACACTATTTTTTTTTTCTAAAAGGTGCAGTTGCCCACCAGAGGTGGACCCAAGAATTTTTTCATGGGGCGCGGAATATTTTTAAAGATATTAGGCCCCTAGATATATAAAAAAATCGGTTCATATTGGGTCGGGTTATGTAACATTAAAAAACGAAGGTACCTTTTATTGTTTGGATTTCGGTGAGTTTGGTGGCTGGATTTTGTGATTTCCAGCGAGAAATTGAAGTTTGGCTGGCTATTGTTGGTTGATACTGTAGCTAGGGATGATATCGTATACGAGAGAGAGAGACACAAAGAGAGAGAGAGAATACGGAGGGGCGATTTGGGTTGGGTTATTTTTATTATTCTTCAAATTTTGTTGGGTTGGGTTAACCGGGCTTGGGCTAAATTGTTTAATCAAATTGAGTGGGTTACAACATATTAATGAGATTGTATTTTTATAAGCATCAGTGTTTATTACAATTTTTTACATAATAAAATATGTTTTTTTTCTATGGGGGGCAATGAAATTTTCCAAGGGGTGCGATCGAGATTTTACCGGAAATTTAACTCTAATTTTTTTTTCAAGGGATGCGGGCGCCCACCAGTGGTGGACTCAAGAAATCTTTCATGGGGGTGCGGAATAGTTTTATAGATTTTAGGCCCTGAGGTATATAAAAAAATTCGGTTCATATCGGGTCGGTTCGGGTCAGGTCATATAACATTAAAAATCGAAGGTACCTTGTATTTGTTTAGATTCCGGTGAGTTTAGTAGCCAGATATTTGTGATTTCCGACGAGCAAATTGGAGCTTGGCTGGCTACTATTGGTTGTTGCCGTCACTGGGGATGATATCGTAGGCGAGAGAGAGATGGAGAAACAAAATAGGAACGGGCGGTTTGGGTTGGGTTATTTTATTATACTTCAAATTTTGTTGGGTTGTGTTAAGTGAGCTTGGGCTAAATTGTTTAATGAAATTGAGTGGGTTACAAACTTATAAATGAGGTTGTATTTTTATAAAAATAAGTGTTTATGTTATAGTTTTATAAAAATCAGTGTTCATTACAATTTTTTTTCTAAAGGGGGCGGTTAAATTTTCCAAGGGGTGCGGGTGAAAAATTTTCAAGAGATGCGGTCGAGATTTTTATAGAAATTTAACACTATTTTTCTTTTCAACGAGTGCGACCCCACTCACGGGTGTGGGTAGCTCCGCCCCTGAATGTAATAACAATATTGAGGGGCTGTTTGGTTGGGTCTGAATGGAGCCATTAGGAGGCTTGGCTCTGAATCGCTCAGACATGGAGGTGTTTGGTTCAGCAAATAACAACATCTGAATGAAACCATTCAGATCTGAATGGTTCAGCACCTTTTGAGATCTGAATGGTGTTTATTACCCTTGTGCCCTAACACCTCCTGCATATCATTCATCCTTCATCTCCTCCACACCTCCTGCCACCTCCACTCCACACCTCCTGCCACCTCATCCATACCGGACCTCCACCGTCGTTGCCCTCCTCCACACCTCCTGCCACCTCCCTCCTCCACACCGGACCTCCACCGCATCCTCCCTCCAACTCTTCCACACCTCCGGCCACCTCCACTCCACACCTCCACGTCACTGTCCTCCACACCGGAACTCCACAGCCGCCGCCCTCCCCCTCAATCGGAGCTCCACAGCCGCCGCTTTTTATAGAGAGAAGCAGAGAGTTTGAGCCTGGGTTCTTTCATTAGAGAGAGAGTAAGAGAAGCTGAGAGTTTGATCTTTTTAGAGAGAGAAGCAGAGAGTTTGAAGATGGGGAAGTGAGAGAGACAGAGAACAACTTTGGTTTTAAAGCCTGTTGCGTATTTTGTTTTGTTCAGGGGTAAAAATGTCATTTTACACATCATTCAGATGTGCAACCAAACAGCATTTTATTGGTTCAGCACTTACTGGTTCAGGCCCTCTTACCCATTCAGACCTCTTATTCATTCAGCACTTATTGATTCAGATGTTGCCAAACAACCCCTGAGTGTCATAGGAGACAGTTTCTTGTGCAAATGAACTAGTTAAGTACCCAAAGTGATCCTTAATGTAGTTAATTTAACATTTGGTTGGCTCACACTCATCTTCACCATTCTTTGTAGATCCCTTGTGTATGTTTGATTCTTCATTCACTATTCTTATTGGCAAATAGAAGAATGGCATGTTAAGTTGGTCAAAATGAAGCTTAACCGATTCAGAAATGAGATCATTATTTATCTTTTATTATCAGTTTTTACAATCACTTCCGTTCGTTGTCGTAAAAAAATCTTGATGAATTATATGTTTTGCCTTTAACTTTAACTTATGAAGTGTTAAAATTTGATCAGCTTGATTTTAAGTAAATAATATAACATACTCATATTTATTAAAATCTTGATGAAGTATATGTTTTGCCTTTAACCTAACTTAGAAGCGTCACAATAGACTACAAAGTCTTCAGTTCTCTATGGTAACGCTAGTATAGGTGCGTTGGTTAATCTTTGCTTAAGACTTCTAAAGGCTTCTTCTTGTTTTGGTCCCCATTCAAACTTAACAGATTTATAGGTTAGCTTAGTTAAGGGAATGACTATTCTTGAGAAATCTCGGATAAATCTTCTATAATAACCGACCAATCCTAGGAAACTTCTAACCTCAGTTGGTGATTTAGGGGTTTTCCATTTAGTAAATGCCTCAATCTTTGTGGGATCCACATGAATCCCTTCATGGTTAACTAAATGCCCAATAAACTGTACTTCTTCTAACCAAAATTCACACTTTGAAAATTTGGCATTAAGCTTTTTTTTTCTCAATAAACTTAGGAGTGCATGTAGTTGCGCTGCATGTTCCTCTTTACTCTTAGAGTAAATGAGAATATCATCTATAAAGACAATTATGAATTTATCCAAATATGGCTTACATATTCGGTTCATCAAGTCCATAAATGCGGCTGGGGCATTGGTTAAACCAAATGGCATGACAGTAAATTCATAATGGTCATACCTTGTTCTAAAAGCGGTCTTAGGAATGTCCTCTTTCTGTACCTTTAATTGATGATATCACGAGCGTAAATCGATCTTAGAGAAAAATCGAGCTCCTTGCAGTTGATCAAACAGATCATCGATTCTCGGTAATGGGTACCGATTTTTAATCATGACCTTATTCAATTCACGATAATCAATGCACATACGCATCGACCCGTTTTTCTTCTTAACCAATAAGATCGGTGCTCCACATGGTGATGAACTTGGCTGTATGAATCCTTTTTCTAAAAGATCGTCCAGCTGTTTCTTTAACTCTTGCATCTCTGCTGGTGCCAAACGGTAAGGTGCTTTGGCAATTGGTGCTATCCCTGGTAGCAAATGGATTCTGAATTCAACTTCTTTGTCCGGCGGTAATCCTTGTAATTCTTCTGGAAACACATCTGGAAACTGAGATACTACGGGAATATCTTTTAGTTCTTTTCCTTTAGTGTTAATGATTATGGAAATCAAATACACTAATGACCCTTTTCTTACATAACTGGTTGTTTTCATCACAAAGATGAATTTTGTGGATCTAGACGGCTTATCTCTTTTAATTGTGATCTTTTCACCTTTTGGTGAATTTACTTGAATTGACTTTTGATCACATAAAATTCTGGCTTTATTGGCTACTAACCAATCCATTCCTAATACAACATCAAATCCTGCCAGGTTCATAGGGTAAAGGTTTGCAATAAACTTTTGATTTAAAAATTCTATTCTTGCTCTCTGCAAGATTTCAGTAATCATAATGGATTCCCCGTTTGCTGTTTCTACTAGACATTCTTGTGGGAGTTTAGTTAATGGTTGATTGAGAAGTTTGCAAAATGAAGTATTAATAAAACTTTGGTTCGCACCAGAGTCAAATAATAATTTGGCAAAAATATCATTAACTAAATACGTACCGGCAATCACATCCGGGATCATTTTGGCTTCTTCTACAGTTAGAACAAATGCTCTAGCATTCTTTGTAGTTTTGTTGTTCATGGCTGGAGCTAGTTTCAGACAATTCGGCTTGAAATGACCTTTTTCTCCACAATTGAAGCATACTCCGTTACCGGGTTTCTTCCTACAGTCTTCTTCCTTGTGTCCTGGTATCTTACAGAAATTGCAGTAAGTGGAGCATCTTCCTGAGTGATTCTTCTTACAGGCTTTACAGTAAAGCGTCGAGGTAGAACCTATGCTTTTCCCACGGTTGGAATTACCGTAGCGAAATTCCTGGGTAAGCCTATGAGCTAGGTTCTTCCTTTGGTTCTCTTCTTGTGTATGCAGCAGTTCATCTGTCAAGGTATTAGCTACTTCTACAGCTTCTTCTGTGGTTTGTGGTCTAACTCCCTTGACTACATGTCTAATTTCCCTGATTAATCCCCAGATGTAACGGGAGATTAATACTGGTTCTGGTGATGCTAGGGTTGGCACTATTCTAGCATATTCAAAAAATGTAGTAGTGTAACCCTTGCTATCTACTCCAGTCTTTCTAAGGTTTAAGAATTTATTAGCTATCTGTTCCTTTTCATTGGGAGGAAAAAATTTTCTTTCCACCATATTCTTAAATTCACTCAATTCCATATTAGGCCCATGAATTTTTTCATGGGGCACGAAATATTTTTAAAGATATTAGGCCCCTAGATATATAAAAAAATCGGTTCATATTGGGTCGGGTTATGTAACATTAAAAAACGAAGGTACCTTTTATTGTTTGGATTCCGGAGAGTTTGGTGGCTGATTTTGTGATTTCCAGCGAGAAATTGGAGTTTGGCTGGCAATTGTTGGTTGTTACTGTAGCTAGGGATGATATTGTATACGAGAGAGAGAGAGAGAATACGGAGGGGCAGTTTGGGTTGGGTCATTTTTATTATTCTTCAAATTTTGTTGGGTTGGGTTAACCGGGCTGGGGCTAAATTGTTTAATGAAATTGAGTGGGTTACAAACCTATTAATGAGATGTATTTTTATAAACATCAGAGTTTATTACATTTTTTTACAAAATAAAAATATGTTTTTTTCTATGGGGGGCGATGAAATTTTCCAAAGGGTGCGATCGAGATTTTACCGGAAATTTAACTCTAATTTTTTTCAAGGGATGCGGGCGCCCACCAGTGGTGGACCCAAGAATTCTTTCATGGGGGTGCAGAATGTTTTTAAAGATTTTAGGCCCCGAGGTATATAAAAAAATTCGGTTCATATCGGGTCGGTTCGGGTCAGGTCATATAATATTAAAAATCGAAGGTACCTTGTATTTGCTTAGATTCCGGTGAGTTTAGTAGCCAGATATTTGTGATTTCCGGCGAGCAAATTGGAGCTTGGCTAGCTACTATTGGCTGTTGCCGTCGCTGGGGATGATATCGTAGGCGAGAGAGGGCGAGAGAAACAAAATAGGAACGGGCGGTTTGGGTTGGGTTATTTTATTATACTTCAAATTTTGTTGGGTTGTGTTAAGTGAGCTTTGGCTAAATTGTTTAATGAAATTGAGTGGGTTACAAACTTATATATGAGGTTGTATTTTTATAAAAATCAGTGTTTATGTTATATTTTTATAAAAATCAGTGTTCATTACAATTTTTTTCTAAGGAGGGCAGTTAAATTTTCCAAGGGGTGCTGGTGAAAAATTTTCAAGAGATGCGGTCGATATTTTTACAGAAATTTAACACTATTTTTCTTCTCAAGGGGTGCGACCCCACTCATGGGTGTGGGTAGCTCCGCCCCTGAATGTAATAACAATATTGAGTGTCATAGGAGACAGTTTCTTGTGCAAATGAACTAGTTAAGTACCCAAAGTGATCCTTAATGTAGTTAATTTAACATTTGGTTGGCTCACACTCATCTTCTCCATTCTTTGTAGATCCCTTGTGTATGTTTGATTCTTCATTCACTATTCTTAGACCATGTGTAGTGGGGCGTTATTTTAAAAAAAAAATTGAAAAAAAACGCCCTAAAACGCCCCCCCAACCATTACATAGGGCGTTATTTTTAAGATTTTTTGAAAAAAAATGTTCTCAGCGTTTTAATAAACACGCCCAAAATGATGTTTGAGAGCTTTGACCATTTTGTCACCCACCAATGATGTTTGAGAGCCCCTGACAACTTTTGCTTTTATCCCCACTTTTTCAATAAAAAATTAATATGCACAGGGACCGAAACATGCACAGCCATCCCTCACATGCACATGACCAATTTTTTTTTTTTTTTTTTCTAAATTGGAAGGGGGTTATTGGAATAATGCCCCACTACACCACTTTTGCTATAATGCCCCATCGCTGACTAGGACGCCACGTGTCGGATAATGCCCCATGGTGGGGGCATTATAAGGGTGTCCGGGGCACCCTCGGTGACCCCTTGCGGGGACCATTTTTGCCGAGCGGGAAGGTGCCCCCTTCCAGGCGGGAAGCCAAATCGGGGACCAGTTTGGGGGGGAAGACACCGAAGAAGAAGGAGAGAGAAGGTGGGGCCAGCCTCATTTTCAACCAATGAAAAGTTTTTTTTTTTTTTTGAATAAAAAAACAAGTCACCTAATAGGGGAGTGCCGCCATCAAATTGAGGTGTTAGGGGAGTTTAAGAGGGGAGTTGACGTGGCACACGAGGATTGGTTATGCGTAAGAGAGGGGACTCCCCTCTTAGGGGAGTGCCCCCCTCACCCTAACCCACTACCACTACACATGGTCTTATTGGCAAATAGAAGAATGGCATGTCAAGTTGGTCAAAATGAAGCTTAACCGATTCAGAAATGAGATCATTATTTATCTTTTATTATCAGTTTTTACAATCACTTCCGTTCGTTGTCGTAAAAAAATCTTGATGAATTATATGTTTTGCCTTTAACTTTAACTTATGAAGTGTTAAAATTTGATCAGTTTGATTTTAAGTAAATAATATAACATACTCATATTTATTAAAAAGAGTAAATTACGTTTTTGACCCCTGTGGTTATATCACTTTTACTATATTAGCCCAAAATAAGAATTTTTAACATATCTGCCCTCATGGTCTCTATAACTAACCATTTTGGCCCCCATGATCTCTAGACTTAGGGGCCAAAATGGTTAGTTATAGAAAGCATGGGGGCAGATATGTTAAAAATTCTTAGTTTGGGCTAATATAGTAAAAGTGATATAACCACAGGGTCCAAAAACGTAATTTACTCTATTAAAAATAAACTTGTTTTATAACAATAATTACACTGAAATTTGTTACTTCATACAATATTAAATGTGTTCCAAATAATATATATATATATATATATATATATATATGTATGTTTTTGTTATTTTCAAATAGTTCAAGAAAATAGGTGGTTCCTTGTTATTAACTTTCAATTTCTCAAGTTGAATAATTATTTTATAGCTTTACCCAAAAAATAATTATTTTATAGCTGCTTGTCGGTACAAATACAAAATTAGCAACACTTTATATCTAATTTCGAGTGTGATTTTTTTTTTCTAGTTTAGGATTGGCTGGCCTGATCGAAAAGCCCATATCCTGCCTTCACTCCATTCCTGCATAATGCAGTCTTGTAATTTAAGATTATCCCATTTAAGTCATCTGACCCAGCCATTAAGACCCTCCAACGCTCCAACCTAATCAGTATGTACTATGTTTTTTTTTTTTTTTTTGAAAGGTTAGATTTATTCAACAGACGGAATGTCTAACACCACCCCACCAAGGGGCCCCGTCGCCCCACTCCGGCTGCAAGACTAGGTTGTCTTAACCGGGTCCCCGTCAAGGCATCAGAGTTTGGCTTGGGCTCTCCCCGAGAAAATTTCCGGCCTCCTGCCCAGAAACAAGAGTTGCACCCTCCACAAGAGCCGAAACTCTCTGGAGAAAATGCACCGTAATAGAAAACTCGGGGCCCCTCGGATTCGAACCTGAGTATACACCCGGTTCTCATCTTCATTGGGATAGGTACAACCACTGCGCTGCAGTGGAAGACCCAGTATGTACTATGTAGTGTCATCATGTTGTTTTTCTACATTCTTCCAAAAAAATAAAAACTTCTTGTTTGGTTTTAATTAGTTTAATATTTAAAAGTTGATCAAGGAACACTTAACTATGTTGATTTATGGTGGGAGCGAATATGAATAGAGTGGCAAATTGGAAGTTTATTTCTAGATCTTTGAATCCCGCCTGTCGTTATGAAAGGCTTCCACTTTATCTATTGGCGGTTGGATTACTCTTATCAAGTCGTTTTTAGAATACCTTCCGAATTATTATTTTTCTCTTTGTAAGGCTCCGACCAAGGTTATAGATGGGTTAGAGTCAATCATTAGAAGATTTCTTTGGGGGGAACTTTTGAGGATAAGAAAATACATTGGGACCGTGTAGCATCTCCCATCAGGGTAGGTGGGTTTGGCCTAAATAGCCTAAAGGAGAAAACGTTCGCCTTATTATCTAAGTTGTTATGGAGATATAAAAAAGAGCCTGATAATATGTGTAAATTGGTTATCGATGCTCTTCACTGCAACAACAACGTTGTTATTTCCGGAAATAAAGATAGGTGGCTTTGGCTTGGGATAGCCGGGGAGAGTTTTCGGTGGGCTCGGTTAAATCTTTAATGTCCAAAAACTCATATTATAGCATTAGGCTCATTATAAAGTGGTGTCATTGGGTCCCGAAGAAATGCAACATCTTCGCTTGAGAGCGGAGTGGGATCATATTCCAACTGTTGTCGCTTTAAGGAGGATGTGTTTGTTAATGACGAGTTGTGTGTTTTGTGCGAGTCAGCCAATGAATCATCAGAGCATCTTTTCTCTTCGTGTCTGGTTGCTTCCGTTGGTTGGAATCATGTTAGCTCTTGGTTCCTGGTCGCCCTATCTTTGCTTTCTCGGTGAGAGATCCTTTGGAGTTCCATGACCATTCCGGATTGGAAGAGATTAAAAAATGTTGCTTTTCAAGTATTGTATTGTGATGGTGGCGTGCTGGTGTATTTGGCTATCTAGGAATGAAAAAAAGGTTCTCCAACAAAGACGTCAAGATCGAGGATATCATTCGCAATAGTAAATCTATTGGCTTCCTTTGGAATAACACAGGTCGAAAAACAGGGCCATTATGGGAAACTTGGTGCAAGTTTGACATTATGTAATCTGTTTTTAGGGGGTGTTATGAATAAGAGTTGCCTTTTAAAAAAATAAAAATAAATTAGACATTACATTAAGAATCCCAACAAAAATGTTATAATAATCATTTTAACGTATTTTCAAACTTATTTTCATATAAAACAACTAAAACCAGAAATAATCTCTGGTTTAAAAAAAAACCCAAAAATTCTAAAAGAAAAGAAAAAGAGAGGAAGACGTTTAGATTTTTGGTGTAACTATCCCAACATAAAAGTTTAAAAACAAACAAAAATCTCCAAGAAAGAGTTGTAATTATATAAAGAAAAACTAAATCAATTTATATGAACTAGTGGGTTGCCCGCGCGCTGCGGCGGGGATCACAACACTTCGGTTGATGATTTTTAGGGTGTGCACAAGTTGTTATTCAGTTTAGTTCGGTTTTGAGCTTTAATTATAATCAAAACCAAAACTTGCAATTAAGATACTTCCAAACTTGAACCGCCTTTCATTCTTTACCGGATCAAGAGCTATTCCAAATGAGTGCAAATTGCTCCTCGTTGTAAACTTACGAATTTTTATCACCTCCATTTCCATAAATAAAATAGAATACAATACACACTATATCTATCTAATCAAATATACAATTTTAAATTATAGGATATTACACTTTCGATAACTTCATTACAATATTGTCAACAACAAAGCGGCATTTTTGTAAGTCAAGATTTTAATATTTGCAGCAAAACCTTGTTGGAAATTTTAGTGAAAATGAGTTTTTCACTAAATATTTTGGACATCAATAATATTTATATATGTGTTATATAAATAATTATTTATGGTTTGTGTTCAAACTATGTCCAAATAGAGCTAAGATGAATGAGATATCGAAGCTTGAAGTTGTATGTTTGGAACAAACAAAGATGAATAAAATGGATTAGTTTTGTCAACTTGTCCCACATAGGTGGGATGACAAAACTTAAAGTGGTTTATAAGGAGGAGCACTCCTTGTATATTGTTTCCTTAAAGGCAAACACTAGTGGGGGCTCTAAAGGGTGCGGAACACCCTTACTCGTGCACGTATGCGCGCGTGCCGTGGGCTATAGGCCCTATGTAGTGCACTTTGAACATCGCACACCGTCTTTGTATTTTTGTCCATGAGCGCGTGGTCAGATACATGGCGGGTCCGCGTATGGCGTACCCTTGGGTGACATAGGCGGATGCCATGGCATGCAGCATGTCGATGCAGCGCGAGCTCCTCAGGCGCATGGCGCACGTCATTAGCTAAGGCGGAAAGTGCAGGTGGCACAGGCGTATGGATGGCGCATGACCAGGTGGCGTCCTGGTATGCGTAGTGGCATCCGTGTGATGTGTGGCTCCATATGGCGTGGTGTAAGGTCCATGTAGCGTGATGCATGGACTAGCAACTCAGTTCAAGCGCGCGCGCAGGTTTGCAGCGGAAACAAAACAGCTGGTTGGACTTGGTCAAACTAGCTGTTTCAACTCGTTTAATTCTAGTCATTAAGAGAAATGACAATTTTGACCGAACCACTAAAGTCCATTTATGTAGAGATTTAAACTCGTTTATTACAAGATTAATGATCTTGATTAATTGTCTAATTCATGACAATAATAATCGGGGTTTAATTATCTCTTTATGTGTATGAATATAAATAGAATGAGGATTCATTCTAAAATATGAGAGATATACACACAAAAGAGGTCCTTTGTTCCATGAAATTTTAGAGAGGAGCACTCTCTAAATTATTCTTTTATCAACTTCAACTTTTTTCATAAAACCATATTATACCCGGTGTAATCTCGGGCGTGAGAGCCATCTCCGGCAGTACAACTACTGCTTCGGTTGTTGTATCCTGGAAACAGGCCGTCTGAGAGGAGGCGCGAAATCTGTTTTAAGGGCCCCGTGTCAAACACGATCCTCAACCAAAACCTTCATCTTTTTGTATGTTCATTATTGCAGTTCATAAGGTGCGGTTGAAGCTTTTCAAAGACGTCGACTTGAATCAAGATTGGTACAATTAAATTGTATTTTATATTCGTTTATTTATTTTTTGTAACCGGTATTGTACTAGAAGAATTTCCCACAAATAACGAGAGTCTCGTTATTATATATTTTGTAATATATTTTATTGAAAACGTGAACCTAGTTCCTACAATCTTAAAACAGACTTTCATGAAGATTGTTGCTACAATCTTAAATCCCTTCTCTACGAGGATTTAGGTTCACGAAAGTTAAAATATTTAATGGGTTTTTTTGTTAAAATCTACAAAATATTTTTTGGGAAATATTTATGTAGTACAAACCAGTCGGATTATTTTTATGATTGGAGTACAATCTTTAATCCGAATACCGGTTTGCAAAACGAACGTTTTGATTCAAGTTTGGAGTTCATGGGTTTTGTTCGTGTTTAGTTAAACCGAACCATATACAAAATAATATGTATTTCAATAGGTTTTTGAAATACTAAATTTTCTAATGAGCGTATTAGAAAACTTTATTTTGTAACCCCTTACAAATGTTTTTGTAACGTTTAATTTCTTAATAATAATCTTTTAGTAACCATAATTGATATATTAATGTTGGTTTTTAAAAGTATTAAATATTAATTTTCTAATTAGCATATTAGAAAGTAATTATTTTAACAAGTTTTAATATTTTCTAACGAGCGTGTTAGAATTTTATAGAATAATAAGTTTTAATATCATCTTTTATATCTAATGAGCGTGTTAGATACGATGATTGTGTAGAACTAACTTATTAAAAGACGATTAGATTTTCTAATGAGCGTGCTAGAAAATATACGTTTAGATTTTCTAACGAGCGTGTTAGAAAATATTATTATTTCAAATAATTACCGACGAGCGTGTTGGAGACAATTATTTTGGATAATACACCTTGTAATGGTTTCGTCTAAACTATTAGATTTCTAACGAGCGAGTTAGAAACGGATTTTTTTTCCACATACGTTTAAACGATTTTTATTTGTTTATTTCTAATGAGCGTATTAGAAATAGTTTATATTTTTTTATAAACTTCGAAATAAATTTTGTAATCGATTATTTCTAACGAGCGTGTTAGAAATGATTTAAAGAGTTTGATAGTTGTTTATTTTCTAACGAGCGTGTTAAAAATGATTTAACGACTTTGTCAGTTGTTTATTTCTAACAAGCGGGTTAGAAAACGTTTATTTTATATAAACCAAAAACAGCTTATGACAATAAATAATCGTTTAATTTTCTAATGGGCATGTTAGAATTAGTTTATCTTATAACCAACTATTTTAACGATTTGCAATCGTTAATTTCTAACGAGCGGGTTAGAACCAGGTTAACTATGATAAACTATTTAAGATGATTTGTAATCATTTTATATATTTTCTAACGAGCTTGTTAGAAAAGATTTATGTTCATTTCTAACGAGCGTGATAGAAAACGTTCATCTAAACCAAAAGTGAATAATTGTATTCGTTTTATTTCTAACGAGCGCCTTAGAAGCGGTTTACTGTATAAAAACCGAATATTTTGAATGTTTGTTTAACATTGAAATTCTAATTAGCATATTAGAATTGGTTATCATACAAACCACTCTTTTTAACGATTGATAATCGTTATTATCTAACAGCGGTTAGAAATGGTTTGAATATGATAAACCATTTATTAAAACGATGTGTATTCGTTTTATTTTCAAACGAACGAGTTTGAAATTGTTTTATTTATTAAACTATTATAAGGTTTATTGTCTTGATTTGTAATAAAAAACATAAATATATAGTTTAATATTAAAACACTTGCAAAAACGAGAAATGTTTTGAACGAATAAAACATGTCTTTGCGAATTATAAGTGATTCAATACTTCCACGATAAGTATAACGTCTTGAACCATATAATAGTCTTGGAAAGACTATGTTGTGAAAAACAACTCGATGTTGTTATAGACGTAATAAGTTGCTTAACTACTTGCGAGTAGTTAATTGTAAACAACTTTATACTTTGGACAACTTGTGATTATTCAAGTTTAGAGTTCCAAGATGAGGGAGTACCTCAAAACATGACACCGAACGAATAATTGCGTTTATTTCGCTCAAAAGTGTTCAAGAAAATAACACTTTGGCATTTGATGTTTAGACATCTTTAGTGTATCCGTTTTATTTTTGTCCACTTTTATTTTATTATAAATGGTAGACTATCGTTTGGGTTTATTTCACATAAACAAATGGTTTAAATATAATAAAAATAAATATTTATTTTGGACTACTAATAATTTGTCAAAAGGATACACATTTTGGTACTAAGTGTGAAAAGTAATTTACACAAACACAACGAGCGGGTTGTGATCATGACTTATGTAATAAGTCACAATTCAAACATCAAATGCATAACGGATTCGTAAGAAACGTGGTGAATGGTTTGAGATGAAATGCACGAAAACGAGATATGTCATCTAACGTTGAGAGCATCAACATGGAAATGCACATGTGGGTTTTCAAGGAGTATAACATATGAAGGAAATATATGTTATTATTGTAAATGATTTTACAATAGTGATGGACTTGTAGATGCTTCTACCACCATCAATGTTGTTTAAACTATGTGGAGGCTTGGTCCTCAATTTGGGAGAGTATCCCAATACATGGTATTAATGAAACAACAACGTAAATGTATATATCACTATAGGCATTCGTGAATGCTTTGTTGTTGAGAGTCAATCTAATTGACTATATCTCAAGACTCAAGTGATTTTTTACAAAGATCTTTCATCAAAGTGACTTGGATTAAGACTTATGTTTAAGTCTTTAGGAAGTCAATGGTGAAGCCTTGGAGATAAAAAGGCAAACGAGTTATGATCCTAATGGATGAAGTTAACTATGGTTTTGAGGCCTTCCTAAAACCGATGGTTTTGGAATGGTGAAATAAAATTTCATTATTGTGTCTAAACTAAGAAACGAATGTTCGGAAGAGATAGTGCGTTATCTCTTAAGGCTGTGAAGAATCAGAATGATGCATCTTCTGTTCACATGCTAGAGTATTGTGGTCTAAAGCATGCTAGACTAATACTTGTTAATTTATATGCTCGACGGAGATTAAATTAACTTTAAATATTCAAAATATGTGATGACACAAGAACGAATTTTGAACTAAAACAAAACTATAAATATAACTTCATTTTAGTCCAAAGGGATAGTTAATTAAAATGCAAGCAATGTGGGGGGGGGGGGGAGGCCATTTAAGAAACAAACCCTTTAGGGTATGTAGAAATGGTAGTTGAGAAGTTTTCTCAAACTCGAAATGAAAGGTAGAACCTTTCATCACCCCATTTGGATGCTATTCAATTACACTTAAATGTGGGGGTGACTTGCATTTGAATGTGGAAATGGTAGTTGAGAAGTTTTCTCAAACTCGAAATGAAAGGGAGAACCTTTCATCGCCCAATTTGGATGATATCCAATTACACTTAAATGTAACGCATGACCAAGTGGAGTACACAATGGTTATATGGAGTCAATCGAGTAGATTGGACTCGAATGCCAATTGGTTAGATTCAATCTAGTAAGATGTCAGTCATGACACACCAAAGGCATGCTGAAAATGTGTCTAGCCATGAATTGAGTCTCATGTCATTCTAAAGACAAGGTACATAACTGGATCCAGGTTGAGATCACGAGTTATAAGTCTTATGAATCGACTAAAAGGAAAAGGTGACTAGCGAGTCAAGAACACATTAGAACAACTTATCTCAATTTAAATTGTCGTTGGTGACTTAGCGAAGTCAAATATAATTTTGGATCCAACAACCATTGGGTTGATAAGAGATCAGGTTGTGGAATGGGACTAAAGCATGGAAAAAGGGAAATGAGGGAAACCTAACCTAGTTGACTGGAGATCCCAAGATCTAGGTTCAATAGGCCAACTTAATCATGAACTGAGTGGTAGTCATTGTGGGGGCATAGCTAATATATATGTTTATATATAAGCTAGTGTATATGTTCATATATCCCCCTAAAACTATAAAAGGGTGTTTAAATACGTCCAAGTCCATTCCTATAATATCCAGAGACATTGTTGTGAGGCTAAGCATACTATGTGGTTAAATGATTCGTGTAAATCACAATGAACCATAATGCTTTTAATGACTTAAATGGAAATCACCTATGTTGGAGAGAAGCGTGGTTGCTTCGAATGGAATTATGACACAATTCCTAGAGCTCCCGCAGAACCAGGAAAGTTCTCCATGACCATTATTGGAGACGAAAATGAGGAGATGACCCGGCTAGGGAAAGTATTGTGAGAATGCATATTGTCGTTTACACAAATGGGGGGTTGTTCAAGGATATCACGTCTACAAAACCCTAGTAGGCTAAGTATGCTTCACAAAGGAAGGTTCAAAGGCTACACCTACCTATCCTGCAATACTCGACTGTCGAGTTTTCATCGGGGAATTTTGTGTGTTTTAATCGATCTTCATTCATGTGGGGGATTGTTGGAAATTTTAGTGAAAATGAGTTTTTCACTAAATATTTTAGACATCAATAATATTTATATATGTGTTGTATAAATAATTATTTATGGTTTGTGTTCAAACTATGTCCAAATAGAGTTAAGATGAATGAGATATCGAAGCTTGAAGTTGTATGTTTGGAACAAAGAAAGATGAATAAAATGGATTAGTTTTGTCAACTTGTCCCACATAGGTGGGATGACAAAACTTAAAGTGGTTTATAAGGAGGAGCACTCCTTGTATATTGTTTCCTTAAAGGCAAACACTAGTGGGGGCTCTAAAGGGTGCGGAACACCCTTACTCGTGCACGTATGCGCGCGTGCCGTGGGCTATAGGCCCTATGTAGTGCACTTTGAACTTCGCACACCGTCTTTGTATTTTTGTCCATGAGCGCGTGGTCAGATACATGGCGGGTCCGCGTATGGCAACTCAGTTCAGGCGCGCGCGCAAGTTTGCAGCGGAAACAAAACAGCTGGTTGGACTTGGTCAAACTAGCTGTTTCAACTCGTTTAATTCTTGTCATTAAGAGAAATGACAGTTTTGACCGAATCACTAAAGTCCATTTATGTAGAGATTTAAACTCGTTTATTACAAGATTAATGATCTTGATTAATTGTCTAATTCATGACAATAATAATCGGGGTTTAATTAGCTCTTTATGTGTATGAATATAAATAGAATGAGGATTCATTCTAAAATATGAGAGATATACACACAAAAGAGGTCCTTTGTTCCATGAAATTTTAGAGAGGAGCACTCTCTAAATTATCCTTTTATCAACTTCAACTTTTTCCATAACACCAAATTATACCCGGTGTAATCTCAGGTGTGAGAGTCATCTCCGGCAGTACATGTCACACCCCCAAAATACCACCCATGGAATATCCCTGTTAGGCGTGTGACGTACCAATAACGAGCCACTAATTACATTGAACGCGTACAAGTTTCAAAATAAAATCCTTAATTATTAATGTAAAATACCATCAACGAGTTTAAATAAAAACCAACATGTTCAGCGGAAGCAAATAGTAAACCAATGTTAAACTGTTTCAAAAACCAATGTATGATATCAATAGTTCAATCACATGAATCCCTCCAGTCGACCCATGACCACTCCAGCTACTCCAGACCGCAAGTTCCAAATCCAAGACATCTAACGACCTACAAGCATGCAGAAAAGTGTGTCAGACGACGCTGGTGAGTTCAAAGTTTTGTTAACGCGTTTAGTTACCAGGTATGTGTATAAAACAGTTCAACAGTTCAATAGTTCAATAATTCAATAATTTGATTTGATGTTGTTATTAACTCGATTACCGCAGATGGCTACAAGATGTATTTGCCCAACCCCAATGTCTCTATCAAAACATTGGTCATGCTTTAAGGAAATTAGTTCACGCCCGTCCTCCCCGGTACGGTGTGAGGGTGCCAAACCTAATAGCGCTATCAACTAATAACCTCGTTGCCTCCCCGACAACTATCGGTAGATGTAAGGAGTCTTATATGATAAAAACTGAGTAATAACAAACATCCCATTAACCTGACATTCCTCCCCGGAACGTTACCCGATATCCCTCCCCGGGATGCATGCTTAGAAAAAGAGCAGTGAACTCACCTTTGCTTTGCTCGGTAAATTAAAGTACTTGTTCCCAGTTAACCAACCAACCCTAACGTGATTACCAATGTCAGTCAGTTTTATATGCACTTATGTCACATATTCCTTGCATATAATGAACAAGTATCGAGCACACATTACACACATAACAATTTCGACATCATCATTCAATATCTAAATTCCATGTGTCAATCACAAAAGCTATAATCATATGTCTTTCCCACTAGGTTCTAATTTCAAGATCGTGTAGTTTCTCAATAAAACAATTGCTAAGATTTAATTCCTTTGACTATTGTGACAACATGATTAGAATGTGCACAAGGTTTGATAAGATCAAGATTTCAATTACACATAACCGTCATTTACTTATATGTGCACATGAATTGATGAAATCAAGATCACCCATGCACATGACCGTCATTTACATATGTGTGCACATGGATTCATGAAATCAAGATCACAAATAAACGTGGCCGTCATTTGCTTATTCAAGGTTAACTAATCTTATCAAATCACTTCCACCATACATATTAATTATTCTGATCAATAACAAAATATTATTTAACAACAGCATCAATTTTGTCATCAAGCAATGCATATCATAGAATTACGATTCAAGTCTATATCAACAATTAATACATATTCATGAAGCCTCATAATCATCACTTAACATCACCCCTACCAATAGATCTTAATAGTTTGCATATTGTTATGCATATTAGCCATGCCTAGGACGTACATGAAGTAGTCGAACAACATCAGATTTACCACCACTATTATTTACACAACACATGCACATAAGTTTGAAGTTTATAAGGTCTCATATACACAAGAACACATCAGTATCATACGTTCGCATACATATGCAATTTGTTACATCAGATTACACATAAACAAGATTATCATATAGGTATCAATATAAACACGGTTCCATTAACAGTTTGCATGATCACAACTAACCATATAGGTCTTGTCACTAGATATGTATAACATGCACAATTTAATCGCTAACAACCAACTACAAAACATAATCATCATATCACTTGCAAAAGAACTTACTAACCCAATAACTCGATCAACTGAATAGTGTCTCGTGAAAAGGGGGGGGGGGGGGGGGGGGGGGTCTTGTCTTCTTCCGTCGCACAACAAATAGAGGGGGTGGGGGTAGGGTTTGTTTGAGTTTTGTGATATTTTGTTTACGTAACTGGGTGTATATAATATCCTAATTTCAATAACCGCCCCCCTAATACAAGTCCTACTTGGGCTCCTTGACATGTGAGTGTAAGCCCAACATGTGTGTAGACTAGTAATCGGCCCAAACATATTATTGATACAAAGATTGACCCATTTAGTCCTATGATATGAAACACGTACCACCATGTTTCACGTTTTACGTTTAGGGGATTTATTAGGGTTACGAGTGTTGTGCGTAAAGAATAACCTACTTACATGTAACGAAGTTATAACACCCTACTACGTTTCACATTGAAAAGAGAAAACGGAAAGTTAAGGTCACAAGATTAGGCGACACTAACCTCGGAAGTTCGGGTTGTCACATCATCCCCAACTGGAAAGAAATTTCGTCCCGAAATTTGACAAGTAAGCACAGAGAAACGAAGTGATAAATCAAGATTGTTGCAGGTTTTCCTCAGGTGCCACAGTACAACTACTGCTTCGGTTGTTGTATCCTGGAAACAGACCGTCTGAGAGGAGGTGCGGAATCTGTTTTAAGGGCCCCGTGTCAAACACGATCCTCAACCAAAACCTTCATCTTTTTGTATGTTCATTGTTGCAGTTCATAAGGTGCGGTTGAAGCTTTTCAAAGACGTCGACTTGAATCAAGATTTGTACAATTAAATTATATTTTATATTCGTTTATTTATTTTTTGTAACCGGTATTGTACTAGAAGAATTTCTCACAAATAACGAGAGTCTCGTTATTATATATTTTGTAATATATTTCATTGAAAACGTGAACCTAGTTCTTACAAACCTAAACAAAATTGCTTCTAGTCCACGTATCCAAGAGTGATCGTCTCAAAAGTGATCACCTTTAGGGGAAGAAATATTTACATACTCCATACCTCCTCCACCTAAAACCTGATTTGTATGATTAAAAAAACCCTGCTTAAAGAAATTACAAAAAAAAAAATTAAATTGATTTTAAAAGAGTCAAAAAGAGTGAGATAATATATTGGGGATTTTCAACCGGTGTACGGGAATGTTGTGATTCCAGTGCCACCCAAACATGACAAGTATTTCCGCCCTATAACTCGTCCCTTAGTCTTCCTAAATGAAATCATTTCATCTATTTCATTTCATCTTGTATTTAAACTTGATTCGTGATCAATGAAATCATAACCTTAAGCTATCATAATTTTGATATATGTAAATATATATATATATAGGGAGAAGATCAAGCGAGAACCACCTCTTATTGCGAGAACCGCGAGAACCAATGTGAACACAACAAAAAATGCCTAAAAATAGCTAAAAATCACACAATTTTTTTTTAATATTTTTTATATAAAAATCGCTACTTTTCGAAGCAAAAAAAAAAAAACAAATTAAAAAAAAAAAAAAATTTGGCCACTAAAAGTAGCGATTTGAGCATAAAAAATATAAAAAAAAAATTTAGATTTTTTTAGGTTTTTTGGGGGTTTACACTACAAGAACAGGGCACCTTTAGCGACGACAGGCGTCGCCGGTATTGACCACTTTTGTCGCCGCTATTGACTTTTAGCGGCGACATGTCGCCGGTAAATCGTCGCCGGTATTGCTCGGACGCTATTGACCGGTTGTCGCCGCTAAAGACTCCTGTCGCCGGTATTGATCCTTCACTTTTAGCGACGGCATATGTCGTCGCTAAAAGTGTCGTCGGTAAAGGTTGAAAGGCAATAGCGGCGACATATGTCGCCGCTAAAAGTCTGTTTTTTTTAATACAGCAGCTGTATATACAGCTGCCCAGCCAGTTTTACGGCCGAAAAAACAAAACCTGCCTATTTTCAAACAACGCAAGCATACGCCATGAACATAATCAACATATACTAAAGGTAATATAATTAAAAACTACGTTTAAGTCGTACATTATAATCCTACAACGTTTAATTAAATCTAAATCATACATTAAAAACAAGTCACTCATCGTTATCGTTGGGTTCATCGTCGGATTCATTATCGAATAAGTTGTCAGAATCGTAGTCTTTTGACTTTCCTTTTCCTTTTCCTTGTGAAGCAAGATAGTTGTTAAGTTGGTTAAAAAATGACGGGGTTTGGAACAAGCTGTTAACAAAATCCTACAATAATAGATAGCAAAACGTATATTAGCATATTAATTAACGCTACCAACATATATTTAACAAGGAAACATGCGTTCGTTTGTCATTTTTTAAATTGCGTAGTTTACCTCGGAAAAGGGTTCTTGCGTCCGAGCTTGCGAAGACGACATGTTAGATGACGAGTGCGAGGACGTGCTGGAAGAAAGTTTAGGCCCCATCCCGCGGTACCATCCTCGCCGCTCACCCAACGCTTCCTGATACGGGGCAATTGGCGGACCCTCACCGCTCCATTCACTTGTGGCCTGTTTGTCACACCCCGATTTCCACGTGTCACCGGTGGGCCCGGTGGGGGTGTATCGTGACGTGGTTGGAAACGTAATAGTCAAACAACACAATATTATTATGCACAGCGGAAGCAAATTTAAAATATGATACAACCGAATTTAATATTGTTTATCAATGTAACAATATCCGGAAGTACTTGATTTCACAATCATAATCGTTTAAAGTCTCCATCCAGCGGCGTTGCCTCATATTTAATTCCTTCTGATTAAACAGATGTTGGAGGCTCTTGTGATCAGAATAAATCACACATTTGACACCATAAAGATAGTGCCTCCAAAGCTTCAGTGCGAATACAACGGCACCCAGCTCCAAGTCATGGGTGGTGTAATTCTTTTCATGCACTTTCAATTGTCATGAAGCGTAGGCAATAACCTTGCCTTTCTGCATAAGCACACACCCCATGTCAGTGTGCGAAGCATCACAATAAACCACAAAGTCTTCAATTCCGTCTGGCAGTGTCAGTACTGGAGCGTTGCTCAACTTTTGCTTCAGAATATCAAAGGATTCTTGCTGTTTAGGGCCCCAAACAAACTTAACCTTCTTCTTAGTTAAGGAGGTTAGGGGTGCAGCAATCCTTGAAAAATTTTCTATGAAACGCCGGTAATATCCCGCCAATCCCAGGAAGCTACGAATCTCTGTAGGCGTTGTTGGCTCTTGCCAGTTCATTACGGCTTCAACTTTAGCGGGATCCACCTGGATACCACGCTCACTGACCACGTGTCCAAGGAATTGGACTTCTCGTAGCCAAAATTCACATTTAGAGAATTTGGCATAGAGCTTCTCCTGATGTAGAAGTTTGAGAATACAACGAAGGTGTTTCTCATGGTCAGCTTGATTCTTCGAATAGATAAGAATGTCGTCGATGAAAACGATGACGAATTTATCTAAGTAAGGCTTGCAGACGCGATTCATGAGATCCATGAACGCGGCTGGTGCATTAGTGAGCCCAAAAGGCATCACTAGGAACTCGTAGTGACCGTAACGAGTCCTAAATGCAGTCTTGTGCACGTCTTCATCTTTGACCTTCAATTGATGGTAGCCTGACCTCAAATCAATCTTCGAGAAGTAACTTGCCCCTTGAAGCTGATCGAACAAATTGTCGATTCTGGGCAAAGGATACCTATTCTTGATCGTGACTTTATTAAGCTCGCGATAGTCGATGCACAGACGCATCGACCCATCCTTCTTCTTGACAAACAAGATTGGCGCTCCCCAAGGAGATGAACTAGGTCTGATGAAACCTTTAGCCAGCAATTCATCTAGCTGCGTCCGCAACTCCTTCATTTCTGTGGGTGCCAATCTGTATGGTGCTCTGGCAACTGGTGCCGCTCCGGGGATGATATCGATCCTGAATTCGACTTGTCTATCTGGTGGTAGACCAGGTAGATCTTCAGGAAACACTTCTGGGTATTCAGAAATGACAGGGATGTTTTCTATCTTCGGTTTAGGATCATCAATGATAACTTGCGCCATGTAAATGACACACCCCTTCTTCAAACACTTAGAAGCCTTGAGCATAGTTACCTGCTCAGGCAGCCCATACTGGGTATCTCCTCGAATGGTAAGTGATTCACCAGACGGAGTCTTTATTACCACTTGTTTCTGGTTGCATGCAATTTGGGCCTGGTTATGAGATAACCAGTCCATACCCAGAACTATGTCAAAACCGGCCAACTTAAAGGGAAGTAGAGACAGAGGAAGAGAATGGTTCTTAATGGATATAACACATCCATCTAACACAGTAGAGACGGTTTCTATGGTACCATCTGCTAACTCTACCTCATAGTTTGCGCCTAAGGTTTTGACGGGTAAATTCAACAATTTACAAAACTTATGATCTACGAAAGACTTATCTACGCCTGAATCAAAAAGTACTCTTGCAAAGACATCATTTACAAGGAAAGTACCTGTTATGACATTATCGTCTTGCACAGCCTCTTTCGCGTCCATTCTGAAGACTCTGGCATTAGTCTTCTTAGCCTCCTCAGGCTTCTTGTTGTATTTTGGGCAGTTGGTCTTGATGTGCCCCTTTTCATTGCAACGGTAGCACGTTGCGTCTTTTATCTTCTTGCAATCCAGGGTTTTGTGATCCGTGGACTTGCAAATACCACAAGCAAAGGATTTTGACTGAGTCTGAGAGTTCGACTCCAGTCTGCACTTTCCATAGTGCTGCTTCTTGCAAATTTTACACTTGGGCTTTTCACCAGAATTATGCCCATCCTTCCTCGACTCCGACCCTTTCTTGTTGTCACCGCTCCCACGGTGCTTCTTGTTCGACTTTCATGAACCATCATCTTCACGCTTCCTCTTCTCGGCCTCCTTATTCCTCAGCGATCTCTGCCTGACCGCATCCAGAGTGAGGGATAAGGAAATGTCAGTTACAGACCTGAAGGTAGCTGGCCGAGAAGCTTTTACGCTTGCCTTGATCTCGGGGGCTAAACCACCAATAAAGCGAGCGATTCTTTTTGGCTCCGGGGTTACCAGGTAAGGAACCAACCGGGACAGCGTATTGAAGCTTGTCAGGTAAGCTTGACAGTCGAGGTTCGTCATCACCAACGATAGAAAGTCAGATTCTATTTTCTCCACCTCATGTTGAGGGCAGAAATTTTCCTTGATTAGGGCAATGAATTGATCCCACGACATATTATACAATGGGATTTTTCCGGTGGCCTCGATCAGAGATCTCCACCATGCTAACGCTTCACCCTTAAAGGACTGTGACACAAACTTAACTACATCCCTTTCAGCGCACCCGCTGATATCTACCACCGTGTCCATTTCGTCCAGCCAAGTCATACAGTCGACGGCTCCTTTTTCCCCAGTAAAATCCCTGGGCTTACAAGACACGAAGTACTTATAGGAGCAACCCTTGTTACGGGGTTCTTGATGCAGTATTAATTGCCGAGATGGGACACTTTGATGGTTGGTGGACTGACGGTCATCACCATCCTTCTTGGGTCCATTCTTTTTGGGAGGAGGCTTGCTATGAGCCTCAGAATGTGTCTTGGGCTTTGAATGTGATGCAGAGTGGGTCCTACTTCGAGTACCACTGTATTCTTCATACTGCCTTTCCAAAGCCTGTGTAACAGCGCCGTCTATGATCGCTTTTAATTCAGCACACGTTAACGTAATCTGGGCGTTCTCATTTTGCTCCACTGGATGGCTATTTATTTCATTTGAGTCAGCCATTTGAATTGAACTGTTGCAGAAAACAAGGACAATATTTTATTTGGGAGTTTATTATGAAATTACCCCTTAGGGTAACTTGTTAACCATGGTAAACAGAGACCACATTTGGTTAACTTATTAATCGTGTTCATTTAGGATTTCAACTAAAATTTATCCTAATTATAAGCAATAACAATGTATATTAGCACATAAGGCTTAGTCACATGGACAATTTAAATTATAAGCTATAATTTCAGAGAATCAAGACTTTTAAGGTTTGAACCTAGTTCATTACCCTTATCAGACAGGGAGTCATAGCTACCTCTGTCTTTTGGCTCATATGGAAGTGAGCTGGGCCCGTAGGCATCATATTACCACTTATGGTAAAATATGATCATCTTGATTGATGATCTTAACCCATGATTCAGAGATCATATAATTGGGTTTGGAATCTTCTAAAGAGTCCTTATACATATAAGAATGACATGTGATTTTAACGAATCACTTCTGCCAGGAGTGTTAACATGTTTTCAAGATGTTAACAGGGATTTGAATCTTTTAAACAGGTCTTACCATCTTGGCCCGGTCTTATACTTGACACGAGGCTAGGTTTCACACTTTAAGATTCTTAATTAAATAATTACATAGGCAGATTAATTTAAAAGGAATGATTTTAATTTATTTATTTCATTTATAAATTATTTATGCGCAAAATGGCAAACATGAAATTTATAAAATAAACATTCCATTGATTTATTCAAAATATTATACACTGCCCTAAACGGGTATTTTCAAATAACAAACTTACCCTCGCAGGGGTCAAACAGGTACTTACCCACGCAGGGGTTTAATAACACACATGCCCACGTAGGGGCTTAATAGCATAATTGTCCACGCAGGGACTTACACAAACAACACACCCACGTAGGGGTTCATGGAAAGATAGGCCCACGCAGGGGCTCAAAACAAACATACCAACACACATACCCACATAGGGGCTTAACAACCAAATACACCCACGCAGGGGCTTATACAGAAAATGGAAGGATTCAATGATCCTTCTTGTTCTTCCCTTTGATCAATCCTACTAATCCTTGGAAGAAAGTCTGCCTCTCCCTACGGTCCCTGTGCACTTCCCGTTCCACCTGATCCAGCCTCTGAAGGAGTTCCTCATGCTCAGGTGGGGAGAACCTAGGCGGCTGCGATTGAGTCCGTATAATAGGCCTAGGTGGTATCTGGTACCCTTGTGTTGGGTACCCAACTCCCCATGGAGCTCCGTATGGTCCTTCTGGTTGCAGGGCATTGTAGTTAGCTGCCACCAAGTAGGGGTCGGCCTCTTCATACCCGTAGTTGTTGTGGACTGGCGGTTCGAACGGGTTATAAGCCATGGAACCCATATAAGCTGGGATTGGGTTGTCAAAACCCATTGGCGGCGGCTGCGGCATTGCGGGGTTGGAAGGTCCACCCATTTGCGGGTCCTCCTGATGTGGCGGGTAGTGGCTGGCACTTGACTGACGTGGGGAGCTGAAATGAAAGTCTCCCGCACGTGATGACATACGTGCACCAGTTCTCCTACGCCTTGGCGGTTGAGGAGGTGCCGGTTGAACTGGTGGCGGTGGAGGTGGTGGCGTAACTGCCACAAACCGGTGATCCTCAGAGGAATCTTGATGATGCTGTTGCTGCTGTTGCTGCTGCTGCTGTTGCTGCTGCTGCTCATGAGGCGACGAGTGGTGAGAAGGTGTGTAGTACCACTCGTGCTGAGTGAACATGGCTTGGAAACTGTCTGGACCACCATAGGGTGATCCGTGAAAAGACGATCCGTCGGAGATCTCGATCGGATGGTTCGGAGTACCACTTGCCGGCATGACGGGGTCCGTGTCCTCGTCCATGTCATCCGCATTATCACCGGAGAAGTGATCGTCTGGCCCTAGTGAGTTGAAACCCACGGGTTCTGGTATGAATCCTACCGGGTTAAACTGTCCCCGAAAAACAGGTGTAGGGTCTCCATAGGAATGATGGGACAAAGATCGCTGAAGTGGTATGTAGGACGGTTGAGGATTATTGGGTTCATAAGGGTTAAGAACAAGAGGTGTTGAACTATGCGAAACCGACCGTCTGGCCGGCTCGAACAGGTTTCTCCGGTTCTCCCGAGGGTCGTCACTCTCGGTGGTGGATGGAGCTCGCCGTTGCGAAGGTCCAGCTTCATGATCGTTGGGGGCGGTGACTGGCCCCTTGCCTCGTCCTCGTCTCCTAAAGAATCTTGGCGGCATTTTTGATTCCTGTCAATATTTCATGAGATAACAACAACAAGATATAAAAATAAAGCATATGACAAAAATGAACAAAAATAGAATTTGTCCTATGTTATATGTCTAGACTCGAAAGTTTAGAATGTGCTATTGTGTACTGAGATTAAACACAAAAGGCTAGTGTTTAATTCACTCAGAGTTGGCTCTGATACCAACCTGTCACACCCCGATTTCCACGTGTCACCGGTGGGCCCGGTAGGGGAGTATCGTGACGTGGTTGGCAACGTAATAGTCAAATAACACAATATTATTATGCACAGCGGAAGCAAATTTAAAATATGATACAACCGAATTTAATATTGTTTATCAATGTAACAATATCCGGAAGTTTATCCACAGAACGGATCGAAACAAAATAATATTTATGGTTTAACAGACTTCAGGCATCCTAAGCTTGCGAGACTTTTTATTGATGCTTAGGAGACAATCCAGCCAATTTCGTTTAGTACCTGCATTCAGTCTTTTTGGGAAAATACGTCAGTTTACACTGGTAAATACGATCAACTGACTCATTTTGGAAAATGATTTAAAATTGGTTTGGATGCACATGGCATAAACATTTTTATAACTTGGGAGAATTATTTAATATTATAATCTTGTGAACGAATTACATGTTACTTATGCGTTCAGTAGCCCGGATCTTGTCCGGGTTAAAGATCAATAGACACACCACATAATTGAGTTATACACTGACAGGTGTACGCCTACACCCCGTGCTCAGGTCGTGGCCATCTCGTAAGATGATGCCAAGGATATCCGGGACATGGTCATTAACCCCCCAAAGGCTGTAAAGTAAACAAGACTGTTTAAACGAGCCGATCAAATTATTCAACTACCCACTTAATGTGGAGATTTGATGCCCGATCAAGCGGTATGCTATATACCGTAACCCAAGCCCGTATAGGGAAAATAAGTTAAAAGTATTTACCTGAGTAAGTATTAATCACAATAAGCAAAATGCACGTAGCTTTTACTGGTCCTCCTAATCTGGAACGAAGGTTTATAATAACCTATTAGAATTCTAACGGGCCTTTTATTAAGCTTAAGCTTAGACCGGCTAGTTTCAAGATACGGTTCGCACGCACGATTAAGCGAAGACCGGATAGAATGTGATTCAGACCCGACAAGTTTGGAGACTTGTTTAATATGGGTTTATTATTCACATTCTGGATTTTCAGATAAAACCGTTAAGGTTTGACCCGTTTTGGCTAATTTATGTAAACTTGTTACATAAACCGAACTGTACGTGTAATAAGCGTGACGGGTATTCATGAGAGCTATATACATGTTTCCTAAATTAATTATGCCTCAAATATGTTGCGACATCAGTAAGATGTCTTTCATTATGCCCGAAACGTGTTTAAACACAAACTAGGCCCCGTAGGGGTAGTTTGGTCATTTAAAAGTTTATAAAAGCGTTTAAGTATTTAAGTGAGTTACAGGTCTGATGAAATCAGTAAATATACTAAACTTGCTAAGTTATATCAGTAAGTTAAAGCATATGTGTGAAACTTATCATTTTTAACCAAACTATGCCCCGTAGGGGTATTTTGGTAATTTCACATAAGCCGAAAAGCTCAAAACTGAAGTCTGAGTTTATCAACCTTTGCTTACTGTTAAAATATTATAATTTGCCTCATATATCATTAGGTATCAACCCGGGTATGTTCAATATGATTTTAAAACATACTATGCGTTACAAACGCTAAATAAGGCGATTAAAGGCCATTACCGGGTTCGGTACTTAAATCTGATAACTTTATATTTCCAGAAGGCTTAAAATAATTTATTTATCATATGTGATCAGTAGCAAAAGGTTTGGAGTCGTTTAGATGTGTAAAACTCATTTTATGGCCCGTAAGGGAAAAACCGACAATTACCGGATTAAGCCTACGACTATGAGTTATGCTCAGCCTAAAATTAATTAAAAATCTTTAAAATTCCCAAAATAATATATTACATCAGTGGGTATTAAGTTTGATACCAAAAAGTAGGCTTAACTAGGCTATATGCTAATTACGCCGTTTTATTAACATAAAGCATTAGTTTTGCGATAATGAGCATAACTCTTAATCTACAAGTCAAACTGATGTCAAACTTTGCATACAAGTTTATATATCAGTATTTAAGGTTTCTACACTTTTACATTTTCATAAATCACGTTCTAAGGTAATAAGGGCATAACGGTCAACATAGGAGCAATTAACGGAAACATGCATATTAATTGGATAACTAATGAACCAAGGTGTATAATCACAGAGGGTTGTTCTAACATGTAACCTAGTCCAATTAAAGCTCTGTGGCATTTCTAAAACATGCCTAAACGGGTCAGAACTGAAAGTCAAAGTGAAAGTCAAACTATGTGACTTTCGGTTCCGAACCGGGTCTAAACAGGAAATTGTCGGGTTGAACATGTTTAGACATGTTCTTACACTTATTACCAAGTTATAACAATGATCAAACAGGTTGTATATGTTCTGGATAGCTAATCATGCATAAATTGCAATTTAAGAATCCTGTTGACTTTTTAAGTACATGTTTGACCCGACATTTGAACTAGTTAGAGTGGTGATCAGGGGAAACCCTTTTGAGGTTTTATTACCCACATAAATACCAAGCTATAACTACTTTTAATTCGAGATATGACTGAGCCATTATTGACTAATCTCGAAGTCAAACCGTAATTACGCCGGTTTGACTTTTAGCAAATTAAACAAGCTAAACTTAATTAAAGAAGGACTAGTAGACTTACAAGAGTCCTATGCACGACTTAAGATCAGTTGGACCTGCTTGAGAGCTCCAGGAATGATCAAATTATGCAGATGAAGGTGTGAGGAGTTGTGTTGCTCAAGGTGGCCTTTTATAGTGATTTAATCCACCATAATATGTTGACAACAAAGTCTAGAGCTGACCACAACCATCCAACAGGTGTTCCTAGTGTCTAGGACTGTTTAGGGGTCGCCCACAATGCATTAATGTCGAAAAAGGGTTGGTTCTCCGCGTTTACAGGCTGTTGTGCCCATTTTCTGCTTCTGGGCTCCTGAGGCGGCCCGCCTCAAGATTCATTAAGGCCCAAGCGGGCCGCTTGGCCCTCAAAATCAGAATTTTCATTTTTAAATGCTTAGTAACTTGACCTTTGGCTTCACGAAGGGGTAACTAAGGTTATTTCTTGCATTTTGACCCCCTTAAATTTACCCACAAGGGCTTTAGGACTTATACCCACTTTGCCAAGTCCCTGAACACTTCCGGTTAACCCGAAAAGTCTTAACTTTCGATGTTTGCACTTTAACCCCTCGCACACGAATTTGATCATAACTTTCTCATACGATAACGAAACTTTATGAAATTTATATCGTGCATTCTAGTGAGCATAATTAACATTTACAAAGCTTCGGGTTTGTCAAAAGGTCACTCAGAGATATATCTTTAAACATGTTGACACATTTAACCCCTGTAGTTTGTAATCTCTCACTTTTTGCTTCGTATGATCCATGATTTATTCGTTTGATGTTATAAACATCATGTAGGGTTATTATGAAGTATATTTATTCACTGTTGACATTCAGAACCCATAAAATCACATACTTTCCATGTTTGTCAACTTTAGTCCTTTTATAACATTCTTTCACACGTTCAAACTTTATGACACGTGTCAACACATTATAGGACGTGAATTTTCGAGGTGTTACACTGTTGTATGTTCCGCTGTATTTTACGAAGATGATTAAATATATATATGTGTATATATATATATATTTGTTATAGAAAATAATACTTAAAAGAAATACTTACGTAATTTTGTTCAGCAACCGGATCAACCCAATTCCCTTGATTGTCCGTGTGGGTTTTAGCATACGTAGGTACCCAATCCATATCCTGTTTAACATTAAACTTAGATTAGACATTAAATAAACAAAAGCTTACACACACGCACACATACATAAAACATTACATTTTTATAGGCGGTGCTACCGTACGACGATGTCCCCCCACGGTATGGGAATTGTTGTTTCTCGCGTACTAGTGTGTTGGCCTCGCTTCTTTTAATATATTTTTCTTCCCGGAAACCTTCGATGGTTCTCAACCAGTTATCATAGGGCATATCCGGGGGATGGAATGCCCTTGCAATCTCAAGATCCTTGTAACCTCCCTTGCTCTTAAATAATTTTTTAGGATCGTACTTGCGGTCAGAGTACTGCTTCATAAGCACAGCCCTAATGCCACCCGTCAAGTTTTTGGCCTCTATATCACGTTCCACTTCATCAAAATTGAAATTTTCTTACAAATTAAATAAAAAAGTTAAAATATCATATATAAATTAGATTTGCATGTGCTTAAATATTTGATAAAATTTTATGCATATAATTTATTTACCCGTAAGTGGTTCATGAGGGCATCCTTGTAATGTTGTTCAACGTTATCCCATCCAATTTTATCGAACGGGATGGACCGCCACATATACAGGCCGGCCTCCCGTGAAAACATATCTCTTGTTTTACCAACAGGGGTATACGTGACCTGCCTGTCAAACGTAAGCGATACAGCCCCCCCCCCCCCCCCCCCCCCCGCTTTTACCAGACGCCTTAGTTTCTCGTTTTTTGCTTTCCCCCTAACCCTCTTCGGGGGAACCGCTGCAATTAAAACAAAAATAATTAGTAACAACATTTATAATATATAAAATATAAGGACTACAAAATAATTTAGTAAAAGACTTATCGTTTGTCTCGTGTGTGCCACGAAATCCACCAGGAGGAATCGGTGGATCACCAGCGCCGTCACCCCCATGTCCCCAGGGGGCCACATCAGCCATCAGATAAGCGAATATCAACAATATCGAAAACATAATCCCTATAAAGTTACAAATGTTACAGCATGTGTATCTAATACAAATTAAGCGAAAGTACAACAACGGTAACTCAAATTCAAATAAATATTTCAAACAAGTGTTTATCAATTACAAATCAATATAAATTACAATAACTTTTCTTTTAGTCAGACTCCACATAATCGGGATCATCCTCATCATAATCAGCCTCGACCTCATCAGAATCAGTCTCGACTTCAAACACTTCATCGACGGTGGCCGTTGGGGGATCAACTTCAATTGAAGGCTCACCCGCAGTAACATGAGAAGATCCAATTTGAAAGTATTGGGTCAAGTCAATGACAAGTGGACAGTCAGATGAAGAGTTGTTGTCAACAACGTCACTATCTTCTAAGCGTTTGCCAACATTTTGAACCTTATTGATGCGGTCATCACTTAATGGCCGATCCCAAATTCTTCGATGATTAACATTTTCGACTACCCACCTATGTTTAATTTTTTGGTTTCGAGACGTTTCTTGGATGAAGAACACTTGTTTGGCTTGCGAAGCAAATATGAGCTGATCGTCTTTGTCCCATTCATGTTCAGTGCTTATACTGGTGATATTATTGTCATGGTTTACACCCCTTTGAGTATCAAACCACTTGCACCGAAATAGGACAGTGGAATAATCATTTGTATAACGCAACTCAATAATTTCTTCTAATTGGCCATAAAATTTCACACCGTTCTCTCCAACCACTTCCACCCCAGAGTTTTGTGTTGGGCATTTTGCATCACGTTCAAGTGTCTTAAACCTAACACCGTTGACTATGCAAGCAGTGTAAGTGTAAGCAGTCATTTTCGCACAAATTGAAAGAGCATACAACTCCGGGTGGAATTCTGGAGAATTTTGTGTTTTCATCGAATGGACCTAACAAATATAGAGTAATAATGTTTGTTATATATGTATTACCTAGCAAGTATAGAGTAATGAGTGTTATATATGTATTATACCTTATGGAGAAACCATCCCGGAAATTTGGTTTTAAGATCATCATGGGGATAATGTTTGAATTCACTACATTGATGACAAATATAAGAAAGGAATGAGAAATACCAATTAACAGATTATGAAATGTTAAAGATAGAAGCACTCACTTCATGTACTCCCTAACTTCTGCGCAGTTTTCGAGGACAAACCATTCCATCTTGCTTTTTTCGATGAATGATAGATATTTGTCCTTTCTTGCGCCAACATAACGACATTTGGACTCAAACACCCATAACTTTCTTTTTTCAACAACGACATCATTGTTTCTATCTGGGCGATTGAACTTAGTCTGAACATCTTTAAGGTACATTGAACAAAATGTTAGAGCTTCTTCAAACACATAACATTCAGCTATACAACCTTCAGGCCTTGTCGGGTTTTTGACATAGTTCTTTAGTTTTTTCATGTACCTTTCAAATGGATACATCCATCTAAAAGCTACTGGACCTCCCGCAATCGCTTCATCAGGTAAATGCACAAGTTAATGAACCATAATGTCAAAAAACGCAGGTGGATAGATCATCTCTAACTTGCATAAGATGGTAACAATGTCATCCTTTGCTTTCTTCATATCATCCACCGATAGTGTTCTAGATCAAAGTTGCTTAAAGAACATACAAAGGTCTACTATTGGTGTAGATGTATCTTTAGTCAAAAGCCCTCTAACCCCAATCGGTATCAAACGTTGCATGAGGATATGACAGTCATGAGATTTCAACCCGGTAATGTTAGCATTGTTATCTGTCACCCTCTTACTGATATTAGATCCAAACCTATCTGGTAATTTAACATTTTTTATAAACTGACAAAAAAGTTTTCGATCATCGGACTTGAATGAGTACTTTGGGTGGGGACTTAAGAACTTGCCACCCGATTGTTTCAGCCATTGTGACGGCCGAATGTTTAGTTTTTCCAAGTCGGACCGCGCATTTGGCGTGTCTTTGCTCTTATCGTTCATTAGAAGAGTACCGAGCAAGCTGTCGCACACATTTTTCTCTATATGCATTACATCTAAGTTATGTTTCAGCTGCAGAGAAGACCAATACTCAAGGTCAAAAAATATGCTTCTTTTGGACCAGTTCAACTCGAAATCTGACCGGGTTATCCTCCCACCTCCAAAATCTGGATGCTTGCCTGGTAGACGATTAATTAAACGACCGAGTTGAGCTTCTATGTCAGCTGGGCTAAACTGTCTCGGAGGGTCTCGTGTCTCGGGTCTCCCGTTAAAGTCGAGACTTGTTCTCCAAGGATGGTTGGCATCTAAGAACCGGCGATGACCAACATAAGCACATTTACCAGTTACACGTATTGAAGGAGTGTCTTGGTTACAAGTTGGGCATGCCATGTAGCCTTGTCCGCTCCAACCTGATAGACTACTACGGGCTGGAAAGTCATTTATGGTCCATAACAACGCCGCCTTCATTGTGATGTATGTGTTTGTTGCTGCGTCTTTAGTACGTACACCTGTCTGCCACAATTGCTTAAGCTCATCCACTAACGGTCTAAGGAAAACGTCCATGTCTTTCCCTGGTGATTTAGGGACAGGAATCAACAAGGTCAACATGAATGTGGACTCTCGCATGCATAGCCAGGGAGGCAGATTATATGTGGTGAGTATAACCGGCCACGTGCTATGAGTCGGGGATCCACTACCGTTGTTAAAGGGATTAAAACCGTCAGCTGCAAGCCCTAAGCGAACATTTCGTGGCTCCATCGCGAAGTTTGGGTACTTTTTATCAAAGTCTTGCCATGCAGATCCATCAACTGGATGACGCGTAGTCCCATCTTCCGATCGTCCGGTACTATGCCATATCATATCTTTCGCTGTGTGCCTTGAACAATACAAACGTCGTAGTCTAGGCGTCAAAGGAAAGTATCGTAACACCTTACGAGCCACCTTCATGCCTTTTATGTCTTTATCGACCCATCGACTCTCATTACAAACGGGACAATTTTGCAAGGACTCGTTTTCTTTCCAAAAGAGAGCACAATCATTTGTGCACACATCTATCATCTCATATGCCAAACCAATCTTCTTAAATGTCTTCTTAGCTACATAATACGAAGGGGGAATCTTGTTGCCTTCTGACATTGACTCTCGCAACAACGAGAGGAGTCGATCTACTCCTTCATTTTGAAAATGGTACATATCCTTTATATTCAAAAGCTTTGCTAAAAAGTCGATAGAAGAAAACTTGGTACAACCAGGATATAATTCTGTTTAAGCTTCCTTTACCAGGTCTTCAAAATCATCAACAACACCGCTACTATCTCCATTCGAGTTCTCTTGGTTAAGGTATGTATCTTCTTCCATACGCTCCCCCCTAATGTCTTCAATAACGTTTACCATACCGTCTTGTGGCGCAACATCGTTTACTTCTGCAATTGGAGTCGTGGCCCTGTGATAGGTCCACTTCGTGTATTCCTTCAAAAAACTGTTAATACGCAAATGGTATTTCATTTCTGCCATAGTTTTTAAGCCGGAATTTTTACATTGGGTACACGGACATCTAACTTCATCGTGGTTTTTTATCACTCTTTCACACATATCGATAAATGACTTGAGTCCTTGCTTGTAGTGAGGTGAATGACGTGGGGAATCAATCCAACTTTTATCGATAGGCATTATGCAACTGAAAGAAAATCTAATTTAGGATTAACAAGACAAGGGTAGGCTGCTAAACCCACTTTTTGAACACTTTATCCCATATGTGAATGTGTATTACATGATTGTTTGTTTAAGAAAAATTCGGCAGCATTTCCTCTTAGCTCCCAAGTATATATGTAATGATATATATACCCGAGGAGCAAAGAGAAAATGATAACCGAATCCTTCTTAAACAAACAATCATGTAATACACATTCACATCCTAAATGAGATAAAGTATTCAAAAAGCAGTCCCAAGATAAACGGGGACAACCCGAAATTAATTTCTAAATCAATTTCGGGCGGGTATCTCTAAGCTCGTTATGTTTAAAATGATTAATTCAAACACGGGCACAGTTTTTTAAGCTTGTTATTTTCTTAACGATTGTTTTAAATTTTGGGCGGAACGTTATGTTTTAAATCATGATTTCAATTTCGATTGGGTGTTTTCTTAGCTCGTTATGTTTGAAATGATGAATTAAATATCAGGCACAGTTTTTTAAATATGTAATGTTCTTCATTTTGTTAGCTTCTTTTGTTTTAAATGGTGATTTCAATTTTGGCGGGTATTTTCTATGTTCGTTATGTTTTAAATGATAATTTTAATTCAAGGAAGGTATTTCCTAACTAATATATATCTTTCAAAGTTAAATATAAATGTTTTCAAACCTAAACACAAACATACTAATTATCAAACTTAAACTTTTTTTTTTCAAACCTACACATAAACATACTTACTTACATACACACATTTTGACCAAAAACACAAAATTTATACTTACTTACATACATACACATTTGCATATTTTATACAAACATACATGCTTACATGCACCAAAATACACAAATCAATAGATTTTCATATACACATTTTCATCAAATACACCTACATTACACATTTGACATACTAACATACACCTACATACATACATTAATTCATAGACTTACATACACACATACATGCTTACATACACCTAGATACAAAAATACATAGATTTCCATATACACATTTTCACCAAATACACCTACATTATACATTAGACATACTAACATACACCTACCTACATACATTCATAGACTTACATACACACATACATGCTTACATACACCTACATTCACAAATACATAGATTTCCATATACACATTTTCACCAAATACACCTACATTATACATTTGACATACACACATACATCCTTACACACACATTTACATACCTAAACAAAAAATTATACAATTTCTAAACTTTGAAAAAAAAAATATAAAACTAACCGTATTTTGAAGATTCAAAGAGATGTAGACCGTGTAGACAAGGAGGTGACCGGAGAAACGATGGTGGTGATCGGAGAAGTGATGATGATGAACCAATTTCTCTACCATAAACACAAAAATATACACAAATTAAAGCCTATAACATGTATATAACAACATAAAGAAGAAATTTAACAAAAACAAAGTTTAACTAACCGATTTTGGAGAATTTCGCGAGAGTCCGGCGGTGGGTTATCGTTTTTTTGGGGAAAAATGAAGAAAGAGGGAAAAAATGGCGCTGTATAGGGAACTGGTACAATTAATCAGTAGCGGCGACTCCTTGTCGCCGGTATTGACCCTTGTCACCGGTATTAGGTTGACAAGAGATAAGAATTGTGTGGCTAGGGTTTAAAGTTCTGACACATACTATTAGTGGAGACATATGTCGCCGCTATTGTACTTTAAATCCCCCACCGTTAGATCAGCATCTTGATCAACGGCTGGGGTTTGGTTTTGAGCTCAGTCACGCGGATCGAGCAATACCGGCGACACCTGGCCTGTCGCCGCTAAAAGTATATGTTTCTTGTAGTGTTAGTTTTTAGCATTTTAGCTTGGGGGGGTGGGGGTTTAGGTTTTTGGGGGGTGGGGGAGGGGGGTTTAGGTTTTGGGGGGGGGGAGGGTTAGGTTTTTTTGGGGTTTTAGTTTTTAGCATTTAGCTTGGGGGGAGGGGGTGGGGGGGGTTTAGGTTTTTTTTTTTTGGGGGGGGGGGGGGTGGGGGTTAGTTTTTTTTAGCTATTTTAGGTTGTGTTTACATTAGTTCTCGCGGTTCTCGCAATAAATGGAGTTCTCGCATGAGCCCCTCCCTATATATATATATATATAGGGAGAAGATCATGCGAGAACCAACTCTTATTGCGAGAACCGCGAGAACCAATGTGAACACAAAAAAAGAAGCCTAAAAATAGCTAAAAATCACACAAAATTTTTTTTTTAATATTTTTTATATAAAAATCATAACTTTTCGAAGCAAAAAAAAAAAAAAAAAAAATTTTTTTGCCACTAAAAGTAGCGATTTGAGCATAAAAAATATTAAAAAAAAAAATTTAGATTTTTTTTTTATTTTTTTAGATTTTTTAAAGTTTTTTTGGGGTTTAGTTTTTAGCATTTTAACTTGGGGGTGGGGGAGGGGGTTTAGGTTTTTTTTTGGGGGGGGGGGGGGGGGGGGGGGTTAGGTTTTTTAGGGGTTTTAGTTTTTAGCATTTAGCTTGGGGGGGGGGGTTAGGTTTTTTTAGCTATTTTAGGTTGTGTTCACATTGGTTCTCGCGGTTCTCGCAATAAATGGAGTTCTCGCATGAGCCCATCCCTATATATATATATATATGATATCTGATATAAATACTGCAAATGTTTATTTATGTATCCTAAATGGAATATAGAATGAATCAATAAGACAAAGCTTTAGAGTTACATCGACATAATTTTAGCACATGATGATGCAATATACAACTAAAAAAACTCTAGTACATGTTTGTATTATTATTATTTGCTGTGTAACATTTCATTTGTGCTGCTATAATTTTGATATCTGGTTGCATATCTCTTAATATACATATTTTGATACCTGGTTGTATCTTGGTATACATTTATCTTTTTTTAGATTATCGTTGAAATTTTGATACGGCTATTTTTTAGATATGGATATAATTTTCGTGCAATCAATCATACAAATTGTACTTATATAATATTATGATTAGGGTTCATTTATTCTATAAAGGGGTATAAAAATAAGAAGTGTAAAAACCCACTATAGAGTGACAAGTGTTCCAAAAGAAATCAAGTCGAAAAGGGTAATTTTGTCAAAGAGAATAAAATGATGATGCATATGCAAGTCACATGTTAATTCCCCATATTTTTAAACGTCCATAACTTTTTGATATGTCATTTGTTTTAAAAAAATATACCATAAAATCGAGCGTCTTATTATCTTTAATATGAGTACCATATTGTTATATTTAGAAATAAAATTGAAAACCCAGTTGCGTATTACACAATGAACATAACGTAAAACACAATGAGAAACCCAATTACGTATTACACAATGGACATAACATAAAACACAATGAGTATCAAACAAAAAACACAATGGAAAGTATATTAAAAACACAATCAATGATAACAGATAAACGACACAATGGACATAACGTAAAACACAATGACTATTAAACTAAAAACACGATGGAAAGTAGACCAAAAACACAATCGATGACAATAGATAAAAGACACAATTGACATAACGTAAATACAATGAGTATCAAACTAAAAACACAATGGAAAGTATACTAAAAAGACAATTGATGACGACAAATAAAAGACACAATAAGTGAGATCAAATAAAAGACACAATGGACAACAAACTAAAACACAATGAGTATCAAACTAAAAACACAATGGAAAGTAGAATAAAAACACAATTGATTACGACAGATAAAAGACACAATAAGTGAGATCAAATAAAAGACACACTGGACAACAAACTAAAACACAATAGACAACAGACCAATACACAATGAACAACAGATTAAAACACAATGGATAGCAGAATAAACACAATGACCAGAACCTATAACACAATATATAGAGTACTCAAATACAACACAATTTTTATTGTGTCATAAATTGGGTTATAAGTTTCGATAAAAACGCAGTGGCCTGAACCCAAATTAACATTGTTTTACAAGTTTTGATAATAACACGATGTATAGAAGTCCTAGTAAAAACGTAATGAACAAAACCCAATTAAAAGACGCAATGATCTGAACCTTTAACACAATGCAAAAAAAAAAAAAAAACACAGTAAAAATGAATTTTTTTTATAACAATATTATACACATATTAAAGATAAAAAAAAGCTTGTTATTATGGTGAGTTTTTAAAAAATGTCGTATGAAAAAATTATGGACGTCATAAATTGATTGGGGGGGGGGGGGGGGGGTTGACATGTGTCTTCCATGTGGAGAGCAAAAGTAAATAAATGTATGATTCCTTTTATGGGTGGGGATCAAATATGAAGTTTATTTTGTCTAGGAAGTGTATGAAGCAATAGGATTATGACATGTGGCAAAATTTAAAATAAAGAGAAAGGGTATTTTAGTCAATCCCATCCTTTCTTCTCCCTTCTTCTCCCCAGTAACTTCAAAACCCACCATTTTCAAAACCCACCATCTTCAACCATTTCTTCACTTTATATCTCAATAATCACTACATTATAGTGCGATTTTCGTCACAAATCAATGATTCAAACACCCGATCAACGTGTTCTTCAGCTTTTTTGAAGAAAATCCAGTTTAATTTCATACAAAATCTCGTTTTTTCCTGTGATTTTGAAGATAATCACTCGATCCGTTCGATTCAAACGCTGATAAGTGTTTCTATCATTCAAATTTCATCAATCGATGAAGAAACCGACTTCAATCCATGTAAGAAATTCCCTAATTTCATTTTTACGATCTAGGTTTTTGATTTAGTCATTGCGTTTTACGATCTTGGCGGGGCTCCGGGGGCGGCAGCCCCTGGCGGGGTCCAAGGGGCAGAGCCCCTGGCTGGGGTTGAGCTGCCCAGAAAAATTAATTTTCTGTAAATTGCCTCTGGAAAACTGCATTCGTAGTTCAGACAATTCACAGACAAATTTTCTGAAAAACTGCCTCTGGAAAACTGTAAATTTTCTGTAAGTTTTATGCCATTGCGTTTTAGAACTGCATTCCTAGTTCAGACAATTCACAGACAAAACTGTTGTTCTGGTTCAATGCGTTTTAGAGAGAACACTTTCTTTGGTGTTTTTAGGCCATTGCGTTTTAGAACTAAGACATTTTTATGTGTTTTCTGGCCATTGCGTTTTAGAAAAAACACATTTTGAAGTGTTTTTAGTCATTGCGTTTTAGGTAAAACACATTTTAGGTGTTTTCAGTCCATTGCATTTTACAGAGAACACTTTCTTTTGTTTTTTTAGGCCATTGCGTTTTAGAAAGGAGACATTTTTAAGTGTTTTCTGGCCATTGCGTTTTATAAATAACACATTTCTTTGTGTTTTTTGTGCATTGCGTTTTAGGTAAAACATATTTTTATGTGTTTTCAGTCCATTGCGTTTTAGAAAACAAACATTTTAAGTGTTTTATGGCCATTGCGTTTTAGGAATAAGACATTTCTTTGTGTTTTTTGTGCATTGCGTTTTAGGTAAAAGACATTTTTATGTGTTTTCAGTCCATTGCGTTTTAGAAAGTACACTTTCTTTTGTGTTTTTAGGCTATTGCGTTTTAGAAATAAGACATTTCTTTATGTTTTCTGGCCATTGCGTTTTACAAATAAGACATTTCTTTGTGTTTTTTGTGCATTGCGTTTTAGAAAAATGTCATTTTTTAGGTTTTTTTTCCATTGCATTTTACGCAACTGGGTTTTCAATTTTTTTTTCGAAAATATAGCAATAGTATACTCGTTTTAAAGATAAAAAACGCTCGTTTTTTGGTGCAATTTTTATAAAAAAATAATGTCGTATGAAAGAGTTATTAACGTTTAAAAAAGGGTCCTAATAAATCCACATTGTATCATCTTATTCTAACATGGTTGATACGGGCCGTATAAGGTTATACGGCCCGTATAGAATAAAGTGAACCGACAAAGGCTACGCCAGCAGAAAGTTGGTATCACTAGTATATTTGAAAAAAAGGTTAAAACAGAGTCCAGTTTCAGTTTCATAACATAAAATATTAGTTCAAAGATTATTTGATGGCTAATTCTCTTTTGGAGGATGACACAATGTGAATTGTGAAGGCCCCAATACTATATATCTAGCACTATAAAGCAAATCTCAAAAAAAAAAAAAAAAAAAAAAAAAAAAAAAAGACAGAGAAATTTTCCAATTTTTAGCGACTAAAAGTTTTCGATCGCAAATAGTGATGGAATTTTTACAGACAGGGGTCGCATCGTTAACAACGGAATTGCGACAAACTCTTTGCAATAATTGCGACAAACTCTTTGCAATAGAGTTGTGACGAAACCGTTTGCAGAAATGAACCTGTTGAATGCGTTGATACCGTAAGCAGTGACATCAGTTTTCTTTTAAAGGATGGAGATCGATATAGATTGATAACTGATTTCTATATCTATACTTGATATGGATGATTATGATATATGGTTAATTATAGATATTAATTAACACATGTTGTACAGAAAACAATTAAAAAAAGCATAACGTGAATACATATCTTGTTCATCGGGCTACCGAGTGTTTTCATTAGATGACTAATTCAAATTTCAACTTATTGTTTGAGGCAGCTCATTTATCTATGTAAACCTAGTGCTGTTTAAATCGCTCGTTGTTTATTGCTCCCTCGCCGATCGCTCGAAAAACGCTCGGAATATGCTCACTCGGTTTGGTTCGGTTTGCAAACGAGCCAAGCATGAGTAAAGGTTCGCTCGTCTCGGTTCGGCTCGAATTAATTTTTATTAATTTATTACATATAATTATATATGCACACACAAATTACATGTATATTCATATTTTATACATACTGGTCTATTAGATTTGGACCACTATACTCAAATATACAATTATATTTATCCATACTAGCCTAATCAATCCAATAAAAAATTTAACATCAAATTTAAAACTAAAACTCTAAGTCGTGAAGCGACGATATTTGACTTCTTTCTCTCATCAATCGTCAGTCGTCTCTCGCTTTCACCATACGCCACAATGCGACAATTGTTCTTTGTTGTATATTCATCGTCTCACCTGCCTCAACCAGAGCCTCATCCTCAAACGATCCAACCTCAATCTTAGTGTCATCCTCGGACAGTTGGATCTTAGTCGTGACCCGATAGCGGAGACATCGAAGGAAACATACTAAATCTATGGTTGTCCAATTTACTCGTTGCTCGCTTCTCGCTCACCGTTCGCTTCTCGCTCACCGTTCGCTTCTCGCTCGTCGCTCGCTCGGAATATGCTCGTTTGGATTACACGCTCGAATATGCTCGTTTGGATTTCGCTCGGTTGTAAACGAGCCAAGGACGAGTAAAGGTTCGCTCGGTTCGGATTGTTTCGTGAACAACCCTATATAAACCCAACGGTGTTTGCCTATATTTTCAACAATCTCTGTAGGAACTAGGTTCACTTTTTATAAAATATAATTACAAAATATATAATAACGAGACTCTCGTTATTCGTAGGAAATATCATAGTACAATACTGGTTACAATAACTAAATAAAAAGAATATAAAATCTAGTTTTATATACCAATCTCGATTCAAGCCGCATCTCTGGTGGGTCCTTTATGCGCATTTGATAGCATCCTAGACTCGAGTATTCATCATCTTAAGTCTTGAAACATACTCCTTAACTGTGCAATAAAGAGCACACTAAAATGTTGACGGTTTTGGTTGAGGATCATGTTTGACCCGGGACCCTTAAAATAGATTTCGCGCCTCCTCTCAGACTGTGTTTGACATGAACTAGTTTCTAATACCATTGAGTTATTGAGATTCTCTAGTCTCTCTCGTACAATATGAACCCAACGTTTATATATGCATATATACTTATAAAAGATGAAACATATTATATATATACATATTTGTTGAAGGACGATGAATAGTAATTTTATTTTTAAAATAATATATAGTTTTTTTAAAATTTTATTATTTAATATTATAACTAGAATTACGATTGCGGCGGGTATTCTTTAGTTATAACTAAGTCGATTTAGGACGCACACGTTATGTTGAACCTGTTAAATGGGAAAAACATAGATGATGTAAAAACATTCACCCACATAGGCACATTGCCTCGTGTTAACTCACAAAATTTAGAACGAAACGTAAAAACATTAAACCAAAGACGCACGTTGCGATGTGTTAAGTCACAAAATTTAGAACGAAGCATAAAGCGAAAAATTTGCGGAAAATGAAAACTCTAAAGGACCAAAGTTGAGTAAAAAAAATTGTGAAGATAGATTGCAAAAGATAAAAAGTTTTGCGTTAAAAGTAAAAAAACAAATAGTTTTGGGTTAAAAGTAATTTATGAAATACTTTTGGGTGAAAAATAATTTTTTTTTTTTTTTGAAAAACCCCCAAAGACAAGGTTACAACAACCATATGCATAACCATTTTTTCTTTGAAAACCCCCAAAGCCAAAATTACAACACATAAGTAAAAAAAAAAACAAAGTGGTTAAATCGCAAAAGATAAAACTTTTGAATTAGAAGTGAAAAATCAAATTAATCAAAGGGGTTAAATTGTATAAGATGGAAACTTTTGAATTAGAAGTGAAAAATAAAATTAATCAAAGGCGTTAAATTACCAAAGATAAAAACTATAGGGTTAAAAAGGAAACAAAGATTAAACTTTAAACATAAATTGTCAAAGATTAAAACTTTAGGGTTAAAAAGAAAAATTCTATTTTTTTTTTTTTTGAAAAACTCCCAAAGCTAAAGGTACAACAACCTTAAACACAATTAAGTTGCTTATTTATAGGTTAATAATATCTTATTATTTTATTTACTTTTAACATATTTTCATTTTTTCCTTCATTTACTTTTTGTTTTTTATATTCTTTTTTATTTTTTTTAAATGATAGTACCATTATCAATTAATTTAATATTTCTTTAATAACTTTCATTCGTTAATTAAAAAAAATACTTAGGTACGCAATTGTGCTTAAGTTGTATTCAAAATAGAGTATTCCGATATTAGTATTGCTAAAAATTAAGTTGTATTCAAAATAGAGTATTTATTTGTTATTGTTTTACGGTACGATAATAAACTAAGCAGATTCTAATATTTAGCTTTCGAAACAACAACCTTCATTTTCAAATATCGTTTGTCTGACATTATTATTTGCTCTGTTTTGCCGCAACGCACGACGCCAATAAAAGCTAGTTAACCATTAACATTGTAATTAACAAGATCAAGAATCTAGTAATAAACAATATTAATTTGTAATAAAGTGTACCATGTATCTTAATTAACAAGATCACCAATCTACTAATAAATAATATTGATTTGCAATAAAATGGAATTGATGTGATCAAATGAAACCGTCATATTTATTCATGACTCGGTTAGTAACCGCACTGTAGTAGGTTGACTGATTTGATTGGTCGTGCGCATGCTCTAATCGAGCCTGCGCTATTTAAGACAACCCATTACGCACCGTCTAAGCAGGTATCTCTACACAACGCTCACGCGCCACGTGTGTCCGCCATAACCAGTGCCACCTGCGATGTATCTTACTAGCCGCGCGTTAAATGTTTAAGGGGCTCACGTCACATCGACATGCGCCGCCATGTCAGCCACCTACACCGTCCTAGGGTGTGCCATACGCGGACCCGCTACATACCTGACCACGCGCACGTGGACAAAAATAAAACGACAGTTTGCGGCGTTGCGAGTGTGCAAAGTGCGCCCAGCGCCCACGCTACGCACGTATGTCCGATTGCGTGTTAAGGTGCTCCACACCCTTTAGGGTCTCCACTAGTGTTTGCCTTTAATGAAACAATATATAAGGAATGCTCCTCCATATAAACCACTTCAAGTTTTGTCATCCCACCTATGTGGGACAAGTTGACAAAGCTAAATCAATTTTTCTCATCTTTGTTTGTTCCAAACATACAACTTCAAGCTTCGATATCTCATTCATCTTAGCTATATTTTGGACATAGGTTGGTTCTTTATGAAGCTTTCAAAACGTAGAACACAAACCTATAAATAATTATTTATATAACACATATATAAATATTTTTATTGGTGTCCAAAATATTTAGAGAAAACCCCATTTTCACTGAAATTTCCAACAATCCCCCACATGAATGAAGATCGATTAAAACACCCAAAATTCCCCGATGAAACGTCGATAGTCGAGTATTGCAGGATAGGTAGGTTTTGCCTTTGAACCTTCCTTTGTGAAGCATACTTAGCCTACTAGGGTTTTGTAGACGTGATGTCCTTGAGCAACCCCCATTTGTGTAAACGACAATATACATTCACAGAGTGTTTTCCCTACCCGGGCGATCCCTTCATTATCGTGTCCTATTATGGTCCTGGAACACTAGCTTGGTTCTGCGAGAGCTCTAGGATTGAGCACCCCACAATGTCATTCGAAGCGACCCTACTTCTCTCTCACATATGTGATTCCTTTAAATCATTAAAAGCATTATGGCTTACTATGATTTTCACAAATCAATTAACCATATATTATGCTTAGCCTGACAACAATGTCACTGAATATTATAGGAATGGACTAGGACGTATTTAAACAGCCTTTTATAGTTTAAGGGGGTATATAAATAGAAACATATATACTAGCTTATATATAAACATATAAACATATATATTAGCTATGCCCCCACAGTGACTACCCTTCGGTTCACGATTAAGTTGTCCTATTGAACCTAGATCTTGCGATCTCCAGTCAACTAGGTTAGGTTTCCCTTGTGTCCCTTTTTCCATGGGCTTTAGTCTCATTCCACAACTTGATCTCTTATCAACCCACTAGTTATTGGATCCAAAATTATCTTTTGACTTCACTAAGTCACCAACGATAATTTAAAATTAAGATAAGTTGTTTTAATGTGTTCTTGACTCGCTAGTCAGTTTTGCCTTTAGTCGATTCGTAAGACTTATAATTCGTGATCTCAACTTGGATCTAGTTATTTACCTTGTCTTCAGAATTACATGAAACTCAATTCATGGCTAAACACGTTTCCATTTTGCCTTTGGTATATCATAACTTGCATCTTACTAGATTTTGAATCTAACCAATTTGGCATTCACGTCTAATCAACTCGATTGACTCCATATAACCATCGTGCACTTCACTTGGTCTGTGTTTGCAATATTTATTTGGACTACTAAAATCCCTATTACCAAACCTTCTGCATTCAAATGCAAGTCACCCTCTTATTTAAGTGCTATTGGATAACCTCCAAATGAAGTAATGATAGGTTCTCCCTTTCATTTCGAGTTTGAGAAAACTTCTCAACTACCATTTCTACATACCCTAAAAGGTTGTTTCTTAAATGGTGCTCATCCCCCACATTGTTTGCACTTTGAATAAGTTTGAGTAATCCCTTTGGTTTGAAGTGAAATTATATTTATAGTTTGGTTTAAGCACAAAATTCATTCTTATGTCATAACATATTTTGAATGTTTAAAGTTACTTTAATCTCCGACGAGCATCTAAATTAACAAGTATTAGTCTAGCATGCTTTAGACCACAATAGTTTAGCATGTGAATATAACAACTCTCCTAAAATACTTATAACACCCCTATATGTCCTAAAATAAACTCCGTATACGAAAAGTGGGCCCGAAATACCTTTATTTTAATAAAAATCAAATAAAACAAATCTTTTACGTCGCTCGCGGGGCGCGACAATGTCAAGTAAGGCTGTCGCGGGGCGCGACAGACTGGCCACCAGACGTAACCCTGGGCTGCCACGTGTCCATGTCGTGTTGAACCTTTACCCTTGACTCGCCAACCCTAGATCCTACCCTATGTCGCTTGCGGCCCGCGAAGGCTTAGCCTTCATCTGTCGCGGGGCGCGACAAGCTGCTCGATCAGAACTATAAATAGGGATCACGACTTCTCTTGAGAATTCGTTCAAAATCAAAAACTCTCTCTCTAATTTCTGATAGTAATTAAAATTCCCGGACATAATGCCCACTAATTAGCAAAGCTCTGCCTCAATGTAAGTATCATAACCCCCGATTACGTATTAGATACGCTGCCCGATTGATCTAGTGCTCCGTAACGCATGTCAAGGCTCTGCCTGACTCAGTCGTTGGAGTTCTGTCTCGGGGAGGGTATAGCTAATGTAAATTTGGGTTATTACACTAACGCGTATGCATTGTTTAATTTAATAGATTTTAACCAGGAAATCACAAGGAAATACCTAAATTAGCAATGTGAGTAATTCCTCTTTTAAAAAAGTGTTTTTACAAAACCTCAATTGTTATAAATTATATTTAACAGTGATTGAGTATTTGTGATTCTACAATTATCGTCGGTGTGTTAGGGTTTTGTATACAAAATTTGTTACTACACTGTGAGTAGTAACATTACCACTAGTCAGGATTGACAGTACCGTGGGTGGTAATTAAAGTAGATGTAAACAAATATAATTGCTGGATTGCCCTCAATGCTGTAAAATGATAAAACTTGTTTTGATTAAACTGGGATTCACTCGCCAGTATTTCTTGCTGATAAAATGTTTTTAAACGCGTTTCAGGTAACAAAATGTGAAAGCCAATTAGAAGCCAGCTGGAGAGCACTGGAGGCTTGGAAAAGTGGCTATAAAAGTTACCTAAATAAAGAAGAAGTTTTATTTCAATAAATTAGGGTTTATCCCTATAAACATGTTTGTAATGGAAACTTGGGAATTTCCCACATATTTATTAATTAAAAAAATGTGGTGTTTTACCCTGATAAACTATTTCCTAACTACGGTCCAGATGAAATTTTCGCTGCCAAATTAATAAACACCGATACCACCGACTCTTAGTAGCTCGCGGCCGCCCGCCTCCCGGGGCAGGGGTCAGGGGTTGCGACAGAAGGTGGTATCAGAGCTATAGCCACTGATTTCAGCCACAGAAGTGTTCTGCTAACACCAAAATTTTATCCATTATGTTAGGAAATAATCTACGTGATTACGTGCATATCTGTATATTATTGTTTTGTGTTATTTGACAATTTGTTAGTTTACAGTATGAGTGATCAAGGTCCCTCGGACGCCTATCATCACTTGTCTAATTCTCCAAGAGATGAAGGAACTTCCTCCCAGCCTACCCCTTCGGGGTATTCAGCTGACACAGAAGAGGGAATTTTCATATTTAAGGCGCAATCCGAAGAACCATTCCCTACCAAAAAGAGAGGATGGTTCAGTCGGGGAGCACATGTGCGTAGGAAGAGAATGAGGAAGTTAGAGCAACAAAGGGCTTTAGCAGCAGCAAATAGGGAGATGAATGCCCACACCCAAGACATAATTAATAGGCGATTGGCCAACTTTCAAATACTAGCTACCACTGCCGCAGACCCAAACTTAGACCAAATCATTGCACCACAGCCACTGCCACTGTTCCCAACCCAACCCATGGAAATAGAACCTAACCTAGGAGACCAGGTTCCCATACCCGCTTTCGACCCGAACGAAATCCCTAGAGTCCCAGCACCCAATCCTCTAGCTTATGACCCATGGGAGGATGACCAAAGGGATTATCGAGAACTCTACCCACAGGAGGAGCCCATACCAAACCCGGTAGCACCATACCCCAACCTTGACCCTCTAGATCCATATTGGGATGCCGATCAGTATGTTCGGGAAATACTAGAAAACCCATACCCATATGGAGAACCCGTACCACTGTACCACTGTACCCTGACCCAATACCCGCTCCACCACCACCCATGAGTACCGAAAACGTGCAGGAACTCCGCACTTTTGGTGAGGAGTTAGTAGATAAAGGAGAAAGAATAAGGCAGGGAGAAGCTCGTTTAGAAGTACGACGAGAGAAATATGCAGTACTGGATGAACCCCTAGTGATAATAGTAATATATATATATATATATATATATATATATATATATATATATATATATATATATATACGCGTGTAGTTTGAAAAAAAATCAACTAAAATAGATAATCCAATACTTACTGATACATAACTAGTATTTTATTTTAAATTCCAGTTGTAGCATGTAATATATATATGAAATAGAGTAAATGTCGCAATGCACGACGATTTTGATCAATGTGTTTGTTGGTGTGCTTGTTCAATCTTGTTCTGTGATATTAATACTTGGTAAATGTTTATAATCCAGATGGACAACGAAGTGAATCAGGAAAACCCGAATAACGATAATAAAAGAAACCAATTAGATAACAGTGACATTGGCACAAGGGATTATAGATGCTATGCCATATATTATCAAAACAGTTAAGGAAGCGGAAAATAATTAAACTAACAGTGGAAGTAAACGACCACCCACTGAACCCAGTCACAGCGTAAACAATGGACCATTACTTCAATTGCCTATTCCAAAAAGAAGAAGAACCATGTCATATGGTTATTCTTACAAAGAATTCTGGTCTTGTAAACCTATAGAATTCTCTGGCAATGAAGGAGCCATTGCAGCTCTACGTTGGATAGAAAAGACTGAGGCAGTCTTAAAAATAAGCAAGTGTGCAGAGGAAGATAAAATCATGTTTGCTTCCAATCTTTTTAAGAATGCAGCTTTAGAATGGTGGAATACTATTCTCCAGTCTAGGGGGACTGACAGAGTCTATAATATGGAATGGAATGAGTTTAAGAATATGGTTGAAAGAAAATTCTGTCCTCCCAATGAAAAAGAACAAATAGCTAATAAGTTCTTAAACCTTAGAATGACTGGAGTTGACTGTAAGGGTTACACTACTGTATTCTTCGAATATGTTAGAATTGTGCCAACCCTAGCTTCACCAGAACCATTATTAATCTCCCGTTGCATCTGGGGATTAATCAGTGAGATTGTAACACCTCGCAAAATTTTACCCAATAGAATAAAGACACGTGTCATGTAAGATAAACGTGTCAGGAACCCGAGTCAAATTAGAAGATGTATGGTAGGATTTAAAAAGTGTCGACATGTTATAAACACCTCTGAGCGACCTAATTATAAATCCCAAGACCTTAATCATTATGATAAACATCTGATCTGGTTAGAACCGGTTATTCCTATGATGAATAAATTCAATTTATAAAGATTTGGGTATCTAAATAATGTTACAACAAAGTTTATAATTAAAATTCTTGTTCAAAAGAATCAAACTTTGTTCAAATGCATGCCAAGACCTTCCACAAGAATCCAAGGCAACATAAGTGCATGGCTAGGCATGCATGCCCTTTTCAGGACTGATCATGTGGTCCTATATTGTTACAAAAGACCCAAGATTCGGATTAGGAAAGTTGCATGGTCAAGACCTTAAAGCTAACAAGTTTTTGTCTTCTGATGAAGGCTTACGGACCGCAAAGGTGAACCCTTACGGTTCGTAAGGCTGGTAACTGGGCATTTCAGATGCATGCCAAGAGTTGGGCGACTTAAAATTTAGAAAGCGGATGCGGACCGCATGGCCAAGGGCTTACGGTTCGTAAGGCTGGTAACTGGGCATTTCAGATGAAGGTCGGTTACGAACCGCAAAGCCAAGAGCTTACGGTCCGTAATAGATGCTTACTGTCCGCAAGGCTTCTTGCTTACGGTCCGTAAGACAGTCGCTGGCAGCAGAAAATGGACAACTGGCTGTTCTGCCTGTTGCGCCGCCTTAAGAGAGTGGTTTTCGAAATCAGGGACTTGGCAACTGGTTTTGGCATTATAGGGACACATGGGACCATCATAAAACATCAGTAGACTTGGTTGGCATCATCTCATGCAATCTAAGTTTGTATATATAGAGCATTGTTGCAACTCTTGAAACTTGCTCACTTCAAGTTCACTTAAGACTCATTTCTGGAGCTCCTCTAATCAGCAACAAGATTCCTTAGGCTTCCTAATCATACTTAGGACTCTTGTAAGCGTCCTTAACCTTCTTTAATTCAGTTTAGCTTAGTTAATTAGCTTAAAGTTAAACCGTCGTAATTAAGGTTTGACTTCGAGATTAATCAATAATTGTTCAGTAAAATCTCGAATTAAAAATGCCTATGAGTTGGTAATTATGTGGGTAATAAACCCTTAAAAGGGTAACCTCAGATTCCCACTCTAACTAGGTTAATTGTCGGGTCAAAGCTAATCTTAAAAAGTCAACAGAAAGCTTATTTTCAAATTAACACATAATTAGCAATGTAGAAGACATGCAACCTGTTTTATCATTAATATAACTTGGTAATTAATGTAAGAACATGTCTAAACATGTTCAACCCGACAATTTTCAGTTTAGGCTCGGTTCGGAACCGAAAGTCTCATAATTTGACTTTTGCTTTGACTTTCGATTCTGACCCATTGTAGCATGTTTTAGAAATTCCTTAGAGCCCTATTAGGACCAGGTTTCATGTTAGTATAACCCTCTGTGATTATACAACTTGGTTCATTAGTTATCCGATTCACATGCATGTTTCCGTTAAATGCTTATATTTGACTATTATGCCCATATGACCCTAAAACGTGATTTTGAAAATGTAAAAGAGTAGAAACCTTAGTTACTGAATTATAAACTTGCACCAAAAATTTGATATCAGTTTGAGGTCTAGATTAGGAGTTATGCTCATTAGCGTAAATGAAAAGCTTTTTATTAATTAAACGGTGTAATTAGCGTATAGCCTATCTAAACCCAATTTTTGATACCAAAATTTTTACCCACTGATGTAAAATAATATTTTGGGATTTTTAAAGATTTTTATTTATTTTTAGGCTGAGCATAACTTAGAGTTCTAAGCTTGATTCGGTAATTGCTGGTTTTGCCCTTTTGGGCTATAAAATGAGTTTTACAAATCCATTTGACCCCAAACCTTTTGCTACTGATTTTATATGATAAATAAAATATTTTGAGCTTTCTGGAATAATAAAAATATCAGCTTTCCTTTGAAAACCCGGAAATGGCTCCAAATCGCATTTTTAAGCGTTTTTAACGCATAGTATGTATTAAAACTATTTTAAACATATAAGGTTTGATGCCTACTGATAATCTCAGTAAATTTTTATATTTTTACAGTAAGCAAAAGTTTTAAACTCAGATTTCCAGTTTTGACCTTTTAAGCCTAAGTGAAATTACCAAAATGCCCCTAAGGTGCATAGTTTGGTTTTAAATGATAAAATTTCACATATATGTAATACCCTACTGTTACAACTTATTAACTTAAGTATTTTTACTGATTACATCAGACCTGTAACTCAGATTATTATTTAAACTCTTATATAACGTTTAAAATGACCAAAATGCCCCTACGGGGCATAGTTTGAGTTTAAATTCATTTGGGGCATAATAGAAGATATCTTACTGATGTCACAACATATTTAAGGCATATTAACTTAGGAAACCTGCATATGACTCATTTGGTTACCCGTTACGCATTTTCGCGTTCGGATCGGCTTATGTGACTTGTTTGCATAAATTAGCCGAAACGGGTCAAACCTTATCATTTTTGTCTCAAAATCCAGAATGTGTTTAGGTTACCCATATTAAACAAGCATACAAGCTCGTCGGGTCAAAACCACATTCTAAACAGATCTTCGCTATGTCATGCGTTTGAACCGTGTCTTCCTTTTGAAAACTAGCCGGTCTAAGTCTGGGCTTAATTAAAGACCCGTTAGGATTCTAATAGGTTATTAAAAACCTTCATTCCAGATTAGGAGCCCAGTAAAAGCTACGTGCACTTGCTGTATTTGATTTATACTTTGCTCAGGTAAATACTCTTAACTTATTTTCCCTATATGGGCTTGGGATACGGTACTATAAAAGTACCGCTTGGTCGGGTATGTAGTCGTTTAAATCGTATTGTGATTTGTGTATTTACATAACCCGTTTTATTCTGTATTATTTGGTGTATGGCCTTTGGGGGTTAAATGACCATGTCCCGGATATCCTTGGCATCATTCAAAGAAATGGCCACGACCTAAGCACGGGGTGTAGGCGTACACTTGACAGATGCATTATGTAAAAACTGGTAATCCACTTTAAGGAAATAATCCTGGTGGGCATTATACCTGTGGCGTGTCAGTTAATCTAGACCGGCCATACAAACCGGCCCTGATGGACGATGTCACGACCCCCGACCCACCCTGGACGGAATCGGGAGCCGCGAACAGCCAAGTGGTACCGGTGATTATTTTGAAAAATATTGCAGCGAAAATTTCATCTGGACCGTGAGTTAGGAAAAATATCAGAGTTTAGAAAACACCGGATTTTATTTATTAAATAGATGGGATAAACCCATGTTTTACAAAGGTAGCTTTAATAAGGGATAAACGCAATTACATAAAACAATATTTCTTAATTGGATTTAATTAATAAAATAAGCCACTTCTTGAAGCCTTTCAGTGCCGTATCCATTTCTTACTTCAATCTACTGTAATTACCTGAAACGCGTTTTAAAAAGGTTTTGTCAGCAGGAAATACTGGTGAATCATTCTATTTACTAAAATGACACGTTTGTTATAATTTACAGTATTAAGAGAGATTACAATGTTTTCAGATATCAACCAACTACCCACGGTATTTGTCACTCGACTCGTTTCTGTGACTATGGTCATATCCCCCATTGGCTGCCGCAATGGTGACGATTATCAAGTAATGTATACAAAACCCCACATACCGGCTGTAATTTGGTGATTACATATACTTAATCACTGTAATTATAACTTTGAAAATATTTAAGAATTTATAAAGTACTTTTGATAAAAAGAGAATGACTCACATTATAAGCATGCAGATTTATACGGGCAGAGTTTAGCCTACTGATTAGCCTTGATATTGCAGATTTATACAGGCAGAGCTTAGACTATTGATTAGTCTTGTAACCTAGTGCACACGAACTGGGTAAGTAACTAATACAGCATTTACAATAACTCACGAGATTAAAAACCCTCACGACAAATGATAAAGTGCAATCACTTAAACATCCATCGGATTCACAACGAATGACAGAGTATTCCCCGAGTTCGGGTGGTAGTCAAACATCCTGTCGGAATCACGACTAATGACAAAGGATAGCACTTAAACATCCGGTCGGATAGTTTCAATCGATCGGACATTGAATCGTAGCAGCAATCGAGTTAATACCAGGTATCGTAGCAGAATTCGAGCTAGTGTGTGTTTGGTAGTAATCAGGTGATATCTTGAAGTGTAAAATGAATTTGTTCGTCGTTCCATCACAGGAAATCAACTCCCACACCCCTCTATTTATATTTGAAAAACGGCGCGGTCGCGCCACGCGACACCCTGTCGCGCCACGCGACGGGGACCCTTTTAGCATAGGGTTGCCACGTGTCTTGGAAGCCCTGGTGAGTCGACAGATCGATTAAATTCGAATTACACGTAAAACTGTGATGATAATATCGAATGGGAAATGCCCCCCCCCCCCTGAGTTTTAGGGGCCCTGATCCTGATTCTGATTGTTCTGAAATTTTTAGGGTTTATGTAGTATTACTTAGGGGTCTTAACTAAGGTTTCCTAGTGAACAAAATATAATAATAAATAATAGTTTTGGTGAGAGTTGTTATGGTTTGGGACAAAAAGAAATAAAATGGTGAAAAGAGAATTGACCCACTTTGTAACTTTAGGGTTTAACTAGAAAACCTCCTGGTAGAATTTTGGGTATAACTTTTGAGCTATTTAAAAATATATAATGCACTCGTGTTAAGTATAGTACCCCTCATTCAACCTTGTCCCGATGTCCCGAGACCGAATCCCAACAACTTAGTCGGGCAGAGCCCTGACATACGTTATGAGGCTCAGATCAATCGGAAAGGGTAGCGGTGATCGGGAGTTAAAACACTTAAAACGAGGCTGGGCTTTATTAAATAATAAATATTTTTAGAGAGAGATGAGGGCGAGAGGTATGAGAGCCTGAACAATTTTGGCTTTCGACTTATGCATGTATTTATAGTAATTTGCTTTGAGCTCAAGTTCATACACGTACACATGCCATTAAATTCCTTCAACTGCACATGGACACGTCATTTGCATGAAATTTCTATTTTATTATTTGGGTGTAGGACATGTCTATCCCATACACGTACCCATCCATTGTGATTTCAAAGGTTTTAGTTTTATTTATTTTAATATTATTTTATTATTATAATTAATTCACCTGCTTTACTTATTTGGCGCATATAACTTTTAAAATACGACGTTTTATAAAACAATAAATATGTCTTTGGAATGAGAATATTTGTATCTATATTTTGAACCAAGTTTCATTAAAAACAGAGTAGGTTCAAATACAATGTATTTTTATAATTTTAATTATTAAACGGTTCATGGGTCCGTCTAATTACTTCATATTTCTAATCTTCAACTTACCCGTAATCTACCCGTCTAATAATATAAGTTTTTATATACTTTTATTTTATTTAGAAAGGTCACCCATATTCAGGCTAATTAATTAATATAATATTTCAACCAACTATATAAAATAGTGTTTAAAACTATTTGGGTTAAATATTTATATTAAAATAAACTATTTACTAGTTACTAGTGGTTAATAATTTAACCAAACCTATAATTTATATGATAAAAATGGAAATGTTACATCCTCCCCACCTTGTTTTAAATCTCGTCCTCGAGATTTGGGTTATGATATTTCTTTTAGACTTATGTCACATTTTAGTCACTAAAAACAATATTAAGGTAGATGATACAGAATTAAAATATCAATTTTTATGAATATGAGTTGTACAATAATTTGAACTCAATGGTTTAACTGAATTAGTTCAAGAAATTGATGACAAACGAATGATATGAAATGATATAATTTCTAAGGTGACTAGGTTCAAGCCAAAAGATATATGATCACTAGATATTTTAAAATGAATGTGAAGGACTTTTAGAATTAATAAAATTCTTTGTCAAAAGAAAGCTTACTTTGATAGGCAACTGAGGAAGACTTAGAATTGATAGGTTCCAAATGAAATAAAAGCTTGAAAATGATTTGTCAAATATTAAATTATGATATGAGAAAATCAATGTGCTGAGATGAGTGAATTGAAAAGACAATAGAGTTAGTGTATTATTGTCTTAATATATAATTGTATTAAGACGATTTTTTTAATTGATGAGTTGAAAGACAGATGTGGTTTTAAATAATTCGAATGATTGTGATTAGTCCAAGTTATAAGTTTATACCGATATCGCAAGGTGTCGTAATGATTGAAATAGTTCAATAATTATGGTGATCGAACAAATTCACCGTATAATCAACTGAAAGCTTTTAATAAAAATTCTAGGGGTTTACGTCTCTGATCTGCATAAATCTTTTGTCAATCTTGATATATAATACTTTTATAAGTTTTTTAATAGTTGTGAAATATTAAACAAGATGAACAATTACTTATAAGTATAAAATGTCTTGTCCATGAATACTTTGACAATTATTTAGATAATTTTATTCGTCCCTCTAATTCTTGTATTGTTTTATGAAAATATGTCTTCTCTTTACAGTACAAAGTATATATATAATAATAAAAAAATATTTTATATATAATTAAAATTTGCTAAATAAGTATGATGACTTAATTTATATACATTAACTAGTCATTATCATGGTTGGATATTGGTTAGTGCTGCCTTGTTTAAGCATAGGTGATCGGTCCATGCCTAACTAAGGCTAGGCTATCCAATACATGCTCCTGACAATAACCCTAGTACCTAAAAATAATACTAACACTACTGATAAAACTAATATTAATTATCGACAATAAATAACTAAACATAAACTTTAAATAAGAGTATACCTAAAACATAATTTTTTATACATATATAAAAATATAAATTCTTCACCTTCTACAAATAATATTACTAATAATATTAGTTTAAAACTTGTGTGAGAAGATCCATCAGATTTTATAGTCTTTGAAGAAAATATTTTTGCCATGTGACTTAAGTCACTGCTTTATCAAAATTCTAAATAATTATTCGACATAGATAAGTTTATAAATTTATCCAGTGCCTAAGACTTAGTTAATTATAAGTTTAAATTAATAGTATTTTCATAGAAGTTAAAATTTCCTAAAATATTAGAACCTGTATAATCTAGTTAATTTGTCATTTATACCTTTTATTATTATTATAATTATTCATTATATTTCAAACAAGAATCTAAACTTTAAATTATCTTTAATATAAAAATAATACTAGAATAGAATAGAAAAATAAATTGCCTTTTAATAGTTATTGGTAGTTTATTTGTGGTTGACCATCACGAGGCTATAAACGGAAACGGACCAGAGGTTTAAATGTTTAAAGTGGTAAAATATTTATAGTGGCTATGAGGCTATGAAGCAGAAGATATATGCGAGGTTTGAAAGGTTTCTAAATTTTGGCTATTTATAATTTTTTTTTAGTTCTTCTACTGACGGAATTAGCATTGGTGTCGTCGTGCCCAATTTATATTTTCCAAAGGTCTTGCCTTGGAAGTCATGTGTGATATACTTTGACGGCTGTGGACGTATAATTTAAGTTTCATGTGTTTTCTTGTGCACTAGCACAACTTTACATGCTTCTTACTTGCGTTAATAGCTTATGGTAATGTATTGGAATTTCTTATACTTTTGATGACGTCCCAACTTAAAGGGTTTTCATTGTTTATACTGTTGCACGAGTTACGAGACAGATGATCAAACGAAATAATGTTTGATATCGGAATTATAGATATATATGAAAGAGATTCCAAATAAAGAAATCTAGATTTATTATTGACACATATGCTTGTGCTTTATTCTTAATTGACTTTTGGAATTCCTTATAGATATACATATCTATATAATCATATATTTCGCATACTGTATTATACCTACCCTTTCATAAGGTCAATGTATTTAACAGATTCATATTTCCAAAAACAAGTCAGATATCAGGTCATGATACTATTTAGGAAAATCTTGTCACTTGTTTGACATATTATATACCCTGTCTTATCCGGTTCGCGCCGGAGAGGTAACCTCAGTATATCCGGACAAGCTGGAGAATCTGCTACACCATACCCAGTCTTGCCGGAGGAGAGATTTATATTTCCCATAAATAGTATTTTTCTTAAATCATGATTTGGAAAGTGCATTATGACTTTCAACAAGGACTAAACAAATTATTATTCACATGACGGATCATGTTCTATTCTAGAACAAAGTAATACCAATAAATAAGAAATAACAGTGGTCAAGTGTTATTGCTTATTATACTTGCAACTTTCTAGTTATCATCCTTACGGCATATCAAAGCCCATCACACTTTATTTACACAAGTATTTAGCTTATCTCGAAGCTTATACTAAGGCATCTTTTCTTAAGTTCAAGTCTAAATGCTATCATGTGTGCTACCAGTTAATAGCAATCTCCTAACTCTTTTATATAAACTTAGGTATTTTATTACAACACCTATTGGCTTAAAGCAGTGGCTCTGATACCACCTTCTGTCACGACCCCCGACCCACCCTGGACGGAATCGGGAGCCGCGAACAGCCAAGTGGTACCGGTGATTATTTTGAAAAATATTGCAGCGGAAATTTCATCAGGACCGTGAGTTAGGAAAAATATCAGAGTTTAGAAAACACCGGATTTTATTTATTAAATAGATGGGATAAACCCATGTTTTACAAAGGTAGCTTTAATAAGGGATAAACCCAATTACATAAAACAATATTTCTTAATTGGATTTAATTAATAAAATAAGCCACTTCTTGAAGCCTTTCAGTGCCGTATCCATTTCTTACTTCAATCTACTGTAATTACCTAAAACGCGTTTTAAAAATGTTTTGTCAGCAGGAAATACTGGTGAATCATTCTATTTACTAAAATGACACGTTTGTTATAATTTACAGTATTAAGAGAGATTACAATGTTTCCAGATATCAACCAACTACCCACGGTATTTGTCACTCGACTCGTTTCTGTGACTATGGTCATATCCCCCATTGGCTGCCCCAATGGTGACGATTATCAAGTAATGTATACAAAACCCCACATACCGGCTGTAATTTGGTGATTACATATACTTAATCACTGTAATTATAACTTTGAAAATATTTAAGAATTTATAAAGTACTTTTGATAAAAAGAGAATGAATCACATTATAAGCATGCAGATTTATACGGGCAGAGTTTAGCCTACTGATTAGCCTTGATATTGCAGATTTATACAGGCAGAGCTTAGCCTATTGATTAGTCTTGTAACCTAGTGCACACGAACTGGGTAAGTAACTAATACAACATTTACGATAACTCACGAGATTAAAAACCCTCACGACAAATGATAAAGTGCAATCACTTAAACATCCATCGGATTCACAACGAATGACAGAGTATTCCCCGAGTTCGGGTGGTACTCAAACATCCTGTCGGAATCACGACTAATGACAAAGGATAGCACTTAAACATCCGGTCGGATAGTTTCAATCGATCGGACATTGAATCGTAGCAGCAATCGAGTTAATACCCGGTATCGTAGCAGAATTCGAGCTAGTGTGTGTTTGGTAGTAATCAAGTGATATCTCGAAGTGTAAAACGAATTTGTTCGTCGTTCCATCGCAGGAAATCAAGTCCCACACCCCTCTATTTATATTTGAAAAACGGCGAGGTCGCGCCACGCGACACCCTGTCGCGCCACGCGACGGGGACCCTTTTAGTATAGGGTTGCCACGTGTCTTGGAAGCCTTGGTGAGTCGACAGATCGATTAAATTCGAATTATACGTAAAACTGTGATGATAATATCGAATGGGAAATGCCCCCCCCCCCCTGAGTTTTAGGGGCCCTGATCCTGATTCTGATTGTTCTGAAATTTTTAGGGTTTATGTAGTATTACTTAGGGGTCTTAACTAAGGTTTCCTAGTGAACAAAATATAATAATAAATATATAATGCACTCGTGTTAAGTATAGTACCCCTCATTCAACCTTGTCCCGATGTCCCGAGACCGAATCCCAACAACTTAGTCTGGCAGAGCCCTGACATACGTTATGAGGCTCAGATCAATCGGAAAGGGTAGCGGTGATCGGGAGTTAAAACACTTAAAACGAGGCAGGGCTTTATTAAATAATAAATATTTTTAGAGAGAGATGAGGGCGAGAGGTATGAGAGCCTGAACAATTTTGGCTTTCGACTTATGCATGTATTTATAGTAATTTGCTTTGAGCTCAAGTTCATACACGTACACATGCCATTAAATTCCTTCAACTGCACATGAACACGTCATTTGCATGAAATTTCTATTTTATTATTTGGGTGAAGGACATGTCTATCCCATACACGTACCCATCCGTTGTGATTTCAAAGGTTTTAGTTTTATTTATTTTAATATTATTTTATTATTATAATTAATTCACCTACTTTGCTTATTTGGCGCGTATAACTTTTAAAATATGATGTTTTATAAAACAATAAATATGTCTTTGGAATGAGAATATTTGTATCTATATTTTGAACCAAGTTTCATTAAAAACAGAGTAGGTTCAAATACAATGTATTTTTATAATTTTAATTATTAAACGGTTCATGGGTCCGTCTAATTACTTCATATTTCTAATCTTCAACTTACCCGTAATCTACCCGTCTAATAATATAAGTTTTTATATACTTTTATTTTATTTAGAAAGGTCACCCATATTCAGGCCAATTAATTAATATAATATTTCAACCAACTATATAAAATAGTGTTTAAAACTATTTGGGTTAAATATTTATATTAAAATAAACTATTTACTAGTTACTAGTGGTTAATAATTTAACCAAACCTATAATTTATATGATAAAAATGGAAATGTTACAGACGACAAATAAGTAAAACTGTATACAAGATTATTTTTAAATAATTGTCCCAAGTTATAAAAGATATTTTTGCCGAAGTGCATTCAAATCAATTTTCAAACTCTTTTCAAAATGAGTCAGTTAAGTTGTATTTACCAGTGTAAACTGACGTATTTTCCAAAAAGGCTAAGTGCAGGTACTATACGAAATAGGCTGGCTACTCCAGGCATCAATAATCAAGTCTCGCAAGCTCTAGATGTCGAAGTCTGTTGAACAGTTTTCCTTTTAATTTTGATCCGCCTGTGGATCTGTTTCAACTATTTTGTGATACTTAATATTACAATTTATTTAGTTGGAATGAATCTATCTTTTGCTTCCGCTGTGCATTTAAATATTGTGCTGTTTGACTATGATGATATCAACTACGTCACGATACTCCCCACCGGGCCCACCGGTAATACGTGGAAATATCGGGGTGTGATATAGATTAGACACGTAGTCAAGGCAGCTAGACCACAAACCATAGAAGAAGCTGTAGAACTAGCAAATACCTTGACTGATGAACTAGTACGTACACAAGAAGAAAACCAGAGGAAGAACTTAGTCCAAAAACTTACCCAAGAATTTCGCTACGGTAATTCCAGCCGTGGCAAAAACACAGGATCTACCTCCGCACCTTATTGTAAGTCCTGCAAGAAAAAAACATTCAGGAAAATGTTCCACATACTGCAATTTATGCAAGATACCGGGACACAAGGAAGAAGACTGTAGGAAGAAACCCAGTAATGGAGTATGCTTCAATTGTGGAGAAAAAGGGCATATTAAGCCAAATTGTCCGAAACTAGCTCCAGCCATGAACAACAAGACTACTAAGAATGCTAGAGCATTTGTTCCTACGGCAGAAGAAGCCAAGATGATTTCAGACGTGATTGCCGGTACGGTTTTAGTTAATGATGTTTTTTCTAAAGTATTATTTGACTCTGGTGCGAACCAAAGTTTTATTAATACTTCATTTTGCAAACTTCTCAATCAACCATTAACTAAACTTTAACAAGAATGCCTAGTAGAAACGGCAAATGGAGAATCTATTAAGATTACTGAAATCTTGCAGGGAGCAAGAATAGAAATTCTAAACCATAATTTTATCGCTAATCTTTACCCAATGAATCTGGCTGGATTTGATATTGTATTAGGAATGGATTGGTTAGTAGCCAATAAAGCCAATAGTCTATGTGATCAAAAGTCAATACAATTAAATTCACCCAACACTGAGTGAATTAAACACTAGCCTTTTGTGTTTAATCTCAGTTACACAGTTGCACATTCCTCAAATTTTCGAGTCTAGACAAAGAACATAGGACAAATCCTGGTTTTGTTTTATTTTTGTCTTTTATATTTTTCTTTGTTGTTATCCTTGTTTATGTTGACAGGTTTAAACATGTCGCCAAGATTCTTTAGGAGAAAGGGAAAGGCACCTGTAGCGGGCCACGACCATGAGGCCGGGCCTTCTCAAAGACGAACCTCGCCCATCAACATGCGTACAAGTCCCTAGGGGGACTGGAGGGCACATATACAGCCAGCGAGGCGGTCCGTCTCGCTAAGCTCATCACCGTCTTATCTTCACTCCTTTGGGCCCCAATCAGAAAATGAGCCCGAAAACCCACAGCCTTCATTTATCCCTCTCCAGAGGTCCAACTCTCGTCACTCCTTTGATAACCCGTCACATATCTTCCGAAACCGGTTCAACCTGGCAAACTACCTCGAAGAACCAGTGGGTGTTAACCCATTGGGACCGGAAGATCACTTTTCTGGAGATCACGCCATGGATATGGATGAGGACACCGACCCTATTGAACCACCGACCGGTACCCCCACACATCCCATAGAAATTTCTGATGGGTCATCTTTTCATGGATCACCTTACCGTGGTCCAGACAGCTACCAAGCGAGGTTCAACCAGTTCGAATGGTATTTTACACCCTCTCACCATTCATCGCCTCATCAGCAGCAGCAGGATCCTTCCAAGGATTCACGTTTCGTGGCAGTTACCCCGCCACCACCACCACCTCAGCAACAGCCTCCTGAGCCACCAAGGCGAAGGAGATCGAACACATGGATGTCCGTGTGAGGAGGAGTGCATATCAGCACCCCTCAACTATCGAGTGGCAGCCACTACCCACCACTCCAAGAAGACCAGCAGATGGGGGGGGGACCTTCAAACCCCATCCCGGAAGTGAACTCTGCACCTGTCATGCCACCACCATTGGGCTTTGGCAACCCAATTCCTACATACGCTGGCTCAGCAGCGTATAATCCCTTTGAGCAGCCGGCTCACACCAGCTTCAGCAATGCTGAGGTCGACCCATATTTGGCAGCATGGAACTACAACGCTCTCAACCCCGAGGGGCCTTATGGAGCTCCCTGGGGAGTCGGATACCCAGCTTATGGGTACCAACAATCGCCGCCCCTTCGACCTCCGCAACAACATCAACCACAGCCGCAGCTGCCACGGTTTTCCCCGCCAGAACGGGAAGAAATACTCCAAAGATTGAGCCAATTGGAAAGGGTAGTCCGAGAGGACCGAAGAAACAACCATGGATTCTTTAAGGGATTGGCGAATTTAATAAAAGGAAAAAGCAAGAAGGACCATTGAATCCTTTAAATTGTTGGTTGTATTTCCTTATTTTCAATCCAGCCCCTGCGTGGGCATGTCTTTTGTTTAACCCCTGCGTGGGTATGTCTTTTTGTATTCTGCCCCTGCGTGGGCATGTCTTTCTGTTGACCCCTGCGTGGGTATGTTTGTTTGTTTAAGCCACTGCGTGGGCATGTTATTTTAGTAGAAGTCACGTTTAGGGCAAAATTGTACTTGTTAAATTTTTAAAGGAATGGTTAGTTTAAAATTTTCATTTTATTAGTTATGTGCATAAACATAAAATGTGAAATAAATAAAATAACATTCCCACTAAAAGATCTATCATTATAATAAAATGGCAAAATCTAAAGCGGACACGACCTAGCCATATGTCACCTCAAGACAGGGCCAAGATGGTAGTTCCTCAATAAGATTCAGATCCTTGTTAACATCTCAATTTAGGATTGTTCTGCGTTAAATATTAAAAAGAATCTTACAGGTAAAACCTAGCCTAAATGTCATTGCAGACATGGCCAAGATGGTAAAACCGATTCAAAGGATTCAAAACCTTGTTAACATCTGAAAGCATATTAACATGCTTGACAAATGTGATTCGATAAAATCACATAAGTCATTCTTAAATTGGGTTATTCTAAATTCCCTTATTTAAATAATCATCCCTTAAGGATGAAGTGCCCATGGGCTATAATTAGCGTCCTCTGGGACTAAAGACAGTGGTAGCCTACAACTCCCTGTCAAGAAAAGGTAATGAACTTTGATTCAAACCTTAATGCCTCGATTCCATAAAATCTGGGCTTATAAACTAAACTTGTCTACGTGACTAGGCCTTTTGTGCTATTACTAACTTATAATTTAGGATTATGATAAAGATCCTGAATAATTATATATTTAATAAATTAACTAAAATGGCTATTAGAAACCATAGTTAATAAATTGTCAAAAGCAATAAAACTGTATAAGCTTCTATATAAACCTTGCCTTATTTGATTTTATGTGGCAACTAAAGCTACATGGCTAGGTCAGAAGAGGTAAACAGTCATCCAGTGGAAAACCATGAAAATACTAAGATACATGTGACCGGTGCGGAGCTGCAAGCATTAGTAGATAATGCTGTTACAAAAGCTATAGAGCGGCAGTATAATGAATCTAGCGGGACTCGAAGTAGGACCTTATCCGCACCGCATTCCAAGCCTAAGACTCATTCAGAGGCTCACAGCAAGCCACCCTCTAAGAAAGATGAGCCAAAGAAAGATGATGATCGACATTCATCTAATCAACACAGTGTTCCATCTAAAAGGATAGTGTTTGATGATAAACCACGTACCAAGTCCTGTACCTATAAGTACTTTGTTTCCTGCAAACCCCAGGATTTCACTGGGGAGAAAGGGGCAACTGATTGATTGACCTGGTTAGATGAAATGGACATAGTAGTTGACATCAGCAGATGTGCTGAAAGGGATGTAGTGAAGTATGTATCCCAATCGTTCAAGGGAGAGGCACTAGCATGGTGGAAGTCTCTCATTCAAGCTGCTGGAAAGATCCCGCTCTACAATTTGTTATGGGATCAGTTCGTTGCTCTCATTAAGGAGAATTATTGCCCGCAACATGAGGTTGAAAGAATTGAATCGGATTTCTTATCGTTGGTGATGAAGAATTTAGATTGTCAAGCTTACCTCACCAGTTTCAATACCTTGTCTAGGCTGGTTCCGTATCTCGTAACCCCGGAACCCAAAAGGATTGCTCGCTTCATTGGGGGTTTAGCCCCAGAAATCAAAACCAGTGTTAAGGCGTCCAGACCTGCTACTTTTAGATCAGCAGCTGATCTATCTGTCTCTTACCTTGAACGCGGTCAGGCTAAGATCGCTCAGGAATTCGGAAGAAGGCAAGAGAAAGCGTGAGGATGATAACTCACGAAGATCAGAAAAGAAGCATAAAGGAAGCACTGACTTCAGGAAGAAGTCTGGATCCAACAAGGGTAACCAACAAGCTGAGGAAAAGCCAAAGTGCAAAACTTGCCAAAAACGCCACTTTGGAAAATGCAGACTTGAGTCCAAATCTAAGTCAGGACCACCTACATGTGGGTTATGCAAGTCTAAAGAGCACAAGACTGTTGATTGCAAGAAGATTAAAGATGCCACATGCTACAACTGCAATGAGAAAGGGCACATTAAAACCAATTGCCCTAAATACGCCAAGAAGCCTGAAGAGGTCAAGAAGACCAATGCAAGGGTCTTCTGAATGGATGCACGAGAAGCCGTCCAAGACGAAAATGTGATCACATGTACCTTCCTCATAAATGATGTTTATGCAAGAGTGCGTCGTTTGTAGATAATAAGTTCTGTAAATTGCTGAATTTACCTGTTAAAACCCTAAGTGTGAAATATGAGGTGGAATTAGCTGATGGTACCTTAGAAACCGCCTCAACCGTGTTAGATGGATGTTTCATATCCATTAGGAACCACTCTTTTCCATTGTCCCTACTTCCTTTGAAGCTAGCCGGTTTTGACATAGTCATAGGCATGGATTGGTTATCTCGTAACCAAGCCCAGATAGTGTGCAATAAGAAGCAAGTGGTGATCAGGACTCCGTCTGGTGAGCCAATTACCATTCAGGGAGATACCCAATATGGACTGCCTGAGCAAGTGTCTATGCTCAAGGCATCTAGATGTTTGAAGAAGGGTTGTGTCATTTATATGGCACAGGTGACTATTGATGAGCAGAAGCCCAAGATTGAAGATATTCCCGTCATTTCTGAGTACCCTAAAGTTTTTCCTGAAGAACTACCTGGTTTACCCCCAGATAGGCAAGTAGAATTCAGAATTGACATCATCCCTGGAGCAGCACCTGCCGCGAGAGCGCCTTATAGGTTGGCACCAACAGAGATAAAGGAATTGAGGACACAGCTAGATGAATTGTTAGCCAAAGGTTTCATTAGACCTAGTTCGTCTCCTTGGGGAGCGCAAATCCTATTTGTCAGGAAGAAGGATGGATCGATGTGTCTGTGCATCGATTACCGTGAGCTTAATAAGGTCACTATCAAGAATAGGTATCCTTTGCCCAGGATCGACGATCTGTTCGATCAATTACAAGGGGCAAGCTATTTCTCGAAGATCGATTTGAGGTCAGGCTATCATCAATTGAAGGTTAAAGATGAAGATGTACACAAGACTGCATTTAGGACTCGTTATGTTCATTACGAGTTCCTAGTGATGCCTTTTGGGCTCACTAATGCACCTGCCGCGTTCATGGATCTCATGAATCGCGTCTGTAAGCCTTACTTGGATAAATTTGTCATCGTTTTCATCGGCGACATTCTCATTTACTCGAAAAGCCAAGCTGACCATGAGAAATATCTCCGTTGCATTCTTAAGCTACTTCAACAAGAAAAGCTCTATGCCAAATTTTCAAAGTGTAAATTTTGGCTTCGAGAAGTCCAGTTCCTTGGACATGTTGTTAGTGAGCGTGGTATCCAAGTGGACCCCGCTAAGATTGAAGCTATTATGAACTGGCAAGCGCCGAAGACGCCTACGGAGATTCGCAGCTTCCTAGGACTGGCAGGATACTATAGGATATTTATTGAAAACTTCTCAAGAATTACAACACCCCTAACTCTACTCACCCGCAAGAATAACAAGTTTGACTGGGGGCATAAGCAGCAAGAATCTTTCGATATTTTGAAGCAGAAGTTGAGCAATGCTCCTGTATTGACGTTGCCTGATGGAATTTATGAGTTTGTGGTATATTGTGATGCATCACACACCGGGATGGGATGTGTGCTTATGCAGAAAGGCAAGGTTATTGCCTATGCTTCACGTTAGTTAAAGGTGCACGAGAAGAATTACACCACCCATGACTTGGAGTTGGGTGCTGTTGTATTTGCACTAAAACTGTGGAGGCATTATTTGTATGGAACCAAGTGTGTGATCTATTCTACTCACAAAAGCCTTCAACATATGTTCAATCAGAAGGACTTGAACATGAGGCTGCGACGTTGGATGGAAACTTTGAATGATTATGACTGTGAAATAAGATACCATCCAGGCAAGGCAAATGTGGTTGCCGATGCCTTAAGCAGGAAGGAAAGAGTGAAGCCTATAAGAATCAATGCCAAGAGCATTGGGATAAAGAATAGTTTGAATGAAAGGTTGTTAGCTGCGCAGAAGGAAGCTGTGCTAGAAGCTAACTATCCTGATGAAAAACTAGGCGTAACTGAAGAACAGTTATCCTATGGCAAGGACGGAATCCTGAGATTAAATGGACGAATTTGGGTTCCAGTTTTTGGAGGACTTCGGGATGTTATCCTCCAGGAAGCCCACAGTTCCAAGTATTCCATTCATCCTGGAGCTGATAAGATGTACCAGGATCTAAAGGCAAATTATTGGTGGATAGGCTTGAAAAAGTCTATAGCTGCCTATGTAGCTAAATGTTTGACATGTGCGCAAGTCAAAGCTGAACATCAGAAACCGTCAGGTTTGCTACAACAGCCTGAACTTCCCACATGGAAGTGGGAGATGGTGACAATGGATTTCATCACCAAGTTACCAAAGACAAAGAAAGGAAATGATACTATATGGGTGATAGTAGATAGACTGACTAAGTCAGCATATTTCCTACCCATTAAGGAGACTTATAGCTCCGACATGTTAGCCCAATTGTACGTAGATAAGATTGTATCTCTACATGGCGTACCATTGTCAATAATCTCTGACAGAGATACCAGATACACATCACATTTTTGGAAAAGTTTCCAACAATCTTTGGGCACGCGTTTAAATTTTAGTACGGCTTACCATCCTCAGACGGACGGACAGAGTGAGCGTACAATCCAAACTTTGGAAGACATGCTTCGTGCATGTGTGATTGACTTAGGTGGTAGTTGGGATAACCACCTGCCATTAATCGAATTCTCCTATAACAATAGCTATCATACGAGCATTAAGGTTGCGCCTTTTGAGGCATTATATGGTAGGAAATGCTGAACGCCTATTTGTTGGGCAGAAGTAGGGGAAACTCAATTATCAGGACCCGACATAGTCTTTGAAACGACGGACAAGATTGTCCAGATTCGTGACCGCCTGAAAGCTGCCAGGGATAGGCAGAAAAGTTATGCTAATAAAAGGCGAAAACCTCTAAAGTTTGAGGTTGGTGATAAAGTTTTGCTTAAGGTATCACCCTGGAAGGGGGTGATGCGGTTTGGTAAGAAAGGTAAGTTAAGCCTGAAGAGCTCAGTGGTATTCACAATGTATTCCACATCTGCAATCTGAAGAAATGTCTAGCAGATGAAGCGCTAGTCATACCACATACAGATGTGCACATAGATGAGAGCTTGAAATTTGTGGAAAAGCCTTTGTCAATTGAGGATCGACGGGTTAAAAGCTTCGGAGGAAGCATGTACCTATTGTAAAGTTTAAATAGGATGCCTGCAGAGGTCCCGAATATACGTGGGAGGTAGAGTCTACCATGAAAGAAAAGTACCCTCATTTGTTCCAATAAATCTCGAGGTCGAGATTTCTTTTAAGGGGGTGAGGATGTAACACCTCGCAAAATTTTACCCAATAGAATAAAGACACGTGTCATGTAAGATAAACGTGTCAGGAACCCGAGTCAAATTAGAAGATGTATGGTAGGATTTAAAAAGTGTCGACATGTTAATAAACACCTCTGAGCAACCTAATTATAAATCCCAAGACCTTAATCATTATGATAAACATCTGATCTGGTTAGAACCGGTTATTCCTATGATGAATAAATTCAATTTATAAAGATTTGGGTATCTAAATAATGTTACAACAAAGTTTATAATTAAAATTCTTGTTCAAAAGAATCAAACTTTGTTCAAATGCATGGCAAGACCTTCCACAAGAATCCAAGGCAACATAAGTGCATGGCTAGGCATGCATGCCCTTTTCAGGACTGATCATCTGGTCCCATATTGTTACAAAAGACCCAAGATTCGGATTAGGAAAGTTGCATGGCTAGGCAAAGGTGAACCCTTACAGCCCGTAAAATGTCGGAGCTGGGCGACTTAAATTTAGAAAGCGGATGCGGACCGCATGGCCAAGGGCTTACGGTCCGTAAGGCTGGTAACTGGGCATTTCAAATGAAGGTCGGTTACGGACCGCAAAGCCAAGAGCATACGGTCCGTAAGAGATGCTTACGGTCCGCAAGGCTTCTTGCTTACGGTCCGTAAGACAGTCGCTGGCAGCAGAAAATGGACAACTGCCTGTTCAGCCTGTTGCACCGCCTTAAGGGAGTGGTTTTCGAAATCAGGGACTTGGCAACTGGTTTTGGCATTATAGGGACACATGGGACCATCATAAAACATCAGTAGACTTGGTTGGCGTCATCTCATGCAATCTAAGTTTGTATATATAGAGCATTGTTGCAACTCTTGAAACTTGCTCACTTCAAGTTCACTCAAGACTCATTTCTGGAGCTCCTCTGATCAGCAACAAGATTCCTTAGGCTTCCTAATCATACTTAGGACTCTTGTAAGTGTCCTTAACCTTCTTTAATTCAGTTTAGCTTAGTTAATTAGCTTAAAGTCAAACCGTCATAATTAAGGTTTGACTTCGAGATTAATCAATAATTGTTCAGTCAAATCTCGAATTAAAAATACCTATGAGTTGGTAATTATGTGGGTAATAAACCCTTAAAAGGGTAACCTCTGATTCCCACTCTAACTAGGTCAATTGTCGGGTCAAAGCTAATCTTAAAAAGTCAACATAAAGCTTATTTTCAAATCAACACATAATTAGCAATGTAGAAGACATGCAACCTGTTTTATCATTAATATAACTTGGTAAGTAATGTAAGAACATGTCTAAACATGTTCAACCCGACAATTTTCAGTTTAGGCTCGGTTCGGAACCGAAAGTCGCATAATTTGACTTTTGCTTTGACTTTCGATTCTGACCCATTGTAGCATGTTTTAGAAATTCCTTAGAGCCCTATTAGGACCAGGTTTCATGTTAGTATAACCCTCTGTGATTATACAACTTGGTTCATTAGTTATCCGATTCACATGCATGTTTCCGTTAAATGCTTATATTTGACTATTATGCCCATATGACCCTAAAACGTGATTTTGAAAATGTAAAAGAGTAGAAACCTTAGTTACTGAATTATAAAATTGCACCAAAAATTTGATATCAGTTTGAGGTCTAGATTAGGAGTTATGCTCATTAGCGTAAATGAAAAGCTTTTTTTAATTAAACGGCGTAATTAGCGTATAGCCTATCTAAACCCAATTTTTGATACAAAACTTTTTACCCACTGATGTAAAATAATATTTTAGGATTTTTAAAGATTTTTATTTATTTTTAGGCTGAGCATAATTTAGAGTTCTAAGCTTGATTCGGTAATTGCCGGTTTTGCCCTTTTGGGTTATAAAATGAGTTTTACAAATCCTTTTGACCCCAAACCTTTTGCTACTGATTTTATACGATAAGTAAAATATTTTGAGCCTTCTGGAATAATAAAAATATCAGCTTTCCTTTGAAAACCCGGAAATGGCTCCAAATCGCCCTTTTAAGCGTTTTTAACGCACAGTATGTATTAAAACTATTTTAAACATATAAGGTTTGATGCCTACTGATAATCTCAGTAAATTTTTATATTTTTATAGTAAGCAAAAGTTTTAAACTCAGATTTCCAGTTTTGACCTTTTAAGCCTAAGTGAAATTACCAAAATGCCCCTAAGGTGCATAGTTTGGTTTTAAATGATAAAATTTCACATATGTGTAATACCCTACTGTTACAAATTATTAACTTAAGTATTTTTACTGATTACATCAGACCTGTAACTCAGATTATTATTTAAACTCTTTTATAACTTTTAAAATGACCAAAATGCCCCTACAGGGCTTAGTTTGAGTTTAAATTCATTTGGGGCATAATAGAAAATATCTTACTGATGTCACAACATATTTAAGGCATATTAACTTAGGAAAACTGCATATGACTCATTTGGTTACCCGTTACGCATTTTCGCGTTCGAATCGGCTTATGTGACTTGTTTGCATAAATTAGCCGAAACGGGTCAAACCTTATCATTTTTGTCTCAAAATCCAGAATGTGTTTAGGTTACCCATATTAAACAAGCATACAAGCTCGTCGGGTCAAAACCACATTCTAAACCGGTCTTCGCTATATCATGCGGTTGAACCGTGTCTTCCTTTTGTAAACTAACCGGTCTAAGTCTAGGCTTAATTAAAGACCCGTTAGGATTCTAATAGGTTATTAAAACCCTTCGTTCCAGATTAGGAGCCCAGTAAAAGCTACGTGCACTTGCTGTATTTGATTTATACTTTGCTCAGGTAAATACTCTTAACTTATTTTCCCTATACGGGCTTGGGATACGGTACTATAAAAGTACCGCTTGGTCGGGTATGTAGTCATTTAAATCGTATTGTGATTTGTGTATTTACATAACCCGTTTTATTCTGTATTATTTGGTGTATGGACTTTGGGGGTTAAATGACCATGTCCCGGATATCCTTGACATCATTCAAAGAAATGGCCACGACCAAAGCACGGGGTGTAGGCGTACACCTGATAGATGCATTATGTAAAAACTGGTAATCCACTTTAAGGAAATAATCCTTGTGGGTATTATACCTGTGGCGTGTCAGTTAATCTAGACCGGCCCTACAAACCGGCCCTGATGGACGACAAATAAGTAAAACTGTATACAAGATTATTTTTAAATAATTGTCCCAAGTTATAAAAGATATTTTTGCCGAAGTGCATTCAAATCAATTTTCAAACTCTTTTCAAAATGAGTCAGTTAAGTTGTATTTACCAGTGTAAACTGACGTATTTTCCAAAAAGGCTAAGTGCATGTACTATACGAAATAGGCTGGCTACTCCAGGCATCAATAATCAAGTCTCGCAAGCTCTAGATGTCGAAGTCTGTTGAACAGTTTTCCTTTTTATTTTGATCCGCCTGTGGATCTGTTTCAACTATTTTGTGATACTTAATATTACAATTTATTTAGTTGGAATGAATCTATATTTTGCTTTCGCTGTGCATTTAAATATTGTGTTGTTTGACTATGATGATATCAACTACGTCACGATACTCCCCACCGGGCCCACCGGTAATACGTGGAAATATCGGGGTGTGACAGAGATTAGACACGTAGTCAAGGCAGCTAGACCACAAACCATAGAAGAAGCTGTAGAACTAGCAAATACCTTGACTGATGAACTAGTACGTATACAAGAAGAAAACCAGAGGAAGAACTTAGTCCAAAAACTTACCCAAGAATTTCGCTACGGTAATTCCAGCCGTGGCAAAAACACAGGATCTACCTCCGCACCTTATTGTAAGTCCTGCAAGAAAAAAGCATTCAGGAAAATGTTCCACATACTGCAATTTCTGCAAGATACCGGGACACAAGGAAGAAGACTGTAGGAAGAAACCCAGTAATGGAGTATGCTTCAATTGTGGAGAAAAAGGGCATATTAAGCCAAATTGTCCGAAACTAGCTCCATCCATGAACAACAAGACTACTAAGAATGCTAGAGCATTTGTTCCTACGGCAGAAGAAGCCAAAATGATATCGGACGTGATTGCCGGTACGTTTTTAGTTAATGATGTTTTTTCTAAAGTATTATTTGACTCTGGTGCGAACCAAAGTTTTATTAATTCTTCATTTTGCAAACTTCTCAATCAACCATTAACTAAACTTCAACAAGAATGCCTAGTAGAAACGACAAATGGAGAATCTATTAAGATTACTGAAATCTTGCAGGGAGCAAGAATAGAAATTCTAAACCATAATTTTATCGCTAATCTTTACCCAATGAATCTGGCTGGATTTGATATTGTATTAGGAATGGATTGGTTAGTAGCCAATAAAGCCAGTATTATATGTGATCAAAAGTCAATACAAGTAAATTCACCCAAGGGTGAAAAGATCACAATTAAAGGAGATAAGCCATCTCGATCCACGAAATTCACCTATGTGATGAAAACCGCAAGTTATGCAAGGAAAATATCACTAGTGTATATGATTTCCATAATCATTAACACTAAAGGAAAAGAATTGAAAGATATTCCCGTAGTATCTCAATTCTTAGATGTTTTCCCAGAAGAATTACCAGGATTACTGCTAGACAGGGAAGTCGAATTTAGAATCCACCTACTACCAGGGACTGCACCAATTGCCAAGACACCTTACCGTTTGGCACCAACAGAGATGCAAGAACTGAAGAAACAGTTGGATGAACTTCTGGAGAATGGATTCATATAGCCCAGTTCATAAGCATGGGGAGCACCAATCTTGTTTGTCAAGAAGAAAGATGGATCAATGCGTATATGCATTGATTACCGAGAATTAAACAAACTCACGATTAAAAATCGGTACCCATTACCAAGAATCGATGATTTGTTTGATCAACTGCAAGGAGCTCGATTCTTTTCTAAGATCGACTTACGCTCAGGATATCATCAATTGAAAGTACAGGAAGAGGACATTCCTAAAACTGCTTTCAGAACAAGGTATGGCCATTATGAATTTACCGTCATGTCATTTGGTCTAACCAATGCCCCAGTCGCATTTATGGACATGATGAACAAAATATGTAAACCATATCTGGATAAATTCATAATTGTTATTATAGATGATATTCGCATTTACTCTAAGAGTAAAGAGGAACATGCAGCGCATCTGCATACACTCCTAAATTTGCTGAGAAAAGAAAAGCTTTATGCTAAATTTTCGAAATGTGAATTTTGGTTAGAAGAAGTACAATTCCTTGGACATCAAGTTAATGATGAAGGAATTCATGTGGATCCCACAAAGATCGAGGCGATTACTAAATGCAAAGTCCCTGAATCACCAACGGAGGTGAGAAGTTTTCTAGGACTGGCAGGTTATTATAGACGATTTATCCAAGATTTCTCTAGAATAGCCATTCCCTTAACAAAACTAACTTGTAAATCTGTTAAGTTAAAATGGGGACCAAAACAGGAAGAAGCCTTTAGAATTCTTAAGCAAAGATTAACCAACGCACCCATACTAGCCTTACCAGAAGGAACTGAAGACTTTGTAGTCTATTGTGATGCATCTAAATTAGGTTATGGATGTGTGTTGATGCAACGTCAAAAGGTTATAGCCTATGCCTCAAGACAACTTAAGAATCATGAAGGGAATTATACAACCCATGATCTAGAGTTAGGAGCCATAATTTTTGCTCTTAAAATTTGGAGACATTATCTTTACGGTAGTAAGGTTACCATTTTCACCGATCATAAGAGTTTAAGATATGTTTTCGGGCAAAAAGAGTTAAATATGAGACAGAGACGATGGATGGAAATTCTTAGTGATTATGATTGTAATATCCAGTATCATGCAGGAAAGGCTAATGTAATAGCTGATGCTTTAAGTCGAAAGTATCATGAAAAGCCAAGAAGAGTACGTTCTCTCAAATTAAATCTGCAGATAGATTTAAATGAACAAATTAAAGAAATACGGGAATCAGTAATCAAGGATGATACTGAGAAATTGAAAGGAATGATTAAGGATTTAGAGCAAGGAACAGATGGAATTTGGAGATTCCATAAGAAAATAATTTGGATACCCAAACAAGGATACCTACGCCACCAAATATTAGAAGAAGCCCATAAGTCTAAATATACGATACATCCTGGTAGTGATAAGATGTATCAAGACTTAAGAAAGAATTTCTGGTGGATAGGAATGAAAAAGGGTAGAGCAACTTATGTTGCCAAGTCTCTAACATGTTCACAAGTTAAAGCTGAACATCAGAAACCCTCAAGTTTATTGCAGCAATTAGAAATGCCAATATGGAAATAGGAATTGATAACAATGGACTTTGTTACCAAATTACCCAAGACAGGAAAAGGTAATGATACAATCTGGGTGTTTGTAGATAGGCTTACCAAGTCTGCTCATTTCTTACCGATGAAGGAAACTTTCAGTATGGAACAGTTAGCCAAGTTGTATGTGAATGAAATAGTTTCCTTACATGGAATTCCTTTATCTATTGTTTCAGATAGAGATAGACGTTTTACTTCTCATTTTTGGACTAGTTTCCAAAAAGCAATGAGAACCAAGTTAAATCTAAGCACTGCTTATCATCCTCAAACAGATGGACAAAGCGAAAGAACCATTCAGACAATGGAAGATATGTTTAGAGCTTGTGTAATTGATTTCGGAGAAAATTGGGACGATCACCTACCATTAATAGAATTTTCCTATAATAATAGTTATCATACCAGTATCAATGCTGCACCATTCGAAGCACTTTATGGACAAAAGTGCCGAACTCCAGTCTGTTAGGCAGAAATTGGAGAAAAGCAACTGTCTGGACCAGAGATAGTACAAGAAACAACGGACAAGATTATTCAATTCAAGGAAAGACTAAAAGTAGCACGCGATCGTTAGAAGAGTTATGCTGATAACAGGCGAAAACCGTTGGAATTTCAAGTAGGAGATAAGGTATTATTAAAAGTTTCGCCATGGAAAGGAATAGTTAGATTCATCAATAGGGGAAAGCTAAGCCCCATGTATGTTGGACCCTTTGAGATTATTAGAAGAATAGGACCAGTAGCTTACCAGCTACAACTGCCAGAGGAAATGGCAGGGATACATGATGTATTTCATGTATGTAATCTCAAGAAGTGCCCAGCAGATGAATCATTAGTGGTACCTCTTAAGGACATAGAGGTAAATGAGAAACTTAAGTTTGTAGAGAAACCCCTACAGATTGAAGACAGAAAGATCAAGAATCTCAAACACAAGAGGTTGATTCTAGTCAAAGTATAATGGGATTCCAAGAGGGGACCAGAGTACACTTGGGAGCTTAAATCCGAGATGCAGAGGAAATATCCACAACTGTTCCAGTAGACCTCGAGGATGAGTTCTAAAACAAGGTGAGGAGGATATAACAACTCTCCTAAAATACTTATAACACCCCTGTATGTCCTAAAATACACCCCGTATACGAAAAGTGGGCCTCAAATACCTTTATTTTAATAAAAATCAAATAAAACAAATCTTTTACGTCGCTCGCGGGGCGCGACAATGTTAAGTAAGGCTGTTGCGGGGCGCGACAGACTGGCCACCAGACGTAACCCTGGGCTGCCACGTGTCCATGTCGTGTTGAACCTATACCCTTGACTCGCCAACCCTAGATCCTACCCTATGTCGCTCGCGGCCCGCGAAGTCTTAGCCTTCATCTGTAACGGGGCGTGACAAACTGCTCGATCAGAACTATAAATAGGGGATCACGGCTTCAGTTGAGAATTCGTTCAAAATCCTCTCTCTCTAATTTCTGATAGTAATTATAATTCCTGGGCATAATACCCACTAATTAGCGAAGCTCTGCCTCGATGTAAGTATCATAACCCCCGATTACATATTAGATACGCTGCCAATTGATCTAGTGCTCCGTAACGCATGTCAAGGCTCTGCCTGATTCAGTCGTTGGAGTTCTGTCTCGGGGAGGGTATAGCTAATGTAAATTTGGGTTATTACACTAACGCGTATGCATTGTTTAATTTAATAGATTTTAACCAGGAAATCACAAGGAAATACCTAAATTAGCAATGTGAGTAATTCCTCTTTTTACAAAGTGTTTTTACAAAACCTCAATTATTTTAAATTATATTTAACAGTGATTGAGTATTTGTGATTCTACAAATATCGTCAGTATGTTGGTGTTTTGTATACAAAATTTGTTACTACACTGTGAGTAGTAACATTACCACCAGTCAGGATTGACAGTACCGTGGGTGGTAATTAAAGTAGATGTAAACAAATGTAATTGCTGGATTACCCTCAATGTTGTAAAATGATAAAAATTGTTTTGATTAAACTGGGATTCACAAACCAATATTTCTTGCTGATAAAATGTTTTTAAACGCGTTTCAGGTAACAAAATGTGAAAGCTAATTAGTAGACAGCTGGAGAGCACTGAAGGCTTGGAAAAGTGGCTATAAAAATTACCTAAATAAAGAATCAGTTTTATTTCAATAAATTAGGGTTTATCCCTATAAACATGTTTGTAATGGAAACTTGGGAATTTCCCATATATTTATTAATTATAAAAATGTGGTGTTTTACTCTGATAAACTATTTCTTAACTACGGTCCTGATGAAATTTCCGCTGCCAAATTAATAAATACCGATACCACCGGCTCTGAGTAGCTCGCGGCCGCCCGCCTCCCGGGGCAGGGGTCGGGGGTTCCGATATTGAACAAAAGATGCATCATTCTGATTTTTCACAGACTTAAGAGATAACGCACTCTATCTTACGAACATTCATTTCTTTGTTTGGACACAATAATGAAATTGTATTTCACCTTCCAAAACCTCGGTTTCTAGGAAGGTCTCGAAAATTGTAACATTCCCAAAACTTTTATTTATATAAGATAAAGAAAATAAAAACTTATGTTATTAAACGGATAGATCATGGGTAAATTGACTGTTAAAAATATGAGGCGTTTTAGACGAACATAAGAACCGTTTAAAAACTATACTAATAAAAATACTTTATATTTGAACCTACTCCGTTTTTAATGAAACTTGGTTCAAAATGTAGACACAAATATTCTCGTTCTAATGGTATATTCATTGTTTTATAAAACGTCATATTTTAAAAGTTATAAGTACCAAATGATTGAAGCAGTTAAATTAATTATAATATATATATATATATATATATATATATATTAATTAAATAATAATAAAATCTAACTAAATATTCAATTCAAATTGAATACGTGTATGAAAGTCAGAAAGTTGCGTAGCCTTCAAGCAATTCTTTTTAGTATAAATAGGGTAGTCACTTTAACATCTACCCCTGCATTCTTCTTTTTCTTTCTCCTTCTAGCTATCTTTGTGTCTCATTATTTCATTCATTTTATTAATAAATCACCCCTAAATACTTCAAAGCTCTGCCCCGTTTTAAGTGTTTTAACCCCTGATCACTAAGTCGATACCCTGTCCGATTGATTTAGAACCCACCAACGCATGTCAAGGCTCTGCCCGACTAAGTTCGTTGGGGTCCTGTCTCGTGACGTAGGGATAAAGTTGAATTGGGTTACTATACTTAATGCGAGTGCATTATATATTTTATTAAATAGTTCAGGAGTTATACCCTAGATATAACAACCCTCCTAAAACACCCCTGACACCCCTACACATCCTAAAATATACCCCGTATGCGATAAACAAGCCCGTATACCTTTATTTTTAATAAAAATCAAATAAAAATAATTTCTAAGGGTTCTCGCGGGACGCGACCCATCTCCCTGGGTCTGTCGCGAGGAGCGACATAGTGACGCCAGGCGGAACCCGCTTGCGCCACGTGTCCCAACGCGTGTGAAGGCTACCCGGGTGACTCGCCAAGCCTACAGCCTAACCTACATCCCTCGCGGGCCGCGAAGCCCTATTGTGTTTCCTTCGCGGGGAGCGACAGGGTGTCGATCAGACACTATAAATACAAGGCATCGGCCTTCAGTCCCATCTCGTTCAGAATTCTCAACTCTCTCTCAAATCTCTAAAGCTAAAAATTATACCCGGGCATTATACCCCCCTAATTAGCGAAGCTCTGCCTCGTTGTAAGTATTTTAACCCCCGGTTACGTATTAGATACGCTGCCCGATTGATCTAGTGCTCCGTAACGGCTGTCGAGGCTCTGCCCGGCGTAGTCGTTGGAGTTCTGTCTCGGGGAGGGTATAACTAATGTAAATTTGGGTTATTACACTAACGCATGTGCATTGTTTAATTAATAGATTATAACCAGGAAATCACAAAGGAAACACCTAAAGTAGCAATGTGAGTAATCTCCTTTTTGCAAATTGTTTTTACAAAACCTCACACAATTAATAAATATATTAAACAATTATTGAGTATTTGTATTCTACAATTATCGTCGGTATGTTGGGGTTTTGTATACAAAATTTGTTACTACCTTGCGAGGAGTAACATGACCACAAGTCGGGTTGACAGTACCGTGGGTGATAATTAAAGTAGATTGAAACAAATGTAATTGCGCGACCGCCCTCAATGCTGTAGACTGATAAAGCCTGTTTTGATTAAACTGGGATTTACTCACCAGTATTTCCCACTGACGAAAATGTTTTAAACGCGTTTCAGGTAACAAAATGTGAAAGCCAAATCAAAGCCAGCTGGAGAGCACTGAAGGCTTAGAAAAGTGGCTATAAAAGTTACCTAAATGAAAATGAGAATTTGTTTTTAGGGTTTATCCCTATAAATGTATTGCAAAGAAAACTTGGGTTTTATCCCATTTATCTATTTTAAACATTTTGGTGTTTAACTCTGATAAAAATATTTCCTAACTACGATACTGATGAAAATTTCCGCTGCCAAATTAATAAACACCGATACCATCTGACTGGTTCGCGGCTCCCACTCCCAGGGTGGGGTCGGGGGCTGTGACAGAAGGTGGTATCAGAGCCACTGGTTTAAGCCATTTAGGTGTTCTTTTAATACCTAAACCTTAACCATTATGTTAGGAAATTAATGAAATAAATTATGTATTATTATGTGTAGATAAATCTTAATATTCATATTATGATTTTATGCTTTGAGTTCACAGTAAAGTGACCAATATGATTAAATGTACTCGTAGACTACTTAGGCGGATTTATTATATTTTAACTAGGCAGACACTTCTCTATTTAAAATTTCACTTTATGTCTATATCACTAGTTATTGTCTAAAAGGACATAGTACACATGGGTTGCCGATTTGTGGTAGGCTAGGGTTAATAAAATATATACATACACGATGTATCATACCATATGCTTTTAACCATGTGAAATCATCAATATTACTGATTCTTATTACCTAATTGACTAATAAATGCATATTAAATGGCAAAACCTTATTATTTAAACTCTCGTAAGCTAATAAAACATCAAGTCAAAAATAGAAAGAAATCTATAATGTTAATTGAAATAACTCAATTAAATTGTCTAAATATATATATATATATATATATAAATATATACGGTAAAATAAGATATAAAAGTTGGCTATATATGAAGCCTTTTCCAAAAAAAAATGTTAGAATGCTTTATTATTAGTTATATTTATCACCATTATATCAAGAGACGCGGTTCTAGTTACGCATCTATTGGATCTTGATTTTTAAAACAGACATAAGATGCGGTTTAGAAAGGGTAACAACATCCTTTCAAAACACCATAGCATCTTTTGATCACTCATGTACTTTATATTAACGTAAGTTTATATATTATAAAACATAGCCCAATATTCATTCCATGGATTACACAGAGGTAAACATTTAATATTCTATACCACCACTCGGTCAATGAATATGAAATGTAAAAATATATTTTAGTGATATAAAAAATATATTGTAGACATATATTACTATAGAAAAAAAAATTAATTATCGTATATTATGATTTAAAATTTAAAACAAGTTAAAATTCAAAAGTAAATATAAAAAAATAGTGTTAATGATTATTTATTTCAATATTGTTATAACTCCATCTTGATTAAAAAGTATGCTTAACAGTAACATGCAAGATCATGAGAAAAAATCATCATATATATATTCCATGCATAAAATTTTTCAAATATTATTAAATATTTGAGTAGAAACTTTCCTGTACTCCTTCAAATTGTTATATATACTAATATATTACTACAATAACTTAGTCTTTACATAATTCTAATTATATTTTCTAAATTTTAATATATAAAATTAAACCTATACATATTCTATATTATTTTATTCTGCTCAATATTATTACTAATATCTCAAAAGAGATCTTAAATATTTCATACAAACTACTGAAATATATTAAATTAATATTATTAAACTTTCAGTATAAATTTTGAAAAGAGTTAATTACTATTTTCGTGTCTGTGGTTTTTCAAAAATCACTATTTCAGTCCATTAGTTTAAAAATTACAATTTCAGTCCCTGTGGTTTCACTTTCGTAATCATTTCAGTCCACCTCCGTTAACCCCATCCATTTATTCTGTTAACTACACGTGAACTGACCATAATGCCCTTATTAATAAAAAACAAAAAGATATCTAAATGAGTTAATTACTGTTTTCGTCCCCGTGGTTTGTTAAAAATCACTATTTCAGTCCACGTGGTTTCAATTTCATAACCATTTCAGTCCAGTCTCCTAACACCCTCTATTTTACCGTTAAGTTTTTAATGAAATACCTAAATTACCCTTGTGTTAATTAAATAAAAAAACCATGGAAATTTAAAAGATTGTATTATAGGACTCACTTGTTAAAACACAACCCCACGCTACCCCACCCCATTCCATCTCTGCTCTCATTTCCGGAAAAAGTTTCCGGTCATCTTCTCCGGCATCACAACCCCACCCTCTTAATGTCCGGCGACCCATTAACCCACCCCAATTAATATCTTCCTAGCAGCATCAATTAACATAATAACTTTGAAAAATAATGCTTACCTGAACATTTTGTCATTCTAAAATCCCAAATTAAAATTTTGGAACCATATATGTAAAAATAATGCTAGACTTCTACTTCTATTTCTACTGAAGGCATGGTGGGTCGAACCCTACAATCCAATTTAAGTCCATATGTCATACAACAATAAAATCATATAAATCCAATAATAAAATCATATAAGTCCATATTTAATTAACACAAGGGTAATTTAGGTATTTCATTAAAAACTTAACGGTAAAATAGACGATGTTAGGAGACTGGACTGAAATGGTTACTAAAGTGAAACCACATGGACTGAAATCGCAATTTTTAAACTAATGGACTGAAATAGTGATTTTTGACAAACCATAGGGACGAAAACAGTAGTTAACTCTTTTGAAAAATAAAATATAGTTATAATAATAACAAATCATAATAGTAATAATAGTTATTATTATTATTATTATTATTATTATTATATAAAAACCATAAAAGTATTATAACAACTATATATTTATTGGCTTTGATTATTGCATTACAATTCTATTCTATTTGAAATATATATATTTAAAAGAAGTATAGTTTTATTTTATGACATATTATAAAAGAAGAGAAAAGATGGGTCTGATGATTCGTACAATCGGTACATATAAAAGAGAGTAAATAATTGAAAAAAAAGAATATTACAAAATGAAAACCCCTTTTCTTACTTGAGTTAAATTAATAATTTAATATTCTATTTATTTACTTATATAATTATTTTACCTGGCATATTAAAATTTCCCTAAACGTTCTAGTTATTGTTTCATTTTCAAGTTAGAATTAAAATGGATGCTCACATAAAAATAATTGTCTGAAATGTATGTTTAAGACACTTATTCTTTATATAGTTTTATTTAAAGATCAACTACAATGTTAATATTATAATATCTTTAAAACAAATTACTATTATTATTGTTTGAGAGATATATACATATTCTAATATCTGTATATTACTTAATTACCTAATATATTTAGAATCAATTTTAGAAAACGTCAAACTTTGTACTATCTACTATAATACTTCTTTGAATAAATAATATAATATACAATAAATTAAGAATTAGGTTTTAATATTTTAAACCAATATGGTTCAAACCATTAATTAAAAGTGAAATTGTTCCCATAAATCCATAAAGTTATATTTGATTAATTTATTTCTTTAAACTTTTATTTATCCATCCTTTAATTCCAAAATATTATACTCAATAAATTTAACAGAAGTTTATTTCAATATACTACTTTTATAAAAGGGTAAATAAAGTTGTGGAAATAAGCTTGACGATTGGTACCATCGGAAATATATTATTGTATTTTTATAATTTAAAGATATTACAAAATAATTTAGTATTATAAATATATGTGTGTGTGTGTATATATATTACATAAGTTTAAATATTAAACTAGAGATTTGAAAATTTTGTTTTGTTTCTAAATAATAAATATACACATGTATATACATAATAGAATCTCTTGATGGTATACACAATATAATAATCAAATATCTTCTGAAGATAAACATAAGAGAAAATAGCACTGGTGATTCTTATACAGACATGAAGTCATATAAAAAAAATCATGAAACATATTATGTTTTAAAAATACCATATGTCTCAATAAAATATTCCTTGCAATGGAATCTAAGGTTATATATGCATAAATAGAGTTAGCTGTAAGTATACTCATCACATCGAACCTAGCCATAGTGTCAATGAAGACAATGATATTTCTGTCAAAACTCCATTTTTCAAACAAAAGAAAGTTACAACCATAATAATACCTATGCTTAAACGAAAAGAGTTAGGATTTTAATATTTACTGGTAAACACCCAGGATAGTATTTAGACTTGAACCGAAGGAAAATGCCTTAGTATAAGTTTCAAGATAAGCTAATTACTTGCATAGATAAAGTGTGATGGTTATTGGTATGCCATGAGGATAATGACTAGAACAGTACAAGTATGATAAATAAGCAATAACACCTGGCCACTGTTATTTCTTGTTTATTAGTACTACTCGGTTCTAGAATATGATCCATCATGAGAATACTAATTTCCTTATTTCTTGATATAAGCCATAATAAATGCACTTTTAAAATCATGATTTGAAATAAATTCTATTTAAGGGAATTATAATGATAATTACCTCTCCGGCAAGACCGGGTGAGATGGGGTATATAAGGTCATGGGGTGTACTCTAACATCTAGAGTGTTAACAATGACATGGCATGTTAACTAACATTGCAAACCACTCCCTTTTTGTGTTAAAGTGCATTAAATGAGTTATGTGTTAACATGTTAACCCAATGTTAAGAGATTAAATTAATTATTATTTTCTTTTTTAGACAAAAACCCAATGTTAAAGTGCATTAAATGAGTTATGTGTTAACATGTTAAACCATTTTCTTAGAGTGAGACAAAGTGAAATGAGGAAAAAAAGTTGATGTGTCACTTAGGTGGAGTTAAGTTGAGTTAAAGTATACCCAAAGGCCTAATCGAATTCCCTGAATAGTACCATGACATGATGTCTGACCTATTTTTTGAAATATGAATCTGTTAAATACATTGACATTATGAATGTATATTACAGTATGTGAAATATATGATTATATAGATATGTATATCTATAAGGAAATCCAAAAACCATAATGATTGACAATTAGGGATAAATCACGAACAGGGTGTCAATGATAATTTTAAATTTAATTATCAGGAATCTCTCGTATAACATCTATAATTCTGATATCAAACATTATTTCGTTTGATCATCCGTCTCGTAATTCGTACGACAAGATGAACGGAAGGAACTCTTTAAGTTGGACGCCATCGAAAGTATATGAATTCCCCTTGCATTACTTTAGATTGTTGACGCATTAGGAAACCTGTAACTAAAAATTATGCTAAAACACAAAACATCTAAAAACTTACGCTAATAAGAGTAATTTTTACCTTCATTAAGAACTCTTGAGAAGATAAGAGTCTCAAAACATAGAGAATAGTTCTGGTCAAAGTAAAGTGAAATTCGAAGCAAGGACCAGAATATACTTAGGAACTAGGATCAGTGACAAACTAAAGGTATTCCTACACATTTCAGTAAATCTCGAGGACGAGATTTAAAACAAGGTGGGGAAGATGTAACATTCCCAAAACTTTTATTTATATAAGATAAAGAAAATAAAAACTTATGTTATTAAACGGATAGATCATGGGTAAATTGACTGTTAAAAATATAAGGCGTTTTAGACGAACATAGGAACCGTTTAAAAACTGTAATAATAAAAATACATTATATTTGAACCTACTCCGTTTTTAATGAAACTTGGTTCAAAATGTAGACACAAATATTCTCGTTCTAATGGTATATTCATTGTTTTATAAAACGTCATATTTTAAAAGTTATAAGTGTCAAATGAGTGAAGCAGTTAAGTTAATTATAATATATATATTAAATAATAATAAAATCTAACTAAATATTCAATTCAAATTGAATACGTGTATGAAAGTCAGAAAGTTGCGTAGCCTTCAAGCAATTCTTTTTAGTATAAATAGGGTAGTCACTTTAACATCTACCCCTGCATTCTTCTTTTTCTTTCTCCTTCTAGCTATCTTCGTGTCTCATTATTTCATCCATTTTATTAATAAATCACCCCTAAATACTCCAAAGCCCTACCCCATTTTAAGTGTTTTAACCCCTGATCACTAAGTCGATACCCTGTCCGATTGATTTAGAACCCACCAACGCATGTCAAGGCTCTGCCCGACTAAGTTCGTTGGGGTTCTGTCTCGTGACGTAGGGATAAAGTTGAATTGAGTTACTGTACTTAATGCGAGTGCATTATATATTTTATTAAATAGTTCAGGAGTTATACCCAAGATATAACAACCCTCCTAAAACACCCCTGACACCCCTACACATCCTAAAATATACCCCGTATGCGATAAATGAGCCCGTATACCTTTATTTTAATAAAGATCAAATAAAAATAATTTCTAAGGGTTCTCGCGGCCCGCGACCCATCTCCCTGGGTCTGTCGCGGGGCGCGACATAGTGACACCAGGCGGAACCCGCTTGCGCCACGTGTCCCAACGCGTGTGAAGGCTACCCGGGTGACTCGCCAAGCCTACAGCCTAACCTACATCCCTCGCGGGCCGTGAAGCCCTCTTGTGTTTCCTTCGCAGGGTGCGACAAGGTGTCGATCAGACACTATAAATACAAGGCATCGGCCTTCAGTCCCATCTCGTTCAGAATTCTCAACTCTCTCTCAAATCTCTAAAGCTAAAAATTATACCCGGGCATTATACCCCCTACTTAATGAAGCTCTGCCTCGATGCAAGTATTTTAACCCCCGATTACGTATTAGATACGCTGCCCGATTGATCTAGTGCTCCGTAACGGCTGTCGAGGCTCTGCCCGACGTAGTCGTTGGAGTTCTGTCTCGGGGAGGGTATAACAAATGTAAATTTGGGTTATTATACTAACGCATGTGCATTGTTTAATTAATAGATTATAACCAGGAAATCACAAAGGAAATACCTAAATTAGCAATGTGAGTAATCTCCTCTTTGCAAATTATTTTTACAAAACTTCACACAATTAATAAATATATTAAACAATTATTGAGTATTTGTATTCTACAATTATCGTCGGTATATTGGGGTTTTGTATACAAAATTTGTTACTACCTTGCGATGAGTAACATGACCACAAGTCGGGTTAACAGTACCGTGGGTGATAATTAAAGTAGATGAAAACAAATGTAATTGCACGACCGCCCTCAATGTTGTAGACTGATAAAACCTGTTTTGATTAAACTGGGATTCACTCACCAGTATTTCCCACTGAAAAAAATGTTTTAAACGCGTTTCAGGTAACAAAATGTGAAAGCCAAATAAAAGCCAGCTGGAGAGCACTGAAGGCTTAGAAAAGTGGCTATAAAAGTTACCTAAATGAAAAGGAGAATTTGTTTTCAGGGTTTATCCCTATAAATGTATTGTAAAGAAAACTTGGGTTTTATCCCATTTATATATTTTAAACATTTTGGTGTTTAACTCTGATAAAAATATTTCCTAACTACGGTCCTGATGAAAATTTCCGCTGCCAAATTAATAAACACCGATACCATCTGACTGGTTTGCGTCTACCGCTCCCATGGTGGGTTCGGGGGCTATGAAAAAACCATAGTTCACTTCATCCGTTAGGATCACAAGTCGTTTTCCTTTAATCTCAAGGCTTCACCATTGACTCATAAGGACTTTAAAATAAATCTTACTCCAAGTCATTGTGATGAACACATTCATCATGAAGCATGAAAATGTTATTTGAATAGATCACTAAAGTCTTGTAATATTGTCAATTAGATTGACACTTAAGAAATTTAGATTGATACTTAAGAAAATGGCAATCCCATTTGCCTAAAGTGATTTATTTATTTTCATTGTTGTTACCTTGAAAACCATGTAATGGGATACTCTCCCCAATTTAAGGACAAATCCTCCGCATAGTTCAAACAACATTGATGGTGACAGAAGCATTTACAAGTCCATCACTATTGTAAATTTCTCATAATAAATTTGCTAAGTTATTAAAATCATTTACAATAATAACATATATTTCTTTCATATGTTATAGTCTTCAAAAACATACATGTGTATTTCCATGTTGATGCCCTCAACATTAGATTACATATCTCGTTTTTATGTATTTCCATGTTATAGTCTTTCATTTGCTACCTTGGCTGAGAGGCAACTGTTAATGAAGTCTTCTGATGAAGATGTGGCTCGAAGGATGGTTAACCAGGTTGTTCGGTTGATTATGTCTCTCCCTGAGGGGTTAGAGCGTCGGGTTGCTCTTCGTCATGAATTTGATGATCTTAAGGCTTCTTTTGATGTAAGGGAAACAGAGCTTCAGGCCTCGAGGAAAGAATTGGCTGCTTCTCAGGCCAAGGAAAGTGAGCTTGTAAGCCAACTGGCTGCTTCCCGGGTTAAAGTGGACGAAGAGATGAGCAAGCTGGAGACTTATTCGTGCCAGTTATCTGAATTTAATGACAAACTTGCTAAGGACAGATCAGAGTTTCGTATGGAGCGGAATAAGTTTAAAGCGGAGAAGGCTGCTAATGAAGCATATATGGAAGAGCTGAGGCAGGAGGTTGAAAAGTTGAAGGATGAAAAGAGGTGGTTGATTAGGACCGGTGTTAGGCATTTCATCACCTATCTTCATCACAGCCAGGAGTTCAATGCTCCACTTGTTGGGATTTATCATAAGGCTATGGCTCATGGAAGGCATACAACTTTAATTGCAGGTTTTAATGTTGGTACTAGGGGGAAGCTATCGAGAGTCTTCCTGCTTTTAAGCCGGACTCTCTGACAGATTTTGTAAGTTCCGTGAAAGAGATGGAGATGTTGGCCTACCCCTATGCGATGCCTTGTCCCGGATGGTGGAATAGCCTTTTTATGAACTTTAAGGTATTGAGTCTGAAGGTCTAAACAAGGAGTTGTGCAAGCGGGTGTTTGCCATTACTTCTGCAAAAAGGGCCTTGTTCGAGACAAATGGTGAGGAAGGTGATGATGCTGGGCTTTCATCGAAGAAGTTGAAGATGAGCGAGGAGCCTGAACAAGTAACTTCAATGCCCATTCCAATTGATGTTGCTCTGCTATCTTTTGCGAGGGTTGAGTCTGCTCCCCTTGTCACTAAAGATGAAGATCCTGGAGGTTTGGATGGTTTGTGTGATGGCCCTCCTAAATCGTCCCTGGTTCCTCAAGGCGAATAAGCTGCTGATGAAGGTCTTAAGGGTTTGGACCCTGTTTAAGTGTTTTTATTTTGTGTTTCCAGGACTTTTGTGGTTGTCATGTTTGTAGGCCTTTTGTAATGGCATTGTGGTTGTTGTACCCTTTAAGGGATTTTAGTTGTATGACCTTGGTTAACCTTCTAATGCAACGGGAGCTGCCCTTCGGGGTGTTAGGCTTCCCTTATGTTTACATTTGTGTGCTTTTTCTATTCTTTTTGTGCTCGTCAAGTAGTTTGTTAATTTGACAATTTGAAATTGGACTTAACTTCTCAATTTGTTATCTTTCTTATACATGTGTTTCATGAGACTTGTTTGGCTTTTGTTAAGGGAAGCTATGCTTGACCTCTTTAATGTATTTGTGTTTGCAATGTCTTTTTTATTAAACTAAGGCTAGATGTTGCAGACGTCTTGGATTAAAATGTTAAAAAAGAATCGATGTAATTACTTTATCCTATCGCTTTTCTAGTCCATAACTTATATTTTTGTATGGTATATTGTACTCAAGCTTCTAGCTTCTTGCTTTGTGCTTCTGGAGCAGGTTTGATGTGAGGTGCTCACCCTCTTTCATGGAGTTATGTTTTTGTTTATTCGATCCATGGAGTAGTATTGGTTTAGGCACTCAATCTTTATACATAAAGGTATAGCGCCTTGTTTTATAGCTGAGCGATATGGCCTAGGAACTAATCCCTTTTTCATGCGTAGATATAGCTCGAATCCCATGGAGCTTGGTTAGGAGGAGCTCACCCTTAGGATAGGATAACAAAATGTGTTTAACAAAATTGCTACTGCTGTTTCATTAAACTTTTGTAGGCAAGTACAACCTCATTCATATTACATTGTTGGTCTCCTAAACTATGAACTTCTTTAGGTGCTTCCCGTTCCAATGTCTTAAGAGCTTCTGACCATCTGGGTTCTTGAGCTTGTAGGACCCTCCTTGATTTTCTTGCTTGCTAGCTTCATTGTTTCTGAGTACCAGATCACTCGGTCTGAAGGTTCCTTTACGAACTCTTGCATTATATATAGTATCCTTCGAGCTTTTGTTTGTATCGGGCTTCCCTGATTAGCGCAGCTTCTCAAGCTTCTTCTAGCAAGTCTAAGTTGAGAAGGATCTCAGAATCGTTCGTTGCCTTGTTTCATCTTGCACTTCTTAGCTATTGTACTCCTATCTCAGCTTGGATGACAACTTCTGAACCGTAGACGAGGCTATATGGGGTTCTTTGATGGCTTGTTTTTTCTAAGGTTCGTATAGCCCAAAGTACACTGGGAAGATCCTCGACCTAGTTCTTGCCATATCTTCCCAACCTCGTATTCTTCGGTTCATTTTTAAACGGGCATAACTTTATCTTACGATAATTTATTTTTTAAAAAATTATACCAAATTAAAGATGATTTTATTCTCTTTACTTTGGTGCAATTTAAAAAAAATATATATAAATGATGACGGTTTAAAAATTATGATAGAAAAGAAAAAAAAAAAAGGCAAAAGATGAAGTCTCTCTAGAGACGCTACAGCAGGCAGTATAGCGTCTCTAGAGACACTTTAGGCGGCTATTTCGTAATTGGTGTAGATCAATGGCTATATTCGTGAATTTCCCAAGTTATGGTGATCCATATAAATTGATGATTGAATTCTCTATCTGTAGACTGTACTTGATATGATATATATCGATATTAAATTGCATTGCATCGTGCTGTACAGAAAACAATTAAAAAAGCAGAACGTGAATCAGGTGTGGTTGATTTAGTGATCTTGCTGTTTTCTTTAAAAGGTAAGTAAACTAATTCAAATTTTATATTATTGTTTTTTGCGGCTGGTTCATCTATATAAACCCAAGGGTGTCTGCGTATATTTTCAACAATCTCATCACCACACCAACTATCTCTTGTAAAGAATTGTTTGGCCTTTGTGATCATGGCTCTATCAGGAAAGTTAATCGGTTATGTAGAGATCAGTAAGACGGGTGATGTCTTTCATGACCTCTTCAGGCACAGCCCGCACAAGATGGTTGCAGCAACCCCAGATAAGGTTCATGACTGTGAACTGCATGAGGGTGAAAGAGGGGCCGTTGGATCCGTCATCACTTGGCACTACACTCAGAGGGGTAGGGGTGGAATCACTCACAAACAATTCCATCACTCACAACATCCAATCAGGTTCCGCCATGTCATCAACCATTATTTCATCACTCACAACCTTTTTTAGTGGAAATACCCATCACTCACCACACCCAACAATAAACCCCACACCCCCTCACAATCAATTATCACGAAAACCCAATAACGCGTCAAGTTTTTGACGGAATCTAACTTCAACGCGTGAAGAAAATGGCCGGCGGTGGAAGTTTGGTATTTATGACGCGTGAAGTTTGTTTATCACGTGCAAATCTTCGACCACCCCGGGTCCTCTCATGGTATGTATCATACTTGTTAATTTCTTCTCGAATATTAGTATGTTAATGTCTAATGTAAACGAGTTGACCTTGAGTTCCAATTGTTAATAGTTGTTCAAGCTACTTGTTCATTATTTTTTAAATGTAATTCTTCTATTTGTACATTTATAGTTATTTCTATATATATTTACAGTTATATTTTTATGCATAATATATATAGGGCTTGGTTCAAATGAGAACCACCACGAGTTGTGAGAACCGTGAGAACTCATTTCCACGCAAGTTGGGCCAAAAATTTTTACACAAACATAGATGAAAATATTATAAACACATCTGCATAAAAAAAAGTAAAAAAAATTGTCGAGTTGGTAGTTTTGACTGATGCAATTTTTTTTACGCGCTGGTGTAAATTTTGTACGAAGATAATATTTTTTACGCCTCATGTAAATGTGTGTATGAGGCATTTTTTTTTCTAAAACAAGTTATTTTTTTATGACTTTTGAGAAAAAAATTTAGGAAAAAACCTTTTGGATAGCCTAGTTCTCAAGGTTCTCACAACTCAAGGTGGTTCTCATTTTAACCTATCAGGGATATGTATATTATTTTGTTAGTTTTATCACTAATATATATATATATAATAATATGTATTATGTAATTTATATCTTTATAATATAATATAATATAATATAAAAACTATTATATGTAAGTAAGCATTACGCGCTCTTAGGCTTGGGAACCTAGTCGGACTCGGGTCGAGCTCGTTAAATAAATGTGCCGTAACTTAGGGTTGAGCTCAGGCTTGGACTTAGTTGAGCTCACCTCATTTCAAGGTTCAAGCAAATCGATTCCAAGTAGCTCACGAGTGGTTTGGTATGTTTACACCCCTAACTATAATCTACTGATAGATTGATAACATTTTCTTGCATGAAAAAAGAGGGAAAGAAGAAGTTTTCAAAACAGATTATTGAAGCAGTGAATGAGGAAAACCACATGATTGTGTTCAAGGTAATTGGAGGAGACCTAGTGGATGAGCTATACAAGAGCTTTACAATCATACTTCATGTTGAACCAAAGGGTGATGGACAGGTGGCTACATGGACCTTTGAGTTTGAGAAACCAGATACAAGTGTACCCTATCCAACTTCTTTGATGGATTACCTATGCAATCTTGTTAAGGATTTGGATGCTCATAACAGTGACCACTAAGTGGTTCTACAAGCTCTTATCAAACATGGAAATGGAGGGAAGATCTGCTTAATTTGTGTGTGAGTGTGATTGTAACATGAATAAATAAATGGCTTGTTATGTAATTTCCTTTTAATATCATGCATGAATTTGTAATCTATGTATCCATCATTATTGTCGTTTTTCCTTGATTATATTAACTTCTTGTTTTATAATCTCTATCATACCATTGTCTTTTTCATAAAAAAAAAACACCACTTCTTTCCAATTATAAGTAACAGAATGTAAAAATAAAGTTTACAAGATTTCCATCTAAGTAAAAAAAAATAGATAAATAAAAATTTCTTTTCCTCCATCTCCTATTTCCAAAAAGTTAAGGAATAATCGATTTTATTAATTCTAACTATTGTCCGTTGGCCTACAACGGTTAGGGATGACAATCAAACCCGAACCCGTTGGGTAAACCCGAAACCCGACACATTTGGACGGGTGTGGGGTCGGTTAATCGGGTTTGGGAATAGTTTTTATTTTTTTCGCGGGTTTGGGACGGGTTTGGGATTTAGTGATATACACGTTTACCCGACCCAATTATCCGATAAACTGTACCCGTTTACCCGATTGTATACCCGATATAATTTCTTTTATATTATTAAATATGTATATATATGATACATCCATTTTTTACACATATAGGTATTATATTCCGTATACATTGTAGTTATTTGATATATATTTTTATAATGACAATACAAAATGTAACCGGTTAGTAGTTACCCGATGGATACCCAATGGGTTTTGAGATGAGTATACCCAATAAGTAATCTTTTTAAATTAACGGGTTTACCCGAAACCCGCGGGTATACCCGATACCCGATGGGTATTTACCCGCTAGAAACCCGACGGGTTTGGGACAAGCTTATCTAACCGGGTTTGGGTTTGGGATTAGCTAAACCCGTCCCAAACCCGACCCATTGTCATCCCTAACAACGGTCTCAACATTAAAAATTGTCACTGGCGGTCCTATCTTTTTACATATTTGCATTCAATGGACCCTGACTAACAGAACCTTAACGCCGTTAGTCTCTGGTCGCCGGAAAAATAATTTTGGCTGGAAAACTCAACCTTTTCGTTTGAAACCTCTTTGAAACCTTATTATGCACCATTAGAAACCTTTTCTGACCAAAAACGTTTTTTCGGCGAACGGAGACTAACGGCGTTAGGGTTCTGTTAGTCAGGGTCTATTGAAGGTCAATTTATGAGAAGGTGGGACCTCCAGTGAATATTTTTAAAGTTGGAACTGTTGCTAGCCAACGGCCAATAGTTGGGATTATTAAAATCCATTATTTCAAAAGTTAATTACCAAGCTATTTTCTTGTTAGAAATGCATAAAAAAGGAATATTTGATTCTTTTTCTTCATATACATATACATATCGTTAGTAATTATAGGGTTATCAACATTTTTAATGTGATTATATTCTTGAGATATATCGTTAGTAAGTTTAGGGTTAGCAACACTTTTAATGTAATTATATTCTTGAAATATGATTAAAGACTACACTCAAATTTTACACCAACTTAATTAAGAGATGACAATCATTCGTTAACATGGCAACTAGTTTCCATGTTTTAGATGGATCATGAATACTTTATGTAAGTTTAAATCTCGTTATATTTTTTGATATTGCTAAAAGATCCCGATAGCACTTAACGTTTGAAACTGTAATGAATAAAATCTTTAGTTATAATGTTTGATGTTGAGGGATTCAGTAATAATACAATCGTTGTGCTTGTGATGCTGGAACGAATAATGTATTATGATTTATGTTAGATATCATTTTAATAAATGAACGGGGTGATCGTATCCATAACTCTTGTTTTTTCGTGAATTGTTAATAAAAAAAGAGTCCATGTTAAGGTTAACTTCATAATACCTCATAATTATCAATGTATTTTTTTTAATTAAAAATCAATTTGACGAGGTATGACCTGGTTTGCTCAACACCAATCAGTAAAACCTATTTTATATAACAACATATCGTATTATTCTAGAACATAAATTTAGATTAGTAACGGACCATTGTAGTATCATCTTGCCACCAACGGAACCATCAGATTATATCCATTCCACTAGGCAATAATACCTATACACCAATTGAGAAGGAAATCTATGAAAAACCCCTTTGTGGGAAATATTGATTGATATAGAATTTACATATAAAATAAAATTCTCTGTAAATATTAGATAAAACGGACAATTTCATATATACCCCTACAAACTTCCAAAATATCATATGTATAGCCATATTGCAAAATTATAAATATCATATATACCCTTACAAAGTAGTTAAAATATCATATATGCCAAATTCATTTAAAACAATTTATTAAATGCCAATTTTACCCTTATTTTTCTAAAACTTTAAAATCTCATATATGACCTTTAACTTCAACTAATATATTTACTCAATTCTAGCATAACTATATAGCTTAAATATTATATAAGTAGTATACTATTATTTATGGGTAAAAATAAATTTAAACTAAAAATATGTTACATGAAATTATGAAGTGAAAATACGAGCATATATGAAAACTTGAAGTAAAAAATAAGGGTAAAATGATCATTTAATAGATTGTTTTTAATAAATTGGATATATTTGATATTTTAACTAGTTTGTAATGACATATGTGAAATTTTTTGTTTTTGTTAAATACATATGAAATTTTTTTAAAGTCTATAAGTGTACATAAGAAATTTATCCTAGTTTAAATCAGGTTTAAAACAAAAAGATATCGAATATCTCAGTGCATAATTAATGTGCCAAAATCTTTTTCAGTTTTTTAATCATTTTCACTAGCTCTATAATGAACACCAAAAACATGGCCATGAACACTTAACCAAGTGAGAAATCTGGAATTCAGATATTATATTATTCTTTTTTTTAACGACAAATTTGGATCACTGACGGACCACTGGAGTCTTATCGTGCCACCAGCAGAACCACCCGATCATATCTATCTCCACTAGGCAATAATGTCTATACACCAATTCAGGAGGAAACCCAATAAATCTGGGAAAAACCCCCTTTGTGGGAATCGAACCCATGACCTAATCGTCATAAGTCTTATTTCACCCCTAAGATACCACTAGGCTATAATGTCATGGGTAGATATTATATTATTCAATACGTTAAAAGTCATGTTTAGTATTCACATATTATATTATATTATTCAACACATATTATCCTATATATGTTAATATATTATATGTTAATAATTGAAGGAAAGAAATAGTAGAAGCACGAACATGAACAGTAAAAGCAATTTACTACATCTACATTTTCAAGATGCGGTAATAGTGTTTTTTAATGATTGGGTGTAATGGACGGCAAAGGAAATAGTGGCAGGCAGAATAATTGAAGGAAAGAAACAGTAGAAACATGAACATGAACAGTAGAAGCAATTTACTACATCTACATTCTTAATATGCGGTAATAGTGCTTTTTAATGATTGGGTGAAATGGGGCAAAGGGAATAGTGCCAGGCAGCTGCCTGACACTCTCCTATTGATCCAACAAATTTACGATTTTATATTGCTTTAAAATTACGATTTTGCCATTACTTCAAAATTATGTTTTTACCCCAACTTAAAAATAAATTCATGCTTTTGCTCCCAACTAAAAATTTCAATTTTGCCCTTGGCTCTAAATTACGATTTTGTCCCGTTTAAATTTACACTTTTGCCATTAGTTTTTTTTCCTTAAAATTACGATTTTGCCATCAGTTCAAAATTATATTTTTACCCCTACTTAAAAATAAATTAACGCTTTTGCTCCAAGCTAAAAATTTCAATTTTCCCTCGGTTCAAAATTATGATTTTGCCCCACTTAAATTTACGGTTTTGCCATTAGTTTTTTTTTCTCACAGTCAAGTTACGATTTTGTCCTCAACTTAAAATTACATTTTTTTCATCGTTTTTGTTTGTTTTCCTGGTTAAATTACAATTTTGCCCCAGTGTAAAATTATAGTCATGCCGGCAGTTGCTTGGCACTCCCTCATTGGTCCATTTAATTTACGATTTTATACCTGAATTAAAATTATGATTTCGCCTTCAGTTCAAAATTACGTTTTTCCAATCGTTTTAGTTTTTTTTAGCAAAACTATAAAAGTTTTTTTGTTTTTATTGGTTCACTCTATTTATTTTTTTTTGTGTCAATGAGCTGCCTAATACTCGCTCATTAGTCCTGAAAAATTACAATTTTGCCCTGGCCAAAAATTACGGTCTTATCATCATTTTAGTCTTTTCATAGCAAAATTATAGTAGTGCTTTTTTAATTGATTGAGAATTATTCGGCCATCACCCTCCAACACGGGCGGGGCATCAACTAGTTATATTACATTATTCAATATATTAAAAGTGATGACGCCCCATCTTCAAATAAAGGCTTATTAGGTTACAGGGTGTTGTATAAAGCCCATAGGGGCTTCATCACGCTACGCAAACCTCACGTAGATTTTGAGATAAAAATGACGTCCCCCTTTAACAATGATGGTGTGGGCTAAAACCCCATTAGCGCCCCTTTAACAATTATGTTGACCAAATGCCTCGATCCACCAAAAATTCGTCCCTTAACGTGCTGGCGGGGCTTCGATAGCCCCCCTGTTTAACGGTGGTGGTGTGATTGATGGCGTCCCAGGGCGATATAATGGGTGACATGGCAGGGTGGCGCGATGCCACACCCTGTGGCCTTAGACGATGTGTAGTGGTAAGGGAAGACAATGCCCCTACGCTTAGGCGTTTTGTGTCATGTGGCGGTCCAGTCAGCATGTGAGCATTATGGGACATTATATTAAAAGGGGTGTAGTGGGGCTTGAAATCTTGTGGGGCATTATAAAATTAAATAAAAAATAAAAACCATAAAAAATGCTATTGGCTAAAGATTGGGAAGGTGTGCGACATTGGCCAAAAAAAATTGAATAAAGGTGTGGATAAAAGAACGCTCCGAACAAATTTTTGTAAAAAACGTCCAGGGGGCAGTCTAGGGGCGTAGGGGGCGTGTTTTAGGGAAAAAACTTTAAAAACCCCACTATGGGTGGTCTTATTGATCACCAAGGTTGTAGAAATGGGGTTTATAATTTACCCTTTATAATGGGTATGTATAATATGTCTGCAGGGAAGATGTGAAAGAGTTGTAGGTGAATAACCATCGAAAAGAATAAATATTTAAGTAAAATGTGCTAACCATTACCTTGTAAATAAGAATAATAGAATGCTTGAAGTAATGAAGCTAGTAGAATTGGTGAAATGACGCTCAAGAACGGTAACTTATCAACACGGATGAGCGGAATCAGCCCAGTTATGGATCTGTGAAGGTACGGGCCGAACCGTTTTAGCAGCTCAATGCATTGTGCCAAACTACGCGGTTAGTAAATTGCTTAATTACGAATGTAGGATAGAAAGTTATAGATCGAATAGCACGTTCATACGAACTAATGGTAGCACAAGTATAACATGGTATTGAAGGTTTGACTTTTGAAGGTCAACAAAAGAATGAAATATAGATCCAGACTAATGAATGTAGCAATGTGTATATAAGAATATAGAGGGCGTATTATATAAGTTAAGAGGACATGAATGAAATAAATCGGAATTTACCCTAAGGGTGTATGTAGTGCCATGTAATGGTGGCAAACGTAGAAGGATGTTTAACTCTAGAGTTAAGCACGAATATAGGAATAATATTGACCAACAAGAAAAGGCATATATTTTTTATGAGATAATGAACAAGGTTTCGGGGACGAAACCTCTTTTAAGGAGGGTAGACTTGTAACGCCCCAAAACTCGGGTCTAAATATTTTGTTTGGACATTTTTTTAGGTTGGAATAAGTAAGTAGGATTTATTGGCTAAGTGGGATATTTCACTAATAACCAAGTTATCTAACTTGGTTAGATAGAAGTGGCTATTAATTAAGAGTAGAAAACAAAGGGGGTCAAATAAATAAGAAAGAACATGAGGGGCTAAAGGTGGGCAATAGGGATGAAGTTTTATAAGAATGTGGGAATTAAAAACACACACACACACACAAGGTGTGTGTGTGTCTCTGGTCGATCAAACAAAAGCACAGGGAAGGGTGAAACCCTAGTTTCACCAATTTCATCAAATTGGGTAGAAATCTCAAGGATTATTGGATGCATGAACTCGAAATGTCGACCACTTAAGTGTCTCTAACAACAAGTAAGTCAAATTTGGTGTTTTAATGATGTTTGATTAGGTGGGTGGATGATTAATCCATGAATTTGTATGAAATTAAGTATGATTGTGTATTAGAATCACCAAATAGAACTTGTTATGTGTATGATTTTGAGTATTTCCATGTTTTGAAGTGAAGCCCATTTAGGATGATGAAGTGAGTGAATCACCATATTCAATAATTGTGTAATTTTTGGTGTAGTATGTTGTATGTGATGAATTACTTTAATAAGTTGATTATGATATGAAATAAATGGATGCTTAGTTGAGTTTGATGAATGAAAATAAGAACATGGAAGATTATGCATGAGTGAGTTGTACATTATGCTTAGAAAGTAGTATGCACACCAAGTGTATGATAAAATGCCTAAGTGAAGTTAGGATGTGAGATTTTAGGAAACGGCTTGACATATATGAATGATGTATGATAATGATGTAATTAGTAGTATACTAACTTAAAGAATGTGCTTTAGATAGAACTAGTACAAGAGTTTAGGTTGAATGTATGTGTTCGTCAAGATTATGCATTAGAGGCTTGTACATTGTGCTTGAATGGGCGATGCTCGCCATGTGTTTTTACTAATCCCTTAATTGCGATTAAGAAGTGAATGTGTACTAAATGTATAACATATGCCCATACTAGTAAAGGATGATGTTATGAATTACGTTAAGTTGTCTAACTTAGCAATGTGGTTGTCAAATGTAGAATCATGAAAAGCATAAGTATGTGTAAATTGATTATGTGTATATTGTGTATGTGACTAGGTGATCATGTAGTTGTATGTTTCATACAACATTATGTATGAAATGAATATGATGTCATTAATATGGTCTACCATATCAACATGAATGCGTGTTCAAAAGTTGGAAGTATATGCTAGAAGGTGGACTTTTTGAAAGTCAACTGAGAATTTATAGCATGGTTAGGCATTTTGACATAAATATAAGAATCGAGAGATCATGGAATATGTGTTAGACCAATTATGTGTTATGTGCGATAACGAATTTGGATTTCGAAGATATTGAATAACGTGGTTGACAATTCATGTCGTATGCGTGTTAGTGAAAGTCAATGTAGTTAAGAGTTGGAAAATGTGTGTTAATATGAATGAGCATGAATACTAACATTATTATGGCATGAATGCATTGAAAAAATAGGAACCACACTAGCATGGACCAAGCATGGAAGGCTAACGGGTCAAGATGAGGCAAGGAAGCGGTTACGAACACAGGTGCACAAGGTAAGTGATTTCGATTCACTTCTTAGCATGTACGTAGTATTTAATATATATATATATATATATATGTGTAGAGAATTTTGCAAGAATCATCTAATGAATGAGAAGTATTGAGGTAAGTGTTATTTTAGTATAACAAAGGAGTTGTTAATAATGAAAGTAATCCAGTAGATTTAAACGAGTCGAATAATGTATAAAGGGAATTACAAGCCGTTTGCTTATAAATTAGCTTTTGATGTGACCCTAGGTGATAAACGGATCCGTAATTAAATTACGGGCGCGTAGGAAAAAGAATCACGTAAAACGGGTTAGTAGGACGAAAGTTATGGCAGTTTAAAGTTGGAATTTGGTTATTATTTGGAGCTGGGCAACTGCAGCTCAAGAATAAACTCATTCTGTCGAAATCGAGCCTTGGCGTCGCGCGACGGCCAAGGGGTATACCCGTCGCGCCGCGCGACCGGGTTAACTGTTGCATTTTGTTGTTTGTTCGATGTTAGGCCTAAGAAACTTGAATTGTATATTATGAAACAATCAAAACTTAGGTTTATGATGGTTTTAAAAACATATTTGATGTTGTGAATGATTTTCATGTCTCTAAACTTATTTTGAGCCGGTTTTGTATATACGTAATGTTATGAGCTACTAGATAGTGAAAGAATGAATTCTTATCTTCGTGTTATTGAAGGAAAATCTATATGTAATCGAACCTAGGAACAAATGGGTGTGCAAGATGGTGAGTGTAAAATCCTATGTTATGGAAAGTCGTGATTATTACAAGATGTATAGGTTTATGTAAACGTAAATGGTAAGCGCGAGAGCTTGAGTGTATGTGTGCAAATAAGAATGTATGCGTATATGTGTAGGGGTATAAGTTTGTATACACGTGGGAATTTAAGAATGAGAACATGTGTGTAGGCGAGATGTCGTTTATGTATGAAGGAATGGTTTATCATGTTTTAATATTGACGAATACTAATGATTTGTCTTGAGATTGGAATGTAATACATGTATGAGAACATCAGGTTTAAGAAGTATTGAAGTTGAACCCGAAGCAAGAGACATGAAATGGATCAAGTTTATAATGTCGAATGTTATACGGATTTTAATTGTATTATAATCATGTCATAAGATGTTGACGATGACTAATAGTTAAGTTGTGAATGTTGTCCACAGGTTTTATACGGATTCTTCTACCACGAAGGAAGAGGAGCAGACATTGATCGAGTTAATAGCGAGGATTGTACGGGAAAGATCGGTCGCCTAGTTTGGATTATGTAACACTTGTAGAATTATTTTATTATGAATGTTGTTCATTCAATCGGTAAATGTGAAACGTGTTGTATTTGAGTCGTTATGTAAGCATTGTTTCTAGTAAAGTAAGAAAAATTGTAAGGCTCGTTTTTCCGCTGCGTCGTTAATACGAATAAACGTCTTTAGGGCGTTTCAAAAAGGAGAAAACCAAGTGACATAAGAAAAGCTGAGGTGGCAGCCAGAGAGGCTGTCCAACAAGGCTTTTCTTATGTCACTATCGCATCATAATCCTTAATATATAAAATCACTTTAATTTTCAAAGGTCTGGCCCACATGTATACTTTCAAAGGTCTGTCCGTAGGTTCTTAGGCAATGTTTAAACATCTGCCCACATACAAAAGGGCAGCTGTTTATAAAAACGCTTCAAACCTCTGCCCATAGCTTCTACCCATATTCAAAATTTAAAATCCTGGCTTCAAATTCAAAATTCAAACTACATATGAATCTGGCTCCCTATAAATAACATATATAACACATTCAAATTCAATTTATCTCTCTCACTCATATTTGTGATCATATCTCTCTCACTCAAATGCATAGCTCTCATGATTGAGCCGGTTAATCTTCGATTACAGTTCTTTGTTCGAACATTTGTTGACTCTTTTTACACATTATCCTTTCAATATCATTATTCCAATATCATTGTTCCAATATCATTGTTCCAACATCGTTGTTTCATTGAAGCTCTGTTTCACACATCAACATTTCACCTCAGCTTTTCTTATGTCACTTGGTTTTATCTTTTTATAGAAAGTATAGATAGATTGTTACAGAATGCAGAATTTCCATATTCAGTTTGTTCATCTGCGATTACAGCTTTTTGTACTTCACATAATTTTTCCAACATCATTGTTGCAACATCGTTGAGGGTATGTTTTTTTCTGTAATTTTGAATCTTAAATTTTGAACTGATCTATTCTAATTCTCGCTTTATATTTTGGCCTAATCAAAGTTGTTTAAAATTCAAACAATCAGTTACGGGTTATATAATATGATTGTCAGTTCAGAGTTGTTTAAAATTCAAACAATCAGTCACTGGTTTTATCTCTCATCCAAAATTCAAACAATCAGTTACGGGTTATATAATATGATTGTCAGTTCAGAGTTGTTTCAATATAAACATATAACCCATATCTTCCTCATCCAAAATATAAAGCTAGAATTTTAAAGTTCAGTTGTTTTTTATCCTAGCGACTGTTGATTTACCACTGTTTACAACATTTGTGTCCGATGAAGTGGTAGAAGCCTCTGTTTGCCATGTAGAGTATCATTGGTGTTTAAATGAAGAGGTTTTTTTCTTTTAATTTTTTTACGGCAGAGGTTTAAAATTTGTCCTTTCGGTTTCTTGATATTTAATTTTATAGTTTTCCCATGAAAATTTATTTTTTAATTGTTTTGCATTAAATGGCTGCTGATATTTAATATCAATTTATTTGTTTATATTAAAAGTCTGTTGAAAACAACTGTTTTCCAAACCTGTGTTTGACTAAGGACTCCTGACTTACTATTGTTGCCTAAGATCTGTTGTTGCCCAACAGTGGTTTCCAAACACTGCTGAAGGGTATTGTCTGTATTCATAGATTCTGTTTAATCTAAGGACTGTTGAGTTACTATTGTTACCTAACATCTGTTGTTGCCCACAACTGTCATCCATTATCAGAGCAGAGGTTCTGACGTGGACAGATATTAGCCATCAGATCTTTGTAACTTCTGACACGTCAGCATTCACTTTTTCACTTTATAAAACCCTGTTTCATCCCCAAACAGAGGTTTTACTTTCGTCTCGAATTTAAAATTCATAAGCGGTTTCCACCTTCTTCTCCAACACTTCTTCGTCAACCTCTCGCAACTTTCAATTCCGATCATGGCTCTGATGATGAAAAAGTAGCATAACTACCTGGCTATTTTTGAGAAAACCGAGAACAATACTCTCTATCATTCAATGATTGTTCTTACATCATCAAAATATAAGGTCATTCTTACCGCAGACGCACCCATTTACCAAGAGACGCTCCGCGATTTCTGGGCAAATGCAAATATTGAGAACAAAACAATGTGGCGGTAAGTATAACTTCAAAAGTCGGAGGTGAATCAGTTGCTATTACCCCGACTACTATATCAACAACATTTGGGGTAAACGACTTGCCAGGTAAAACATCTTTCCCAAAAAATGAGATTCAAACAGACTTGATTGAGAGAGGATATGATGGACATTTGAATAAGGCAACTATGTTTAAAGGTAATTTTCCACCACCAATGAAATTCCTGTTCCATACTCTCTTAATCTGTCTCTCAAATAAAACTACTTCTTTTAATGAAATACCTTTGAAAATTCAGTCATTGGGATATACAATTTTGACAAATACTGATTTTAACTACTCCCATGCACTGTTTGCTGATTTGGTTGCAAACTTAAAAAACATTAAAAAGGGGAAAACTGCTACTATTAAAAAGGGGAAAACTGCTGGTTTTCTTATGTTTCCTAGACTATTAAGCTACTACCTGCAAAAACATGTTTCTCAAAAAGCTTTTGAAAAAGGTAAAGCTATTAAAATGAATAGTCTAACATCTGAAACTTTTACTCGCCTTATGGCTAAAGAGTTAGATGTTTCCAAAACTGAAGCAGAGGGGAATGAAGAAACTTTAGATGAGCCCACAACTGCTCCTCAAACCTCTGTTGCTGAGCCCACTGCTCTTGGTGATCACAGCACTACAACCACTGCTGTGAAACCCCCACCAACAAAACCCAAAAAGACCAAAACAAAATCCAAAAAGCCCACTGAAACCACCAAAACGGGTCCTCTGGAAGATGAGATCCCAGAGGTTAACCCTGTGACAACACAGATGTCACTACCAACCACTGTTGCTACTTTCTCACAAAATGTGGAAAGATCTCAACCCATAAACCAAACTCCTCATGATTCCTCACAAAAGGAACATGTTGTATTCACAGGGACACTACAATATGATGTCATACCCTCATATGAGAGTATGTTTAAAAGCCCTTCTCCTGGGGCAATGTCTCTTTCGACAACAAACCCTTCATCTTCTATTCCACCAAAGTTTGTAACACTGCTTCAAGCTATTGACATTCAGACTGATAGCAGTCCCTCCCACGAACACTTTACTGGGAGTTTAACTTCAACAATAGCTGTGTCTGAACCTGTTCAATTAGCTAACCCAGAAACAGTTGAGGAGGCTACGCCTCTTGAATTTCAGTAAATTCTTGATGGTATTTCAAGTGGAGCAGCTACTACAAATGTCAAATCCATTGATTTACATTTGGACAGTAGTTTCATCAGTCAGACTCCCTTGAAGGCAACCACTGCTATGTCTATCAAGGTATCCACTGGTGAGTTCAAGTTAACCACGGGTGAGATCACTAAGGTAACCATTGATGTAGAGGGATGTCCCCAAAACCAAGAACAAGGGGCATCTGCTAATGAAAATTTGAGATACCTCCTCTTTCAAAAGCAGATACAACCACATCTGGTGGGAATTCAGATGATCCTATTAAGTTAGGTGATGGATTAAAATAGCAAGATTTGACGGAGAGGATATCTAACTTGTAAACAACTGTTGCTGATATGAAAGATCAATTAAAGCAGTTGGTGGATGCTTTCAAAAGTTGACCTTCTCATCAGCAGTTAAGCCAAGAGCTTTGGAATTCGGTACAACCCATTCTTGTAGCTCAAAGGGAACTGGCTGAGATTCGACTTAATTCCCACATGAAGCTAATTAGAGTTATGGTTGAAGAAAGATACAAAGACACACAGGTTGACATCAAGGGCATAAAAGAATGCATTGCAAAGTTAACTGGTACTACCCCTGCACCTGTGTTTGAAAAAGACGATGAAGATGATGCTGAAAAGAGGGAAAAGGATTCCATGAAAAACTTTGGCAAACCAACACCAAGGAATCAGCCAAAACAAAATCCAAAGTCTGCCAAGCAAACTTCTGCAAAATCTTCTGGATAATCTGATACTGGTAAGAAAAAGGGAGTTGATAATACCGTTAACAAACAAACAGATAAGGAGATTGAACGAAAGAAGAAGAGGAAGCATACAAAATAGGAATACGAAGTGCTCAACATTGGAACCTCAAATAGAAGAAAATCACACAAACACAACAAATCTCCTATTGTCATATTTCCTAAACCAATATCACCACCAGAAAAACCAACCACTGCTGCGAAACTTAAAACCACTGCTGAACCTAAGAAGCCAGATTCTGATACACCTAAAACAAAACTCTCACCAGAAAAATCACCTGTCAAAAAGCAGAACGAAAAATCCTCATCACCACTACCAACCTCCACTGAAACAATTGTTGATGCAACAAATGCTTCAACATATGTTAAGACAACAGCGGTTGAGACACCAATTGTTTCAACAGTTGTTAGTCAATCCACTGATTCTACCCAATTTCAATTCCCATCACAATCAACCCTTACACTCATAGCACGTTTTTCTTCCCAAACTCCTCCTTCTCCAAAATCTGTTTACACAAGAAAGAGAAAATTCATGGTGCATGAAGAAGAGAAGGAAGAAAAAGATATACCTGCACCAATTCCGTTATCAGCTACTCCATTCATTCAAACTTCACCCAAACCATTCGTTCCACCTCCATCAACAAAAATCAACCAATTGGTAGTAAATTTCCCTCTGGAACTGCTTGCAGTTCAAGATGAAATGACTCAATTTTACACAGAGGATGATCCATCCAAAAGAACCTTCCCATCTCTTCATGGATTCGAAACTCCAAAGAATATTGATGAATATCTGGAGCTAAAGGGCAAGCAAGTAGAATATCAGGCAAAAGAAGAGAGTAAAGGGCTAGGAGACATTAAGTTATCCGGTCGCATGCAACATTGGCTTAGTCAAATCAAGAAGTTAGAAGATTTTGCTAGAGACCTGAGTAAGAATATGTCAAATCTGTCACCAAATGCTGAGCTACAAAAGACATTAAGGAATGATTTCTTGAACATTATCATGGATACCAAGCCCTACGAAGCCTACAGGTCTGATTTCAAAGACTGGCCCCTTGAAGCAATTAAAGAGGAAGTTAGTAAAATTGAAAAGATGAATATAGATCCTCAAATGCAAAAATCTGCTCCCAACTGGAAACAATACAAAAAGGTTGAAGTGGATGAAGTGTTGAAGTACAAGAGAATGAGGGCAGAACTTGTAGCAGCTAAGTATGTGTCACGACCCCCATCCCACCCTGGACGGAATCGGGAGTTGCGAACAGTCCAGTGGTACCGGTGATTATTTTGAAAACGTTGCAGCGGAAATTTCCTCAGAACCGTGAGTTAGGAAAAATATCAGAGTTTAGAAACACCGGATTTTATTTATTTTAAATAGATGGGATAAACCCATGTTTTACAATGGTAGCTTTAATAAAGATAAATTTTATTATATAAAACAATATTTCTTAATTTTTATTTAATTTAATAAAATAAGCCACGTCTTGATGCCTTTCAGTGCCGTATCCATCTCTTACTCCGATTTACTGTAATTACCTGAAAAGTGTTTTAAAAAGTTTTGTCAGCGGGAAATACTGAGTGAGTTCATTCATTTTACGAAAACGACTCAATTGTTATAATTTACAGTATTAAGAGAGATTACAATGTTTCTGATATCAAACCAACTACCCACAGTACTTGTCACTCGAATCTTTACGGTGACTGTGGTCATATCACCATTGGCTGCCCCAATGAATGACGAATATCACTAATTAGGTTCGCCCACCTAACGTGATACTTTATAGGTACGCTCACCTAACAACAGTAATGTGCACACTACCCCACATACCGGCTGTAAATTGGTGATTACATAAACTTAATCACTGTAATTATAACTTTAAAAATATTTAAGAATTTATAAAGCAATTTGATAAAAAGAGAATGACTCACAGATAATCATGCAGATTCATACGGACAGAATTTAGTCTACAGATAAGCCTTGATATATTGCAGATTTATACAGGCAGGGCTTAGCCTATTGATTTTGCCTTGTAACCTAGTGCATACGAACTAGGTAGGTAACTTAATACAATAATTACGATAACTCACGAGATCAAATTCTTACAATGAACGACAAAGTGCAATACTTCATCCATCGAATTAACGATGATCCGTCAAATTAATGACGAACGACAAAGTATAATACTTCATCCATCGAATTAACGATGATCCGTCAAATTAATGACGAACGATAAAGTATAACCCTAGTGTGGGCGGCACTTAAACATCCATTGGATATATTGATCGGTCGGAAAATGAATCATAATAGCGATTAAGTTAATACCCTGTATCGTAGCAGAATTTGAGCTAGTGTGTGTTTGGTAGTAATAAAAATATATATATTTGTAATTTAAGTATAGTACCCCTGATTCAATCTTATCCCGATGTCCCGAGACAGAACCCCAACGAACTTAGTCGGGCAGAGCCCTGACATGCGTTATGGGCTCAGATCAATCAGAAAGACTAGCGGTGATTGGGAGTTAAAACACTTAAAATGGAGCAGAACCTTATTATTATTATAGCGTAAATAAAAGAAATATATATATATATTGAGAGTGTAGGCGAGACAACAAAAAGGAAAGAAAAGAAAAAGAATGGCTGTTGGAAGGTTGGACAGTTTACGTATTTATACTAAATTAAACTTGGAGGCTACTCTTCTTTCTTCTTATCCCTATCCCTACGTGTCTTATTTGAAATGATTGTGAATTGTTGTCATGCATGTAGAAACTTCTCAATTTCATTTGTAAACTTTATTATTTATTTTATTATTTTATGTTTTATTACCACATAATTGATTAAATTCATATTATTTTACTTTATTTAATTTATATGTTTATCTTTTATTATTTACTATTTATTAAAATCGGACATGTAGTCTAAAATTCTAAATTTCAAATATTAAGTTTATTATTTTTATTATTATATATCTTATATTTAATTTAACTGCTTCACTTATTTGACGCTTATAACTTTTAAAATATAACATTTTATAACATAATAAATATGTCATCCGAACGAGTATATTTTTGTCTACATTTGGGTCTAGGTTTCATTAAAAATAGAGTAGGTTAAAAATACAATGTATTTTATAATTTAATTTATTATATGATTCCTAGGCCCATCTAGGAACTTCATATTTCTTACGGTCAACCTACCCGTAAGTTACCTGTCTAATAATATAAGCTTTTATAGACTTTTATTTTATTAGAAAAGTCACTCATATTCGGGCCAATTTATTAGTATAATATTTCAACCAACTATATGTATAATAGTTTTTAAAACTATTTAGGTTGAATATTTATATTAAAAGTAAACTAGTTACTTTTTACTAGTGGTTAATAAATTTACCCAAACCTATGGTAAAAATAGGGATGTTACATTCTCCCCACCTTGTTTTAAATCTCGTCCTCGAGATTTGGATTATGATATTTCTTTTAGACTTATGTCATATTTTAGTCAATAAAATAATATTTAAAGTAGATGACTCAGAATCAAAAGATTAAATTTTGTGAATATGAGTTGTATAATAAATAGGAATCAATAGTTCAACTGAATTAGTTAAGAAATTGATGACAAAAGAATGAGATGAAATTATATTATTTCCAAAGTGACTAGGTTCAAGCCAAAAGATATATATGATCAATAGATATTTTAAAATGAATGTGAAAGACTTCTAGAATTAATAAAAATTAATTGTCAAAAGAAAGCTTACTTTGATTGGCAATTGAGGAAGACTTAGAATTTACAAGCTTGAATGAAATAGAAGTATGAAAAATGATTTGTCAAATATTTATGAGAAAATCAAAGTGTTGAGATGAGTGAATTGCAGGGATACACCAAAAGACAATAAAGTTAGTGTATCTTTATTTTAGAGTTCGTATCTTAAGTGATGATCGTGAGATAATAGATTACGTCTAGATGATCGCGAAATCCTATAATATCGTTATAACTATATTTAGATATGTTAAACTCTTATTTAGTATTTTAAATTTCCGGTCACCTTTATGTATAAATTTTGATATGATATACATATACATGATTTATACTGTATATTCACATATATTATATTGTATATTCGATTTTTCTTATATATATATAGTTATCACAGTATAATTTAGCAGTTATAAATAATCTTTTTTTTTTTATATATAAAAATATATATATATTTATATATAGAGAAAATTTTACTTTATATCAAATATTTTTATAAAGAAAATTTATATAGGATTATATATATATCAATTTTTTATGAATATATGAGGATATATTTATGTGAAAAAAAATTCCATATAGATATGGAGTCTACGTTTCATAAGAAAATAAAATATATATATATTTTTTTTTAACTAGTCATTATCATGGTTAGATATTGGTTAGTGCTGCCTTGTTTAAGCATAGGTGGCCAGTCCATGCCTAACTAAGGCTAGGTTACCCAATATTTGCCCTTGACAATAACCCTAGTATTTTAAAATAATACTAACACTATTATTATTTAATATTTTCTTACTAATAATAAAACTGATATTAGTATTACATAACTAAACATACACTTAAATGGAAAAATTTCTAATAAAATTGGTGAAACCAGCCGTCCCCAGGATCGAACCTGGGTCTAGGCCACACCCTTTCGCGCGCCTAGCCAACCGAGCTAAGTGCCTAGTTTGTGAAAATTTCTATTTTAAATATAAGCACATGTACAATAAATTCTGTACTTCTTATTATGAGTCACATACTTATCCTCCTTATGTTGACTAATAATATAGTAATACTATTAGGTAATCACTTATGTAAGTTTATATATAAAATAAATTTTATATAATGTTTTTCGATTGAAGATGTTAAAATAATAATTTATCATGAAAGGCTAGATTGATGTTGTAAAAATCATTTAAGAGATACATTAAAATATGACAAGAATTTGTGTATCATTATCTTAATACATGATTTGTGTTAAGATAACTTTTATAAATATCCGTATATGATATATATATATAAATGAGATTAGTGCAAGTTTTAAATTTTATGAAAACGTTAGTACAAGGTGACCGTGATAGAAAAAATGATTTAGTGAAGTCGAAGACCAAATAAGCATTTTATAGTTCTAGAGAATTGAAGTGTTTGTTGGGATTATGTTGAATATGATAGCTTTAATCCATCATATGGGAATTTGAGATGAATATGTAATGCGAACAAGTTCAAGCAATTGAACTTGGTTTTATCACAACGAGTTTATGTAATAAGAAAGTTCGGACATGGTTACAACAAAATCATGTATGTCAAAGAAAATTGAGTTTCTCAAGAAATTTATTGACTCGATATCAAAGAATTATCGTTTTGTAATAATGTGGTTTACAGTACCAAAAATCAAGTATAGCGAAATGATATTTGAGTTTTGATAAAATAACAAATTGGAATGAAACCCTTCAGTGGTCTTCATAAATTAAACGAACCACATGCGCAACAAACGGTGCATGTGTAACGTGTGGATTTACCAAAAAAATGAAATGAATCAATATTCGTTACTATGAAATAAATCCTCCTGGTATGATGACTGTTTAGGAAAAGTAGAAATGCGAAAGTCAACTTATTATATGCAGAAGTCGGAATTTTCAACAAAAGAAATATAAGAACTTTTATCTGGAATTTCGAGTGATAACCGTTTATTAAATGACATTACCAGGGAATGTCAAATAAAATGAAATAGGGAATTTTGCAAAGGTATATGACTCCTTTTGCAGTGATAATAATTATGACTCTGATTAGACTGTGCACTGATGATTGTGAAATCTTGTTACAACGTACCTCAGCGAAATTTCATGTTGCTTGTAGGATCATGTGGCAAAGTGCTCTTTTTTTATTAGTAGCTTTTCCACTAACGGGATTAGCCTTGTTGCCATTGTGCCCAATTATATTTTTCAAAGGTCTTGCCTTTAGAAGTCGTGTGTGACATACTTTAACGTCTGTGGACGTAAAATTAAATTTTCATGTGTTTTTCTTGTGCATTAGCACAACTTTACATGCTTCTTACTTGCGTTAATAGTTTATGGTAACGCGTTAGAAATTCTTTTGATGACGTTTTATCTTAAAGGGTTTCCATTGTTTGAGCTACGAGACAGATGATTAAACGAAATAATGTTTGGTATCGGAAAAGAAATTCCTGATAAAGAAATCTAGACACAGATACTTGTGCTTTATTCCTATTTGACTTTTGGAATTCTTTATAGATATAATTATCTATATAATCACATATTTCACATGCTGTAATATACATACCCTTAATAAGATCATGTATTTAACAGATTCATATTTCCAAAGCAATTCAGATATCAGATCATGATACTATTTAGGGAAATCTTGTCACTTGTTTGACATATTATTTACCCCGTCTTATCCGGTTCGCGCCGGAGAGGTAACCCCGTTATATCCGGACAAGCTGGAGAGTCTGCTACACCATACCCAGTCTTGCCGGAGAAAATTTTCTATTTCTCATAAATAGTATCTTTTCAAGATTTTGAAAAGTGCCTCTTTTATTAGGGCTTTTATCTAGAATCAAGGAAATTTGTATTCCCATAACATATCTTATTCTAGACCAAGTAATATCAACAAGCAATAATTACTATTAATTCTTGCTTATTTATCATATCTTGCAATATTCTAATTACCATTCTTATGGTATATCAAAACCAATCATACTTTATTCACATAAGTACTTAGCTTATCTTGAAGCTGATACTAAGGCATCTTTTCTTAAGTTCAAGCCTAAATGCTATCATGTGTGCTACCAGTTAATAGTAATCTCCTAACTCTTTTATATGAACTTAGGTATTATTGTCACAACACCTAAAGGCTTGAAGCAGTGGCTCTTTGAGTTGGCTCTGATACCACCTTCTGTCACGACCCCCATCCCACCCTGGACGGAATCGGGAGTTGCGAACAGTCCAGTGGTACCGGTGATTATTTTGAAAACGTTGCAGCGGAAATTTCCTCAGAACCGTGAGTTAGGAAAAATATCAGAGTTTAGAAACACCGGATTTTATTTATTTTAAATAGATGGGATAAACCCATGTTTTACAATGGTAGCTTTAATAAAGATAAATTTTATTATATAAAACAATATTTCTTAATTTTTATTTAATTTAATAAAATAAGCCACGTCTTGATGCCTTTCAGTGCCGTATCCATCTCTTACTCCGATTTACTGTAATTACCTGAAAAGTGTTTTAAAAAGTTTTGTCAGCGGGAAATACTGAGTGAGTTCATTCATTTTACGAAAACGACTCAATTGTTATAATTTACAGTATTAAGAGAGATTACAATGTTTCTGATATCAAACCAACTACCCACAGTACTTGTCACTCGAATCTTTACGGTGACTGTGGTCATATCACCATTGGCTGCCCCAATGAATGACGAATATCACTAATTAGGTTCGCCCACCTAACGTGATACTTTATAGGTACGCTCACCTAACAACAGTAATGTGCACACTACCCCACATACCGGCTGTAAATTGGTGATTACATAAACTTAATCACTGTAATTATAACTTTAAAAATATTTAAGAATTTATAAAGCAATTTGATAAAAAGAGAATGACTCACAGATAATCATGCAGATTCATACGGACAGAATTTAGTCTACAGATAAGCCTTGATATATTGCAGATTTATACAGGCAGGGCTTAGCCTATTGATTTTGCCTTGTAACCTAGTGCATACGAACTAGGTAGGTAACTTAATACAATAATTACGATAACTCACGAGATCAAATTCTCACAATGAACGACAAAGTGCAATACTTCATCCATCGAATTAACGATGATCCGTCAAATTAATGACGAACGACAAAGTATAATACTTCATCCATCGAATTAACGATGATCCGTCAAATTAATGACGAACGATAAAGTATAACCCTAGTGTGGGCGGCACTTAAACATCCATTGGATATATTGATCGGTCGGAAAATGAATCGTAATAGCGATTAAGTTAATACCCTGTATCGTAGCAGAATTTGAGCTAGTGTGTGTTTGGTAGTAATAAAAATATATATATTTGTAATTTAAGTATAGTACCCCTGATTCAATCTTATCCCGATGTCCCGAGACAGAACCCCAACGAACTTAGTCGGGCAGAGCCCTGACATGCGTTATGGGCTCAGATCAATCAGAAAGGCTAGCGGTGATTGGGAGTTAAAACACTTAAAATGGAGCAGAACCTTATTATTATTATAGCGTAAATAAAAGAAATATATATATATATTGAGAGTGTAGGCGAGACAACAAAAAGGAAAGAAAAGAAAAAGAATGGCTGTTGGAAGGTTGGACAGTTTACGTATTTATACTAAATTAAACTTGGAGGCTACTCTTCTTTCTTCTTATCCCTATCCCTACGTGTCTTATTTGAAATGATTGTGAATTGTTGTCATGCATGTAGAAACTTCTCAATTTCATTTGTAAACTTTATTATTTATTTTATTATTTTATGTTTTATTACCACATAATTGATTAAATTCATATTATTTTACTTTATTTAATTTATATGTTTATCTTTTATTATTTACTATTTATTAAAATCGGACATGTAGTCTAAAATTCTAAATTTCAAATATTAAGTTTATTATTTTTATTATTATATATCTTATATTTAATTTAACTGCTTCACTTATTTGACGCTTATAACTTTTAAAATATAACATTTTATAACATAATAAATATGTCATCCGAACGAGTATATTTTTGTCTACATTTGGGTCTAGGTTTCATTAAAAATAGAGTAGGTTAAAAATACAATGTATTTTATAATTTAATTTATTATATGATTCCTAGGCCCATCTAGGAACTTCATATTTCTTACGGTCAACCTACCCGTAAGTTACCTGTCTAATAATATAAGCTTTTATAGACTTTTATTTTATTAGAAAAGTCACCCATATTCGGGCCAATTTATTAGTATAATATTTCAACCAACTATATGTATAATAGTTTTTAAAACTATTTAGGTTGAATATTTATATTAAAAGTAAACTAGTTACTTTTTACTAGTGGTTAATAAATTTACCCAAACCTATGGTAAAAATAGGGATGTTACAGTATGGGACTGCTAGACAAACTGGAAAATGGGCTAGGTAGTATATTGATCGAGCTTACAATAAGCTAGAAGAGCGAAGAAAGACAGATCCATTGCTTCCTAAAAAGCCAGTATACAAAGATGAAACCACTGTTAGACGTCGGCAGACCATTACATCTAAAAAGTTGTTCTCATCAGCAGATGTATCCATCGCCGCCTTGAACCAAAGAAAAAGACAACAACTGATGGATGAGGAAGATGAAAAGAAAGAAGCTGAAATCAGAAAAGAGTCTATCAGAAATCAGTTACGATATGGATTGGATGATGCTTCGTTGCAATTACAAGCTTAAGTTGCTCAAACACTTCAGAAGTTGGCAAGCAGGCCTCAATCGCCAAAATCCTCTCAAATAAAACTTCTCTCAAGGAACCCATCAGACCCAAAAATACTAAAGTGGAAGTCTGACAAACGGACCCATGAATTGACTTTGATCAAGTCTGATGGTAGTGTTGAAAAGATTCAAGGGAGAATGCACTTGGTCTGAATCCAATTGACCTCCAAGATCTTTTTAACCTTCAGCTTGATAGGGATGAAGATGATAGTGATTCCTTGGATTTTGAGCTCCAATTCAAAGGGCAAATCCCGAAAGGTTGATGAGAGAATAAAGATCTGCTGATTTCTAAAGTCTGCTGATTCCTTGATTTAGCTTTGCTGAAAGTTGTTGAGGCAGGTGATTGTGTGTTTGTAGTTAATGTTTGTTGAAACTTAAGTTATATTCAAATTCTATTAAGTTTTGTTAGACATCTTTTATATGTACTTATGTCTATAAACAGTTTATATTGTCTTTTTGGCTAAACAGTTTACATTGTCAATGGGTGGATACGCGTTTTTTTTATAAGAGAATGGAAATAATCGTTGTAACTGATATATTAACCGATAATCTATGTTTATAGTTGTCTTTTAGCTATAATAGATAATACGTTTTGGTATAATATCTATATATCTATCTATACTTTCTATTAATATTTGTTATCCATGGTTTTCTAAGAAACCACCCGTGTTTGCACACGGGTATTACCGCTAGTACTATATAATAAAAGAAACCAATAGGAGGACACATGTCATTCATTGAAGACATCTATTTTTTATAAATAATTAATATCAATTATAAGAAGATTATAAAATTAAAATTATGGATAATGACGACGAAGTTGAAGGAATTGGGAATTTACAAAATACATTTTTTTAATATATAATTTCTATGGTTATGGATGGAATTCCGGTGATAATGAAGGAATTGGGAATTTACAAAATGCAATTTTTTAATATATAATTTCAGTTTCAGTTTGTATAAATTACAAAATTATTCCTGAAATCAAATGTTATTGCACGGCATTTTGGTCATTTAAGCAAAACTTTAACAGAAAATTTAATGGAAGTTGATGGTAAATATAATTTTATATATTAAATAGTAAAAAATTATATATTTAATAATCTCGTGTATTGTGTAGGTTAAATAATAGTAATTTTATATAACAAACAATAAAAAGTTATATTTAAAAAGAAACCTTGGGTATTCATAGGTGAAAGAAATGTAATTTTATATACTAAATAACAAAAAAATTATATTTAAAAAAAACTTCGTGTATTGTACGGGTTGAATAAATTTAATTTTATATAGTATAGATAATAAAAAAAATATTATATCTTTAAAAACCCTATGTATTACACGGGTTTATCTATTGTTAAAAAAATCTTTCTAACCATAAGCCCCGAACAAGTTACAAAAAAAAAGTTAGTACCCAAAGGTGTTACTTTTGGTAAACCACAAGGACTGTCTTTGTAATTAACTCTTACATTTATTCAACCTATATAATAAACGAGATTTTAAAGATATATTTTTTTTATTATTTGGTATATCAAATTACATTTATTCAACCCGTCTAATACACGAGATTCTTGTTGGTGCATGCGTCTGTCGACTTCGTCTTGTATCGAGTCTTATATATGTATAGATAAATCAGGGCACGGAAAACGAGAAAATAGGTTAACAGGCATGTTCAAACGAAATTACAAGATGTAATTTCGCTTGAAATGGTTCAGTGATTTTAAACGGAATTAGTCTGTTAATTCCGCTTGAAACTGTAATCTCGTTTGAACTGCTAATCTCGTTTGAACTGTGATTCCGCTTGAGTCATGTTCAAGCGGAATTAAGCTGCCTATATATAGCTAGTGCCTGATTCCGTTTGAGTTAGTTGGTGTATGTATGTTTTCCGACGGCGAAGCTCTGCTGAAGTGTCTACAGATCTGTAATTGCTCAGATATCAATCAAAAGACAGTTATAAGTGAATATCTTGCTGAATTACACACAATATGTCTGTTTCCGCCTTTCATATTGTGTAGAACGCCTCTGATTGACTCGTTTTGGGTCTGTACACGATCCTACATGTGGTATCAGAGCTCAGGAGGAGGAGTTCTGCCAATTTCAGCTTGATTTCATCTCTTTTTCTTACCTCTACACCTTCTTTTCTAAATTGAACAACTTTTCACGGTCAAAATGATCTGAATTTCTCACATCATAAGCGAAATAGTATATTAACAAATCCTTGAGAAAATTGGACCTTAATTCGACTTAAATCTGCTAAAATTGATAATTCCGCTTGAACTTCAGATCAAATATGCTGACATTATCCTAATTTCGTTTGAATTGCACCTAATTCCGCTTGAAAAACGTAATTCTGTTTGAGTTGTTTCAAGCAAAATTAGTTGATTTCGCTTCAAGGTGTGATTCCGTTTGAAAGTGTGCTGGTTCAAACGAAATAAGTGATTTCGTTTCAAAGTGATCTCGTTTGAAGAGTTGATTCCGTTTGTGAATTAATTCCGTTTGAAACGCTTAATTCCGTTTGAAAGTTTGTGTGCAGGTAATCTCATTTGAAGTAATTTCGTTTGGAAGATCTTATCTCGTTCGAAATTGTCTGGTGTAAGAAACTTGCTACTGAATCATGAGTGAAGAATTTTATAACGCATTTGCCACATCTCCGACTACTCCTGCTGTCATTGCTCAGAACATGAACTTGGAAAATGAGACTGGAACTACGCAAAAACCCCCCAAGCTAATGAGCATTGAGGAATATTACGATTGGAAAAATCGGTTTGAAAACTGGGTTCAAGCAAATCATTTGAGATCTTGGGAGTGTATTTTGAAAAATTATGTACTACCACGTACTGATCTGCAAGTTGAGAAAACAATCTCTGAATTCACTGATAAAGAACGAGACATGTACAAAGCTGAAAAGATGATGATTAGTTTACTTCAGCAAGCTATTAAAGAAGACATCTTTGTATTGCTTCAACATGACAAAAATTCAAAATCAAATTGGGATGCTCTTAGAATCAAATTTGAGGGAAGTGAGAAGATGATCAAGAGTAAAAAGGCATTGCTTAAGAAAGAATTTGATCTATTCACAAGTCTGCCAGGGAAAGATACAAAGAAATTGATTGAAAGATATTGCCACTTAGTGCGTTCTATGTCATTGTTAAGCATAACCAAAGAAAGAGAGGAATGGGTTGACAAATTAGCTGATGCTTTACCTCAGAAAGAGTGGGGTACATTTTTGATGATATTAAAGAACACCGGAGAATATGATGGTTTGACGATTTCTCAGTTCATCGAGAAGATTGAGGGTCAAGATCTTGAACAGCAAAAGATTGCGAGGATGAATAATCCGAGTGGTCAACAAGATGTGAAAATGTATTACAAAGGCAGTGTTCAAGAGGCTGAAATGAGTCCGAAAATTCAAACTGCTTTTAGTGCTGGAGACTCATCTGGAAATGTTGATCAAAGTCCAAATAGCAGCAGTGGTTTTTCTTCATATCCAAGTGTTAATCCTAAAAGTTCAACTTCAAGCTTTCATTCTCAAAGCTCAAAAAGTGGAAATGGTTGTGTGATACAGTGCAACATTGCATTGAATCTCCCGAATGGTCAAAGTTTTTCTGAAGAAATTGCAAAAGATCACATGGCGTTACTTGCAACTGTGCTACAATCCTATGAAGGTTTGGTTGCAGGGAGGATCGGAAATCCTATGCTGACGAAAGAGGATTACGATCAGATAGACGCTGAAGAGATGGAGCTCATGGACATCAAATGGTGCTTAGCTAGTGTCTTGAGAAGAGCTGAAAAGTTCAAAATGATTACAGGAAGAAATGATTTCTTGGATGCACATGTTTCTACTTTGGGTTTTGATAAATCTAAAGTTACTTGTTTTCGATGCAGAGAGAAAAGTCATTTCAAAAGAGAATGCAAAAATCAGGAAGCGAGTGGAGTAAATAATCCATTTGGAAAAGATGATTACAATCGGAAAGCCATATATCAACAAGTTGCTCATCAACCGCATCAACAAAAAGATTCACAACCTGCTCATGGGAAAATGATCAAAGATGCAAACAAGAAAGCTTATTATGGTATCAATGATCAAGACGATGAAAAAATGGCTCCAGGATTTAGCTGGGATAAGTTTTTGGATGAGAATAGGGAGTTTAAAGCTTTCATTGCTCAAATAGTTCAAAAGCCTGATTTGTTCACGGAATGGATGAAAATATTTGATAATGATGATTCGAATCAAGAAGAAGAGTCTGTTTCATCCGATGAAAGTTCAGAAAGAGCAACTGTTTTTTATCAAACACCATCTGATTCTTCAGATAATAGTTCTGAAAAGACAATAGATTTTGATCAATCACCAACTGATGACAGTGGTGATGATGAGGAAGAAAGACATATTAATGTTGCAAAAACTCATTTATCTCCTGAAAGTTTTCAATTTTATTTTACAGATCGCTTGGAGAAATTGAAGAAGAAACAAGCAGTACAAGAGTTGAAAAAGATGAAGGAAGTTAGTGTTGCTGAGAGGAATGGTGAAGCTGAGAAGGTGATTGAAGCTGAAACAGTGATTGAAGTTGAAAAGGTCATCGAAGTTGAAAAGATTGTAGAAGTCATCAATCCTTGCTCAAAGTGTTTGGAATCTTGCAAGCAATGTGCAGAAAAAGATGAGAAGTTGAGTGAGCAAGATAAGATGAAAGAACAATTACTGTTCAATCTCAATTATCTGAAAGAGTCGTATGATGTGCTAAACAGAACAGTAACTGGTCTACAAAAGACTAATTCAGAAAGAGAAGACGCGTTGACTATGATGAATGCTGTGATGATGAAAAAGCAGAAGGCGATTAATCATTACATTGAAGAATGTGCAAAGTTGCTGTAACACCCCGAAAATTTACGTCCTATAATGTCTTGACACGTGTCATAATCTTTCAACGTGTGAAAGAATGTTCTTGAAGGACTAAAGTTGACAAACAATGAAACTGTGTAAATATAAGGGTTTAAATTGTAAACAATGAATAAATATACTTTACAATAACCCTACATAATGTTTATAACCTTAAACGAATGGATCATGAATCATACGAAGCGAATTGTGAAAGAAAGTGAGAGATTACAAACTACAGGGGTTATATGTGTCAACATGTTAAAGATATACCTCTGAGTGACCTTATAGCAAACCCGAAGCCTTGTAACGATTAATTATGCTCACTAGAATGCACCATAAAAATCTCACAAGTTTCCTCTAAATAAATTTCGGGACGAAATTTCCTAAAGTAGGGGAGACTGTAACACCTGTGCCTCCACGGCCATCAAACAAATGCCAAACCAATGAAATATTGTATTTCATACTTGGGATTTGTAAAAATATGTGTATCGTTTACACATATCAACTCTTGTTCGATTTCAAACTCTAAATCGCTTTCTGGAAGGTTATACGCGCACCAATGCGTAAATATAACCAGTTTAATGCAACAAACACTCCAGAATAGTGACATAGGCTTAACATACCTTAAATAACCTTTACATAACTTAGAAATAAGTTTTGAAGGCTTTGGTATGGCAAAATCAAGTTAAATCGCTTACAGGGACTAAAGTTGACAAACTGCGAAAGTATGCCAATTTGAACTGTAACAGACATTCCGGAACATGACCATAAGTTAAACATACCATAAATATCCTTTACATAGCTTAGAAATAGGCTTTGAGGGGTTCGGTGTGCTAAAATAAACTTTTGTGTCATTCAGGGACTAAAAGTGTCAAAAAGTGCACAAGTTTGCATTTTCGCGCATAACTTACGTTCTGAATACATCCGGACATCCAAAAAATTTATGTAAGCATGACTACATTATATTTTAGTGTTCTCCATAAGAAAAATCCATTCGTCACGTCATTTGGATCGTTTTTCGCGCTTATGCGCATTCCGTCGTAATTAGCCGAACAACGCAACCGTACGGCTAAACGAACCGACATCCGAGATATTTTTGAGAACATTTTAAATTCCCTTTACTTTAACTTCATTTTAGAGCTTTTAAATGGGGTTAACGGGCCTTAAACGCGTCGGAAAAGGCCTTATTACACTACAGGGACCAAATCCGCCATTTTTGAAACTTTATGTGTAGAAACTTTGAATCTGGTCCAAATTCAATTTTGCACATGTTTTAACAATACTATGGGCTGGTTTTGATGGCACATGGTATTACAATACCATGTGTGCTAAGTGTATGGCCAAGATCGCATCACGTTTTCCTAGAAACGATCCTAACGGTTCGGGTATTCCTATAAATACCCATTCACCCCCATTGCTAAAATCACTAGAATCTTGATCTTAGGAACTCTAAGTTGAAACCATTGTTTCATACCTGAGATTCTTGGATCGAGATTAGCACTCGGGGACCCTTCGTAAGTATTCTTTCGTTCTTTTATTGCTTTTCGAGTCTTTCGAGTCTGAAAGTCAAACCTTGTTTGACTTTCTGCGTTGACCAGTTATGGTCAATGCGAAGTTCGTTTAAACTTCGCAACGTGAGTGTAATCACGTTGGTTATAGTCCCTTGGGACTATGCCTACTGATTACCACGTTGTCTAGGGTCGTAGTGTAAGCGATCTGATAAATCGCTTATACCTTCGAACCCGACCCAGTTTGGTCGATCATTAGGATCCGACCAAATACATTAGGTGACCATAGTAGGTAGGGAATAACCTTCCGAGGTTATACCCTATGGTCGCTTCGTTTAAGTAGTTGTATGATAGGTAGTTTATATGCCTTAGGTAAATTACCAGAATACCCTTTTCATGTATAATTGGTAATTAAGCATATGTAACCTAAACTTTTGTCACATAACTGATTATGTTACATGTTTAGGCATATAACTCTTGTCATAGGACTAGTTAGACGGTCCTATGACAAGGCTTAATTAATCGGTTATTAAAAACCTTTATCATGCGTTTGAACCGTACCTACCTCTTGAAAACTAATCGGTCTAAGTCAAGGCTTAATTAAAGACCCGTTAGGATTCTAATAGGTTATTAAAAACCTTCGTTCCAGATTTAGGAGCCCAGTAAAAGCTATCTGTACTTGCTGATTTGATACGGCTGGGATTGAATTTATATTTAGCTCAGGTAAATACTTTTAACTTATTTTCCCTATACGGGCTTGGGGTACGGTATATAAAATACCGCTTGGTCGGGCGTTGAATATTTAATCTTATTATGGTTAAATGATTGAGATGTCTCCGTTTAATTTGTTTTGTTGCTTAAAGCCTTTGGGGGGTTAATGACCGTGTCCCGGATATCCCTGGCATCATTTTACGAAATGGCCACGACCTTAGCACTCAGGTGTAGGCGTACACCTGTCAGTGTCTCATAATTAAAGTGGTGTGTTAATTGATCTTTAACCCGGCTCGATCCGGGCTACTGAACGCATAAGAAACATGTAAATCCTGTACAAGTTTATATATTTAAATAAGTATCCCAAGTTATAAAATATTATTTGTGCCATGTGCATTCAAATCAATCATTTTCTTAAACCCTTTTCAAAATGAGTCGGTTGATTGTATTTACCAGTGTAAACTGACGTATTTTCCCAAAAAGGCTAAGTGCAGGTACTAATTGGAATTGGCTGGCTACTCCTAGCATCAATAAAGAGTCTCGCAAGCTTAGATGCCTAAAGTCTGTTGAACCATGTTATTTTATTTGCGATCCGTCTGTGGATCCTTTCCTTCCGTTGTAATACCTTGATGTTACACTATTACGGATTGTAATATATTTATCCTTTTGCTTCCGCTGTGCATTTATATATTGTGTTGTTTGACTATGATGTTGCCAACCACGTCACGTTACTCCCCTACCGGGCCCACCGGTAACACGTGGAAATTTGGGGTGTGACAGGTTGGTATCAGAGCCAACATTGAGTGAATTAAACACTATCTTTTGTGTTTAATCTCAATGACACATTAAGCACATACCTTGACCTTCTGAGTCTAGACTTAACATAGGAATATTCTCAATCCTTATCTGGAAATTCTGCTTTCAAATTTTTTTTTTATATTTTGGATACGTCGCCAAGCGAAGAAGCCGTAATAATAATTCTCCACACCAGGAGCTTTGATTTGCTGACCTTCGTACAGCGGCTAGGACGAAACATGCAACCAAGGAGGAGGCATTCAGAAATAAAATGAAGAAGAAACTCCCTTTGCTAAAAATCGTTTTCTTAATAGTCCTTATAAGGACATAATTACCTTTAAGTTCCTTCGAGGACAACATTATTCCTTTCAAGTCCCGTCTAGGGCACATCTGTATTTTTATTTTATAGTGGAATAATTAACTTTAAATTTTCTTTCAGACATTCCTTTTATAAGATCTACCTTTATATAAAATGGCAAAATCTAAAAAGGACGAGACCTAGCCACGCATTATTTTGAGGCAGGGCAAAGATGGTAGTTCCATAATTAGATTCAGATCCATATTTAACACCTCAATTTAGGATTGTTCTGCGTTAATATTAATAAGAATCTTAAGAGTGAAACCTAGCCTTCGGGTCATTTTAAGGCCGGGCCATGATGGTAAGACCTGTTTAAAAGATTCGAATCCCTGTTAACATCTGTAAATATGTTAACACTCCTGACAGACGTGATTCATTAAAAATCACACACGTCATTCTTATTGATGGATTCTTCAAAAGATTCCTAACCCAATGTAATGATCTCTGAATCATGGGTTTAGATCATCACTTGAGATGATCACATTTTGACCATACGTGGTAATATAGCGCCTACAGGCCCTGTTCATTTCAATATGAACCAAAAGACAGTAGTAGCAACGACTCCCTGTCATATAAAGGTAATGAACTAGGTTCAAACCTTCATGCTTTGATTCTCTGAAATCATAGCTTATAAATTATAAACGTCCTTGTGACTAGGCCTATTGTGCCAGTATACCTTCATGCTTTGATTCTCTGAAATCATGGCGTATAAATTAAACTTGTCTACGCGACTAGGCCATTTGTGCTATTATTAACTTATAAATTAGGATTATGATAAAAATCCTGAATAAAAATAAATATCATTCCTTTCCTGCCAGAATAATTATTAAAAGAGAATCTTAAATGGTTTGACCTAGCTTGAATGTCGTTGAAGACCTAGCTAAGATGGTAAAATCTGTTTAAAAAGAGATTCAGATCCTTGTTAACACCTGAAAATGTGTTAACACTCCCGACAACCGTGATGCTATAAAAATCACACTTGTCATTCTTATATTAGGAATTTTTTTTCCAAATACCTTATTTAACGTAATTGATCAATAGGAATCATGGCTGGTAAACGTCGAAAATGATGTACGCATCAAAACATCCATTTGGGATGTATACATACGAGTAAAGATGAATACATGAAAAAGATAGTTTTATTTCATAACTTCTTGTCAAGACAATGAACTATGAAATTTTACGACCCAAAGGAATCAACGATTATGTTTTAAAATTTCCCTAGTGACAAGGTCTCTGAGCCATCATAAGTCCTTTGGAACAAGCCCTTGTGCTATATATAAAAAATGTCAGTATGACATCGGCAGTCGTGACTTATGTCCCCTGTCTGCTAAATATGAAGGATTATATTCCGCTTAAATGCCAAAGATGGTTTATTTAAACTTAGGTAAAACATAATCAAATAAATTAAATTCTATCTATTGGCCTATATGGTTTATTTGCGCCATGGCTATTTATTCATCAAATTCGACAATTCACTATATGATTAAACAACTTATTTCTACTTGGATAGTAGACTTCAAAGCTTCACCATGGCTGACTCCTCTGAAGCTCACCATCATCCAGTTAATCAGAATGATGATGCAAGACTGAACTTAATAAGCACCGAGTTACAGGCTGTGATAAATACCGCCGTAAGCAACGCCGTGGAGCGTGTGTTGAAGGATTATAAGCGAATGTGCGATGATACCCCAAATAAAGGTTACAAAAAGAGTAAGACCGGTTCAAGCTATAACCAGTCCAAACCAAAGGGGGCAAAGCCCAAATGCAATAACTGCAGGAAGCAACATTCTGGAAAATGCACCATCGACCCACGTGCTAATTTATGTGGAATTTGCAAAACCAAGGGTCACAAGACCTTGGATTGCAAGAAATTGGAAGATGCGACCTGTCATGGCTGCGGCGAAAAGGGCCACATCAGTACTAATTGCCCTAAGGCTGCCAAGGAAGGAGCAGCTAAGTATGGCAAGTATTTAAAGGACAAACAGCAGTCAGGTGAAAAACCCAAATGCAAAACCTGCAAGAAACAGCACTTCGGGAAGTGCAGGTATGGATCGAACTCGCATACACAGTCGAGAACTTTTGCATGTGGGATATGCAAATCCAAAGGGCATAAGACCTTGGACTGCAAGAAGATGGAGGACGCAACCTGCTATGGTTGCAATGAAAGAGGGCACATTAAGACCAACTGCCCTAAGTATGCTAAAAAGCTTGAGGAAGTTAAAAAGACCAAAACCGAAAACTCCCAAATGGATACTCAAGAGGCTATCCAAGATGACAAGGTCACAGCAGGTACTTTCTATATCAATAACGCTCATGTTAGAGTATTATTTAATTCAGGTACAGATAAGTCTCTCATAGACAATAGATATTGTAAATCATTAAATCTGCCTGTTAACAACTCTAAGCGTTAATTATAAAGTAAAAGTGACCGATAACACCTCGGAGACTAATTCAGCAATATTAGATGGATGTTTTATATTCATTAAGAATTATCCTTCTCCCCTGTCCTTGTTCCGTTAATGAGAGGACTCTATATAGTAATAGGTAAGGATTTGTCGTCTTGTGACCAAGCCCATATGGTGGGTGATAAGAAGCAGTTAATTATCAAGACTGTCATTTTGAAGGTTTGCTTCGGATCAGAAGATCCAAGCGGCCCGCGTAAGCCCTAGATGATACCTTACGCGGCCCGCGTCAAGCTCCCAGAAAATAAAAATGGTGAAATCGGCCGTCCCCGGAATCGAACCTGGGTCTAGGCCGCACCCTTTCGCGCGCCTAGCCAACCGAGCTAGGTGCCTAGTTTGTGAAAATTTCCAATCCGATTAAATATAAGCACATGTACAATAACTTCCTTACTTCTTACTATAAGTCACCTACTTATCCTTCTGCTGTTAACTAAGTATTAGAATCCAAGATTTTATCTCTATGTTTTAATTACTCTTGGCTTGCTTATGTTGACTAAACACTAGAAAGGATAAAGTAGAAACCATTAAGTATATCGGTGGTTATGCTAGAAAGAAAATGGTAAGGTATACATCACAGTCATTTGATGGCAATACTCTTAATGAGTAAGGACATTAATGAAATCCTCAAGTAGGATCCTCTTATACATTATGGAATGCTCCAAGATTCTAAGGACCTTATTAGAAGACCTATTATCCACGCCGCGAAATGGAAAAAGATGGAATAAGAGTTTTTCAACTCCCTCATAAGAGCTATAAACTATTGGCAGTATGAGGCAAACCTAGGTTCATTGGTTGAAATAATGCTCTCACTCAGTTAACCTAGAATCTAAGCATAATGCACTATATATATATTGATGATTTAGCATCGGCTAAGAAGAAGCACACTAGGGTTTCAAATCCTGTTCATTATAAATCCATTATGGATCTACCTCAGCTACTCACGTTGCATAGATTAAGAAATAATCAGTCAAAGCTAAGACTGCCCTGAAGTTGTCTAAGATTTTACAGCTAAGTTTAAAAAAAAAAAAAAAAGAGAGAGATTTAAGAATGGAGGCGCTTAACCCTCCTGATGAATGATTAGAGGCAATTCACGTTAGTAATGACAACAGATAAATCCCATATTGTGATTTGACTGCAAGGAGATACGTTAGGGTTCAGGTGCCGCTAAGTCTCTTATAAGACCATAAACTTAGCAAACTTTTAGAAATTTTCCCGTAAGAACTCCAGATATTAAGCGTAAGATAAAACTTACCTGCGAAATCATAAGAACCATTTCTTCTGTTCTTGTCAGAAACCTCCAATCATAGAAATTTTCCTCTCTCGAGAGGAAGTGCGTCAGCACATATAATTGATATCTCTTTAATCTCTATCGATTCCGAATACCAATTTGTATGATAAAAGCATCATATGAGGATTGGTGTATCTTAATAAATTCCATAGATTGCTTCCATGCCTGATCAGTATGGAGGTTTAATACATGGGACCACAAAGATATTCCGATAGTCATAGAGTACTAAAGTCAACTAATGGTATTCAAAGGAGATGTCCAGAATGGAATTGTCCAAGTAAGTGTTCCCGATAAAGGAGTTCTTGGACTCATAACATAAATGTGTCACTTAATTGACACAAACAATGGTGGATGAACTGGAGCCCGAGATATGGAAATCTCTCTGTAACCTCCTAGTACCTTGATTATCTTCTCCTAATATTACCCTGTTTACCCCTGAGAGGCAGGTAGAGTTAAGGTTTAAATTCCGTTCAAGGCCGTGTTATTATGAAATCTCCAAGACGGTTAGTACCATCATTGGAAGAATCGAAACACTGATTAACTAAGTTTAAAATAAAGGGTTCATATAGCCTAACTAAATATCCTGGGAATCCGGTATAGTTAAGTATGAAAGACGGTTCATTTTGCTTATGCATTATCACCGTCACCCTAATTAGGTAACGATTAAGAATTTGCCATCACTGCCCAGGATCGTCGATCTGTTCGACTAACGGCAAGGATTAGCTATTCCCTAAACATTAGCTAAGCAGTGGTTGGAATAACTATCTCACCTTAAAATAAAGCTTTTCTATAATAATGGATATGTAAGTATTAAGGCTACTCCTTTGGAGACCTTGTATAGATGGAATGTTAAATGTCTATTGTTAGATAGAGAATTGGTAAGTCCAACTAGCAAGATCTGAAAGTTGCCTGGGGGACAACAAATAAGATTATACAAATCCAAAATCGATTGTAGGTTGCCAGTATACGGCAGGAAATCAATGAGTTATGAAAATAGCAAACTTTCTAAGTTCTTGTTAAGGAAAATGGTTTAACAAAAGATATCACCCAGGAAGGGTGTACCAAATTTGCTAAATTATCAGGCTAGTTAAGCTCTGAATATATGGAAATCATTCGAAGGAAATCGAATAATATCAAGAGCAAGTAGCTTGTAAGCTAAAACCTACTTAAGGAGTTTGACGGAGCTCGCAATACATTACACACTAGTGACTGGAGGATGTGATCCGCCAATAAGTCAAGAAGCACTATCACATAATGATATGCAGAATTATGATGTGATGAGCATCCTGTATCGATTGAGGATCAACAGGTCAATAAGCTCCAAAAGGATACATACGCCTAATTTAAGAGCCACTATGGGAGCTTGGAAAGGCTCCAGATATGCTATAAAAGTTAAGTCCCTTATGCGACAAAGAGTACTTCCAGCATTTAACAAATCTCGAGGTCGAGATTTCTTTTAAGGGGGTGAGGATGTAACACCCCGAAAATTTACGTCCTATAATGTCTTGACACGTGTCATAATCTTTCAACGTGTGAAAGAATGTTCTTGAAGGACTAAAGTTGACAAACAATGAAACTGTGTAAATATAAGGGTTTAAATTGTAAACAATGAATAAATATACTTTACAATAACCCTACATAATGTTTATAACCTTAAACGAATGGATCATGAATCATACGAAGCGAATTGTGAAAGAAAGTGAGAGATTACAAACTACAGGGGTTATATGTGTCAACATGTTAAAGATATACCTCTGAGTGACCTTATAGCAAACCCGAAGCCTTGTAACGATTAATTATGCTCACTAGAATGCACCATAAAAATCTCACAAGTTTCCTCTAAATAAATTTCGGGACGAAATTTCCTAAAGTAGGGGAGACTGTAACACCTGTGCCTCCACGGCCATCAAACAAATGCCAAACCAATGAAATATTGTATTTCATACTTGGGATTTGTAAAAATATGTGTATCGTTTACACATATCAACTCTTGTTCGATTTCAAACTCTAAATCGCTTTCTGGAAGGTTATACGCGCACCAATGCGTAAATATAACCAGTTTAATGCAACAAACACTCCAGAATAGTGACATAGGCTTAACATACCTTAAATAACCTTTACATAACTTAGAAATAAGTTTTGAAGGCTTTGGTATGGCAAAATCAAGTTAAATCGCTTACAGGGACTAAAGTTGACAAACTGCGAAAGTATGCCAATTTGAACTGTAACAGACATTCCGGAACATGACCATAAGTTAAACATACCATAAATATCCTTTACATAGCTTAGAAATAGGCTTTGAGGGGTTCGGTGTGCTAAAATAAACTTTTGTGTCATTCAGGGACTAAAAGTGTCAAAAAGTGCACAAGTTTGCATTTTCGCGCATAACTTACGTTCTGAATACATCCGGACATCCAAAAAATTTATGTAAGCATGACTACATTATATTTTAGTGTTCTCCATAAGAAAAATCCATTCGTCACGTCATTTGGATCGTTTTTCGCGCTTATGCGCATTCCGTCGTAATTAGCCGAACAACGCAACCGTACGGCTAAACGAACCGACATCCGAGATATTTTTGAGAACATTTTAAATTCCCTTTACTTTAACTTCATTTTAGAGCTTTTAAATGGGGTTAACGGGCCTTAAACGCGTCGGAAAAGGCCTTATTACACTACAGGGACCAAATCCGCCATTTTTGAAACTTTATGTGTAGAAACTTTGAATCTGGTCCAAATTCAATTTTGCACATGTTTTAACAATACTATGGGCTGGTTTTGATGGCACATGGTATTACAATACCATGTGTGCTAAGTGTATGGCCAAGATCGCATCACGTTTTCCTAGAAACGATCCTAACGGTTCGGGTATTCCTATAAATACCCATTCACCCCCATTGCTAAAATCACTAGAATCTTGATCTTAGGAACTCTAAGTTGAAACCATTGTTTCATACCTGAGATTCTTGGATCGAGATTAGCATTCGGGGACCCTTCGTAAGTATTCTTTCGTTCTTTTATTGCTTTTCGAGTCTTTCGAGTCTGAAAGTCAAACCTTGTTTGACTTTCTGCGTTGACCAGTTATGGTCAATGCGAAGTTCGTTTGAACTTCGCAACGTGAGTGTAATCACGTTGGTTATAGTCCCTTGGGACTATGCCTACTGATTACCACGTTGTCTAGGGTCGTAGTGTAAGCGATCTGATAAATCGCTTATACCTTCGAACCCGACCCAGTTTGGTCGATCATTAGGATCCGACCAAATACATTAGGTGACCATAGTAGGTAGGGAATAACCTTCCGAGGTTATACCCTATGGTCGCTTCGTTTAAGTAGTTGTATGATAGGTAGTTTATATGCCTTAGGTAAATTACCAGAATACCCTTTTCATGTATAATTGGTAATTAAGCATATGTAACCTAAACTTTTGTCACATAACTGATTATGTTACATGTTTAGGCATATAACTCTTGTCATAGGACTAGTTAGACGGTCCTATGACAAGGCTTAATTAATCGGTTATTAAAAACCTTTATCATGCGTTTGAACCGTACCTACCTCTTGAAAACTAATCGGTCTAAGTCAAGGCTTAATTAAAGACCCGTTAGGATTCTAATAGGTTATTAAAAACCTTCGTTCCAGATTTAGGAGCCCAGTAAAAGCTATCTGTACTTGCTGATTTGATACGGCTGGGATTGAATTTATATTTAGCTCAGGTAAATACTTTTAACTTATTTTCCCTATACGGGCTTGGGGTACGGTATATAAAATACCGCTTGGTCGGGCGTTGAATATTTAATCTTATTATGGTTAAATGATTGAGATGTCTCCGTTTAATTTGTTTTGTTGCTTAAAGCCTTTGGGGGGTTAATGACCGTGTCCCGGATATCCCTGGCATCATTTTACGAAATGGCCACGACCTTAGCACTCAGGTGTAGGCGTACACCTGTCAGTGTCTCATAATTAAAGTGGTGTGTTAATTGATCTTTAACCCGGCTCGATCCGGGCTACTGAACGCATAAGAAACATGTAAATCCTGTACAAGTTTATATATTTAAATAAGTATCCCAAGTTATAAAATATTATTTGTGCCATGTGCATTCAAATCAATCATTTTCTTAAACCCTTTTCAAAATGAGTCGGTTGATTGTATTTACCAGTGTAAACTGACGTATTTTCCCAAAAAGGCTAAGTGCAGGTACTAATTGGAATTGGCTGGCTACTCCTAGCATCAATAAAGAGTCTCGCAAGCTTAGATGCCTAAAGTCTGTTGAACCATGTTATTTTATTTGCGATCCGTCTGTGGATCCTTTCCTTCCGTTGTAATACCTTGATGTTACACTATTACGGATTGTAATATATTTATCCTTTTGCTTCCGCTGTGCATTTATATATTGTGTTGTTTGACTATGATGTTGCCAACCACGTCACGTTACTCCCCTACCGGGCCCACCGGTAACACGTGGAAATTTGGGGTGTGACAGTTGCAGCGGGAGTTGGAAAATGAAAAGATAGAAAATGAAAGAATCAGACGGTTATTACAAAGCTATTCTAGTTCTGATTATCTGAATGATCGAATTTATCTAACTGTTGCAGGTCTTGAAGCATTTAAAGATGAGAAGCCAAAGAAGAAGGATACTGGTAAGAAACAGAGTGTTAGTTATAACAAGTGTCCGCCTCCAATTTGGGAAGGGTATTCTCCTAGAAAACCGAATGAGGAGCAAGTCGAAAAGGCAGTCAATATAAAGTTAAAGTCTGATATAACCGATGAATTACCAGAAAACATTGACGTCGTTTTTACATCATCTGACACTGATCATGAGTCCGAGTTAATAAAAAAGGTGGTCGATCAGGTGTTGGATACAGATGAGGAGTCGGAGTCAAAGTCCGAGTCTGAAAGTCCGGGATCATCATCGGTTAACAGTAAAAAATCATCGGTTAAACGGGTGTACAATAAAGAATTTCTTTTATCAAAATCTAATTTGAAGGATGAAACATTTGAAGTTGCATACACTTTGATTGATTCTGACAAATTATATTCTGATAAAGAATTTCCACTAAGAAGTGTTCAAGTTGAAAAGATCAAAAAGGTTTTCAAATTAACAGAAATCAATATTTCTGAAATAAAAGATGTAAATCTTACTGAAAAACCTAAAAAATATACTTCAAGAGTTCAACAACGTTTAAACAAGAAAAAAGTTACGGTTCTGGTTCTGGTCTTCAAAAGAAACCAAACCATAATGGTAATTTCAAAAAGAAAGGTCTTGGATTTATTCCACCAGAAAATTATAAAAATGAAAAATATGTTCGAGATTTTAAATCAAAAATGATATTTTTTTCAGGGACAAGCTGTGAAGAGGAATCAAAAAGCTCATTCTGGAAACAATCAAACAGAGAATTTCTTGCCAAGAAGCAAGAGAATGTGAAGAATGGAGCTAATCAAAGAAAGGAGACAAGAACCTGTTACAAATGCAATGAAGCTGGTCACATTGCATGGAACTGTTCTCAAGCAACAAAAACAAAACACGAAGTCTCTAAAAAACTCAAAGAAAAAGTTGTCGAGGAAATTAAACCACCAACTGAAAAATTCAAAATTTTTGAAAATTCAACATATGAAGTTGGTGAGTGTTCAAAGACACATTTTTACAAAAAGAGAGCCAAGAATGACAACCAAGTGTGAGTTGTTAAGAAGGTTCATGAGGATGTTAAAAAGTTTGATGTGAAATTTGGCGATGAATCTGATTCCACAAAGTCAGATGAGCCACAGGTTGAGGTTAAAGAAGAAAACTCAGTACCTCCAATGGATGATGTTCATTTTCCACCATTGAGGGCTGAAAATTTTAAATCAAAAGTTGGGAAAGTTGAGATCTCAAATCAATTCTATCCTGAGAAGAAAGAATTTGATGTTGAGAAAGTGTTTAATAGCAATGTTAAAAAGATTTTTGGGAAAATGGTCAAGGGAAAGGCCAAAGGGGTAAAGGACTTTTATGAAACAAAGAAAGCAACTTATTACCCAAGTGAAGTTGAGGAGGAGACATCCAAGTTTGGCCAGGCTTGGATGGCAGTTTTTCACAAGTAAAATCCTGACTTGCCGGAGCTCCTAGGTTGGTAAGTGTGGAGCAGGTATCGGGATTTTTCTTGAGAAATTCACTTTTGTGATATTTCAACTTACAAGTGGTAAATCAGGGACATTAAGTTGTATCTGATTTTCTACAAGTGTTTTTGTTGATAAAATCTACAATTGTTATATTTGTCAAATGGTTGAGAAAAACAATATGATGAACCCCTAACCTACAAGTGGTTTAAAATCAACAAAACTTATTTTCCAGAAAAATCATTTTGATTAAAACAAACTTAAGTGTTTTGAAATCATAATGAGAAAATAGTTTGTTGTAAGGGGGAGTTCTGATTGTTTATGCCATGTGGATGGCGATTTGAAGCGATTCGATATGAGTTGTCAATTTACTTGTATAGTTTGTTTTCAAATTTCCTTAAATGTGTTTGCATTTTAGGGGGAGTAAGAATTTCAGAAAATCCAAAAACATTAGAAAATTTGAAAAAGTCAAAAATATGATAAATGAAAAAATGAGTTTTGGTGTCAAAGAAGAGGAAATGATAGTACATAAAGTAGACAGTTACAGTATGCTAAAGAAATGTAATGATTAAATAGCATTAAACGGTCTCACTGATGATATGTCGATAGGTTTTTACACATTTAGTAAGCTTTTTCGGGATATAAACTTAAATTCAAACTTGCTTATTTCGTGGAGAACACTACTTGGATATATAGGTAACCCCTGAAATTTCGTTTGAAGGATCCCTCTTTCTGAGATACTAGGTCTTTATGCTCAGTGATATCTGGGGTATTATCCCGGGACTTCTGATTTTGCGGAAGCAATGGCCTAGCCCCCGGAGAATACTTTACGCTTGCTTGAAATAAAAGTCTGCCCTCAGCATAAAAAATGATGAAACATTGAAAATGCTAATCATGTGCTGTTGAAAAAAAGATCCTCTAAAGGGGACCCACCAAAAGTCGAGCCGTCATCTCTCTGCTGAACGGAAGTTCTGACCTGAGCTCTCACGGCCTTCGCAGTTAACCCCTTACAGATATCATCTATGGTATACTCACCTGTAAGACTGAATATTGGGATTTGGATACGGGAGTATATTCAAGAGGTGGGACACATGAATGAGTTTAAGTTCTTAATACACCTAATTCATATCTTGAATCAGTTGAAATTTGTGTGAAAATTTAAGTGGATCAGTATATCGACAATCTAAGTGAATTGTTTAATTCTTAATGTGTAACTAAGCTCAATGGTACTCGTGACTTGTCAAAAACTGATATGACCCTCTTACACAAACTCACAAAAATATTGTATGTGAATATTTCTTTAATGCTTTTTATTTCATTCAAAAATCCAAAGTGATTTTAGTGAGTTTTAGCATAAATTTTGAAAAATCCAAAAAGATTTTCGACAACTGATGTTGGAGAGCTGATTTTCAAAATTCCAAGTGCTAAACATGATGAGAATTTTGTGAGGGAGTTTGTGTTTAAACGAGAAAAGTTTTTGAAGATTTACTTATGAGTGGTTATCAGAAGTTTTTAAAGAGATAAATCATTCTGGAAAGATACCTGCAAGTGATAGATAAATTTGTAAATTGTTAAATTTGTGAAATTTATTGTGTGGTAGAGGATGTGCAGGATAACCTGGATTCTGAGTCTGAGAATAGAGCCAGATCACAATCCTGATCCTGTGAAAGCCAGGCTGCGATCCCAGCAAATCGAAAGGGGGAGTCTGAAGACATCCAAGGAAAGATTATTTGTTCGAGAGGAGTATGTTGGTGCTGATAAAAGAAGATAGAGTCAGATTGAGATTCTGGGAGAAAGAGACAAAGTTTAAGGATGCTTACAGTCAGATACTTCAGAAAGAGCAGACTGATAAAGACTGAAGATGCGAAGACTCGACACTGAAGACTCGTCAACATTCGAGGGGGAGTCTATTGGTGCATGCGTCTGTCGACTTCGTCTTGTATCGAGTCTTGTATATGTATAGATAAATCAGGGCACGGAAAACGAGAAAATAGGTTAAGAGGCATGTTCAAACGAAATTACAAGATGTAATTTCGCTTGAAATGGTTCAGTGATTTCAAACGGAATTAGTCTGTTAATTCCGCTTGAAACTGTAATCTCGTTTGAACTGCTAATCTCGTTTGAACTGTGATTCCGCTTGAGTCATGTTCAAGCGGAATTAAGCTGCCTATATATAGCTAGTGCCTGATTCCGTTTGAGTTAGTTGGTGTATGTGTGTTTTCCGACGACGAAGCTCTGTCGAAGTGTCTACAGATCTGTAATTGCTCAGATATCAATCAAAAGACAGTTATAAGTGAATATCTTGCTGAATTACACACAATATGTCTGTTTCCGCCTTTCATATTGTGTAGAACGCCTCTGATCGACTCGTTTTGGGTCCGTACACGATCCTACAATTCTAACCTAGTGTTATTATAAATAAATTATCAAGACAACACTACCATTGCATCTACGCTATCATAAATAAACATATACTAATAGTGTGTAACCCTATCATGTCTGGTTTCTTTTTTTTTTAATGGCTAATGTTACTTTCTCAAACTCTTATACTTACAAATAAATCATCCTAGCATGGGATTGAACCCAAGACCTCCCACTAAGAGACAACAGCCTCTACCAAATAAGCTAGCCTCACTTAACAATCCATTTTTCTTACTAATCCATTTTTATGCATATATGATTTTCGTATATTAGTATAAAATTAAATGGTATCATAAATTAACATATATTAATGGTGTGTAACCCTATCACATCTGGTTTTTCTTAATAATCCAACTTTTATTCATATATGATATTCGTATTATCTAGTGGGGAACCCGCGTGTTGCAGCGGAGTCGACAATATGAGCCGAGAACATAATTCGTTGTGTGTGTATATATATATAAAAGCACTAGTGCTTCGTGGTTGCAACGTACGAGAAACCCTTATGATAAACATTATATAGTATACTGCAACATTTTTTTTATCTAGTGGGAAACTCGTGCGTTGCGATGGAGTCGGCAATTTACATCTAATTTTAACTAACTTCTTTAAAATTACAAAATACATTTTATGTTAAATTTGATTAATTTTGGTTCACTTATTAGTCTATTAGTCCACATACACAAATACAATAGAATGTATTTTTGAATATAAGTTATTGATGAGTGTGATGAGTTTATTATTCATAAGCTTATTTTTTTATTATTTATAAATATATAGTATAGATTGAATGTATTTTTGAATATACTTTTTTGATGAATGTGATGAGTTTATTATCCATAAGCTTAGTTTTTATTATTTATAAATAATCTAATCTATAGTATAGATTTCTTAAACATAAATGTCATTGATAAAGGGAAGAGAGGTATGAATGAAAGAAAATGACAAAAAGTTAGGCATTTTAACTTGACCCTTCATATACCATCTTAAAATTTGATGGAAATTTACCATTTTGTATTTATTACAATTAATGTTATTGTTATTATGCTTATAATTATTGCTTCTACGATGTTTATAATTTTTAAGTATTATTATACATGCTACTACAACTATTATTATTATTACTAGCTTTGTTGTCGTCGTGTTGCGACGAAACAGAACAAATGATAATGTAAAACTAATGTTATTCGAAAATGAAGTATGGTGTTTAGAAAACCAAACCGTCAGAATTGGTTCAGTTTATCGTCGTATCGTAAAACGATACCAACTAAACAACATACTTCATTTCGAATATTTCTTTCTAATCAATCAACTCGTATCATCGTTCTAATAAAAAACCCTAAACATTGGTTTGTAATTCGGAAAAAAAAAACATAACTCCGTTAAGCTATTTTTAACGCGTACTATTATCAGCCAAAAGTGGACCAGTTCGGATTATTGTCGGCATATAACTGAGTTGGGATTATTATTGACCAAATTGAGAAAGCTGAGATTATTTAAATCCAATTTGCCTAAAATAAAAAGAAGAACTAATAATATTATGAAATTTGCAAAGTAATCAAATTAATTCAGTTAAAAATATATAAATAATATTTGAACCTATAATACATCAAATAAAAAGAAAAACTTATCTATAATTATGGCTTATCATTTATCAGTTAGAAAATACCTATCTTACTATCTATAAAAGGAGAAAACGCGCTGACATAAGAAAAGCTGATGTGGCAGCCATAGAGGATGTCCAACAATGCCTTTCTTATTTTATTATTGCATCATAAATCGGAATAATATAAAATCACTTTAAAATATATTAAAACTCTGCCATCAAACATCTGCCATATTCATCTATACAAAATTCAAACATCTGTCATCAAAATCTCTGCCTAGATTCAAAATTCAAAATTCTGGCTCCAGATTCAAAATTCAAACCATATATATATATATATAGGATAAGGATCCGTTAGGAACCACCTTTTATTGCGAGAACCGCAAGAACCAATGTGAACACATGGCAAATTTGTAATTAAGTTACATTTAACAAAAAAAACACGCGCTCCTCATTTCCATCCCCTGTACACGAATCACAATAGTCCTTCACATTCTAGGGTTTCGTCCGAGATATTGCATCCATTGACTACAGCGACGGCGATTTTACAAGGGCGATTGTAACACGGTGGCGACATACACATTTTACGGCGGATTCACCTGGGATACTGATTACGGTGTTGGGGATACTGATTTCGGCTTCACATGGCTTCGTCTGATTCATCTCGTGTTGGAGTTGAACCTAACGCATCTGATGATCATCAAACAACAACTTCTGCATATTAACCACATCCCGATGCTGGTTTTGGCGGCCCATCTGATATAAATATCAATCTCAATGTCAATCCCATTTCAGCCGTCGGTCCGTCTGATGTCAATCCTTTACCTGCTATTAATCAAAATGAAAGTCTCAATCCTAGTCGTAATCCTGTGTTTACAACAGTTTCAAGTCGACACACCCTTCATGGGTTTGAAATACAAACGCTTGATTCCATGTCTACATTAGGCTACCTAAGCTCTAGGACTGCTAGTTTACCTGATAACTCATTATCAGTTGACACCACATCGACTGGTAACACCACAGAACATCAACACTTACAATTCATTCGGTTTGAAACTAAGGGTATTTTATATCCATTTTATGTAAATTGTGGCTCGTTCAATGATATACACTTTTGCAACATGTTCACAATTGTTTTATGTTGTAAATTATGATTATTCAATATTATATGCACATGTGCATTGTGTTAACTGCATCATGTTTTATGTAGTAAATTATGATTACTCAATATTATATGCACATGTGCATTGTGTCAATTGCATCATGTTTTATGTTGTAAATTTTGATTACTCAATATTATATGCACATGTGCAATGGGTCAACTGCATCATATTACAAATTATGCATCATATTCCAAATTATGTTACATTGCACATCTATGCACATGTGCATTATGATTGAAACAAATAACTTATGACCTCATACATTAACTGATAATGCATATGTGCACATTAATCACAATTCTACTATTCATCCGTGTATCATATTGACCATTTTTTTTCATTTATAATTATTCCTCACATGAACAATTACGGCTGCCATACATGCTACACCTAACGGCACCCCGTATTGGATACCTGAAGTTGATGTTAAATACATTCCTGTTATAAACAGTACATTTACCCATTGGGAAGATATTGTCATGATGTACACTACGTATGCTTCCCAATCCGGATTTTCTACACGTATCGGCACATCGAAGAACAAAAAATATCATGACAACCCTAATATGAACATCCGCACTCATAGATATATATTATGTTCAAGAGAAGGACAACCACGAGTCACAGAATCTGACCCCAATGCTCCATCCAAAAATGCTCCAACCATATATGATAAATCCAAAAAACAACACCGACGAAGCCGATACACAGTTTTTGGGTGCCGTGCGCGTATCAAAGTTAGTTATGATCGTGCCACCGAACAATACAAAATATACGATTTCATCTCCGCGCACAACCATTGCATGATTAGTAGCGATTACGCCAACATGTTAAAACAAAATAGGAAACTTGGATTTGAGGAACAACAGTTCATCCACAAAGTTAGCCTTAACAAAATCGGCCCAAATGTTGCACATAACATTCAAGTATCACTTAAAGGCGGGCCTCATAATGTTCATGGCACGACAGAAGATTTCAAAAATTGCTTTCGAGATATACGTTTATTCATTGGTGAACGCGATGCAGACATTATCTTACACATCATTAGATCCCGAGTTACCAATCGTAAAGACTTCTATTTTGACTGCGTCATAGTTGATAATGAGTTGCGATCGTTTTTTTGGGCAGATTTTGTATCATTACAAAATTATGAGGCTTTTGGTGATGTATGTGCACTTAATGCTACGTATGACACTAACAAGTAAGATACTACACTTTCCAACATGTGCAATTATTATTAATTTTTTAATATAATATGTTTTCTTTACAGGTACAAAATGATTTTTGTGCCATTCACCGGAGTTGATCACCACAAGAAATGTGTTATCTTTGGCGCTGGCATGTTATATGATGAGACTATAGAGTCATATACATGGTTATTGAACACCTTCCTTGCTGCACACAAGAAACAACCAATATTTATTCTCACTGACCAAGATGCAGCAATGAAACAAGCTGTATCAACCGTTTTCACAAACTCCATCCATCGTTTATGCATGTGGCACATAATGAGAAAACTTCCATCCAAGGTAAACACCATATTTTAATATTAACACAACTCCAATTAAACCATATAATATGATTAACTAATTATATTTTTTTTTATTATTCATGTATCTTTATTTGCAGATTTCAAATGACATCCTTGATAATACTACCCTTCGCTCGTCAATTCATAAATTGGTGTGGAATTTATTCATCACACCACAAACATTCGAAGAAAGATGGCATGTATTAATGGATGAATATCATCTAGACAATCATCAGTGGCTTTGTGAGATGTTTGCTATACGGCATGAATGGGTCCCGTGTTATTTCAGAGAGATACCGATATGTTGTTTGATGAAGACTACATCAAGATGCGAGAGCTCAAACGCACGTTTTAAAGTCAACTCATCAGAAACTAACACATTAGTTCAATTTATGATGTGTTTTGATACCAGTATTGATGCTCAGCGGCACACACAACGAGATCTCGAATTTAAAAGCGATATGTCGACCCCTCGCTTATCTACCGGTCTTCGCATAGAGGCACACACGTCTGAAACATACACATGGTCCATATTTCTTGAAGTCCGAAAAGAAATATACATGGGCATGTTCCATTGCATGCCAATTGAACGTCCTGGAATGACCGACATAAAAAATTACACGGTTCGTCACTGCAAATCAAACATGTCCTATGTCAATGAATTCGAGGTATGTCCTTACTATCCAATATGTTTTAATGTTCAATATACACGACATAACTACCCAATATGTTTTAATATGTTTTAAATATTACCACTAGTTCATATTACAATCAATATAATTATTATAATTATTTGTCTGATTATTTTTTGTTATGCACATGAATTTTATTATGCACATGTGCATGTGTATTTTATTATGCACATGTGCATGTAACAACAAATGTATTTGTGCATGATACCCTCAATATAACATTACTACATATTAATCTCAATATACCTATTATAATTGTTTGATTATTTTTTGTTATGCACATGTGCATGTATCAAATTTTGTCTTATGTTATTCACTTGTGCATATATCAGACAGCATGTATCAAATTTTGTCTTATTTTATTCACTTGTGCATATACCAAACAGTGTATTTAAATCGATTATTTTAATATACATGAAAACTTATTCAAATGTTTATTTTATTATACATGATAACTTATTCACTTGTTCATATTACCCTTCATGTATTCATTCTATTTATAATATATGTTATGCACATGTGCAGGTGTCGCTCAATGTACCTGAACAAACAGTAAGCTGTACATGTCTTGGGTTCACTCGTATTGGATACCTATGCCGACATGTATTATGTATATTCCGTTACAACCAAAATTGAACGAATACCGTCTCACTACATCATTCCACGTTGGAAACGAGATGCGCTCTCGTCAGCTGTTCATAGCATATCTAACATGTACTCATCTGGCAACAGCGAGTTTGCTATCATCCACAACGAAATAATGGATTTAGTCACTCAATGCACAAACCGACTCAGACGCAATCCTGATCAGCTACGTTCTTTATCTTTTGAATCAAACACATCAGAAACCGCGTATTCGAATCGTTCCCGTGTGAGCCTCAGCCTCGTTCCGTTAAAAAAATGCGAACATCAGTGACATATTAAACATACATGCAAATCTAAGCACAAGTGTTCATCCCCCTCAAGGTATTAGAAACAAAGGTTGTGGGACCAAAAAACAACGGATAGGCCCCGGTGGTCAAACAATTAAAGATAAACGAAAGGAAGCCGGTAAACGACAAAAAGCCGCCCGTTTATGCAACAAATGCAACAAATATGTATTTGACCATGATTCCCGCAATTGCAAGAAAATCAATTAATCAAAGCAGCCAAACGTGCTGCACGAGTAGCTAAACATGCTGATGCTATCGCCGCTGGACTACCCGCCCCGTCTGATTCTGATTCTGATGATATTGATGTTGATCTCGATGACACCGATGATGATGACACCAATGATGACATCGATGAGTATAATTCTTCTGATTATGATGCAGCTGAATACCCCATCTCCATGAAAAAACCTCCAGTACCCAATCGAACAAATGTTAGGCGTGAATCTGAACATTCTTTTGAGCCTGATCAAACCCTTAGGCGTTCAACAAGACGTCGCAAACCATCCAACATAGCTCGTGATTCTTGATTTATATATTATATATTACAACTTATGATTACCGAACTTATCTAATTATGACTACCAATGTTTGTTTTGGTTATTTTTATTAATACCCATTTAACTTACAGTATTGATATTGATGCTTTACTTGCATATGCACATGTGCATATGTATTTACAAGTTGTATATGCTGTTTTTTAACCCACCTGTTTATTTATATAATATTGTTTAACATTATACATGTTACTAATATGAATTTAAAACCATTTGTTAAATATACCCAATTGTAATACATTATACAAACTTAACCTTTAATCTGTACGTTTTATCACTTTATGCACATACTGTATGCACATGTGCATACGGTTCATTTAATTTATTAATCAACGTAACATGACATATTTTAACAGACATAAATTTATAACTAATAACATGCATTTATATCACTTTATGAACATGTGCATATGGGTCATTTAACCATATTATTGCACATGTGCATAAACAACAAACAATACGAACTTGTGACTTTAACCATATTAATTCACGTGTGCATAAACAACAAACTATATGAACTATAAATCCAAACATTGATCACCATATCACCCATCCAACATAACAATTGCTAAAATACACATACCAATTTGCTAAAATTCCAACTTCTCAATATATCAACCAACAAATATTAGTAACACAATTATCTAGTTCCAACCACAACTAAACAAAACTGTAACATACATCATAACTGTACCAACTTGTTACCTTCCCAACACAATCATCTAAGATGCCAAACCAAACAAAACAATCCAAAGTACCAGTTTAATGTTCAAATATCACTAATTAACTAGAAATACTACCTACGTGTCATGAACTAATTCCCTCAAACTTTATCCCCATTCTTCCACTCGCTAAGAGCGTTCCAGCATTTTTCTTGTTTTGCTCCCTCTTTTTCCAACATTTTCATCATTCTTTAATCTCTCAAATTTTGTGTTGCTTTTCTTGCGAGGTACATAACCGTTCTCTTGTACACGTTCGTCTTAGCTAGTATCAGTTTTGTTGCAATCTTCATCCTCAGGTTTTGCAATTGTATGTGTTTTGCAATTGCATGTCTTGAATATTTTTTCATGTACTAAAACCGCATTCAAACTCGACATCACTTCCTTTATACATCTCCATGTGCCTCATAGTAAAACGCCACAATTGTTGAAATTATCGCTCGTTGCCCATTCCAGTTTTTTCTTCGTCAACGTTGCGGCTGCCATGCGTGCCGCGCTTGGATGTTTAACATTCTTCAAATACCCAACCATGTAATTTTTCTACAAAAAATAATAATACTGAATGTTACTACATGTCATATTCATATATCCTTATTTTCAAATATAACACTTAATATAAAAAATCTAGACTTACCACTTTAGATGGCGTTCCATTTTCTTTAAATTTCGTTCCTGCTGACATTCTATAAAACCCACGGTTACTCGCCATATTATCAATAACTTCGACCTCTGCGTTTTCTAAATCAAAGCATATCATATAGAAATGCTTTCTTTCTTTCGATCATTGGTATTATTATGATGTTAAATTCTTTTAACTCCAACATTTTATTGTCATACTCAACAACCTCCTTCAAGTGTGAAGTTAATGTTGTAAACGCCTGTTTTTCTGTCTGTTTCGTTTTCAACATAAACTCCGGCTGCACATTACATTAATACATGTCACACACAAGTATAACTATCCTAAATATGATTGTTAAACATGAATTATAACACACTTACGATAGTTGTCGTATAACACCATAATCACCTTTTCCCTAATGTATTGTTTTTTTCTCTTCATAATTCAAAATAGCCGCACAACAGTCTATCACGTTTTGTGAAATCCATTGCCCATCCTCCAAGGTGTTTATCAAATATGCTCGTGTTGTCATTCCATGTGAGGTTTCAAAAATATTTGTGCTGTAATCGTCACACTAAATTACATCAGTTATGTTCTGTATGCACATGTGCATCAAATACATTACATATACTATATACCATGTTTTATTCCAAAAGTCATCAGCCCATATACCTACACTAAATTTTTAACTACCCTTCAAACCAAAACAGCCGCTAACTTAATCAGTCGCAACCAACCAGACCCTTATAACATGCGAACAGTATAAACAACCCACTTATTTATTCCGACTTTACTGATTAAATGCTTTATATGCCAAAACTTTAGGTCATTTCTAAACAAATTGCTTCCTATACTCAAATGTTTTTTAAATATTTTTTAAATATTCTTTTTTTAACACGACAAACCATATTCACATATTAACCTTATGGCAGATTCAATCAAACAACCAACCCCTAAGCCATCGGCATAAAACAAAACATGTTTTAGCACCATTCCAACCGCAAACAATATACCAAATAAAACCCAAAATAACGTGTAATAAACCATCATCAGCCTAAAACTCTAAACTGTCCAAACCTTATTCTTAAATAACTCAAGATATGATCAATAATAATGTAACACCTCGAAAATTTATGTCCAATAATATATCGACACGTGTCATGAGCTTAAAACGTGCAAAGAATTGCTTTAGAGGGACTAAAGTTGGCAAACAAAGAAAGTATGTGAATAAAAGGGTTCAAAATATCAACAATGGATAAATATACTTTACAATAACCCTACACGATGTTTATACCCTTAAACGAATAAATTATGGATCATACGAAGCTAATTGTGAAAGAAAGTGAGAGATTACAAACTACAGGGGTTAAATGTGTCAACATGTTTAAAGTATACCTCTGAGTGAACTTTTAGCAAACCTGAAGCTTTGTAATGATAAATTATACTCACTAGAATATGTGATAAAAATTTCAGAAGGTTTCGATAAAGTATGAGAAAGTTATGATAATATTCGTATACGAGGGGTTAAAAGCGTCAACGTTGAAATTAAAGGCTTTTCGAGTGAACATAAAGCTAACCAAGGACTTAACAAAGTTTGGTTAAGTCTTAAGGTCCTTAAAAATCAAGTTAGAGCGTTAAAAGTGCAAAACATGAAGTTAAAACCACTTTAAAAAGGACAAGGGGCCAAAATGTAAATTCTGAAACTTGTTGACCTGATCAGCTACATGGTGGCGCTACGCCACCAACATCCTCTTCTGCCGTCGCGTAGCGCGACGGCCTGATCTGATCAGAATTCATGCACACATGCGAGTTCAGCAAGTTAAACCAACTTGGAAACCTTGTATTCGATTCTAGGGGCTTGTTTGATGGTTTTTCCATGCCTAGGGACACCTGGAAGTGATCAAGGAACATCTATAGGCTATTGTGGTATGATCTTGATGAATTAAACTCACTATATAAGAACCCATTGTTGCAACACTTTGGCATACACTTTGAAAACCATTCAAACTCAATTTCTGGAGATTCTGGGAGCTCAAGGCCACTTCCCAAGCATCCTTTGTCATGCATAGGACTTCAGTAAGTGTCCCTAACCTTTCTTAATTCAGTTTTAGTTAGTTTATTAGCCTAAAGTCAAACCGTCGTAATTAAGGTTTGACTTCACGATTAATTAAAATTTGTCCAGTCAAATCTTGAATTAAAAGTAGCTTTGAGTTGGTAATTATGTGGGTAATAAACCCTTCAAAGGGCACCCTCTGATTCCCACTCTAACTAGGTCAATTGTCGGGTCAAAGTTAATTTTAAAAAGTGAACAGAAAGCTAATTTTTGCATAAACACATAATTAACAATGTAGAAGCTGTGCATGCTATTGTATCACTAATATAACTTGGTAATTAATGTAAGAACATGTCTAAGCATGTTCAACCCGGCAATTTTCAGTTTAAGCTCGGTTTGGAACCGAAAGTCGCATAAGTGGACTTTTGCTTTGAGTTTCAGTTCTGACCCATTAGAGCATATTTTAGAAATGCATTAGAGCTTTATTAGGACCAGGTTACATGTTAGTATAACCCTCTGTGATTATACAACTTGGTTCATTAGTTATCCGATTCATATGCATGTTTCCGTTATATGCCTAAATGTTGACTATTATGCCCTTTTGACCTTAAAGCAAGAATTTTGAAATTGTGAGAGAAATGCATTAGAGCTTTATTAGGACCAGGTTACATGTTAGTATAACCCTCTGTGATTATACAACTTGGTTCATTAGTTATCCGATTCATATGCATGTTTCCGTTATATGCCTAAATGTTGACTATTATGCCCTTTTGACCTTAAAGCAAGAATTTTGAAATTGTGAGAGGACAATAATCTTTATTACTGATATATAAACATGTCCCTAAATTTTCACATCAGTTGGAGGTCTAGATTAAGAGTTATGCTCAATAGCGTAATTAGAAAGCTTTTTATTAATTAAACGGCGTAATTAGCATATAGCTTATCTAAACCCAATTTTTGATACCAAACTTTTTACTCACTGATGTAAAATAATATTTTGGGATTTTTGAAGATTTTTATTTATTTTTAGGCTGAGCATAACATAGGGTTATAGCCTTGATTCGGTAATTGTCGGTTTTGCCCTTTTGGCCTATAAAATGAGTTTTGCAAATATTTTTGATACCAAACCTTTTTCTACGGATCTAATATGATAAATAAAATATTTTAAGCCTTCTGTAATAATAAAAATATCAGCTTTTCATATAAAACCCGGAAATCGCTTAAAATCGTCTTTTTACGCGTTTTAAACGCATAGTATGTATTAAAACTATTTTAAATATATAAGATTTGATACCTACTGATATTTTAAGTAAATTATTATACTTTAACAGTAAGCAAAAGTTTTAAACTCAGATTTCCAGATTTGACCTTTAAACCTTAGGTGAAATTACCAAAATGCCCCTTCGGGGCATAGTTTGGTTATATATGGTAAACTTCACATATATGTAATACCTTACTGTTATAACTTATGAAATTAAATATTTTTACTGATTATATTAGACCTGTAACTCAGTTTGATATTTAAACTCTTTTATAATCTTTAAAATGACCAAAATGCCCCTACAGGGCATAGTTTGAGTTTAAATTCGTTTTAGGCATAATAGAAGATATCTTACTAATGTCACAACATATTTAAGGCATATTAACTTAGGAAACCTGTATATGACTCTTTTGGTTACTCGTTACGCACTTTTCGCGTTCGGATCGGCTTATGTAACTAGTTTGCATATATTAGCCGAAACGGGTCAAACCATATCATTTTCATCTCAAAATCCAGAATGTGTTTAGTTTACCCATATTAAACAAGTATCCGAGCTTGTCGGGTCTAAACCACATTCTAATCCGGTCTTCGCTTATTCATGCGTTTTTGGACCGCATCCTCTTTTAAAACTAACCGGTCTAAGTTTAGGCTTAATTAAAGACCCGTTAGGATTCTAATAGGTTATTAAAGACCTTCGTTCCAGATTAGGAGCCCGGTAAAAGCTACGTGCACTTGCTGTTTTTTATTTATACTTTGCTCAGGTAAATATTCTTAACTTATTTTCCCTATACGGGCTTGGGATACGGTATTATAATAATACCGCTTGGTCGGGTATGTAGTTGTTTAAATCGGATTGTGATTAATGCATTTACATATCTCGTTTAATCTGTATTATTTGGTGTATGGCCCTTGGGGGTTAAATGACCATGTCCTGGATATCCTTGGCATCATTCAAAGAAATGGCCACGACCTAAGCACGGGGTGTAGGCGTACACCTGACAGTTGCATTATGTAAAAACTGGTAATCCACTTAAAGGAATCAACCTTGTGGGCATTATACCTGTGGCGTGTCAGTTAATCTTGATCGGCTCTACCAACCGGCCCTGACGGACGACAAATAAGTAAAACTGTATACAAGATTATTTTTAATAATTGTCCCAAGTTATAAAAGAATTTTTGTGCCATGTGCATTCAAATCAATTTTCTAAAACATTTTCAAAATGAGTCAGTTAATTGTATTTACCAGTGTAAACTGACTTATTTTCCAAAAAGGCTAAGTGCAGGTACTATACGAAATAGACTGGCTACTCCAAGCATCAATAATCAAGTCTCGCAAGCTCTAGATGTTAAAGTCTGTTGAACAAGTTCCTTTTTCTTTCGATCCGCCTGAGGATCATTTTCAACTATCTTGTGATACTTAATATTACAATTTATTCGGTTGAAATGAATCTATCTTTTGCTTCCGCTGTGCATTTAAATTTGTGTTGTTTGACTATGATGATATCAACTACGTCACGATACTCCCCACCGGGCCCACCGGTAATACGTGGAAATAACGGAGTGTGACAGGTTGGTATCAGAGCCAACACTGAGTGAATTAAACACTAGCCTTTTGTGTTTAATCTAGGTTACACAATTGCACGTTCCTCGATTCTCGAGTCTAGACAAGAACTTAGGACTAATCCTAATTCGTTTTATTTTGTCCTTTATTTGTTTCCTTGTTATTTTCTGCTTAGCCCCTACATGGGCAAGTCATTTCAGTTAGAAGTCCCGTTTAGGGCAACCATGTACTTTTTTAGATTTTAGTGGAACGGTTAGATTTAAAATATCATTCCTTTTATAAGATCTACCATTATAATAAAATGACAAAATCTAAAAAGGACAAGACCTAGCTCATGTGTCGTTGTAAAACAGGGCCAAGATGGTAGTTCCTCAATTAGATTTAGATCCTTGTTAACATCTCAATTTAGGATTGTTCTACGTTAAATATTAAAAAGAATCTTAAAGTTAAAACCTAGTCTATATGTCTTTGCAGACATGGCCAAGATGGTAAAAACCTATTCAAAAGATTCCAATCCTTGTTAACATCTGAAAGCATGTTAACATTCTTGGCAAAATGTGATTCGATAAAATCACATAAGTCATCCTTAAATTGGGTTATTCCAGTTTCCCTTAATTATATAATTATCCCTTAAGGATAAAATGCGTACGGGCTATAATTAACGTCCTTTGGGACTAAAGACAGTGGTGGCCTACAACTCCCTGTCAAGAAAAGGTAATGAACTTTGATTCAAACCTTAATACCTCGATTCTATAAAATCCTGGTTTATATATTAAATCTATCCATGTGACTTGCCTTTTGTGGTATTATTAAATTGTAATAAGGGATTATAATAAAGATCCTGAATATATATATGCATGCTTAACAAATTAACCAAAATAGTTATTAAAGACCATGGTTAATAAATCGTCAAGAACGATAGTACTGTAAAAGCTTCTAAATAAACCTTGTCAACTATTTTCTTTTATGTAGCAATTAAAGCAACATGACTAGGTCAGAAGAGGTAAACAGTCATCCAGTGGAAAACCATGAAAATACTAAGATACATGTGACCGGCGCGGAACTACAAGCACTGATAGATAATGTTGTTACAAAAGCTATAGAGCGGCAGTATAATGAATCTAGCGGGACTCGAAGTAGGACCCTATCCGCACCGCATTCCAAGCCTAAGACTCATTCAGAGGCTCACAACAAGCCACCCTTTAAGAAAGATGAACCAAAGAAGGATGATGATCGACATTCATCTAATCAACACAGTGTTCCATCCAAGAGGATAGTATTTGACAGGGAACCACGTACCAAGTCCTGTACTTACAAGTATTTTGTCTCGTGCAAACCCCGTGATTTCACTGGGGAGAAAGGAGCAATCGATTGTTTGACCTGGTTGGATGAAATGGACACCGTGGTTGATATCAGCGGTTGTGCTGAAAGGGATGTAGTGAAGTATGTATCCCAATCATTCAAGGGAGAGGCATTAGCATGGTGGAAGTCTCTCATTCAAGCTGCTGGAAAGATCCCACTCTACAATCTGACATGGGATCAGTTTGTTGCTCTCATTAAGGAGAACTACTGCCCTCAACATGAGGTTGAAAGGATTGAGTCAGATTTCTTATCATTGGTGATGAAGAATTTAGATTGTCAAGCTTACCTCACCAGTTTCAATACCCTGTCTAGGCTGGTTCCGTATCTGATAACACCGGAACCCAAGCGAATAACTCGCTTCGTTGGGGGTTTAGCCCCAGAGATAAAGGCCAGTGTTAAGGCATCTAGACCTGCTACCTTTAGGTCAGCAGCTGATCTATCTCTGTCTCTTACTTTAGATGCGGTCAGGCTGAGATCGCTAAAGAATTTGGAAGAAGGTAAGAGAAAGCGTGAGGATGATAACTCACGATGATCTGAGAAGAAGCATAAGGGTTACATGGACCACAAGAAGGAGTCTGGGTCCAACAAAGGTAATCAGTAAGCAGAGGAGAAGCCAAAGTGCAAGACTTGCCAAAAACGCCACTTTGGAAAATGCAGGCTTGAGACCAAATCTCAGTCAGGACCACCTGCATGTGGGTTATGCAAGTCCAAGGAGCACAAGACAGTAGACTGCAAGAAGATTAAGGATGCTACGTGCTACAACTGCAATGAAAAAGGGCACATTAAGACCAACTGCCCTAAATACGCTAAAAAGCCTGAGGAGGTCAAGAAGACCAATGCAAGGGTCTTCCGTATGGATGCACGAGAAGTTGTTCAGGACGATAATGTGATCACAGGTACCTTCCTTATAAATGGTGTTTATGCAAGAGTGCTGTTTGATTCTGGAGTAGATAAGTCATTTGTAGATGATAAGTTTTGTAAGTTGTTAAACCTACCTGTTAGAACCCTAAGCGTAAAATATGAGGTTGAATTAGCCGATGGCACCATAGAAACCGCATCAACCGTGTTAGATGGATGTTTCATATCCATTAGGAACCACTCCTTTCCTTTGTCCTTACTTCCTTTGAAGTTAGCCGGTTTTGACATAGTAATAGGCATGGATTGGTTATCCCATAACCAAGCTCAGATCGTGTGTGCCAAGAAGCAAGTGGTGATCAAGACTCCGTATGGACTGCCTAAGCAAGTGTCCATGCTTAAGGCTTCAAGGTGTATGAAGAAGGGTTGTGTCATCTACATGGCACAAGTGACTATTGATGAACAGAAGCCCAAGGTTGAAGACATTCCAGTCATTTCTGAGTACCTAGAAGTTTTCCCTGAAGAACTAACTATCTGGTTTACCACCAGATAGGCAAGTAGAATTCAGAATTGACATCATCCCTAGAGCTGCGCCTATCGCAAGAGCGCCTTATAGGTTGGCACCAACCGAAATGAAAGAGTTGAGGACACAAATAGATGATTTGTTAGCCAAAGGTTTCATTAGACCTAGTTCGTCTCCTTGGGGAGCGCCAATCTTGTTTGTGAAAAAGAAAGATGGATCAATGCGTCTATGCATCGATTACCGTGAGCTTAACAAGGTTACTATCAAGAATAGGTATCCTTTGCCCAGGATCGACGACCTGTTCGATCAATTACAAGGGGCAAGCTACTTCTCAAAGATCGACTTGAGGTCAGGCTACCATCAGTTGAAGGTTAGAGATGAAGATGTGCATAAGACTGCGTTTAGGACTCGTTATGGTCATTACGAGTTCTTAGTGATGCCTTTTGGGCTCACTAATGCACCAGTAGCATTCAAGAATCTCATGAATCATGTCTGTAAGCCCTACCTAGATAAATTTGTTATCGTCTTCATTGACGACATTCTAATTTATTCAAGGAATCAAGTTGACCATGAGAAGCATCTTCGATATATTCTGGAACTGCTTCAGCAGGAGAAGCTCTACACCAAGTTTTCAAAGTGTGAATTCTGGCTTCGTGAAATCCAATTTCTTGGACACGTTGTTAGTGAGCGTGGTATCCAAGTAGATCCCGCTAAGGTTGAAGCTGTCATGAATTGGCAAGAGCCAAAGACGCCTACAGAGATTCGTAGCTTTCTAGGTTTAGTAGGATATTATAGGCGATTTATAGAAAGCTTCTCAAGGATTGCTGCACCCATAACTTCATTAACGCGTAAGAATATTAAGTTTGACTGGGGTCCAAAGCAGCAGGAATCCTTTGATATCCTTAAGCAAAAGCTGCGCAATGCACCTGTGTTGACATTACCTGATGGAATAGAGGAATTTGTAGTATATTGTGATGCATCGCACACAGGTATGGGATGTGTGCTTATGGAGAAGGGCAAGGTCATTGCCTATGCTTCTCGACAATTAAAGGTGCACGAGAAGAATTACACCACCCATGACTTGGAGTTGGGTGCCATTGTATTTGCACTGAAACTTTGGAGGCACTACTTGTATGGAACTAAGTGCGTGATCTATTCTGATCACAAGAGCCTTCAACACTTGTTTAATCAGAAGGATTTAAACATGAGGCAGCGACGTTGGATGGAAACTTTGAACAATTATGACTGTGAGATAAGATACCATCCAGGCAAGGCAAATGTGGTTGCTGATGCTTTAAGTAGAAAGGAAAGGGTGAAGCCCATAAGAATCAATGCCAAGAGCATTGAATTAAAGAATAGCTTGAATGAAAGGTTGTTAGCTGCGCAGAAGAAAGTTGTGCTAGAAGCTAACTATCCTAATGAAAAGCTAGGAGTAACTGAAGAACAATTATCCTATGGCAAGGACGGAATTCTAAGGTTAAATGGACGAATATGGGTTCCAGTTTATGGAGGACTTCGGGATGTTATCCTCCAGGAAGCCCACAGTTCTAAATACTCCGTTCATCCTTGAGCTGACAAGATGTACCAGGATCTGAAGGCAAATTATTGGTGGATAGGCTTGAAGAAGTCTATAGCTACCAATGTAGCCAAATGTTTGACGTGCACACAAGTTAAAGCTGAACATCAAAAGCCGTCAAGTTTGCTGCAACAGCTTGAACTTCCCACCTAGAAATGGGAAATGGTGACAATGGATTTTATCACCAAGTTGCCAAAGAAAAAGAAAGGGAATGATATTATTTTAGTGATAGTAGATAGACTGACTAAGTCAGCACATTTCCTACCCATCAAGGAGACTCATAGCTCCGACATATTAGCCCAGTTGTACATAGATAAGATTGTATCTCTTCATGGCGTACTAGCGTCTATTATCTCGGATAGAGATACTAGATACACATCAGGTTAAATGGACGAATATGGGTTCCAGTTTATGGAGGACTTCGGGATGTTATCCTCCAGGAAGCCCACAGTTCTAAATACTCCGTTCATCCTGGAGCTGACAAGATGTACCAGGATCTGAAGGCAAATTATTGGTGGATAGGCTTGAAGAAGTCTATAGCTACCAATGTAGCCAAATGTTTGACGTGCACACAAGTTAAAGCTGAACATCAAAAGCCGTCAGGTTTGCTGCAACAGCTTGAACTTCCCACCTGGAAATGGGAAATGGTGACAATGGATTTTATCACCAAGTTGCCAAAGACAAAGAAAGGGAATGATATTATTTGAGTGATAGTAGATAGACTGACTAAGTCAGCACATTTCCTACCCATCAAGGAGACTCATAGCTCCGACATATTAGCCCAGTTGTACATAGATAAGATTGTATCTCTTCATGGCGTACCAGCGTCTATTATCTCGGATAGAGATACTAGATACACATCACATTTTTGGAAAAGTTTCCAACAATCTTTGGGCACACGCTTGAATTTTAGTACGGCTTACCATCCTCAAACGGACGGGCAGAGTGAGCGTACCATTCAAACTTTGGAAGACATGCTTCGTGCATGTGTGATTAACTTAGGTGGTAGGTGGGATAACCACCTGTCATTGATCGAGTTCTCCTATAACAATAGCTACCATACAAGCATTCAGGCTGCGCCTTTTGAGGCATTATATGGTAGGAAATGCAGAACGCCTATTTGTTGGGCAGAAGTAGGAGAAGCTCAGTTATCAGGACCTGATATAGTCCTGGAGACGACCGATAAGATTGTGCAGATAAGAGATCGTCTCAAAGCTGCCAGAGATAGGCAAAAAAGCTACGCAGACAAAAGGCGTAAACCTCTGAAGTTTGAGGTTGGTGATAAAGTTCTGCTTAAAGTATCACCCTGGAAGGGAGTGATGCGATTTGGTAAGAAAGGAATGTTAAGCCCGAGATATATAGGACCATTCGAGATTATCGAATGCGTCGGATCAGTGGCTTATAAGTTAAACCTGCCTGAAGAGCTCAGTGGTATTCATAATGTATTCCACATCTGCAATCTGAAGAAATGTCTAGCTGATGAATCACTAGTCATGTCACATAAGGATGTGCACATAGACGAGAGCATAAAATTTGTTGAAAAACCTTTGTCGATCGAGGATCGACAGGTTAAGAAGCTTCGAAGGAAGCAAGTGCCGACTGTAAAGGTTAAATGGGATGCCCGTAGAGGTCCCGAATACACGTAGGAGGTAGGGTCCACAATGAAAGAAAAGTACCCTCATTTGTTTCAGTAAATCTTGAGGTCGAGATTTCTTTTAAGGGGGTGAGGATGTAACATGTTGGACCATTCTACGACCTTAAACCGTCAGTTAAGGTAGTTCATCTTTGCATACGAAGGCGGAATCAACGTAAACAAAGTCATAACAGCTCTAATCCTTTTAATCTTTCTTTTCTGATTGATTTGAGTGCTTGTACAACGTTTTCTGATACAAATCCGGCAGCACTTCGTGTTTCACACTATGACCTCTCTCCTCTCAAATGAACAACACAACACATATATATAGGCTTGAGATTTCGCTTGAGCATGCTTGAAGCGAAATCATCATGTGTTGATTTCGCTTGAAGATGTTTCAAGCGAAATCTTCAAGTTTAATATAAACAAACCCTAATTAAACCCTAATGTGTGTTCAATCAAACTATTCTAGACACAAGACTTGATTATGACGTAATCAGCAGACATTTAGTGCACCAACAGACTCCCCCTTGGATGTTGATGAAGTCTTTGGCTTCAAGTCTTTGTCTTTAACAATCTTCAAACATTGTAAAAACTCTCATCAATCTTTATCTTCAATCTTTAAACTTTTAAACTTCAATCTTCCCTTTGGCTGTTGATCCAGACTCCCCCTTTCACAGACTCCCCCTCTCAATATGCTAGAATCTGAGAAATCTAGTTCAAGCTTTTGACAATTATCCTCCATTGGGAATAATGAAGTCCAAACCTGTTTCTCAACAAACAAACATAACCATTCTATCTTTTCAACAATAAAACACAAACTTAATCAGCTTTAACAATCCACTCAAGTATTCAGGTCCAAGTTAATGACCCTGATTACTCAATTAATCTACCAAGTCCAAATTAATGACCTTGGTTGATCTTTTGACGAATCAATACTGATTTTAAAACAACATTTTCAAATATTTTCTGAAAATAACAAGTATCAATTTAATGAACATGTTTTTGACATTTCAAACAATTCAAACTTCTTCAAAGTAAGCTCTCCTAATTCTTCAGTCCAGAATCTCCTGCATCTGCTTCAAACATTTGAGAATCCAACAATCAACTCTCCACTTTGGTTTGTCGGAAAATAAAGCAGAATTAAAATCTTTTTGGATTTTATAAAAGTGTTCTAAACTAAAAAATGAAATACAGAAAACTTAAATTGCAGAAAGTAAACAAAGTAAACTATTTACAAACATATTTTTGGTGAGAGTGTCAGGGAATCATATCAGCTTTTCAGACAAATCACAAGTATCGTTAAGCTACATTTCATACTCAGACTTAAACAATTTACCTCGATTGTCGATATACTGATCCATCTAAAATTCTCACACAAATTTCAATTTACTCAGGATACGATTTAGATGAATTAAGAACTTAGATCATTCATGTGTCCCACCTCTTGAATATACTCCCGTATCCAGAATCTCAATAATCAGTCTTACAGGTGAGAATACTACAATGATATCTGTATATAATTTAGGTATGCGAGGGCCGAGGGATCTCAGATCGATACTTCCGTATACGCAGAGAGATATCAGCTTCGACTTTTCAGTGTGTCCCCTTTAGAGGATCTTTTTGCTTACAACAGCAGCATTTATCAATTTTATTGTTTCAGCATGCTGAGGGTTTAATGCTGTGTTTCAAGCATTGCAGCAAGTATTAGCCAGGGACTAGGTCAGAACCACCGTTCAGCAGAAGTCCCGGAATAATACCCCAGACATCATTGAGTATAAAGACCTAGTATATCAGATTAAGAGACCTTTCAAACGAGATTTCAGGGGTTACCTATATATCCAAGTAGTGTTCCCCACGAATTCACAAGTTTGAATTTTAGGTTTATATCCCAAATAAATCTACTAAATGTATGAAAACCTATCGACACATCATCAGTAAGATTGTTTAACTCTTTTATACTTTTCAAATCTTTAGCATACTGTAATCGTCTAGCTGATGTACTATCATTTTCCCTATATACACAAGCTCTTTTTCAGATTTTATCATGTTTTTGTATTTTTGCATTTTTTTACTGTTTTTGTATTTTCTGAAAATAACTATGTACAAACATCTACTCCCCCTAAATACCAAAACAAGTAAAAATTCGACAAACCATTGCAGATTGTTTCTCGTCTTCATCCACAACAGTACTTTCATCAACGCTCACAATTCCATCCGACACCGACAGAAGCTTCATACCATTCAGTTTTAACAAATATTTAAACCGATTTTTATCAAAAGCTTTGGTATGTAAATCAGCTTTCTGTTCGTCTGTGTGGATTTTCTCAATTCGTATCAACTTTTTCTCAAAGCAATCACGAATAAAGTGATGACGAATTTCTATGTGTTTAGTTTTAGCGTGATGTACTGGATTCTTAGTTATATTTATAGCGGCCTCATTATCAACAAAAAGAGGTGTGTTAAGAAACTGCAAACCGTAGTCGCGCATCTGTTGCTGTATCCACAAGATCTGAGAGCAGCAACTGCTAGCAGAAACGTACTCCGCTTCACAAGTAGATAACGCCACAGACGTTTGTTTCTTACACTGCCAGGTAACCAATCTAGGACCAAAAAACTGGCATCCTGCAGTTGTTGATTTTGAATTGACTTTGCAGCATCCGAAATCCGAATCGGAATACCCTTCGAGCGTAAAGTCGCCTTTTCTAGGATACCACAACCCCAATGAAGGAGTTCCTTTCAGGTAGCGCAATATCCTCTTCACAATGATCAAATGCGATGCTCTCGGGTTAGACTGAAATCTTGCTGCGAGGCGCGTTGGGTACTTTATATCAGGACGTGAAGCAGTTAGGTACATTAAAGAACCTATCATGGATCTGTAAAACGTTTCATCAGCCCTGTCTCCGGTGAGATCTGGGTGAATCCCATGATTTGTTGCAAGTGGGGTAGCAGCTGGAGTAGAACTTGACATCCCAAATTTCTCTAGAATATCATGAACATACTTTGACTGATGAATGAAAATTCCCTCAGGAAGTTGTTCAACTTGTAATCCCAGAAAGAATTTCATCTCCCCCATTGATGACATTTCGAACTTTTGCTTCATCACTGATTCAAAATCTTTGCATAGATTTTCATTTGTCGACCCAAAGATTATATCGTCCACATAAATCTGAACTATCAGAAAATGACCATCGACCTCTTTAGTGAAGAGAGTGGCATCCACTTTTCCACGAATGAATTTGTTGGCTAGTAGGTGTTGAGACAAAGTCTCATACCAAGCTCTCGGGGCTTGGTGTAAACCATACAGCGCTTTGTCCAATAAGTAGACCTTGTTTTTGTGGATTGGATCAGTAAAGCCCGGCGGCTGACCGAAATAAACCTCCTCTTTAACCTTCCCGTAAAGAAACGCCGATTTAACATCCAACTGATAAACTTTGAAGTTCTTCCAAGACGCAAATGCTAGGAAAATTCTGATTGCCTCTAGTCGTGCTACAGGAGCATAGACTTCGGTAAAATCAATTCCCTCCTGTTGACTAAATCCCTGAACAACAAGTCGAGCTTTGTTCCTTACAACAACTCCTCTATCGTCCCTCTTACACTTGAACACCCACTTGGTGTTAATTTTCCTATAACCATCCGGCAAATCAACTAACTTCCACACTCCCAATTTCTCGAATTGACTAAGTTCCTCCTGCATTGCATTGACCCAAGAGTCTTCAGTAAGCGCCTCTTTGTAAGTTCTTGGTTCAATCTGCGAGATAAAACAACTTAATGAGAATTCAGTTTGCAAAGGAGCAACTTTTGTATAAAAACATGTAAGCCCTTTATCAATCTGATTTCGAGTGCGAACGCCTGCTTGCAATTCTCCTATGATCAACTCCTCTGGATGATATGAAAAAGTTCGCGGCATCACTTCACTCGGAACATCTACATTTCCCTCCAGATTAGTAACATTCTGCTCTGCATCTTGTTCACCAACTTGGTTTGTTTGACTTGAAATCTAAATTTGCTCCCCCTCAGAATTTGAATCTGAATCACCGTGATCAAATACTGGCATGTTTTCAGCTTCTAGATTATCATTCTGAGCCGACTGATTATCCTGAGCAACTTCATTCTGTTGGACATCATTATGTTCACCAGCATTACTTGGACCTGCTTCATCATCATTTGAAGTTTCCCGTGGTCTCCTCGAATACGCATCTGGGAACCTTAACTGCGACTCATATTCACACAAAATATCCAACTCATCAAAGAAATCTTCTTCATCCTCTGATTCTTCTCTCATGTCAAACGAATCCCAAAGTTTGTCATAATGATAACGCCATGAATCACCAGGATTCTGCGGCGGCATAGTATAACCTTGACATTCAACATTTGTAGCCTCAATAATCCGCTTCTCTCTTGGAACGAAGACACGTCTCAATGGATTTGAATAACCAACAAATATACCCTCAATGCACTTCGGACCAAACTTTCCAAAAGGCTCTATAACCGTACAAGGTGACCCGAACGGTTCTAGATACTTCAAATTCGGTTTGCGATTATTGATAAGCTCAAAGCATGTTTTGTTGAACTTCTTGACAGTAAGAACCCTGTTAAGCGTATAGCATGCGGCGGAAACAGCTTCAGCCCAAAAATTTATCGGTAACTTTGAATCTGCGAGCATAGTTCTAGCCGTCTCGATTAGTGTCCGGTTTTTGCGTTCTGCGACTCCATTTTGCTGCGGAGTGTACGGAGCACTAAACTCATGCAAAATACCTCTTTCATCACAAAATTCTTCCATCTTGCTGTTCTTGAATTCAGTACCATTATCACTTCGAATTCTCTTGATACGCCTTTGGTACAAATTCTCAATCTTTCTGAACAGACCCATCAAACTGTCAAATGTTTCATCTTTTGTCTTCAAGAAAGAAACCCATGAAAATCTGGAATAATCATCAGTAACGACCAAACAATAGTAATCTCCTGTAATGCTCTTGACATTCACCGGACCAAATAAATCCATGTGAAGTCTTTCCAGAGGTCTCGAAACTGAATTGACTTGCTTTGTAGGGTGTGACTTTTTCTTTTGCTTGCCTTTGATGCAGCTAATGCACTCCCCTTCCAGATGAAAACCTTTGATATTAACACCCAATACCAAATCATTGTGCACCAAATGATTCATTTTTCTAAGATGTATATGCCCCATCTTTCGGTGCCACAATCTTGATTCTTTCTCAGTTGCTCTAGACACGAAACAATGTGCTTGACCAGTAGTTGTAGTTGCTACAGACATATCTAACACATATAAATCATTTACTCTAGGTGCCCTCATAATAATCCATTCTTCAGGAATAACAAAACCAGGTTTCATTATATCCTTCAGAGCTTAAAACGTGTAAAGAATTGCTTTAGAGGGACTAAAGTTTTGCAAACAAAGAAAGTATGTGAATAAAAGGGTTCAAAATGTCAACAATGGATAAATATACTTTACAATAACCCTACATGATGTTTATACCCTTAAACGAATAAATTATGGATCATACGAAGCTAATTGTGAAAGAAAGGGAGAGATTACAAACTACAGGGGTTAAATGTGTCAACATGTTTAAAGTATACCTCTGAGTGACCTTTTAGCAAACCCGAAGCTTTGTAACGATATATTATACTCACTAGAATATGTGATAAAAATTTCAGAAGGTTTCGATAAAGTATGAGAAAGTTATGATAATATTCGTATACGAGGGGTTAAAAGCGTCAACGTTGAAATTAAAGGCTTTTCGAGTGAACATAAAGCCAACCAAGGACTTAAAAAAGTTTGGTTAAGTCTTAAGGTCCTTAAAAATCAAGTTAGAGGGTTAAAAGTGCAAAACATGAAGTTAAAACCACTTTAAAAAGGACCAGGGGCCAAAATGTAAATTCTGAAACTTGTTGACCTGATCAGCTACATGGTGGCGCTACGCCACCAACATCCTCTTCTGTCGTTGTGTAGTGCGACGGCCTGATCTGATCAGAATTCATGCACACCTGCAAGTTCAGCAAGTTAAACTGACTTAGAAACCTTGTATTCGATTCTAGGGGCTTCTTTGATGGTTTTTCCATGCCTAGGGACACCTGGAAGTGATCAAGGAACATCTATAGGCTATTGTGGCATGATCTTGATGAATTAAACTCACTATATAAGAACCCATTGTTGCAACACTTTAGCATACACTTTGAAAACCATTCAAACTCAATTTCTGGAGATTCCTGGAGCTCAAGGCCACTTCCCAAGCATCCTTAGTCGTGCATAGGACCTCAGTAAGTGTCCCTAACCTTTCTTAATTCAGTTTTAATTAGTTTATTACCCTAAAGTCAAACCGTCATAATTAAGGTTTGACTTCACGATTAATTAAAATTTGTCCAGTCAAATCTCGAATTAAAAGTAGCTTTGAGTTGGTAATTATGTGGGTAATAAACCCTAAAAAGGGCACCCTCTGATTCCCACTCTAACTAGGTCAATTGTCGGGTCAAATTAATTTTAAAAACTTAACAGAAAGCTAATTATCGCATAAACACATAATTAACAATGTAGAAGCTATGCAACCTGTTTTATCACTAATATAACTTGGTAATTAATGTAAGAACATGTCTAAGCATGTTCAACCCGACAATTTTCAGTTTAAGCTCGGTTCAGAACCGAAAGTCGCATAAGTGAACTTTTGCTTTGACTTTCAGTTCTGATCCATTAGAGCATATTTTAGAAATGCCTTAGAGCTTTATTAGGACCAGGTTATATGTTAGTATAACCCTCTGTGATTATACAACTTGGTTCATTAGTTATCCGATTCATATGCATGTTTCCGTTATATGCCTAAATGTTGACTATTATGCCCTTTTGACCTTAAAGCAAGAATTTTGAAAATGTGAGAGGACAATAATCTTTATTACTGATATATAAACACGTCCCTAAATTTTCACATCAGTTGGAGGTCAAGATTAAGAGTTATGCTCAATAACGTAATTAGAAAGCTTTTTATTAATTAAACGGAGTAATTAGCATATTGCCTATCTAAACCCAATTTTTGATACCAAAATTTTTACTCACTGATGTAAAATAATATTTTGGGATGATTTTTATTTATTTTTAGACTGAGCATAACATAGGGTTATAGCCTTGATTCGGTAATTGTCGGTTTTGCCCTTTTGGCCTATAAAATGAGTTTTACAAATCTTTTTGATACCAAACCTTTTTCTGATGATCTAATATGATAAATAAAATATTTTAAGCCTTCTGGAATAATAAAAATATCAGTTTTTCATATAAAACCCGGAAATCGCTTAAAATCGTCTTTTTACGCGTTTTAAACGCATAGTATGTATTAAAACTATTTTAAATATATAAGATTTGATACCTACTGATATTTTAAGTAAATTATTATACTTTAACAGTAAGCAAAAGTTTTAAACTCAGATTTCCAGATTTGACCTTTAAACCTTAGGTGAAATTACCAAAATGCCCCTTCGGGGCATAGTTTGGTTATAAATGGTAAATTTCACATATAAGTAATACCTTACTGTTATAACTTATGAAATTAAGTATTTTTACTGATTATATCAGACCTGTAACTCATTTTGATATTTAAACTCTTTTATAACCTTTAAAATGACCAAAATGCCCCTACGGGACATAGTTTGAGTTTAAATTCGTTTTGGGCATAATAGAAGATATCTTACTGATGTCACAACATATTTAAGGCATATTAACTTAGGAAACCTGTATATGACTCTTTTGGTTACTCGTTACGCACTTTTCGCGTTCGGATCGACTTATGTAACTAGTTTGCATATATTAGCCGAAACGGGTCAAACCATATCATTTTCATCTCAAAATCCAGAATGTGTTTAGTTTACCAATATTAAACAAGTATCCAAGCTTGTCGGGTCTAAACCACATTCTAATCCGGTCTTCGCTTATTCATGCGTTTTTGGACCGCCTCCTCTTTTAAAATTAACCGGTCTAAGTTTAGGCTTAATTAAAGACCCGTTAGGATTCTAATAGGTTATTAAAAACCTTCGTTCTAGATTAGGAACCCGGTAAAAGCTACGTGAACTTGCTGTTTTTGATTTATACTTTGCTCAGGTAAATACTCTTAACTTATTTTCCCTATACGGGCTTGGGATACGGTATTATAATAATACCGCTTAGTCGGGTATATAGTTGTTTAAATCGGATTGTAATTAATGCATTTACATATCTCGTTTAATATGTATTATTTGGTGTATGGCCCTTGGGGGGTTAAATGACCATGTCCTGGATATCCTTGGCATCATTCAAAGAAATGGCCACAACCTAAGCACAGGGTGTAGGCGTACACCTGACAGTTGCATTATGTAAAAACTGGTAATCCACTTAAAGGAATCAACCTTGTGGGCATTATACCTGTGGCGTGTTAGTTAATCTTGACCGGCTCTACCAACCGGCCCCGACGGACGACAAATAAGTAAAACTGTATACAAGATTATTTTTAATAATTGTCCCAAGTTATAAAAGAATTTTTGTGCCATGTGCATTCAAATCAATTTTCTAAAACATTTTCAGAATGAGTCAGTTAATTGTATTTACCAGTGTAAACTGACGTATTTTCCAAAAAGGCTAAGTGCAAGTACTATACGAAATAGGCTGGCTACTCCAGGCATCAATAATCAAGTCTCGCAAGCTCTAGATGTTAAAGTCTGTTGACTCATGAGAAAAACCAGACTATAACCCGTGACTCGTGACGACACTACACTCCAAGGGCAAGACTCAGCATATTAGACCTCATAGCTTGTAACAACTCGTATCAAAAGTCATATTTAATTAATTAATTAATCTAATAGGAAACCCTAATTGAGAGACCCAAGTGATTCTGCACAAACCCTAAATTTTCCAGAATTTTCAGAATCAGGATTAGGGCCCCTAAAACTCAGGGGGGGTAATACCTAGTGGACGATTATCCTATTTACGTGCGGAAGAAGTTGAATTAACAAATTCTGGCAACTCAGCAAGGCTAGTCCCAATCGTGGCAACCCTACACATAAAACAAAACCTCACGCGGCCCGCGTAAAGTTAAGCCTATTTCTCACGCGGGCCGCGACACACCTAAAATCTGGCTATAAATAGAGGACGTCGGGACTTGAAATTTGGCATTTGAACGACGTAAATTCAAGTTTCGTAGAGGGAGTTATCGTCTGTTTACACAATTAACACACACTAATCACGAAGTGCTGCCGCAATCAGGGTAATAACTCGATCGCTGATACGATTCAACGTCCGATCGATTATAACTATCCAACGATTATTTAAGTGCCGCTCAAATTGAGATTATACTTTATTAATTCATTGTGATTTCGACTTGAATGTTTGAGTACTGCTCGAATTCGGACTATACTCTGTCATTTGTTGAGAATCCACTGAATTGTTAAGTATTGCACTAATAACTCGTTGTGAAGGTTTAATCTCGTGAATTGTCGTAACTGTTGAATTAGTTACTAACCGATTGTGTGTGCATTGTTATTTAAATTAGGTTAATTTAGGCTAATCAGTAGGCTTATATTCTGCTCGTTAAAATCTACAAAGTGAGTCATTCTCTTTTTATCAAATCTGTTTCCAAAAGTATGTTTATTTTCAAGATTATAATTACAGTGATTAAGTATATGTAGTCACCAAATTACAGCCGGTATGTGGGGTATTGTGCACATTACTGTTTTTATCAATTTAGGTGGGCGAACCTAATTAATGATACTCGTTACTATTGGGTGAACGGACTCAATAGTAATATGACCACAGTCACCGAAACGAGTCGATGACAAGTACTGTGGGTATTTGGTTGAAATAAACATTGTAATCTCTCTTAATACTGTAAATTATAACAAATGAGTCGTTTTTGTAAAATGAATGATTCACTCAGTATTTCCCGCTGACAAAACCTTTTTCAAACATGTTTCAGGTGATCTGTTGTGAGCAAAGGAAAAGTGCCATGTAGCACTACAAGCTTAGAAAGTGGCTCAATGTAAATAAATAAGGAAACATGTTTTAAAGAAATAAAGGATTTCCCAGTGAAATCAAGTGTTTGTAAATTATGGGAATTATTCCTATATTATATATAAACGAGCAGTTTTAAATATTAAATGATCCTCTTTTAAAAAGACTTCCGCTGTGATTAAATTAAATACCACGGGATTCCTGCCCCGCGGCTCTGGACCGGGTCAAACCGGGCCAAGGGCCGTGACAGGAAAAGGTGGTATCAGAGCCACTGATTTAAGCTTACTATTGATTTTAGCCTATTAAAATAATTAGGAAATTTAATTGCCATATTGTGAAAATATGTTTTATTAACTGATTAATTGTTGAGTTACAGTATGGGTAAACACAAGATTTCTGCTATCTACCACAAATTAGATACTGCACCTACAAGAAAAGGAACCTCTTCCTCCAAACACCCAGCAGATCTAAATGAAGGGATTTTTGTTCGTAAAGCAAATTATGAAAACCCTCTCACCCAAGATAAAAGAAATACGATTCTTAGAAAGGGACAAGAGAAAATAAAGAAAACCCAAGCCAAGAAAGTGAGGTTTAATCCAGAAATCCAGGAATTAGGCAATAAGTCACCTTGGGAAGATACCTTAGATGAAAAATGGGCAGACCTTTATATGCTAGCTACCGTAGCAGAGAATGCAAATCTTTAAATTTTAAAACCTGGTCTAGTAGAAAAGTAAAACCCAGTAAATAAATAAATTATAGTGTGGTCACTTTCCTGTAATCTTTTGTACAAATCCATATGCAATAAACTTAATGTTATTTGTTAAACTTTGTTCCAAAGTTTTAACTTAGCATTTTTGTGCATTTTGCATATATGCTATCCAGCATGAATGAGATGTCGGAAGCATTTCAGAATCTCAACCTCTATCCAGTACCAATTGAAGTCTCCCACAACTTTACTGGTTATATTGCTGACATAGAGGAACCCGTGGAATTCCAAGCTCCACCGCTGGAAAAAGCAAAATCTAAAAAGAAAAGAAGATATGTAGGATGGAGGAAAGTGCGTAGAAGGAAGCCAGCTACTAGAAAACTTCCTAAAATAGAAAACCCTATAAACAAAGGAAAGGAAATCGAAGACGGAGAAAGTCCCAAACCAGCAGAATTCAGGGAGGACTATAAACAAAAAGGAATAGAGATAGGAGAGAGTTCTAGACAAACTGAAGATATCACATTTCAAGACGAAATCGACCGTCTACTGGCAAATTGTGATGTTATTAGCCCTATCCATAATAATCTATATCCTTGCCTAGAAACCCAACTTCCTGTTAATCTGGAACCAGCTATTCCAGATCCACTAATCCACACTCGACCTTTAGGTCAAATGGAAGAATGGTGGACAAATGACTGGCAATTCGAGAATATTGTCAACAGTCCTTATTCTTTCCTTCCACAGTGGGAGCCAGACCCTATCCCCAATCCTCCAATGAGTAACGAAAACTTAGCCGAACTCCGTCAGTACGGTGAAGAACTGATAAATACAGGAAATAGGATTAGGGATATGGGAGAAAGGATTACCTGGAAGTACGACGAAAGGGAACGTCGCTACTAAACTTCTTGTGACCAAAGAATAGTGGGGTTGGGAAAAGTGTCTGTATATTAATAATAATAAGTAAATATAACTCTGTAAAATGGGAAATAAAACATTGTAAGATAAAAGGTGTGTATGGATGCCTATCTAATATATATAAAGCAAAATAGAAGTCGAAACATCGACAATTTTGATATATATCTGTGTTACCAATCAGATTTTATGTGCTTCTGTGAAATTGTTTATTCATCACTTGATACTAATAATTATATTTTTAATAATTATCAGATGGAAAATGCTAATAATGAACCAGTTAATGAAGGGAATCAATCTGAACAAAATCAGGAAAACCAGTATATGACTAGACAGGATATAGAAAATATTGTTGCACAAGGGATAGCTAATGCTATTCCAGCATTTGTTGCTGCTGTTAAAAATCCAGTAGAACCGCAACAAATCATTCCTAGTAAACGTACTCAGGAAGATAATTTTAGTCACAGTGTAAATGGAGGCAGCAATCATGATGATAATAATCCACGACAGGCTCCACCTCCTAAGAAAATGAAAGCCGCAACACCTGGTTGCACTTTCAAAGAATTTCTTGCTTGCAAACCTGCTGAATTTGCAGGAAACGAAGGAGCAACTGCAGTACTGCGTTGGTTAGAGAAAACCGAAGCAGTAATTGCAATAAGTAAGTGTTCAGAAGAAGATCAGGTGATGTATGCATCAAATTTGTTCAAAGAAGGAGCATTAGAATGGTGGAATACGGTGCTACAAGCAAAAGGAAGAAGAATGGCTTATGCCATGACATGGGAAGAATTCAAGAATCTGGTAGAAAGGAAATATTGTTCTGAATATGAAAAGGAACAAATGGCAAATAAGTTCCTAAATCATCGGATGATAGGAGTGGAGTGTCGCAGTTATACCTCGACATTCTTTGAATATGCTAGAGTGGTACCAACACTGGCTTCGCCAGAACCGGTACTCATTTCTCGATACATCTGGGGATTAATTAGTGAAATTCGCAATATTGTTAAAGCTGCGAGACCTCGCACTATTGACGATGCTGTGGAATTAGCTAATACCCTAACTGACGAACTAGTACGCACGCAAGATGAAAACAAAAAGAAGGAATTGGCTCAGAAGATTACCCAGGGATTTCATACGGGTAATAATAGTAATTTCAAAAGAAGAGGAACAGGGCAATCTTCAACTCCACCGTTCTGCAAAAATTGCAAAAAGAAACATTTTGGAAGATGTGGTTTAATTTGCAATTTTTGTAAAATGGTAGGACATCGTGAAGAAAACTGTAGGAAGAAATCCACAATCTGTTACAATTGTGGAGAAGCAGGACATTTCAAAACAGAATGTCCTAAATTGGCCAAACCAGCAGATAACAAAGCTAAACCAGCTGACGGAGCTACAAAGAAGAATGTCCGAGCCTTTCAGTTAACTACTCAGGAAGCTGAACTGATCCCTGACGTTATAGCTGGTACGTTCTTAGTCCATGACGTTTATGCAAAAGTATTATTTGACTCTGGTGCAAACCAAAGTTTTATCAATACTTCATTTTGCCAAACCCTTAAGTTACCCTTAACAACCCTTAGGCAAAATTTTACAGTCGAAACGGCAGACGGAAATTCTGTTAACATAAATAAGATTTTGCAAGAAGGTAAGATAGAACTGTTAGGTCATAAGTTTTCCGCAAACCTGTTACCTATGAAGTTAGCCGGGTTCGATGTAGTGTTAGGAATGGATTGGTTAATAGCCAACCATGCTCGAATCCTTTGTGACAAGAATTCAGTAGAAATCCGTACTCCCAACGGAGAGGTAATTTTAATTACCGGAGATAAACCACGAAAGCCACTAAAGTTCATATCAGTAATGAAAGTTGCTAGTTATGAACGAAAGCAAGGAATGGTGTATATGATTTCCGTAATCATTAACACTAAAATTAAGGAACTTTCAGACATCCCTATAGTTTCAGAATACCCAGACATCTTTCCAGAAGAATTACCTGGGTTACCACCAGATAGGGAAGTAGAATTTAGAATCCATCTAATTCCAGGTACTACACCAATAGCTAAGGCACCTTATCGATTAGCACCCACCGAAATGCTAGAATTGAAAAAGCAGTTAGATGAATTATTAAGTAAAGGATTTATACAACCTAGTTCATCCCCTTGGGGAGCACCAGTATTGTTTGTGAAAAAGAAAGATGGATCGATGAGAATGTGTATCGATTATAGAGAACTAAATAGAGTTACAATTAAGAATCGATATCCATTACCTAGGATTGATGATCTTTTTGATCAACTTCAAGGTGCTAGGTATTTTTCTAAGATTGATTTACGTTCCGGATATCATCAATTGAAGGTACAAGAAGAAGACATACCTAAAACTGCTTTCAGAACTAGATATGGCCATTATGAGTTTACAGTCATGCCCTTTGGACTAACAAATGACCCAGCAGCATTTATGGACATGATGAATCGGATCTGTAAACCATATTTGGATAAATTTGTTATCGTATTCATCGACGATATACTAATTTACTCCAAAAGTCAAGAAGAACATTGCAAACATTTGCATGCACTCTTAACCTTGTTAAGAAAAGAAAAGCTTTATGCAAAATTCTCAAAATGTGAATTTTGGTTAAAGGAAGTGCAATTTTTAGGTCATATGGTGAATCATGAAGGAATTCATGTAGATCCTGCTAAAATAGAAGCAATTATCAAATGGAAGGTCCCACAAACAGCTATGGAAATTAGAAGTTTTCTAGGCTTAGCCGGATACTACAGAAGATTTATTAAGGATTTCTCTAAGATAGCTGTACCTTTGACTAAGTTAACCTGTAAAGCCACTAAGTTTGAATGGGGACATAGGCAAGAAGAAGCTTTTAAGATTTTGAAGCAACGATTGACGAATGCTCCAATTTTAGCATTACCCGAAGGAACAGAAGATTTTGAAGTATATTGTGATGCTTCAAAATTAGGATACGGATGTGTATTGATGCAATGCAAGAAGGTAATTGCGTATGCTTCCCGGCAGTTGAAAAAGCATGAGGAAAATTATACAACTCATGACTTAGAATTAGGAGCCATAATTTTTGCCTTGAAAATTTGGAGACATTATCTGTATGGAAGTAAGTTTACTGTTTATACAGATCATAAAAGTTTAAGATATATATTTGGACAGAAAGAATTAAATATGAGGCAAAGAAGATGGATGGAAATTCTAAGTGATTACGACTGTAATATTCAATATCACGAAGGGAAGGCAAACGTAGTTGCAGATGCCTTAAGTCGTAAGTATCATGAAAAACAACGACGAGTTCGTGCTCTTAGATTAAATCTACAAGTAGATTTGATAGAACAATTAAAGAACATTCAAGAAACAGCAATCAAGGAAGATGCTGAAGGAATGAAAGGTTATATAAAAGAACTAGAACAAGGAAATGATGGAATTTGGAGGTTCCACAAGAAACGAATTTGGGTACCTAAACAAGGAGAGTTAAGGAATAAGATTTTAGAAGAATCTCATAAATCTAGGTATACTATGCATCCTGGAAACAATAAGATGTACCAAGATTTAAGAAAGAATTTCTGGTGGATAGGAATGAAGAAAGATATAGCAAAATATGTATCTAAGTGTCTCACTTGTTCACAAGTTAAGGCTGAACACCAGAAACCTTCAGGTTTACTACAACAATTGGAAATGCCTGTATGGAAATGGGAACTTATAACAATGGATTTTGTTACTAAGCTACCCAAGACCAGAAAAGGTAATGATGCGATTTGGGTAATTGTGGATCGATTAACCAAATCAGCTCATTTTCTACCAATGAAGGAAACCTTTAGTTTGGAAAGGTTAGCCAAGTTGTACGTAGACGAAGTAGTATCTTTACATGGAGTCCCACTCTCCATTGTTTCAGATAGAGATAGTCGTTTCACTTCTCATTTCTGGAAAAGTTTCCAGCAAGCAATGGGAACTCGACTAAATTTAAGCACTGCATATCATCCTCAAACAGACGGACAAAGTGAAAGGACAATACAAACACTGGAAGACATGCTTCGAGCATGTGTAATTGATTTTGGTGGATGTTGGGATGATCATTTACCATTAATTGAATTCTCCTATAACAATAGTTATCATTCAAGTATTGAAACTGCTCCATTTGAGGCACTTTATGGAAGAAAGTGTAGAACTCCAGTTTGTTGGGCAGAAATAGGAGAAAGTCAATTATCAGGACCAGAAATTGTGCAAGAAACTACTGACAAAATAACTCAGATCAAGGAAAGATTGAAAACAGCTAGAGATCATCAGAAGAGTTATGCAGATAATCGCCGCAAACCAATAGAATTTCAGGTTGGAGATAAAGTACTTCTGAAAGTTTCTCCTTGGAAAGGAGTAGTTAGATTCGGAAAGAAAGGAAAGCTAAGTCCAAGGTACGTAGGACCATTTTCAGTAATCCAACGTATAGGACCAGTTGCTTATCGTTTACAACTACCTGAAGAATTAACTGGAGTACATGATGTATTTCATGTATCCAATCTCAAGAAATGTCTAGCAGAAGAATCTTTGGTAGTACCTCTTCAAGATATAGAGGTAAACGAAAAATTGAAATTTGTTGAGAAACCTCTTCAAATTGAGGATCGAAAGATCAAATTTCTCAAACATAAACGACTAGTTTTAGTTAAAGTCAGATGGGATTCAAAGCGAGGAGCTGAATACACTTGGGAGCTGGAATCAGAAATGAAGAAAAAGTATCCTCATTTATTCCAGTAAATCTCGAGGACGAGATTTTTATTAAGGTGGGTAGAATGTAACAACTCGTATCAAAAGTCATATTTAATTAATTAATTAATCTAATAGGAAACCCTAATTGAGAGACCCAAGTGATTCTGCACAAACCCTAAATTTTCCAGAATTTTCAGAATCAGGATTAGGGCCCCTAAAACTCAGGGGGGGTAATACCTAGTGGACGATTATCCTATTTACGTGCGGAAGAAGTTGAATTAACAAATTCTGGCAACTCAGCAAGGCTAGTCCCAATCGTGGCAACCCTACACATAAAACAAAACCTCACGCGGCCCGCGTAAAGTTAAGCCTATTTCTCACGCGGGCCGCGACACACCTAAAATCTGGCTATAAATAGAGGACGTCGGGACTTGAAATTTGGCATTTGAACGACGTAAATTCAAGTTTCGTAGAGGGAGTTATCGTCTGTTTACACAATTAACACACACTAATCACGAAGTGCTGCCGCAATCAGGGTAATAACTCGATCGCTGATACGATTCAACGTCCGATCGATTATAACTATCCAACGATTATTTAAGTGCCGCTCAAATTGAGATTATACTTTATTAATTCATTGTGATTTCGACTTGAATGTTTGAGTACTGCTCGAATTCGGACTATACTCTGTCATTTGTTGAGAATCCACTGAATTGTTAAGTATTGCACTAATAACTCGTTGTGAAGGTTTAATCTCGTGAATTGTCGTAACTGTTGAATTAGTTACTAACCGATTGTGTGTGCATTGTTATTTAAATTAGGTTAATTCAGGCTAATCAGTAGGCTTATATTCTGCTCGTTAAAATCTACAAAGTGAGTCATTCTCTTTTTATCAAATCTGTTTCCAAAAGTATGTTTATTTTCAAGATTATAATTACAGTGATTAAGTATATGTAGTCACCAAATTACAGCCGGTATGTGGGGTATTGTGCACATTACTGTTTTTATCAATTTAGGTGGGCGAACCTAATTAATGATACTCGTTACTATTGGGTGAACGGACTCAATAGTAATATGACCACAGTCACCGAAACGAGTCGATGACAAGTACTGTGGGTATTTGGTTGAAATAAACATTGTAATCTCTCTTAATACTGTAAATTATAACAAATGAGTCGTTTTTGTAAAATGAATGATTCACTCAGTATTTCCCGCTGACAAAACCTTTTTCAAACATGTTTCAGGTGATCTGTTGTGAGCAAAGGAAAAGTGCCATGTAGCACTACAAGCTTAGAAAGTGGCTCAATGTAAATAAATAAGGAAACATGTTTTAAAGAAATAAAGGATTTCCCAGTGAAATCAAGTGTTTGTAAATTATGGGAATTATTCCTATATTATATATAAACGAGCAGTTTTAAATATTAAATGATCCTCTTTTAAAAAGACTTCCGCTGTGATTAAATTAAATACCACGGGATTCCTGCCCCGCGGCTCTGGACCGGGTCAAACCGGGCCAAGGGCCGTGACATAGCTCGGACTTGTGTTTACTTGCTTGTTTATCTTATGTTGACTGCCCTACTATACATACTAGTGTGCCTAATTAGATAGATACACATCTCTCTTCTATCTCATTCTCGCTACATTACGACATCACACTCATATTGTGTTTTCTGGTTATGAAGACAATGAGTGGACGCGGAAGAGGAAACGTTAGCATGACTCAGGCTCAGTTCACCAACTTGCTCAACACGGTGGCTGCAGCTTTCGCAGCTCACCCTGGAGGTAAACTCGTTACTTTAGGATGTTTAGATCCTACCCCCACATCGTCTTTTCACCTCTAAACCTATTCGCTCCACTTCTCACAACAGGTCAGCCTGCGCCTGCACAGCCACGTGTTTGTACTTTCAAAACCTTCATGGATGGCAAGCCTCTCCCTTTCAACGGCACTGAGGGTGCCATAGGCCTTCTGCACTGGATTGAGAAGGCCGAAGTTGTCTTTGCTGTCTGTGAGTGTCCCCCTGCTAACTGGGTAAAGTTCGCGACTGGTACGCTTGAAGGAAACGCGCTTTCAAGGTGGAAAGCACAGATTCAGATGCTTGGTCTGGAAGCTGCTAATGCTACTGCGTGGGAAGATTTCAAGGACATGATCAAATAGGAGTACTGTCACAGGGATGACATCCACAAACTCGAGAACGAGTACTATGAGCTCAAGATGGTTGGGTCAGAGATTGAGACCTACACCAAGCAGTCCAACAACTATGCTGCACTTTACCCAAACATGTCCCGACTTATGTATCGAAGGATCGAATTGTACATCAAAGGCTTGGTCCCAGAAATCCGAAGCCATGTGACCTCAGCCAACCTCAATACCATATAGCCCGTGGTACGTCTTGCTCATAAACTCACCAATCAGGCTGTGGAGGAGGGCAAGTTGCCCAAGAGGATCAGTGCTACTGCTGGAACCTCTAGTGACAACAAACGAAAGTGGGATGGAAATCAGAGCAAGGATGCTAACTCTACTCAGGCCCCAGCCCAGCAAAGGAAAACTGAAAGCAACAAGGGCCCTCAGCAGCAGGGCGGCTATCAGGGCCATCTCCCCAAATGTAACAAGTGCAATCGACATCACAATGGGCCCTGTGCGAAGAACAAGTGCCAGCGGTGCAACAAGATGGGACATGAGGCCAAGGATTGTAGGAGCCCTCATCCCGCAAGGCAGAATCAGCCACAGCAGCAGCAGCATCATGGGAACATCAAGGGTTGTTTCCAGTGCGGAGCCGAGGGGCACATTAAGAAGAATTGTCCCCAGTTAAACCAGAACAACCACAACCAGGGTGCGGGAAATAACAACAACAACACCAACAATGCTGGGAATGGTGCAAGAGGAAGGGCTTTTATGATTGGAGCTGGAGAAGCAAGGAATGACCCCAACGTTGTAGCGGGTAAGTTCCTACTTAATGATCGTTATGTTTCCATACTATTTGATTCCGGAGCAGATGCTAGTTATGTATCCCTACGTATTAGCAAGAAACTTAAGTCCACCCTTACGCCTTTAAGCTCTAAGCACATCGTTGAAATAGCTAATGGTAGAAACCTCGAGGCTTCACACGTAATTTGTAACTGCAAATTAGAGTTGTCTGGTCAGACCTTCTGTATCCATCTCTTCCCCATCATTCTCGGAAGCTTCGACGTCGTTATTGGTATGGATTGGTTATCCAAGCATCGAGCCGAAATCCTCTGCCAAGAGAAAGCTATTCTTATTCCCCGTCCTCCTGGCAAGCCCCTTATAGTTCAAGGCGACAAAAGCGGAGAAGTCACAGGCATCATTTTGTTCTTAAAAGCCCAGAAGTGTTTACGAAAGGGGCACACCGCTATCTTAGCACTTGTAGCCGACACACAGAAAAAGGAAAGCAGGATTGAAGAATTTCCTGTTGTACGCGACTATCCTGAGGTGTTTCCTGAAGAACTACCTGGACTCCCTCCTCACCGTCAGGTCGAATTTCAAATCGAGCTAACCCCCGGAGCAGCGCCTATAGCTCGTGCACCTTATCGTCTAGCCCCCGCAGAACTCAAGGAACTTTCTACTCAACTACAAGAACTTCTGGACAAAGGTTTTATCCGTCCTAGCTCGTCACCCTGGGGAGCCCCAGTGCTCTTTGTCAAAAAGAAAGATGGCACATTCCGAATGTGCATTGATTACCGCGAACTGAACAAGGTTACCATCAAGAATCGTTATCCACTTCCCCGTATCGATGATCTGTTCGACCAGCTGCAAGGGTCGAGCTATTATTTCCATGGATTTTGTTACCAGCTTGCCTAGGTCTCAACGCGGAAATGACACCATTTGGGTGATAGTGGATCGGTTAACTAAATCTGCCCACTTTTTGGCTATTAAAGAAACAGACAAGTTCTCTACCTTAGCAGAGGTATACTTAAAGGAAGTGGTTTCGAAGCACGGAGTGCCAACCTCTATTATTTCCAATCGAGACGCGCGTTTTACTTCTGAGTTGTGGCAAGTTATGCACAAATCTTTTGGCTCACGTTTAGACATGAGCACCGCTTATCATCCACAAACGGATGGACAATCGGAACGCACCATCCAAACCCTCGAAGACATGCTTAGGGCGTGCGTGATCGATTTTGGCAAGAATTGGGAGAAGCACCTACCGTTAGTGGAATTCTCCTACAACAACAGCTACCACACCAGCATTCAGGCAGCACCCTTTGAGGCATTGTACGGTCGTAAATGCCGATCGCCTCTCTGCTGGGCGGAGGTTGGTGACAGCCAGATCACAGGCCCGGAACATGTAGTAGACACTACAGAAAAGATCGCCCAGATTAGGCAACGCATGGCGGCAGCTCGTGACCGTCAGAAGAGCTACGCTGATAAGGATAGGAAACCGCTAGAGTTCCAGGTTGGTGACCGGGCTCTACTTAAAGTCTCACCCTGGAAGGGTGTGGTTCGTTTTGGAAAACGGGGCAAGCTTAATCCGAGATATGTCGGACCCTTTGAAATTACCGAAAAGATCGGTAATATCGCTTACAGATTGAATCTGCCTGAAGAACTAAGTGCTGTGCACAACGTCTTCCACGTGTCTAATCTGAAGAAGTGTCTGTCAGATGAAACACTCATCATCCCTTTCAAGGAACTCACTATTGACGAACAGCTACACTTTACTGAGGAACCGATTGAGATCACGGATCGTGAAATCAAAACCCTCAAACGTAGCTAGATACCTCTCGTACGAGTTCGTTGGAACTCGCACCGTGGCCCAGAGTTTACCTGGGAGCGGGAAGACCAGATGAAGCGCAAGTATCCCCAGTTGTTCCCAAATGAAACTCCCAGCACTGAAGCTACAACCGAATTTCGGGATGAAATTCCAAACTAACGGGGGGATGATGTGACACCCCGTTGAAACGTTCTCATTTACACTAGCTTGTCAGTGGCTGCCTTAACTTTCGGGACGAAAGTTCTTAAAACTTGGGGATAATGTGACACTCTAGGTTTTCCCGAGCAAACACCTTGTAATTACTTTGTGCGTATATATATATGTCATTAAATGAAAGTTGTGATTCTTCTTGTGCTATGTTTCGATAACGTGTATGTAATATATATGTGTATATAAAGATACTCGTGAACCGAAACCACGACTCGAGACCACCCGGTCTCGAGTAAATAAGTGAACAATTGGGCCGCTTGGGCCGCACCTCCCTTAGCCTACTCGGAAACCCACTCAAGGTGCACCACCCTCTAAATATAAGCTAAGAACCCTCACACACTCTCCTTTACACTCTCTCACTTCATCCTCACTCCCTCTCTCTCTAGAAAACCCTCACAAAATCACCTCTCCTCTCTCGGACTCAAACCGGAAGCATCAAGATATCCGGATTAGCTCGTGATCATCGCTTGGACACTTCCTTCATCATCTCACACACTCACAATCAAAACAAGTTCCGGTTAGTACCATATCTCGGTTAGATGATAGAATATATTATGGATGATGTCTTAAATTAACAAAGATGTATGCTTGTTGGATAATACACATGTGCTATGAGGATAGATGAGTTAAGATGACTAAGTTATTGATAGATATTTGTGTTATAGTGATAATAGGATGATATGCAAGACATGTTCATGCTTTGATAAGAAATTGTTAGATAACATGCAAGATTGTTAGGACAATAAGGGTGTGTATGTGTATGTTTGTAATCCGAGGAATGTATGATTAGATCCAGGAATCGATGATGCTGATTTGAATATATACTAGGATAGGGTTGTTTGAATAATCATGAAAACCCTAAAATGATGTAACAAATACATGTATGATGTTATGGAACCAAGTGATTATATGCTAGAGAAAGAAACCAAAGATAGCCGTGGGTAATGTCCGAATCATGCAATTTGTTTAGAAGTTTGGATTGGTTTGAATGAACATGTTGATTGAATATGATATAAGTGTGATAGGAATATTTGAATATGTGAAGAACAACATGAAGGTTAGTGAAAATATTTGAAATGCCATGTTTGATCTGTTTTGTATATAGTTTAGACAATAAAACATGTTTATGGAATTCTATTGGACAGTACATAAAATCATGCACATGAAATCCTATTGGCTAGTACATGTCTTGGCTGGCATTCTAGAAACAACAATGTTGGAGTCGAAACCTTCGGTCTCGACTCGAGACCATCATGTTACAACTCGAGACCCCTAGTCTCGACTCGAGACCATGTCCAAGTGACTCAAAACAGATTTCAGGGACTCGAGACCATCAAGGTCTCGACTCGAGAACTTCCGATTGCGACTCGAGACTGGACTCGAGACCCCTGAGGTTACGACCCATACCAGCATCACTCGAGACCAAAACGTGATAACTCGAGATCTCTTGGTTGCGACTCGAGACCGTGTGTTCTCGAGTAGAGACCACTTCGTCTCGACTGGGCTGCCTACTTTGGTTATTGGGCCACAATGTGTTATGGTTGGACTATGTGTTACTGGACTAATGTGTTAACTGTTACCGTTTAACCGTATAATTATAAGGACAGGCCCAATAACATAAATGGTAACTGTATGCATCCGATGTGTTAGATACATGTAGGATATACGTGCTTACTTGTACCCCCAAACCTGACCTATACTGGTAACCATGTTAGGACGTGGTGACCAGCAAGCTTGACCAAGTAAGCTAATCTGCCGAGCAACCCAAGGTGAGTTCACACACTAAAAGCATGCGTCCCAGGGAGGGACACGAACAAAAATCATGAACAACTTTTAATCTACTATTTTCGGGGGAAAATACGTTTGGGTATTATTTATAAATCACAACTAGCAAAACTAAACAAATCTCTATCACCTTAAGTCCTTGCTTACAGTACCGATTAATCGCCGGGGGCGAACGGGTTATTAGTTGATAGCGCTATTAGGTTTGACAACCTCACACCGTGACCGTGGGAGATCGGGCGTGAACTAGTAGACCTTGCATCTCGGTCAATGACGATAGACATTGACCTGGGGCACAAAAATCTTCTCGTCAACAGTTTCGGTAACATCAGTTTAGTAGCTTTCATATGGGGTAGCTCCCCATGCCGTGATTATAAATGCTTTACCTAAACAACCTACGTTTTCGAAAAGCTAAAACTGGACCCCTCGTGAACTCGCCAACATTATTGTTGACATCCTACTGCATGCTTTGCAGGTACCCAGTAACTCAGGAACTTGCAGCTTGGGGAAGTGTAGTGATCGTCTAAACCCGTGTGTTGGGTTCTAAATAAATCTTAAACTACGAACTTTGTTTAAACTGTTTTGCCTATGCTTCCGCGACTTACTTAAACTGCTACTTAGTATGGTTGGTGATCATTTACATTAATTACTAATGTTCGGTGTAATTGGTGGCTGGATCCTGGTCAGTCACGCCTCCAAGCGGTGGTACTCCGCATGTGGAATTTGGGGGTGTGACACAATTACACATTACTAATAAAGAAACTCATAACCCAAAGCACCTAAGATCCAAATATTCTGTCAAATTATGCACATGTGCATACCAAATCAAACACAAACACGTAATCGTATGAACTTACATCGGTTGTAACAAAAAAAAAGGTCAGCTACAAATTATAAACATAAATTATCACGTTATGCACATGTACGTACCAATCAAACATAAATATGAACGAAACCATAAAACCAAAAGTTATCACATTATGCACATGTGCATACCAAATCAAACACAAACACATAATCATATAAACTTACATCGGCTTTAATCTACATGATCCTACATGATTGGCGTAACAAAAAATAAAGTCGGCTACAAATTATAAACATAAATTATCACATTATGCACATGTGCATACCAATAAAACATAAATATGAACCAAAACCATAAAACCATAAGTTATCACATTATGCACATGTGCATACCAAATCAAACACAAACACGTAATCGTAAGTTCTATGAACTTACATCGGCTGTGATCTACATGAACAAGCACATAATCGGCTGTAATCTACATGAACAAGCACATGATAACTTTGTAACATGATAACTTTGTATGTGCATACCAAATCAAACACAAACACATAATCGTATGAACTTACATCGGCTGTAATCTACATTAACAAGCACCTAATCGGCTGTAATCTACATTAACAAGCACATGATAATTTTGTATGAACTTACATCGTATGAACTTACATCGGCTGTATGAATTTACAAATTCGTAAATCGATGCAACGACTTATGTTCTTCTCAATATCCCATCTTCTTGCAATAAACCTCGCCGATTATGCCGATTATGACGATTATGACCGTTTTTTGCCCTAAAATCGATTCGTTATGACCGTTTTGCCCTAATATCGATTGCACTAGCGACAATGATCGTAGGACGAATATTGATGATGAACGGCTGAAATAGTGAGTAGGGCTGTAAACGAACCGAACGAACACGAACGAGGCCTTGTTCGTGTTCGTTCGTTAAGGAAATAAATGTGTTAACGAACGGTTCACGAACACTTACCGAACGAGATTTTATGTTCGTGTTCGTTCATTAAGGAAATGAGCGTGTTCACGAACGGTTCATGAACACAAGCGAACACAAATAAATTTGGCGAACGCGATGAAGGATAAAGGTGGATGGCCTAGAGAGTAGCACTAGAACTTGAATTCCTTATTGTGGAACGGAGGTAGATCATATTCGTCCATGTAAATAATGAGAAAAGAAAGGGAAATGGTGCATAAACAAGGTGAAATAGGGTTTCTTAGTTTAATTGTTAGGGTAATGTTATAAATAAAAGTTTAATAGTATAAAAAGTATAGATAAAATATATGAAAGTATAAAAATCTTTAATTAAAACACGAACATACGAACATAAACGAACGCAAATGAACGAATGTTCATGAACACCTTACCGAACGTTCACGAACATAATTGAACGAACGAGACCTTTGTTCATGTTCGTTCATTTAACTAATCGAACGGAATTTTTTGTTCATGTTCGTTCATTTATTAAACGAACGAACATAAACGAACTTCCCGCTGAACGGTTCACGAACTGTTCGTTGAACGTTCGGTTCGTTTACAGCCCTAATAGTGAGCATCGGTGAGCATCGAACTTGATTTTGTGAGATTTTTAGGGAAAATTGATTGATTGGGAGAGTTGTGTTTGGATGTGATAGTTGTCGGACGCCAAATTGTATTATCAAACATAGTTAAATTCAATGTTGACGTCCGTATTGTTTGAGCGGGAGAGGAGCGGGTTTTTTATAATTTTTTTTTTGTTATTTACAAAGTTGTCATCCGTTCACATTGGTTCTCGTGGTTCTCGCAATAAAGGTGGATATATATATATATATATATATATATATAACATACATGATTCTAGCTCTACATTTAAATTTCAATTCATCCATGTCATTCATATCCGCGAGCAATCTGTCTCTCTCTCTCTCAACTTAAAAGAAGAAAGTCTTCGATAATTTAGATAATTTAGCTGGTCAATTTCCGATTACAGATTTTTGTTCGAACTTTTACTCATTCGGTTTACACATCATCGTTTCAACATCATCGTTCCAACATTGTTGTTTCAACGAAGCTTCGCATCACACATTAACATTTCAACATCGTTGTTGCAACATCATTGTTCCAACATCGTTGAAAGTTGCATGTGCACCTTCTTTGATGTGAGAGTTGCATGTTAGATTTGTTGCTTATTTTTTTAACTGTAGTTATACTTATTTAATTTGATTATGAAGAAACAAGTGTTGATATGGATATTGATTGTATTAAATTAAATACAAAGAAAGATTAAAAACTGAAATATGCATAAAATATTACACACTACAATTAACACTTGCTAGGATTTCATAGACTCTCGCCTTCTTCCATGCGATTTCATTCTCTCTTTTCTTTTGCAGATCGGATAGCATGTTGCAAATTTTCTGATCCTGTTTTAGTAGTTGTGTTATAAATTCTTCTGCGTTGTTCTTGAAATCTGATGGAGGAGAGTGGACTACTTCATCAAGCAATCCGATGCTGCTCCAGGTTTTCTTGTAATTATTATCACTGATGATGCCGACTTTTTTGTTTAGTTCTTCATCTGCTTTCTCTTCTTTGAGCGACCAGATAGAGAATTGCGTTTTAACATTGCTGGTGTTTGACCAGTGGTAGAAGCATCTGTTTGCCATCTAGAGTATTGTTGGTGTTGCTGATTTTGATTTGTTTTTTGACAGACAGTTTTTTAAAACGCAATTGTTGATGTTTTGAATCAAACTAATGATCAGTCCTTTATAGTGTTTAAAATGCGTGTTTATGGTGAATGAAGAGGTTAATCGTAATTATGATAACCTGTTTTTTTTTAAGGTTTAAAATTTATCCTTTGGGTTTCTTGATATTTAATTTTATGGTTTTCCAATGAAAACTTATTTTTGAAAGGTTTTGCATTAAAAGGCTTCTGTTTTTAAATATAAATTTATATGTTTATATTAAATGTACACATCCCTCTTAGATTATTAAATGTACAGTGAGTTTAAATCTGACCTCTTGGGCTGTTAAATATTTCACTATATAATATCATTGCCACTTCACTTGTTTTTCATCACGTTTTACTACCAAGATATCCTTCTTTCAATTCACTTGAGTAATATATAAGTTAAAATGGCGTCATACACTTCTGCAAACTCTGATGATTTAAAGCAGCGCTTTATCAATCAAATTGATGAACATGTATATGAGAATAGTGCTACTCTTCAAGAGCTGAAGAGATGTTTTGATGGACTGCACCTTGGTTTGTTCACGAGAGACAAGGTTTCCAGAAACCTGATGTGGATGCCTTCGACTTTCGTTCGTGACCTTTGTGTTGTTAGTAATATAGAGTACGTCGATAGAGACGTGGAGTTCATGGCGATGCTCAAGGATATACGTCGAGAGGTTCAGCTCTCGATGCAGTTGAAGCTAAAATTTCTTAATTCTTGCTGTTAGATTCTTAAATTTCTAGCTGTTATTGTTAGATTTGAAAGTTTCGTTGTTCATTATTCGATGTAGTTGTTGATCTTTTAATGTCATGAATAAATTTTAATCCTATTAATCTTTGTTGTCGCATTTTACTTTTACTTATTGGGTTATTGGATTTTAATAATCCTAAGTTTCACCAGCTGGCCGATAATAATCCCAACTTTAAAAATTCCCTCCAATAATCCTAACTTGTAAATGTTTGGCCGCCGTTGATCCTTTTTAAACATATAAGAATTTGGTCTCCTCAATAGATTCAATTGCAACTAGAGACTCCTTAATTGATTTAAGTGCACCTATGTTAGAAAAGGATTAATGGCTGCCAAACTTTTATAAGTTGGGATTATTTGAGGGAATTTTTAAAGTTGGGATTATGATCAGCCAACAGGTGAAACTTAGGATTATTAAAATCCAATAACCCTAAAAATACTTATTTTAGTAAGTATAAGTATTATTATATAGTTTAGAATATCATCTGAGGATTGCAGATCGATATTGATGTAGATGTGAAATTGTGTCTGAGTTTGATTTAGATTATGTTGGTGTTTAATTATGCATGAACAGATGTTTGGTAAGTCAACAAAGGTTTAATAGGATTAAAGGTTGGTTTAAGGGTGAACAGATGATTGCAAAGGCAAAATATTCTATAATATCTGATCATGAATAATAGTTTTTTTTGAAGAATTTGCTCCCCCAAATTACGAAGAGTCAATATCTGTTACTGTAAAAGGTCTGTCAAAGCTAAAGTCTGCCAAAAGAGAACATCTGCTGATGAAGAATGTCCGAAGAAGTAAAGGTTTGCTATGGGTCAACAGATGTTAAAGAACAACATATGATATTCAACATATGCTACACAATAGAGGTTTTCATAGTAACAATGGTTAGACTAATAGCAGATGTTGGGAGTTTATTAAGGTATTAGATTTTGCTCACTAGGTTAACATTGTAATTGCAATCTTTGTATAAGCATGCCGCTGACATCATTCTTCTCATTCTTATAAAAACAGTTTATCCTAACAACTGTTGATTTACCACTGCTGAAAACAACTGTTTTTGAAACATCTGCTTGGCTAAAAATTCATCCACTGCTGAAAGGTATCGTCTGTTGTCATAACTTCTGTTTATTCTAACGATTGTTGATTTACCACTGTCCCCCAGCCTCTGTTGTTGCCCAACAGAGGTTTCCAAACAGTTGTCATCCATTATAACAGTGCTTAGGTTAAAAGCATGATGATGAAAGCATTCTTCTCATTCTTATAAGAAAAAAAAGTTTATTATTGTGCTGCATATTTCCATTTATGTTTTATCTTCTTCCATTGTTATCATCTTAACTGTCACAACTATCAAAATCAGATGCTAACCACTGGTATTAGAGTTTAGTTAATTAAATTTTATCCCAGCAAATCCTACTGAATTGGTTAGTCAAAAGCATTAAATTGTCTTCAGAAAGTCAAATGTCCATAGCGGGCTTCTATTACTTTCACAATAAGTTACCTGAAACGCTTTTAAAAACATTTTATCAGCAATAAATACTGGCGAGTTCGTTCTATTTTATAAAAATTATATTGTTATACTTTACAGTATTAAGGGTAATTACAATGTTTTTATCTAACAAAAACTCCAAAGTATTTGCCACTCGACGGATCTGTGACTTTGGTCATATCACACATTGGCTAACTCATTGTCCAATTGTGAAGATTATCAAGTACTGTATACAAACCCCATAATACTGGCAGTAATTGTAGAATACAAAGACTTAATCCCTGTAAGTATAACTAAAAACATTTAGGGTTATGTAAAGCAATTGGATAAATAGAAGAATGACTCACTTTGTAAATGTAGGGTTTAACCAAAAGCCTCATGGTAATAATCTTGGTATAATTCCTAAGCTCTTAATAAAATATACAATGCACTCGTGTTAGTATAATAACCCAATTCAACTTTATCAATACATCACGAGATCAGAACCCTAACGTAGTTAACAAAGCATAGCCTTAATCAGGCAGCGCCTTGACATCCGTTGCTGGGTTCAAGATCGATCGGACAGGGTATCGAATTAGTGATCAGGGGTTAAAACACTTAAAACGAGGTAGAGCTTTGGAGTATTATAGTGAACTACTAAAGAAAAAATGGGATATAGAAGAGCAGAGAGAGAGAGAGAGAGCGAGATAGAGAAAGAAAGAAAAGGAAATGAGCAGATTGTGAAAGCTCATACTGCACTATTTATACTAAATGTTAACTTGGAGAGCACACTTGCTCGTCCACGTACACATTCAAATGTCAATTGTTAGTTTTAAATTTTATTATTTTATTATTATAATTAATTCAGCTGCTTCACTCATTTATCGCTTATATCTTCTAAAATATGACGTTTTATAAAATGATGAATATCTCATTAGAACGGAAATATTTTTGTTTACATTTTGACCTAAGTTTCATAAAAAACGGAGTAAGGTTAATTATAATGAATTTTTATTATTATAATTTTTAAACGGTGCCTAGGTTCGTGTAGATACTTTATAATTCTAACAGTCAACTTACTCGTAACCTACCCATTTAATAATATAAGTTTTATACACTTTATTTTAATATAAAAAATGGAAATGTTACATACTCTCCTTCTTATTTTAAATCTCGTCCTCGAGATTCTCTAAAATATGGAGGATTACTTTTAGTTCGTCACTAATCCTAGTTCCTATGTATATTCTGGTCCTTGCTTTGAATTCCACTTTACTTTGACCAGATCTATTCTCTATGCTTTGAGATTTTTATCTTTGACTTGTATGGTCTTTCAATGGACTTAAATTCTTCATTTACCTCTATATCTTAAAAAGGTAAAACTAAAGATTCATCAGCTAGGTATTTCCTTAAATTATACACATGAAATATATCATGCATTCTTGTCATTTCTTCCGGTAACTTTTAGCTGATAAGCTACTGATCCAATTTATTTAATGATTCCGAATGGTAAGCTTAGACTTAACTTTTCTTTCTTGCCGCATCAGACTGTTCCTTTTTCATTCCTTTCTATTAGTAATCTTTATTCAAACCTTGATACTTCTTATCATCTATACGTTGCATCATATAATTAGTTTTATGAGCTTCTTCAAGAATCCTTTCTCGTAGGTTTCCTTGCCTCGAGTGTTCATGATCATCGAGACCATATACACTATGCCTTAATATTTTAATGCCTAATTACTTCATCCTTCTTGGCGTGTATACTAATAGTTAGGATACTTTAGTCCTTTCAACCCATGTATTGTTGTAGCAATTCCTAAATTACTGGTAATCTTAGTAGGATTATAGGTGAAGAGAGTCTTTGTAAATGCATCTAGTCGTGGTTACTCTTATCTTCTCAAGAGTCTTTGTGAAGTCCAGGAGTTGTTGACAAGATCTGAAAAAGCCAATAATGGATTCAGGTACGGATTTGTTGGATGACCTGCTTATCTGAGATCTTGCAATATTGTTTTTGGTGATGAACTTTCGTTTGAGTTTCACAACTCTACTCAGTTGCAGAAGCTGACAAAAGTTGTGTATATCGTGAAAAAGACAAAGCCATCTTTATGAGTGTTGCTTTGGTTGGAGGTTTATAAACAATTTTTGATTTGATAGTTTTTTGTGGTTGTACATTTGGTTCCTCGGTGATAGTAATTTAGCTTCTGAGACATGTTTTGTATGTAATAGATAACAAGTTTATAGTTGTCTATAATAGATAACAAGTTTTGGTACCATCTCATTTTGGTTTAGCATGCCATTTCCATGGCTTTATAATCCATTTTTAATTAAACCTTAAAAATATATAATCATTCATTGTTTAATAAAATGTTGTATGCATGGTTTCTAAAAACCACCCATGTTTGCACACGGGCTTCACATCTAGTACATAGATATAGTAATATTATTTATCTAATAAATAATATTTACTATTATCATCCATTATTTAATTTTCATTTCTTTTCCTATTAATTAAATAATCAACTAAACCTATAAACTATTTATACGTTATCAATTAGTAATTGTTTTGGGCATTAATCACTTGTACATATGGCTATCTTGGTGTTTTGGTTTGATGGTCAATGCAACATACCTTATCAATTAGTAATTGTTTTGGGCATTAATCACTTGTACATATGGCTATCTTGGTGTTTTGGTTTGATGGTCAATGCAACATACCTTAAGATCTGTGCTTTTAGGTGAGTGCTATTTGGCTCGTCTTTGACGCCATTGTGTGGTTTCATTGTTTATTTTGTTTCGTCTATGCAACATACCTTAAAATCTGTGTTTACATGTGTATTTTTTGGGTGATTTTGGCTTGGGACGCCTTTTTTGGCTTCATCTCGGACTTTTTTTACACGGCGGTTTATCTGATTTTCTTTTTGTTGTTCGTTGCTAGGCCTTTAAGCCTATTATGTTGGTTGTATTCTTGAAGGTGTTTATACGAAAATTGAGCCGCATATGCTTTTGAGCAGATGATGTTGGTTGTATTCTTGAACGAGTTTTTATGGCTTTGAGCCTTTGAGCCCAATGATTTTGCTTTGCGTTCGGTTGTTTATTGCTAGGCTTCTTAGCCGATGATGTGATTTGGTCGAGTGGTGTGCTTATGTGATGCTGGTTTGTGTTATGTTGTTCCTGGCTATGCTTTTGAGTCGATGTGATTTGGTCGCATGGTAGGCTTATTTTGGTTTTGTTAATGAAGATGGCATTTTGTGTCCATTCGGGTTGTAGGCTTATTTTGGTATTGCCGATGAATTAAGATGGCATTTTGTGTGCATCCGAGGTGTAGGCTTACTATTTGTACGCTTCTTGATCATTTGAAAGTTATTTCAATTGATTAGTGTGATAGCGATAATGTTGCTTGTCATTGGGCTCGACATGCTTTCATGCAGCCGTGACAAGCTGCTGAACATAAAAACATTTCGTTTGGGTGCCATTAGTGCATAAAAATGTTATTTCATGGCTGCCAAATTCGTTTTCTGTATCTATACATTATCAATTAGTAACTAGTTTAATTTAAATACTATAAATCAAAAACTTATTTGTGCATACAAGTGTTGTATCTAATACTTTGAGAGTATTTCAAAAATAATTTGATCTTTTACTTTACGTTCAAAGATATTTGATAAATTACTTTTAACACAATCTTTTTATTTTTACTTTTAACAAAACTTTTTATTTTTTTTCCAATTTAACCTCAAAACCTTCACTTTCAACTTTGGTTTCCTATACTTTTCTTCCTTCGTAATTTTTTCGGTTTACGATTCGTTCTAAATTTTCACTACTACAAAACAGAGCATTAGAAAGGTTGATATGGGTTTTAAGACGGTGTTTTCAACACTGTCTTAAAATCGAGTCTTATTAGACGGTGTTTAATTTGAACACCGTCTTAAACTTGATGATCACCGTCTTTTAATATAAAAAACATTTTCAAATATTTATTAAAACAAATATTTTTTAACATCGTCTTATAAACATTTGCTGAAAAAAAATTATAGTAAAAAAGAAAAACATTTCCAGAAATACACATCAAGCTTATATACACCAATGGAACATTTTCAAATCAAACCTTTGTTGAGTGCATAACAAACTACGTTAAATTGTATAAATAAACTACATATAATCTATAAAGCTAAATTAACAAAATACCTAACTCGCTAAAAAACTTTGGCATCAACATCATCAACAAAATATCTATATCATTATCCGTAGCCTCTCTCATGTCGTGCCACATCTAAAATAAAAGTAAATAGAAAGAGTTATTACAAATATTATAGACTAAAACTAAAGGGAAAGAGAAAAAAAATCGGTAACAACATCGTCAATAAAGTTATGTATAAACGAACAAAATGTACAAATCAATTTTCTAATTTACACAAGCTTAAAACTAATCTCAATTTAACAACGTCATCATCATCATCATCATCATCATCATACTCAGTAAATCCCACCAATAGCAAAACTAATGTAGGGTCTGAGGAGGGTAAGATGTAGACAGTCTTACCTCTACCCCGTAGAAATAGACAGGCTACTTCCAGTGAGACCCCAGCTCCATGAGTTAGTATAAATAAAGGGGCTTATTTTTTCATATCTTCACACTAACTTCAATGCATACATCTTTTAATACTTTTTCATTTCCGAAAATATAATCATGAAAGATGAAGACTGAATCGATTAACAATTAACCCAGATGAAAAAATCAACAACATGTTTTATGTTTGGCGATAAAACATTGAACATCTATATGACTTGACAATAATGATCTGAAATCAATATAATAGTTCTTTTGTTCATAAGTAAACTTCATTTAGTCTTGTGACAATTCAGTACTTTAACCCAAACTTGCAATTTTAATTTTGTAATACATAATTTGGAATTCATCCATAAGAAATGAAACTTTACATCTTTTAAATCATACATTCATAAAAATGGCCAGGATACATTCTGTCTGTCAGTTACAAACAATGATGATAGACATGTTCCCTAAATGTCTACGACAGTCTGAATAGACCAAAGTCTAGCCTGTATGGCCAATCATTTTGAGTATTGTTATAACGGATCAAAACTATTGACCTTAGCAAAATCATACTTAACACCATAAAGTGCTCCTAATCTAAAAAAAAGTTAACTAGATGAGAAATAAATAGGCAGGCTTGTGATTGTGTGAGTGAAATGTGAACGGTTTTGGAGTTTTTCCTATATTGTTTTCTATATTCCAGGTGTACTACTAGCGGGTGGCAACCATTTATTTGAAAATGTCAAAATCAGACAATTTCAAGAAGAACCAAATTATGTGTTTGTGATAAGTCTCCAAACTATAAAGTCAACAGTAACTGCAAGTCTTTAAAATGCAGTACCGAGATCGACACACATATGTTGCCAACTTTATGCCTATTCACAACACCAAACTTAAAAACATTAAAATAAAGTCCTATTATCATATTACTCTCACTCGTTTTTGCAACTACTACCGGCCAACATACATCAATTAGATGATCAGAACTGTTTATCATTTAAGGTTTCCAAGAAACATGTCAATGATAACCGTAGTCCCTTGACTCCCATCATGCGAAGCGTTTTGTACATTGACGCATAGACGAAAAGAACAACAATTTCCACGCTACCAAATGCAAATACAGATACAACCTAGGTCCAAATTCCATTATATGTGCAGAGTAAAATTCTCATTACTAACAAGCAACAACATATTTACTCTACTATAAATTCAAAACTCCTAATGCTTTATACACCAGTCAGCACTTAATCACATCAAAACTGCCAAATCATCTACAAAATCATCTAACGCAGATCAATCACCAACTGTGTAGCCTAAACCTAAAGTCAAACCGATTCCAATTCCTATAATCATGATAAATCTCAAACACTGGCACTTTAAAGAGGCTAATCCCCCAAATCTATCATCAAACAAAAGAATCCCTACATTTCATCACAAACTGAGCTAACCGCTAAATTCCGAAAATCCAATACATGTGTAGTGTAAAATTCTCAAATTTACTCTTACTTTCTACTATAGATTCAAATATACCAGCCATTACTATTCGTGTTCAACGAATCCGCTTTCAAGTTATCCAATTCAAATTATCACAATCACACCAGATCTCAAACACTTATACTTTCAAAAACAAATCAACAATCCATATCGATCATCAAACAAAGCAGTCCCTACGTCTAATCACAAATTAACACAACTAACAAATTGCTCAAAAGCTAGGGTTTGTGGAAACCGAAAAGAAGACATACACTTAATCTCAATATAACAACCTAAAATTGATATATATATATATATATATATATATATATATATATCAACTATTCTAAATCACCCGTCCATTCTCAAGCCCCCAACCACTTGATATTTAGAAACAAAATCATAAACTCAATAGACATATTAGGTGATGTATTGTAAAATACATCTTTATTCGCGTCCGTTTTTAGTTGTTTATTATTCGTTTTAGCGTAGAATGTACATACTATTGATATATTTCTATTTTCCAGGTCTTTGTAGCTAAAATATGCAGAAACGAGTTAAAATTTGGCAAAGCAAAGTGTCGGATCAGAAAACGGAAGCTTGGGAGCTGAAACGGATCAAAAGAACTGATTCTGGAGCTTTCTGGCGGGCCGCGAAGACATACACACAACTCTTACGCGCCCCGCCAAGGAAATAAATTATGTTTTTGAATTCAAGCTAGTCTCGGGCCGCGTAGATGTTACATTTAAGTTCTCGCGGGCCGCGAGAACGTGAAAAACTGTTGCCGACATTGTTTTATTGCAACGGCCATAGGGTTTTAAGCTTATATAAACATCATAAACGACATCAGCCGCATAATTGAGGAATTTTGGAGTTCTTGGAGGCGAATTGAAGGCTGTTGAAGGTTCGTGAAGCATTCGGAAGGCTAGGAATCATCGGGTAACGATCGTGAGCATTCGGGATCAAAGCATTCGGGTTTATTCTTCCTGTTATCTTCTTTGTTCGTTTGTTTTCAGTTGTTTTATGATGAATTCAGATCTGATTACGTTGATTATTATGCTTTTAGACATGTTTAGCGGCTAAATACCTTTAACTACCTAGGCTAATGACAATTGTTTGACAAAGTTTGGATTTTTATTTGTTAATAACGTTGGTTATGGGTTTTCTTGAATAGTAAAGAACTTTGGAACCTTTAATTTGGTGTGTATGCGTGCTTGATATTGTTTGAATATTAATTATTACTTCGTATGATTCTTGGTGACGGTCTTTATCACATAATAGAGTCATGCTAGAGTTCTAGATCTAGGTGAGTGTCTATATCACATAATAAATCTTTATCTCTTTAAGGTGAAATTACGTAACTAACCTTAGAAGTAATATTCGGTAATCTTATAAAATCAAGTGTTCTACTAATCTTGTCGCTGTAAGGCTCGGGGTTATTAATAGGTTTCGATTTGGTATATAGCAAGGATTAGGTTTTTAAGGAAATCGGTCTTAGTTCCCTAATCAATCTCGTGTCTATTAAACCAAATTAAAATCCATAGTTGCCTTAGACTTTCGCGCTGTAAGATAGATTGTCATATTAGGGCACTTTTCAAGAAGTTAGAGGACTGTAAGGAAATCTAACAACCGGTAGTCGTAACAGCCTTGTATAGTCTCACAAGTTTCTTCCTGAGAAGGGTCGGGAGGTCTTAGAGCATTCACATCCAAACCACTATATTTTCACCCTAAATTACACTAAAAAACACTACATTTTCTCTCTCCTTTTCAATTAAATAATATTTTTTATACTTTTATCATTATCTTTTCTCTCTCCTCTACTCACAACCACTTTCAAAATATATTAAAAAATTATAGAGGGCGAACAGTGTCCCCCAAATATACAGATGAACAGTAACATTTTCTCTCTCCTTCACTCACAACCACTTTTTATACTTTTTATATTTTAAAAACACCTCACTCAGAATATGATGCCTTGGATGTGAATGCTCTTAGTAGGGATTTCTTAGGGTTTAGCATTAAAAGATCTCGGTTCCATACCACGTTAGTTTCGAATAGAAATCCATTCTAAGTTAAACATGAGTCTAGCCTAGGTAGTCTTCATCATCTCCGAGTAAAGTTTTCGTCCAAGTTCTCGTTTAGTTAATTTAGCTAATTTAGTTTAATATTTATTTACATTTTTAGGATTTTTAGTAACCCCCCCCCCCAATCAAATAAACAATTAGTTAAGTTGTGTCAGTCGTTGTCTAGATAGAGTCTTAGCGTAATTTAATTTAATTGAGTCTCGTGGGTTCGATATCCGGACTTACTTAGCTTTACTAGAGTCAATCAGTTCGCTTGCCGGTTAGTAGTTTAGTCGAGTTTAGAGAGTCTAGAGTATTACTTTGAGTCTAGATTTAGGTTAATTTTAGTTGTTTTTATTAAACTACTTTTAGGACATCATTAGGTCTCTAAAAAAAACCTCAAAGCACTTTTCAACAAGTGTAATAGATTCTCCATAAACAAATAAAGAATGTTTTTTTTCAACAATACATATAATACAAACCACGTTGAAGGGGTAATCGAAAAACTAACAAGGAAGGGGGAATCAAAGTTGCGGTCGTCGTCGAGCAAATCGAAGGCGGAATGTTGTAGGGTTTTGGCCGTCGAAAGGGATATGCCATCTTCGTTGTCGAAGGGGAAGGGGCTGCGCGCGGTGGTGCGGCGATAGGGTTTGGTCGTCGTTGTCGGCTGTAAGGGAGGGGGAGGGTTACAGTATGGAGTATGGGTTATGAACAAAGGTTTTTACATTAGTTTTTACTCTTTTACTTTAATATAGCACATATTGTAACACCCCGAAATCAGGTTTGGTAATTAAACCCCGTTAATACTAAAGACGGGGAAAGTACCGTTAGTGGTAAAAGTAAACCGGCAAATATTATGAATAAATTAAATAATCCTAATATTTATTTAAAGTGAATAAGAGCTTTCAAGAAAAATAGGATGGATAAAAGGCTCGATTTAACGGGACTTAAAGTAAAACGGGTTATGACTTCCCGAACCTACTAAACTAACTAGGAAATAAATAACTTAGTTAGTTGATTATCTTGTCTTAAAGCATGAATAAAGTTAAATTGCCAAATATATAAGCTAAATAAAAGTGGAGGGGCCTATGTTGTTAAAATTGAAACTTAATTTCAATAAACAAAATTAATAATAAACCAAACACACCCAAAAGGGGTGTCTGGTCGATCAAGAAGCAGGGGGCGACCAAGAGCTCCCCTTCAAGCCCTAGTTCCACTAAAAATTGATCAATTGGAGGTTCAATTCAGTCCCAAATCAAGTTCTAAACACGAATTAGTGATCACCTCACTGAAGGGATCATAAGGTATGCAAAATTCTAGTATTTTGATTCATCTCAAGTTCTAGGTTAATTGTGAAAAACTGAAATTGAGCTTGATTGTGTCATGCATGAATGAAATTAGAAGAGATATGGTGTCTAGGGATGAACCCTAGGTGAAATCTTGTTAAAAGATTTCATGTTAATTATAGAGTTCATAATCACCATTGTAGGTGATTAATGAACTTGAAGAAAACTTGATAAACCCTAGAATTATGATCTTGCTCTAGCATAATCTGAATTTAAGAGTAAATTTCAGAAATATGGATGTTAAGACTTGTGTAGAATTGTCTAATCGAAGTTAACTTAGATGATAATTACAAGTCATAAACTTGGTTTTGATGATACAAAAATCTGACCCGCTAGGTGTTTGATGAAACGCCTAAGTGAGGATTAAAATGCTAAAAGTTGGGTAAAAACGCAGATTTGATTATTATAAATAATTATGCGTTAAAGCTTATGAAAAATGGGTTTTAGATGATTTAATGAAATTGATGTTGTATTGGTGTTTATAAACACCATACTAACTTGTATAAATGAACTACTTGAACAAAAAGGGGAAATTGTTAAGAGTTCATACTTGAATTGAAGTGGGTCTTGACATAAGAATTAAACTCATAATTTATGATTTAGTTCAATAAGAAAGTAGTCAAAGATTCATAAGGTGTGAAAGTCATGATTTAGAATGACTAATCTAACAACCTTGTGAATGATGAATGAAAGTAGGCGCTTAACAAGCTAGGTGAAGCTTGGGATGGAAGCGGGTCGATCGAAGCAAGTGAGAAAAGAAAAGCGTAATTCGGATGCAAGGTAAGTGAAACTTACACCTTTTGTAGAATATTTAGTTATTCTAAAGGTTTAATTTCGATAAAAACAATATTGGGAAAATATGGATTTCCGACGTAATTGATACGAGTCGGGACATACGCAAAATTTGGTAAAAACCATGATGAAGGATAAACATGGGTAAATGGAAATATAGCCGTAAATGACAAGCATATAATGAATCTGGAAATGTTACCGTATGGGGTAACTCATAATAAGGATAGAAATAAAATGGTAATTTAGTCATGTGCCGACAAATATAAGTAAAGGTTACAAGACACCCTACGGCGTAAGCCGAATTGGGTTAAATAACGAGATGGTGTATTTATGTATATATATACCATTCTAAATTCAAATGCAAAATGTTTGGTCGTTTAGACCAAACGGGTCAAAGGGTGACTTGTAGCGCCATTTGACCAATGACGACTAATAAGTATGTGTCAAGTCTTATGCTTATAGGATAATAATGGTTTATGGATAAAAATGCTACGAATTAGCATATTATAGAGGCAAGGTATCGAAACGGGTCAATAAGTTGACCCGAGCCAGGTAAGCGTAATTATAGTTGTGGATAATATACTTTATGGCCATATTTGTAGCGAAAGCCCTTCGTAGTAAATAAGGGGCTAATGTTGACTAAAATGCCCTTGAAGGGTAAATTAGGCAAACAACCCATAAAGGTTGTTTAGGAACTTACATTACGATCTTGTAACCTTTAGACGCGTATGAAAAATAGTAGGCATAAACTATCAATGGTTAAATGCCTTAAAATGCGTATTGTCGCAAAATAGCATATTGGAGGGGTACAACTCGGAATAGATAGTCTATTACATTAAACTCACCACATTCTTAGTTGTGGTGGAAAAACTAATTAAAATAAACGGGTGGGATTATGAGGCATAGAAGAAATGAGCGAAATAAGGCTTAAAAGGACATAAATGTCCCTAACGGGTCAAAATAAGCACTTGAGCATAAGCGGGTTTAGAATGTGTAATAACCCGTGATTGAGCCTTGTACAATAGGAAATAATCATAATGATATGTTTACAAAAGAAACAAGGACCGCAAACAAGTTGTTAGACGAAATCGCGAACAGGTCAAAAGTTGGTAAAAAGGGTAATAAGCCGAAGAGTTAAAAGTCTGAAATTTTATTATGTCGGACGTTGGATTTTAACTCCATTAGATGGAGAATTAAATTACGGACGCGTAGGAAAAAGAATCGCGTAAAACGGACAACCGAGTAAAAAGTTATGCTAGTTTAAAGTTGGTTTTTTTGAAAATTCGGAGCTGGCTGATATGCAGGTTCAATAACTGAACCTGCTGGAAATATCGCTCCCTCGCGACACGCGACGGATGTTCTTAAATCTGTCGCGACACGCGACAGTGTGTCGCGGCCCGCGTAATATATCGTTAAGTCTGTCGCGGCCCGCGACAGACTACAGTGCTGGAATTTTTTCGTTTATTGCATGGTTTGTTGTTTAGAACTTGTTTAACCTATTGTTTAAGCATCAAAACTAACTTTTAGGTTGGTTTTGATCGCAGGAAAATACCAAGTGTTCCCGGATGAAGATCAAGCGTCGAGCAAGAACCAAACACGCGTTAAATGAAGCTTCCTCAAGTTGTTTCGTCGTTATTTTAAAACGGCGAATTAAACCACATTATGTGGTATCACTTAAATTTGTAAAAATTTTAGTAAACCCGTATTTCCGATCCATATGTAATCATTAATTACATGATTGTTTTCGCAAAATATACGTTAAACCTAGATAAAGTTGAACGGGTGTTACAAGTTGGTATCAGAGCCTTGGTTTAAGAGATTCAAGTGTGGTGGGAAAACTATGCTTGGACTTAAACCTTATGCTCTTAATAAAGATTGGTGTTCGGTTCGAGGCTTGATCGCAAATCCGGTAAGTACAAGTATGTTAATAGTTTAGCATGTTAAAGTGTTGTAAACAACACCTAGGGCTATCGTGCGATACACGTTAACCCAACTAAAACGATTGATATAGTTGACGAGAATACGCGCGTTGACGCGTATAGTTGAAAAAGCCTTGTATTATAATACGGGCGATTATTGAAGTTGACGTTACTAACTTTTGTGAATGTTTTAATTGAAGGACACTCGCGTTTGAAGACGACGAGAGTCAAACGAATTGTGGATATGATGATGGAACGGTCCGAAGTATGACAAGAGGAGCATGCTCACCGAGGACTAAATTGCGTAACGACCGCGAACAAGGTTAATGGCAAGGAACGCCCGTCGGGGCAAACATTACCAGGTGCACATTTTAAATAATCGCACAAATAGTAATATGCAACAAATAAGTAGAAATTGAAAGTTGCATATGTAGATTAAAAACTTGGAAAAACCCGAATAGAAAATGTATTTGGGATATTGTTTCCAAGAGAAACAAATAGAGGCGTTACTTACATAGGGCGTGATGTGAAAACTATAAAAAGGTCATGTGTGTCATGTGTTAATCGCTTACTCTGGCCAAGTAAGTAGTGGCATATGATACCATGAACTTCTTATGGCGGACACGTTTACATCCGATGTAGTAAGGGCGGGGTGAATGGGACTAACTTAAAAGTACCCAAATGAATCAAATGAGCAAAATATTTGATAATAATGTAAACGCACAGCCGGGTGACGGAAGCGTATTACATTAGAATGACGAGCCCGAGTGAAGGGACAAAGATTAATGTAAAAGGATTAAGGTATGCAATTGGGAGGGGTGTGCTTACACTCGAACCCGGAGAATGCAAATATGACCCTTAACGGGCTGATTTTGTAAAACGCCAAATTTGAGAACAAAGTGGGAATATAAAAGCGAAACGAAGTCATAATGCATACCATAAGGGTTGCAATAGTAACGACTTCGGTAAAACACCCGATTGGTGGGTAAGGATTTAAACGCATGCGTAGACTGAGAAACAGGAACGCGAAATAGAAAGTCAAAAGACTCGGAATATGAGTCATGACTAAAAGATGACAAGAATTTTCGCAAACATAAATTTTGAAAAAAAAATTACGTTCGACTAGTTAAAAGTCGAACGGGTCGAACAAAGAATGAAATTTGACGTTCACCATTGATGAAATTTCACACGAACAAGTCAAACAAATTAAATAAATGATGACGCTTGCTAATGTAAGTAGGCGCGGATTGAATAAGTAAAAGTGTGAGATGTTAACTAACCTATGTAAAGGGTTATGGGCGTTAAGAACGTTAAGATAAAAGAACCCGGGTAATGGGTTGTATAGAAGTATAAGTATAAACCGGGAGACGGTAAGCGTAGAACAAACTGACGCGTAAATAACGTCAGAAGTCATAAAGTCGGAGGATTAGTCCGGAAGTAAACAAATGAAGCCTTAGACTACGGTCAAGGTCAATTGAAGTTCAAGAGCGAAAATAAACGATTCCAAACATAATAAGAGATGCCTTGAAGCTATATATGTATATATACATTTGAATATAGACAAGAATAAAAGATGATCTATGGGATCATCATAACCTACGGGATTAAACACAGTGTTAAGGTCTACGGGGCCAAAAAGACCCTCGAGTCATAAAGAGAAGGAAACGAGTTGTTAATGTCACACCTTAAAAAGGTGAAAAATTTAAAGAAATCGCCTATGAGGCTAAGTGAAAGAACCTACGGGTCAATAGTGTAAAGCAAGGGAACTAGTTATGATTCCCCGCGAAAAATGAGAACGTAAAAGAATAAATTATGGGTTGTCAATTTCCTTAATATGAGTAATTGACATAGTTAAAAGGAAGAACGTTAAACTAAAATACAGTTTTAGTAAGAAACAACGTTTTAACAAATATGAATACTATAAGACGAATTTGGAAATAACAAATATCAAAGAGTATGGGTCTTAACATCGATAGGTGCAAGTAGGGCTGTAAACGAACCGAACGTTCAGCGAACGGTTCGTGAACCGTTCGGCGGGAAGTTCGTTTATGTTCGTTCGTTTAATAAACGAACGAACATGAACAAGAAATTTCGTTCGATTAGTTAAATGAACGAACATGAACAGAGGTCTCGTTCGTTCGATTGTGTTCGTGAACGTTCGGTAAGGCGTTCGTGAACATTTGTTGATTTGCGTTCGTTTATGTTCGTATGTTTGTGTTTTAATTGAAGATCATTGTACTTTCTTATATTTTATTTGTACTTTTCATATTATTAAACTTTTATCTATTTTATTTCCCTAACAATTAAACTAGGAAACCCACTTTTACCTTGTTTATGCATCATTTCTCTTTCATTTCTCATTGTTTACATCTACGAAGACAATCGACCTTCGTTCCACAATATGGGATTCAAGTTCGAGTGCTACTCTCTGGGCCATCTATCTTTATCCTTCGTCGCATTCACCAAATTTATTTGTGTTCGTTTGTGTTCGTGAACCGTTCGCGAACACGCTCATTTCCTTAATGAACGAACACGAACATAAAATCTCGTTCGGTAAGTGTTCATGAACCGTTCGTGAACACATTTATTTCCTTAACGAACGAACACGAACAAGGCCTTGTTCGTGTTTGTTCGGTTCATTTAAAACCCTAGGTGCAAGACGATATATTCGAAAAAGTGGTATTTTCGAAAATGAAAGGTTGATATAAATTGAACGTGACGTGACACGATCACGGTCAAGAAATGCAATGTAAAGTGGAATCACATTATCACTAAGCGAGCGGTAAAAAGTAATTGGACTAACAAGTCTAGTTAGTGAGACCGGTTAAGGTCATTAAAGTAAAATTGGTTGTTTGTAAGCGGTGGATTCGGTATAACTGAACCGAATAAATGAATTTGAAAACAAAAGAAATTGTTGCTAAAAGTGAAAGATTTCACTAAAGACCTTTAAACGGGTCAAAGTAACGGATCCATAAAGAATTCGATAGTATATGAAAGTGATGAATAGCGCTAAGTAACTAAACTAGTGGAAATAACGAGATTACGTTATTTCGAGTTGCACTATGTCGTATGAGATACGTAGACAATTAATATCCAAAAAGATGTTACCATACTTTTCTGGTAATACTAACAATTGGTTAAAAGGATAAGTAATGTTTAAAGGATTTCTCGGCTCAAATACATTGAGTTTAAACTCAATGAATTATGTCATAAAAGGTTTCGAGGACGAAACCTCTTTAAGGGGGGTAGACTTGTAACACCCCGAAATCGGCTTTGGTAATTAAACCCCGTTAATACTAAAGACGGAGAAAGTACCGTTAGTGGTAAAAGTAAACCGGAAAATATTAGGAATAAATTAAATAATCCTAATATTTATTTAAAGTGAATAAGAGCTTTCAAGAAAAATAGGATGGATAAAAGGCTCGATTTAACGGGACTTAAAGTAAAACGGGTTATGACTTCCCGAACCTACTAAACTAACTAGGAAATAAATAACTTAGTTAGTTGATTATCTTGTCTTAAAGCATGAATAAAGTTAAATTGCCAAAGATATAAGCTAAATAAAAGTGGAGGGGCCTATGTTGTTAAAATTGAAACTTAATTTCAATAAACAAAATTAATAATAAACCAAACACACCCAAAAGGGGTGTCTGGTCGATCAAGAAGCAGGGGGCGACCAAGAGCTCCCCTTCAAGCCCTAGTTCCACTAAAAATTGATCAATTGGAGGTTCAATTCAGTCCCAAATCAAGTTCTAAACACGAATTAGTGATCACCTCACTGAAGGGATCATAAGGTATGCAAAATTCTAGTATTTTGATTCATCTCAAGTTCTAGGTTAATTGTGAAAAACTGAAATTGAGCTTGATTGTGTCATGCATGAATGAAATTAGAAGAGATATGGTGTCTAGGGATGAACCCTAGGTGAAATCTTGTTAAAAGATTTCATGTTAATTATAGAGTTCATAATCACCATTGTAGGTGATTAATGAACTTGAAGAAAACTTGATAAACCCTAGAATTATGATCTTGCTCAAGCATAATCAGAATTTAAGAGTAAATTTCAGAAATATGGATGTTAAGACTTGTGTAGAATTGTCTAATCGAAGTTAACATAGATGATAATTACAAGTCATAAACTTGGTTTTGATGATATAAAAATCTGACCCGCTAGGTGTTTGATGAAACGCCTAAGTGAGGATTAAAATGCTAAAAGTTGGGTAAAAACGCAGATTTGATTATTATAAATAATTATGCGTTAAAGCTTATGAAAAATGGGTTTTAGATGATTTAATGAAATTGATGTTGTATTGGTGTTTATAAACACCATACTAACTTGTATAAATGAACTACTTGAACAAAAAGGGGAAATTGTTAAGAGTTCATACTTGAATTGAAGTGGGTCTTGACATAAGAATTAAACTCATAATTTATGATTTAGTTCAATAAGAAAGTAGTCAAAGATTCATAAGGTGTGAAAGTCATGATTTAGAATGACTAATCTAACAACCTTGTGAATGATGAATGAAAGTAGGCGCTTAACAAGCTAGGTGAAGCTTGGGATGGAAGCGGGTCGATCGAAGCAAGTGAGAAAAGAAAAGCGTAATTCGGATGCAAGGTAAGTGAAACTTACACCTTTTGTAGAATATTTAGTTATTCTAAAGGTTTAATTTCGATAAAAACAATATTGGGAAAATATGGATTTCCGACGTAATTGATACGAGTCGGGACATACGCAAAATTTGGTAAAAACCATGATGAAGGATAAACATGGGTAAATGGAAATATAGCCGTAAATGACAAGCATATAATGAATCTGGAAATGTTACCGTATGGGGTAACTCATAATAAGGATAGAAATAAAATGGTAATTTAGTCATGTGCCGACAAATATAAGTAAAGGTTACAAGACACCCTACGGCGTAAGCCGAATTGGGTTAAATAACGAGATGGTGTATTTATGTATATATATACCATTCTAAATTCAAATGCAAAATGTTTGGTCGTTTAGACCAAACGGGTCAAAGGGTGACTTGTAGCGCCATTTGACCAATGACGACTAATAAGTATGTGTCAAGTCTTATGCTTATAGGATAATAATGGTTTATGGATAAAAATGCTACGAATTAGCATATTATAGAGGCAAGGTATCGAAACGGGTCAATAAGTTGACCCGAGCCAGGTAAGCGTAATTATAGTTGTGGATAATATACTTTATGGCCATATTTGTAGCGAAAGCCCTTCGTAGTAAATAAGGGGCTAATGTTGACTAAAATGCCCTTGAAGGGTAAATTAGGCAAACAACCCATAAAGGTTGTTTAGGAACTTACATTACGATCTTGTAACCTTTAGACGCGTATGAAAAATAGTAGGCATAAACTATCAATGGTTAAATGCCTTAAAATGCGTATTGTCGCAAAATAGCATATTGGAGGGGTACAACTCGGAATAGATAGTCTATTACATTAAACTCATCACATTCTTAGTTGTGGTGGAAAAACTAATTAAAATAAACGGGTGGGATTATGAGGCATAGAAGAAATGAGCGAAATAAGGCTTAAAAGGACATAAATGTCCCTAACGGGTCAAAATAAGCACTTGAGCATAAGCGGGTTTAGAATGTGTAATAACCCGTGATTGAGCCTTGTACAATAGGAAATAATCATAATGATATGTTTACAAAAGAAACAAGGACCGCAAACAAGTTGTTAGACGAAATCGCGAACAGGTCAAAAGTTGGTAAAAAGGGTAATAAGCCGAAGAGTTAAAAGTCTGAAATTTTATTATGTCGGACGTTGGATTTTAACTCCATTAGATGGAGAATTAAATTACGGACGCGTAGGAAAAAGAATCGCGTAAAACTGACAACCGAGTAAAAAGTTATGCTAGTTTAAAGTTGGTTTTTTTTGAAAATTCGGAGCTGGCTGATATGCAGGTTCAGTAACTGAACCTGCTGGAAATATCGCTCCCTCGCGACACGCGACGGATGTTCTTAAATCTGTCGCGACACGCGACAGTGTGTCGCGGCCCGCGTAATATATCGTTAAGTCTGTCGCGGCCCGCGACAGACTACGGAGCTGGAAATTTTTCGTTTATTGCATGGTTTGTTGTTTAGAACTTGTTTAACCTATTGTTTAAGCATCAAAACTAACTTTTAGGTTGGTTTTGATCGCAGGAAAATACCAAGTGTTCCCGGATGAAGATCAAGCGTCGAGCAAGAACCGAACACGCGTTAAATGAAGCTTCCGCAAGTTGTTTCGTCGTTATTTTAAAACGGCGAATTAAACCACATTATGTGGTATCACTTAAATTTGTAAAAATTTTAGTAAACCCGTATTTCCGATCCATATGTAATCATTAATTACATGATTGTTTTCGCAAAATATACGTTAAACCTAGATAAAGTTGAACGGGTGTTACACATATATAAGAAGTTGTTTAATGAAACTCGTTTAAAGTGGGCTTAAATTCATATAATACGATGTTTAAGTATAAGATGGGATTATTTTGAATTACTTTGAATATTTTAATCATATTTGTCTAGTTTTTATTTTAAGACGGAGTTATTACTTGAACTCCGTCTAAAGCAAAAATTCAACCCCGTTTAATACTCCTTTTTGTAGTAGTGTTTGCGAGTTAAAGCAACGCAACATGTTTATGTGGTTCAACATTTTTACGATTTGTTTTACGCTTTTTTGTAAGTTTTGCGAGTTAACAAGATGCAATGTGCGTGTGTGGTTCAACGTTTTTATGTCGTCTATTTTTTTCTCGTTTGACAGTTTCGTCATAGGGTCATAGATCTGCTTAGTTATTATTTTTTTCCTCCGCCGCAACGAGAGGATGCTTAATACTAGTTGTATTTTATATATGAATATAAATATAAATATAAATATTATTTATCAAATAAATAATATTCACTGTTATCCGTCCATTATTTAATTATTATTTTTTACTATTAATTAGATAATAAACTAAATATATATAATCTCGTAAATAAGTATTTTCCATAATAAATATTTCACAAAATATTTATATCCGATTTTCGCTAGAAACTGCAAAATCGTGAAGTATAATATTTAACTTTTGAATATTAATTTTTTGTTCGTTGTTCAAAATGTTACCCTTTGTATCGTACCCTGTTAGCAACATTAATTAATCGAGATGCGGACATCTCATGTCCAACATCTTTAACAACTTAATTTACGACAAATTCATTTAGAACAGAGTTTTGACGACATTCTTGGCAAAATGAATACGCCGCAATTCCATCACTAATTTTCATGACAATAGGTTAATTAAAATTTTAAATTAAATCGGTTATTAGTCCATCCCAAAAGATATACACTGCCGATACTGTCTTGTTACTACCGTAGGCAATGACGTTATATTTCTTTAACCATTATAATTGGGTTGACTTTAAAAGGAGAAGATCGAGATAAATTGATATTTGATTATGTACTTCGATTTGGATTTAATGTTATAGATATTAAATTGCATCAAGTTGAACCTAAAACAGTTTTAAAAACAGCATAATGTGAATCATATCCCTTTACAGATTGTTTTCTTCAAATAATAAGTAACCTAAGAGCATTCACATCCTGGAAATCAAAATCTGTGTGTGGGGTTTTTTAAATATAAATAGTATAAAAAGTGGTTATGAGTGGAAGAGAGAGAAAATGTTACTGTTCATCTGTATATTTGGGGGACACTGTGCACCCACTATAATTTTTTAATATATATTAAAAGTGGTTGTGAGTGAAGGGGAGAGAAAAATGTAATGATAAAGGTATAAAAATATTATTTAATTGAAAAGGAGAGAGAAAATGTATTTGTTTTTAGTGGAAATATATTGATATAGGAGTTGTTTTTTAGTGTAATGTATGTATATTTTTAGGGAGCTGGATGTGAATGCTCTTTAACTATCTAAAGATACATAATTGACTCCATACTGTAACTTTCTGATGATTAAATATTTGACCAGTAGTAGAATGATCAGGTTTAACCCAAACTATCTTCTCCATCCATTAAAGCTTGGGTCAAGAAGTATTAGTGCCAAAAATCACCCAACTTGGTTCTTATTGATTTGCTTCACACAACTTGGTTCTATAACTTTGATTGCTTCATACGAACTTTGTTTTACACGAATTGCATCACACAACTTGCTTCTTACGTTGGGCTATGAACAAACAAATTGTTGGTGGCACCTTTGTTTTTCTTCTTCTGCGACATCTTTTTGTCGGAAATCAGTTGCAATTTTGCTAATAATAATTGAAAATGTCCTTTACAAAGCCCATTTATAAATCTATTTAAATTTCCAAAAATATTACAAATAAACCAAACAAAATGGTCAAAATCCATCCAAAATCTGATATCTAAATATAGATACTAATCAATAATTATTCATATCGCGGCTGTTTTTCCAGGGAATTGAAACAGTCGCAAATTTGGCAACCGTTTTGAGACCGGCTTAGGTGTTATCGCTAATTTTGTTAGAGGTGTGGTCTCAGTTGCAAGCCGGTGGCTAAATTTTTGACCCTTTTTTTTTGGAAATGTTCGATCAATAGATGACATCTTCTAGCATTTTCCAGCATGAAAAAATAATATAGGGGAAAATGAAATTTTCAAAACAGATACTAGAAACAATGAACAAGAAAAAACACATGATCGTGCTTAAGGTAGCTATCAGACGAAAATGAGTAAACCATATTAGGTTACCATTTTAAGTTTAATGAGGTTGATTACCAGTTATAGGTTTGCTATATATGAGGCACATTAGAGACGTGTTACAGACGGGAAATCACATCTCCAAACGAAAAAAAGAAGTAGAAACTAATACAATTGGGATTGAGTTGAAATACTTCAAATGGAACATTTTTTAACATTCAAAGCACAGAAACCTGCAACGAAGAGCTGGAAATTAATATTGGATTTCTATATGTGAAATTCTTGTTATAAAACTGGTACTGATCAGAACTGCAAAATTAATCAGAAACAGAAATAACATAATGTAATAAAATGTAGAAACAATAAACGAGTGAACCGGGCTTATGTTTGACACAATTCCCTTAAACAGATTCGTCGTCTGTTCCCAGGGTACGCCGGTTGGAAGCAGCAACAGCGTACTGCCGGACCTGAACACTTGCCTGAAAAGAAATAGAGAATGCTGTAGAGAGATCGAGAGAAGAGGATTATGATTTCTGGTGTGTCTCAACTGAGTAGCTTACATCTGGTTTTATAGTCTCTAAACTATAACCGAAAACGACCCATTATTGCATGAATTAAAACTGAATATTGGTCATCATTGAGTCAGTTTCGAAACTGATATTCAAAACCGAAGACCAAATAAAACTCATTAAAAAAAACGGTTACAATCTGTCTTGAGTGCAAAAACTCGCCTCGCGCGGATCCGGGTTTTCGGAGCTGCATTCGTGTCCGCAGGACGCGCGGGCGCACACGAGTTCAACTAAATCCAGTTCCATTTTTTGCACCCCCCCTGCGCGCACGCGCGAGGGACTTGTGGTAAAACATGTCATAAAGTGATATTTGTTAGGTAAATGTTTTACCTTATAAACTCCCTTTTTCTTTGTCTCCACACCAATGTGGGACAAGTGTTTTACCATATGAGACTACCATTCACACACACCCAAATTCCAACAATCCCCCACATGAATGGAGGTCGATCTCAGAACAACATTGTTCCCATTAGATTTCAGCAGTTGAGTTTTGCATACGATAGGTAGGTGTTACCCTTTGAACCTTCGCTCATGAAATGCACTTAGCCCACTAGCTCTGAGTAGAACTCGATGTCTTTGAACTCGTCTGCCATTTGTGTAGACGACAATGCACTTCACACAAGACTCTCCCTGACAAAGTCAAGTCCTCATAGTTATGTTCGTTATGGTCATGAACATGGTGCCTGGTTCTGCGAGAGCCGTTAGTTATTGTGCCCCAACAATACCCTTCGAAGCGACCCCACTTCTCTCTCACATAGGTGATTCACTATGTATGTTTACTTTAGTCGAATCATTAAAAGCCATAGGCTTAGCCTCACACTTGTCACTTTTAGGAATGGACTAGGAAGTTTATAAATCTTTATAATAAACTACCTTATTAAAAGCGTAGGGTTATCCCCCCACAGTGACCTTACTTATTCATACAATTTGGTTTTCCTATTGAACTCAATTCTTGGGATCTCCAGTCTATTGAGTTAGGTTTCCATCATATGAACTTCATTTTTCAAGGGCTTCAGTCCCATTCCCATGGACGACGTCTGTACTAACTCTCTACTTAGGCCTTTTGTCAGCGGATCCGCAATATTATCCTTTGACCTCACGTAGTCAACAGTGATAATTCCTGTAGAGATTAGTTGTCGTATCGTATTATGTCTACGTCTAATATGTCTATTCCTACCATTATACATTATACATTGTGCTACGAGCTCTGCCAAGTGCCGATTGGCTATCACAATGTATACAAATGGCCGTTGCCGGCTTAGGCCATCTTGGTATATCCTCAACAAATTGACGTAGCCATTCTGCCTCTTCACCTGCTTTATCTAAAGCGATGAACTCAGATTCCATCGTGGATCTAGCAATAACCGTTTGTTTTGATGATTTCCACGATATCGCTGCACCTCCAAGTGTGAATACATACCCACTTGTTGCTCTGGAATCATTCGTGTCAGATATCTAATTTGCATCGCAGTGTCCTTCTATAACTGCTGGATATCTGTTATAATGCAACCCGTATTCCCGAGTATATCTTAAGTAACGAAGCAACCGAGTGATACAGTTCCAATGCATTGAACTTGGGTTGCTTGTGTATCTACTTAGCTTGCTCACAGCAAGCTACCAATAATTCTTGAGTATTCCAACTGGTTTACGGGTTCACCTCTATTCTTGGCTAGATGTTGACTTGTGTCAAGTGGAGTTCTAGCTTCATTAGAGTCATTTGCATTGAACTTCTCAAGAATTTTGTCCACATAGTGGGATTGACTTAAAACGAGTCCACTTTGGGTTCGCGTGATTTTGACCCCCAAAATCACATCCGCAAGACCCATTTCTTTCATGTCAAATCTTGCTTTTAGCATGTTCTTTGTAGATTTTATGATTTTGTCATCGCTTCCAGCAATAAGCATATCATCTACATATAGACACAAAATGACATATCCATCAGATGTGTCCTTCACATACACACATTTGTCACATTCATTGATTTTGAACCCAGCATCAAGCATGACATGATCAAACTTTTGATGCCATTGTTTTGGAGCTTGTTTCAATCCATATAAGGATTTCACAAGTTTACACACTTTCTTTTCTTGCCCAATAGCTGTGAAGCCTTCGGGTTGCTCCATGTAGATTTCTTCCTCTAGAATTCCATTCAAGAAAGCTGTTTTCACATCCATTTGGTGAACTTCCAAATTTCTAATGGCGGCAATGGCAAGCGCCAACCTGATGGATGTTATTCGCGTAACTGGCGAATATGTATCAAAGTAGTCTAAACCTTCTCGCTGTTTATATCCTTTGATCACTAACCTTGCTTTGTACTTATCGATGGTTCCATCTGGTTTCATCTTCTTCTTAAAGATCCATCGATATCCTAGTGGTTTACATCCTTGAGGAAGATCCACTAGTTCCCAAGTATGGTTTTGTAAGATAGAGTCTATCTCACTTTTGATTGCCTCCCTCCACTGAGGTCCTTCTGAGGAATGTACCGCTTGTTGGTACGTTTGAGGTTCATCTTCTACCATATAGGTAAGAAACTCAGGTCCAAAGGATTTTTCAGTCCTTTGTCGTTTACTTTTCCTGATTTCAACTTCCTCAGTCTTAGATTGTTCTCGAGGTTCATCATTTTCAACTTCACCCTCGGGAACAATTTCCTCAACCGGTCTAGAAGAACTCGGTTCACTTTTATCTAAGCATGGGAACACATGTTCAAACCATGATGCATCCTTAGATTCGATTATGGTGCCTTTGCATATTCCAGGGTTCTTGGAATCATGCACAATAAAACGATAAGGACCATAAGGACGGGTGTATCCTATAAATACACAATCCACCGTTTTGGGACCTATTAGTAGGCGCTTAGGTGGTGTGACCTTCACCTTAGCTAGACACCCCCACACTTTCAAGGATTTATATGGTGCTTTCTTTCCCGTCCATAATTCGTAAGACGTTACATTCTTTTTCTTATTGGGTATCATGTTCAACACATAATTTGCCGATAAGATTGCTTCCCCCCACATGTTTTGGTTTACTCCAGAACTTATCATCATGGCATTCATCATTTCTTTCAAGGTACGATTTTTCCGTTCCGCTATGCCATTTGATTGAGGGGAGTAAGGAGCTGTGAGTTCGTGGATGATTCCACTTTTTGCACATACGTCAATGAAAGGTGAAACATATTCACCTCCTCGGTCGCTCCTTACGATTTTGATTTTCCGATTTAGTTGATTCTCAACTTCGGCTTTGAACAAGATAAACTTGTCAATAGCCTCATCCTTACTCTTAAGTAAGTACACATAGCAATACCTAGTACTATCATCAATGAACGTGATGAAGTACTTGTTCCCACCATGAGTAGGAATAGCTTTTAGATCACACACATCAGTATGGATCATCTCGAGGGGTTCGGTGAGTCGTTCAACCTTTTTGAATGACGATTTGTTTGTTTTGCTTCTACGCAAGTTTCACATTTATTAATTGAGTTGATATCGAATGTTGGTATGCAATCAAGTTTAATTAAACGACGAATGGAATTATAATTAACATGACCTAGTCTACCATGCCAAAGATAAGAGGACTCAATCAAGTAAGTAGAACTAGTAGCGTTTTCTTTCATTGCATTCACGACAATTACATTGAGTTTGAACATTCCATTTAGGGCATAGCCCCGACTCAATCACCATTTTGAACCCAAACTTGTTCAATTGCCACCCCGACACAAGGTTCTTACGAATTTCTGGAACATACAACACATTTGACAAAGTGAGTTCCTTTCCAGAAGTCATTTTCAAAACCACATTCCCCTCGCCTTTGATTTCGGCCGTGGCGGAATTTCCCATAAAAACCTTTGCATTCGTGTCCGCAGGACGCGCGGGCGCACACGAGTTCAACTAAATCCGGTTCCATTTTTTGCACCCCCCCCCTGCGCGCACGCGCGAGGGACTTGTGGTAAAACATGTCATAAAGTGATATTTGTTAGGTAAATGTTTTACCTTATAAACTCCCTTTTTCTTTGTCTCCACACAAATGTGGGACAAGTGTTTTACCATATGAGACTACCATTCACACACACCCAAATTCCAACAATTCTGTCGGTTTGTCTGATATGATCGATTTAATATATGATTATAAATATTAAATCGATTTAATATATGATTATAAATATTAAATCGATTTAATATATGATTATAAATATTAAATATTAAATATTAAATATATGATTATAAATATTAAAGCGCATCTTTTTTATACAGAGAAACAATAAAGAAAGCATAACGTGAATCATATCGTCTAGTGATCTTGCTGTTTTCTTTAAATGGTAAGTCAACTAAATCAAATTTTATATTATTGTTTTTTGCAGCTCGTTCATCTATATAAAGCCAAGCTACCCGCCTATATTTTCAACAATCTCATCACCATCTATTGCAAAGAATTGTTTAGCCTTTGTGAGAGTATAATCAAGAGTGGGATCATGGCTTTATCAGGAAAGTTAATCGGTTGTGTAGAGATCAGTAAGACCGGTGATGTCTTTCATGACCTCTTTAGACACAACCCTCACAAGATAGTTGAAATAACCCCCGATAAGGTTCATGACTGTGAGCTGCATGAGGGCGATAGAGGGGTCGTTGGATCTATCATCTCTTGGCACTACACTCACGGTATGTATCAATTATCATTCTTGTTCTTCTCGAATCTTATTTGGATATATGATTTTTATTTGCATAGTATATTATTATCCGTTACATATTGTTTGAGTGATGGCACTAATTCTCTTGCATTTCTACATGAAAAAAAGAGGGAAAGAAGAAAATTTGTAAACAGATAATTGAATCAGTGAATGAGGAAAACCACAGGATTGTGTTCAAGGTAATTGGAGGAGAACTAGGGGAGTTATACAAGAGCTTCACGATCATATTTCATGTTGAAACAAAGGGTGATGGACAGGAGGTTACATGGACCTTTGAGTTTGAGAAACCAGATACAAGTGTACCCTATCCAACTTCTATGATGGATTATCTATGCAATCTTGTTAAGGATTTGGATGCTCATAACACTGACCACTAAGTGGTTCTTCAAGCTCTCATCAAACATGGAAATGGAGGGAAGATCTACTTAATTTGTGTGTGAGTGTGATTGTATCATGAAGAAATAAATGGCTTGTTATATATGTAATTTCCTTTTAATATCATGCATGAATTTGTAATCCATGTATCCATCATTATTTTCGTTTTTCCTTGATTATATTAACTTCTTGTTTTAGGGGTAGGGCGTCCATCACTCATCACTCACAACTTCCAATCAAGTTCCGCCATGTCATCAAACATTATTCCATCACTAGTGATGGATTTAAATGGAAATCCCCATCACTCACCACACCCAACAATTTCCCACACAACCCAACAATTTCCCTCACATCTTCACGCGTGATAGATTCAACGTGTTATGTAGTCCATGCGTGATGGCCACGGGTGGCACTTGTGTTCCACGCGTGGTCACCAGCCACCACGTGCCATCACGGATATGCCCCGTCCCCCCTTATAATCTCTATCATACCATTGTCTTTTTCATAAAAAAATCACTGCTTCTTTTTTTTTTTTTTTTGAACGGTCAACAAATCAATCACAAGCATTCTCGAGGCACCCATTGGAAAAACGGAGTACTTTGAGAGTAACCCGAGTCGCCCACCACCCATTCCGGAGAAAATCCAGTAACCCACCGGCTAGTAAGCACGACGGTAAAATTACCGGTAAAACCTGTTTGGCTCAAGGATCAAACCCTGGTTTCCCCGGGTCTCTTATCACTGCCCACCAGTGTCTTACTCCTTTTTACATAAATGAGAATTGAACTTGAGTCTTCAAAGAACTCGAGTCCTCCTATCACTTGTGCTAGTGATCATTGGCTCTTCTTTCAAATTATCAGTACCAAATGTAAAAAATAAAGTTTACAAAATGTCCATCTAAGTAAAAAAATAGATAAATAAAAATTTCTTTTCCTCTATCTTCTATTTTCAAAGTTAAGGAATAATAATCCCAACTATTATCCGTTGACATACAATGGTCCCAACTTTAAAAATTCTCACTGGCGGTCCCAGCTTTTCACATATTGGCATTCAATGAACCCTGACTAACAGAAACTTAACGTCGTTAGTCTCTAGTTTTAGCCGGAAAACTCAACATTTTCGTCTGAAACCTCTTTGGAACCTTATTATGCACCATTAAGAACATTTTCTAGTAAAAAAGCCTCAAATATTAAGCTCGCCGGAAAAACTCTTTTTTCGTCAGAAAACTTCTTTTTGGCCGGAAAACTCAACTTTTTAGTCGTAAAACTCATAGTTTTCGTCCCAAACCTGTTTATAACCATAGATCGGGCCTTAAGGAACCTTTTTTCGACCAAAAACGTTTTTCCAGCGACCGAAGACTAACGGCGTTAAGGTTCTGTTAATCAAGGTCCATTGAATGCTAATTTGTGAAAAGATGAGACCGCCAGTAGAAATTTTTAAAGCAAGGACCGTTGCCGACCAACGAGCAATAGTTAGGATTATTAAAATCCATTATTTCAAAAGTTAATTACCAAGTTATTTTCTTGTTTGAAATGCATAAAAATGAATGTTTGATTCTTTTTCTTCATATGTACATATCCATATCGTTAGTAATTATAGGGTTATCAACATTTTTAATGTAATTATATTCTTGAAATATATCGTCTGTAATTTAGGGTTAGCAACACTTTTAATGTAATTATATTCTTAAAATATGATAATTTTAGGGTTAGCAACACTTTTAATGTAATGACCAACTTGTAACGTCCAAAAATTTTTTTCCGTTTAAATTTAAACAACATACTATATCTAACGAAATTTGGGCATGACCCGTACGTAAAAGGAGCAGTCCCCTGTTTTTCACATTCAAAATATCATTTAACATACGCTATGTTTCAAAGGTCATAATATACTACATCAAAACGAACCTTATTTCACATACAAAACCATCAAGCTAAAGTACTTACAACCGACTAAGTTTTCAAAAAGGCAAACAAGATAAAACTTAAGTTTTTTAACTACTAGACATAACTAAAGAGACAGAACATATTGACATTGTCTTCTTTACAAAAGTTGTGGAACGCATGACGGGCTTGAAGTGTGTTCGAATCGGGCGAAGCTTGATAGCTAAACTTGAGATTTACCTACACCGCCACAACAAAATAAACTTCATTAGAACTAAAATTCTTTCTTTTAACTCAAGGTTTTTTTTACTATATATAAATATATTTATGTAAATGCGTTGTATGCAAGAAGGTTAAGAGGGACAAATGAGTCACACGGGTCAAATGGTGATTGCCATTTGAACCCGGTATTTAATGATTTGATTGTTCAAGTCTTATATTTGTAGGTGGGCATAATGCATGATCATCCAATACCACAAGTTGGAAAGAAATAACCAACACAAGGTATGGATAACGAGTCAATGGATTTGACTTGCATTGGTATGTATAAAGATTATGTCTTTTTAATTGGAGCTTATAGCTCGGCTAGAGAGAGATGTGTCAGGACTGGGTAATTGGTAAGCATAGGTCAGAATGTATTTACAAATGGACTTCCGAAAAGTCAAACAAAGTGAGTTGGTAGTTATTATCAAGTATTAGTAAAATAGTGTGAAGTATTTGATTCGCCAAGTAGGGAAGATCGATGAAAGCTATTGTAGTAGCAAGAAACAGTATGTGAGAAATGGAATGTGTAATATGTTTTAAGCATGTATGTAAGAAATTTGTGAAAGAGTCTTAGGCGTACAAACACCATGTAGAATGCAAATAATAAATGATATGTGCTAATCAATAATTTTACAGATAAGAATAAAGGAAATTCTCAGTAAGATGGTGGTAATAAAGCTGATGGAAGGATGCTCACAGGTGGGAGCATGTTTTGCGAATGAATGAGACCGAATCTGGTATGAAAGGTACTAGCAAAGAAGCGAATCTATCTGGCTCATGGATCACTGATCTATGCGATGAAGGCGAGGTTAGTAGAATGTTTAATTCTAGATTAATAAGTAAGAATTTATAAATTAATTGTACATATGAATGAATTGAATGGTAGGACAAATATGGCATGGTATGAAATAATTTACTTGTAATGGTCAACCTTAGAAAATATTTATGTCATTAAGAGGAAGATTTAAGGGCCTTGAACGAAAATCTGGGACTAGTTGATAAATGCTCTTATGGTGCCCTTGCACAACATGTCGGGTTAGTATAATGAAGTGATGTGAAAGATTAAATATAAGGTTAGACATAAGGTTGTAAGTAGATCAAGTGGCGATACAAATGTGGATTAATGTTTAAGCCTCATGACAAGTACGGATAATGAGATAGGAAATTGATAGTTATGTTAGCATGTTAATACCTAAGTGTTTACGGTAATGCGTACTATTATCTACTCACCTCACATAGGGACGTGAAAGAAATTAAGAACAACGTTAGTAATAGAACGTAATGATTTGCTCTAAGATAAGCGGAATGAAATAATAATTATCTAGCGATAATGTTTAAATTCAAATGAATGAAAGTAAAATTGAGTATGTAAATGGCCCAAATTTTTGTGTGTTAGCGAAAGAACCTAGAAAGGATGCTAGTTACAATTATGGAATATGGGATGTGTGAAAAACGTCAATTTCTCACAACATACTCATCTAAGTCGTCCAATATAACCTGAATGAATGAATGAACGAAGAATAAAATTAGACGGATTATAGAAGAAATGAAAGAGGTTTCGGGGACGAAACCTTCTTTAAGGAGGGTAGATTTGTAACACCCCAAAAACTCGAATTATTCAGTTATTAGTATGTTACCACGTTTAAAAGAAAGAAACGAAATAACTAGGTTATTAAACCTAGTTAAATGTCAAACAAAACAACCAAAAGAAGGAAATTGTTACAATTGTGATCAAGTAATAACTAGAGGGGCCAAGGTTGTCAAAAAGGGGAAAGGTTATGTTTAATTAAAGAAATAAAATTAAAACCCAAAAACACACACTGAGTGTGTTTTGGGCGTCGATGTGCGACCAGGAGAGGAGAAGAAAGGGGGTCAAACCCTAGATCACAAAATCCATCAAATTGAAAGGGAATTTAAGGGCTAAACGAATGCATGAACCAAGAAAGTCGATCACCTAAGTGTTTCTAACATCAAGTAAGTCGAATTTGGTGTTTTGATGATGTTTGATTAAGTGGGTTTTGTGTAATCTGAAAATATAGGGTAAGATTGAACGTGAATGTTTGTTATGGTGAATGTGTAGATGCTAAAATAGGTTTAATTTTGACTATGTTGATGATTTGGGAAAAAACCCACTTGTAGTAGTAGTGAAGATGATGATAAAGATGATCATTCATGTTCAATAGATATGTATTGTTGATGAATGATTATGTATTTTATGTTAATTTGATGATACTTGATGTTTATGACAATGGATGTATAGGTTATTGATTTGAATCTAAATTAAAGTGAAATTATGTGAATAATTATTAGGAATAATGCTTTAAAAGCTTGTAAATAATGTCTTACAAATGTGAAACCCACCAAGTGTTCGATGAAATGCCTAAGAGAGCAAATATGTGGAATTGTATGCAAGTTGTAAGTTTATATGTATAGAAAGTGATTGTGATGAAATTAGTAGTTTACTAACTTGAAGAATGTGCTTTAGATGGAACTCGTATAAGAATTCGGGTTGAATGTATGTGTTGGTCAAGCTTATGCATTAGGAGCTTGTACATTGTGTTTGAACGGTTGAGGATTTCTATGTGGTCTACTAATCCCTTAATTGCAGTTAAAAATAAACGTGTACTAAATGTATAACATAAGACCTTACTAGCAAAGGAAGATGTTACGATTATGTTAACTTGATTCTTATAGGGTGTGGTAGTCGAATGTAGAATTATGAAAGCATAAGTATGTGTGAATTGATTATGTGTATGTTGTGTATGTAACTGTAACACCCTAGTTGCTATTTAACGGTTTTACATGTAAATACCAACAATTAGATGTGTAGTTAAGACTACACATACTATAAAAATATGGATTTATTAAAACTTTTAATAATCATAAGTTATTCGACATAACGTGATCAGATTCGTCGTTTAAAATTTATGACGAGGAAATGTGCGGAAGCATGTATCTTTATTGTGTTCGGTTCTTCGTTGAGCTTGATCGTCTTTCGGCATCCAAAAAGTACCTACATTTCATAAACATGAAATGCTTTAGTCATATGGAGTTTAAAACGTATCTAAACGAGTCCGGGAAACAAAACTGAATTAAAATACATTTTTGTACAGAGTCCACCGTAAATTACGGTGGATACCGTAATTTACGGTGGCCCCTGTTATAACATACCCCCACCGTAAGGCAGGGGATAACTGCCGTAAAGAATTCAGCCCCCACCGTAACTTACGGTGCCCACCGTAAGTTACGGTGGCCCCTGTATCAGGCCCTTCCATTTTGCCGTTTTTGACACGAAAACTTTCGTATCTTTCAATCCGCTTGTCCGTTTGACCTACCGTTTCTTCCTACGTGTTTGTAATTTGATTCTCCATCATATGGATTTAAAATCCGACATCCGGCTTAATAAATTTTGAGACTTTTATGCCTTCGGCTTATTATCTTTTTACAAAATTTTGACCCGTTTACGCATTTATCAAACAAACATATTTGTTTGATCATTATTTCACATGAACCACCTCAATTCAATATTTTCTACCATGTTAGGTTCTAATTGCGAGTTTCTTATATATTTTTAACCCGTTTTCCCTCGTATGCTTATTTCGACCCGTTAAGGGTATTTAAGTACATTTTAAACATGATTCGCTTTCATTTGAATCTAGCCTTATATTTCCACCTTTCTTACCAAGTAATCTTCCACCACAACTATATTTGTGGTGGATTTAATGTGGAGATCTATATATTCCGAGTTTTACCCCTCGAATTATCATTTTACGGCAAAGACTCATATAAAGTCTTTCGACCCAAGAATTTACATCTTTCACTACCTATACTCATTCTAAGCATTTATTTAATCATAAGACTCGTTTCCGAACCACCTTTAAGGGTCGTTCCTTCGGGTTAGCTTACAAGGGCAGTTTGGTAAATTTTCATCCTTCTTTCACTACAAGAACCTTTAAATACTTGTTTGACTCAAAATCCGACCTTTTAACTATAGTTCTTGTTTGTAAACCCATGTGCTTCTAAAACACTATAATCATAACTCAATTTATTCGGCTTACCTAAAAGATAACCGAATATCTATATTTAAACCTTGTCTAACTCTTATAGAACTTCAAATTCTACATTATGAATTGTGTTATAATACATACCTGGCTCGGATCAATATATTGACCCGTTTCAATACCTTGCCTTAGTGGCTGCTAAATGATAGCGCTGTAAACATCCATGTGCTATTTATTCCCTAAAAATCATACAACTCGACAACCCATTAGTCGATATTGTCAAGGGTGATAATTTCACCTTTTGACCCGTTTGGTCTAAATGACCAATTATATTAGCGAGATGACATTTATTACCACCTCGTTTATATGACTCGCTCCGATTTACACCGTGCGGTCACTTTACTTATAATTCCATTTCTTAAAACTTTTCGGCCTACTATGGCTTACGTCATAATTGTCTTTTTCGTAACATGACAAAAAGGATACTCTAAAATATATGACTAGTGTAAGATATACTTACCTTGCTTCCGAATTACGCTTTTCCTTCATACTTGCTTCGTTTGCCCCGCTTCCTTTCCAAGCCTCCACCTAGCTTGTCAAGCGTCAAACTATCATCATAATTCGTAAGAGGGTTAGATTAGTCATCATTAATTATGACTATTCCATCTTACGGGTTTTACATCAAAATTCACCATTTGATTTCATTTTGGTCAGTTTGACTTTTAAAGGTCAAATTACCTATTAACATAAGTGATTATATTATAAACCTCGACAATTCATTTAAGCACTTTGTCAAATATCCGATAGGCATTATTCTCACGCCACCGTTTTAACTACTTTTCAAGTCGAAGTTCATGCTATTATTAACACCAATTTAACTTAGCTCTTGATTATCAAAGTTAATTATTCATTTGTTAAGCAAGAACTAAAGGTTTCTATCTACATGTAAAAACCCGTTTCATCATAGCATTAGACATTTATCCGAACATCTAATATAATCAGCTTCTACAAATTAATTAGTAGACATCATGATTCCAAACACCTATTTATATGAACAAAACACTAGTTTCATCATAATGTACAAAAACCCATTTCAAGTCACATATGAGCATTTACTCGAACTTATAAATTGTTCAAGTATTTTGCTCCAACTATCAAATATGATGATTCTAAGCACATGCATATCATTATCTTCACTATTTAGTCAAAACCCACTTGGCTCATACTTGGTTAATTCACTAATCACTAGTTTATGGTACAATTTTACAAGTTTGCATCTAGGGTTTGTTTCTAGACATAGATTCAACCCAATATCACTCATATACATAACATTCATTCTAGAATTTCGTTCATGCATGTTCATCCAAATTTCAAGATATCACCAAATGATGAAATTCAACATACCTTATGATCTCCTAGCTTGGGTGATCACGAATTTAGTTAAAGCCCCAATTTCCAACTCGATTTCCCTTGGATTTTGATGGATTTTAGTGAGTTTAGGGTTTTAAGAAGAACCATTCTCCTGGCTCTATGAAATCATCGACCAAACACACACATATGTGTGTGTTTTGGTGTTTATTTGTTTTAATTAAAAACATCTTTCCCTTTTGCCTCTTTTAGTCCCTCTAGTTCCATAGTTTATAAAAGGGTTATCTCTTTCATGTGTCTTTTATTGTTTTTACAACACTTAACTAACTAGGTTGATATTCCTAGTTACTTAGTGGGTTCGGGGAAGTCATAACCCGTTTTATTTTTAAATCTCGTTAACTCGGGCCTCTTGTTATCTTTATTTCCTCAAAAGCTTTTATTCACTTTTTATTTAATATTAGGTTTATCTATTAAATTCCTAATATTCACCGGGTTTACTTTTACCACTAACGGTATTTTAGCCATTCATTATTATTAATATGGTTTAATTATCAATCCCGATTTCGGGGTGTTACAGTGACTAGGTGGTCATGTAGTTGTATGTGTCATACAACATTATGTATGAAATGAATATGATGTCACTAATATGGTCTACCATATCGACATGAATGTGTGTTCAAAAATAGGAAGCTATATGCTAGAAGATTGACTTTTTGAAAGTCAACCGAGAATTTATAGTATGGTTAGGCATTTTGACAAAAATGTAAGAATCGAGAGATCATGGGATATGTGTTAGACCAATTATGTGTTATGTGTGACAATGAATTTGGATTTTGTGGATATTGAACAATGTGGTTGACTATCCATGTCGTATGCATGTTAGTGAAATTCAAAGTAAATAAGAGTTGGAAAATGTGTGTTAATATGAATGAGCATGAATACTAACATTATTATTTATGGCATGACGGCATGAAAGAATAGGAACCACACTAGCATGGTGTAACACCCCGTGTTTCGAAAGTCAAAGGAAGAAAAGATTGCTAATTGCATTCTGTCTCTCCTTGCTCAATTCCTGTTTTGACTTCTTTGACTTGTAATTAGTCTATTTTATTTTCGCTTTAGTTGTATTATGTGGAGTATCTATTAATAATCGCTATTTATTGCTTGTTTAATCGCTTTATCGCTATCGCAATCGCACTCGCAACTCGAAATACGCATTTTGGTTATTGTTATACGTGTGTGTGTGCCTTATGTGTTACTTGTGCATGATTATTTACGTTATGTGTGGGAATCAATCGAAACGCAATCGAACTCAATTGTAATCGAAATGGTATGATAATTGGTAGAGAAGAGATAGTGCGAGATATGAGTAGTCAGGATTAAAAGTAATTTGACTAGGAAACTTTATCGCATCAAAACGCTCGCAATCGAAATCGAAACGGCAAAACTCGTCGCGCTGAACACCCAAACCAGGTGCCAGCCGACCGGATTGCCATCCGACCGGGCTGCCACCCGAGCGAGGTGCAATCCGACCGAGGAGCCACTCGGCTGGGCTGCCATTCGGGCGAGATGCCATCCGACCGACCAGCCCTTTCCACTTTGGGCATCCTATAAATACCCCTTGTCACTTTCAAACTTTCTACTTTTGGCAAGTGACGTCCGACCAGCTCGTTTTCCTCACTTTTCTTCAGATTTCTCACGATTCCGGTAAGATCTCGTCTTAAATCTTGTACTTCCTTAATCTACACGCACTCATACACCTTTCTATCTTTTGAATCTTAACTTTTAACCGTGAAATCATCAAGATTCAAGGTGTTCTAGGATGACGTCATCATGTGTTCTTGAAGAACTTCATGTTTTGGCCTCAATCCACCAAGAACAACTTAGATCTAACCGATTTCCATATAAACAAACAAAGATCCTTCATAGATCTAAACAAACTCACAATGAAAAGTGGTGAAAGATGGGTTTTCAACTTTCTTTCAACTCTTTTACACTCAATGCACTCAAACCCGGTGGGAATTGGAACTACTACTGAACGTCTACTCGTTCGTAGTGATGAATCAGTGCTAGATCCGGGTTCCATCCGAAGGATAGTAATTTCGGGTTTGGACATGAACGACCGTCTCGGACCGTGCACCATCGGACTAGGGTGATTCCTGCTCGGACAGGTCATTGGGACGAGATAGGGTTCCCATTGTTCAAACCAGTCATCGCAACGTCTCGTTAAAGTTAACACTTCAAGCAAGTTCAAGAAACAGCACGATAAAGTCGTTGGGACGAGTTGTCATCCGACCGGACTGCTGTCCGACCGGGTTGCCATCCGCTCGACCCACCGTCCGATCGGGTTGCATCTTGAATCATTTAAATCTTAAACAACTTTCAACATGTTCAACAACAGGGTTGCCACCCGGTCGGATGGACATCCGACCGAGTGACCGCCCTGCTGTGGATTTGTTCTCACTGAGTAACCTCGCCACTCGAGTCGCCGTCCGACCGGACGACCGTCTGATCGACCGACCTGAAAGGTAGAGATACTTCAATGTTTTCAAATACTACAACGAAAACTTCAAAAGTCAAGCCATCATACACAAACATATCCTTCTCAAGGGAAGAAACAATCCACTCGAACAGTCATCCGACCGGACTGTTGTCTGACCGGACTACTGTCCAAACGGATTACCACCCGCACGACTCGCCGTCTGACCGGATTACCATCCGATCGAACTGCTGTCCGACTCACTTGTACTTTGCACCGTTTTACGTGCCACTTATTCTTATGCTATGAATCTATTCAGGCTAACCCTACTCTCTAGCGCTCCCTTCAATCCATCATCGCTGTGAGTATACTCGATCCCTTTTTGCTTTACGCACTTTTAGGTGTTACATACGTTACTTATACTAAATCATATTGAACACACTACGCAATACTTTAAACGCTAACCGTTACCACATGTTATACGTGACTTAATGAATGCTTGTTTGTTATGTTTACACATGGAATGCTGTCTACCTGCCTTAGCAACGGTAGTACTATTAGTTTGGACTCAGCACCCGTTCACCCGGGGGTTGTTAAGGACAATTACCTACATGGCTCACAGTGGTGAGAATGTATCGCGAACTGCCTTGGGCAGTCAACCCACAGTCATTGGTATTGATAGGTTCATTTCGATAACTAACATGCCTCATTTCACTATATGTACATGCTGGTTATGCGTAACGCTTTCGAACTCTATATGCTATTATCAAACTCGTATGCTCACCTTTACACTATATGTATTGACTTTTACTTTAACGTATGTGACAGGTGCTTAAGAAGTTTACATGCTTAGCTTGCTGTGAACTTGAGGCTAGGAAAGGTCTAGGATGCTCTCTGTGCTGTGATGAAATCGAAGCTAGGAAAAGAGGTCCTAGAAACCAATAAATAAAGTATCTATGTATAAATTTGAGTTGTCGGAACAGAACTACTTGGCAAGATTTGTCTGTAATAATTTGTTTGCCTTTTAAGACATGGTATGGGACATGTTACTTTAAATTAATCGGTAATGATAATTGTTATGGAAACTTCTGGACAATCTGTTTCGCTCAGTGTCATGCCCCGATGTTTCCGCCATCGGTTGGGGTGTGACAGATTGGTATCAGAGCCATAACTATAGGGAATTAGGCAAGACTCGTCCTAGTCCGGGTCGATGTCTTAGAGACCTAGTCTATAGTTAGAAACCCACAGACCGACCCATGTATATCTAGTAGGGGTTATGTATGATAGAAATAGCAGTAAGCTTGCACAAAACAGAGGAATTGCTATTTCTCGCTATTCTCGCCTATGCTACACTATCACTGCACTGGAAATTTTCAGATCATGAAGGAGCGATTAGGTTGAGATTAGGTGTGAAAACCGCAAACTCTCAACTAAATTGCTTGATTAACTCATATTTTTAGCTATAAACACGAGAAATTGCGTTGAAATAGGAGTGAAGTCCATACTTCGACGCATAATTCTCCTTTATTTTATCAAAATAGGAACAAAGTTGTTAAGCCAGGGGTGAAACCCTAACCTTGACGACTTGTTCCGACTATTACTTGGTTTTACAAAACTCTCACCAAAGTCTCGACGGACTCCAACGACCTGAAGTCACGATATGACTAACGGGATGCAGGCCAAACGCCCAAGAATCGAGGCAAAAGCACAATTCTGAAAGTCAAAATATGTACAACAAGTCCTTGAGAATAGTCGAATCACTTTGGATAGTCAACGTCTAATAGCCACAGACGATCTATTTCCCGATTTTTATATGTTTCGATTCTGAGCCCGCAACTGCTGACTCTGATGATTCATCGATTTTATGTTCTTATGTGTGTGTTTACCTGTTTATGTGTTTAAATTTTGGAGATTTATCCGATTTTTGCTTTCGCATCGATCGACACGCACGACTCACACTACATTTCTATCTCAAAACGCTGACAAATCGCTAAATTATGGACGACCTTATGTTGCGATATACGCTTATACTACACTACTTGATATACTAAACGCGATCGCTATATTCGAACACTCGCGAACTGTGAATGATAGGTTTCTGTATTCTGACTACCTCTTGTGCTTAAATGCTTCTGTGATTCTGTGATTTATGCGTTTCTGTGATTCTGTGCCCTACGTGCTTATGTGCCTCTGTGCTACGTGAATCTGTGATTATGTGCCTATGTGTTTATGAGATACATGTTACACTGTGTTCCTGTGCTTTAGTAAGTAGTAGACGTATGAGGTGAGATTCGATTATGACGTGTCTGAGACCTATGACGATGTCTGTTGCAGACAATGTCAACTGGACCATCATCAGGACCCCGTCACCCATGACTCTCTCGTCAAGAACAGAGGGACAAACGCCTTGTTACCATCCTCGCGAAACAAGTGGCCAAGGTTGTGCCCCAGATCGTGAGTGAGATTCACGAGAATGTTAGCAAATCGTCTGAGGAGTCGAGGACCGAAGCTCCTAAAGTTGCTACCAAGACTGCTTTCAGCTCTAAGCAGTTCAAGGCATGCGGTCCAAAGGAATTTACTGGAGAAGATGGCCCGACGGCTATGTTTCAATGGTTCGATTCCATCGAAGTCACTCTACGCCAGAGTGGATGTCCGGAAAATCTCCGCCCTCTAAACGCTGCCGGCATCTTCCAGTCCCACGTATTAGACTGGTGGAAGACCGAGAGAAACAAACGCTGAAATGACACAGGTTATGAGCTGACGTGGAAAGAATGAAGGCCATCATGATGGATGAGTTCTGTCCTCCCCGTGAACACCAAAAGTTGGAGGACGAATTCTGGAACATTAAGCAGAAAGAAGGTGACAACGCTGCCCTGACTGCTCACTTCAAGCAGCTCAGCATCATCTATCCCGATCAAGTGAAGACGTCTGACATGGCAATCAAGAAGTACATTCGAGCTCTACCCGACTGTGTTCCGGATTTTGTGCATGCCGCAAAGACAGCAACGATTGAAGAAACTTACTTGCTTGCCGCTGAAATCAACAACAAGAGGGTAAAAGCTGGTTTTTGGGATAAAGCTTCAAAGAATCTGCACCAAGTCACCGCCGCACCAGCCTCCGAAACTGCCACCGCTCAATCATCCAAGTCCTCACGCTGAAAAAAGAAGAACAACAGCAGCAGCTCCAGCAACAAGAACTGTACTGTCACCACCACTGCTGCTCCTCCTCTTCAGGCCGTACCGGCCCAGCAGCAGCATCATCACCGTCCAGCACCAGTTACTTATGCACCACCAGTAAAGCGTGCATACACAGGCCCCCACCCGTCTTGCCCGACATGCTCTTATCATCACCCGGTGGGTCTCGCCTGTCGTTTCTGCGCCCACTGCAACATGTACGGCCACTTCACTGCTAACTGCCGTACTGGTCCCCGTCAAGCCCCAGCTCAAGCCACTACTCATCAAGCTCAACTCCCAGCCCCGCAAGGCCAACAAGCGGCTCAGGCACCCGCGATCAACGCCTGAATCTGCTTCGCATGTGGTGATCCCAACCACTTTGCGAACATGTGCCCGAACAGGTTTGTGAAACAAGAGCCCCAGCAGCAGCAACAACACCAACAGTAATAGCCTCAATAACAGCAACAAGCCGCACACGCCAGAACTTTCAACATCAATGTGCGCCAAGCCCAGACTGACAACAACGTGGTCAATGGTACATTCCTTGTGAATGGTATTTATGCTTCATGTTTGTTTGATACTGGAGCCGATAATTGCTTTGTGTTGTTCGAATTCGAGAAGCTCCTTAGTCGTAAACGCTCCCATCTCCCCTCGACGTTCGATGTTGAAGTCGCTATTGGAAGAACTGTTGCCGTTAATTCTGTTCTTCGTGATTGTACCCTTGAGCTCAACAATCACATCTTCCCAATCGATCTCATTCCGATGCAACTCGGAAGTTTTGACGTCATAGTAGGCATGGACTTTCTTCACGAAAACTATGCTGAAGTTGTGTGTTTTGATAAGATGATTCGATTCTCGCTCGTGAATGGTGATTTATTGTGTATTTATGGTGAAACTGCTTCGAAGGGTCTCAAACTCATGTCATGTGTCCAAGCTAGCAAGTATCTCCGCAAGGAATACAGAGCTTTCTTGGCTAACATTGTAGTAGCGGAAAAGGAAAAGAAAGGAAAGACAGATGTGAAAGACGTTCCAGTGGTTCGTGAATTTCCTAATGTGTTCCCTGGCGATCTTCCCGGTCTACCACCAAGTCGTGATATCGATTTTCGCATCGACCTCATTCCTGGAGCCAACCCTATTGCCAAAGCTCCTTACCGACTCGCACCATCCGAAATGCGTGAACTCTCGAACAAACTCGAGGAATTACTTGAGAAAGGCTTCATTCGCCCGAGCACCTCTCCTTGGGGTGCGCCAGTCCTTTTCATAAAAAAAAAGGATGGATGGTTCAGGATGTGCATCAACTATCACCAACGACGCATTCCCCTGCCTCGCATTGACGATTTGTTTGATCAGCTACAAGGTGCTACGTGTTTCTCAAAGATCGATCTACGCTCAGGCTATCCCCAACTACGCATTCAAGAGGAGGATATACCCAAAACCGCGTTTCGCACTCGTTATGGTCATTATGAATTCGTTGTTATGCCTTTTGGTTTAACCAACGCACCCGCGGTTTTCATGGATCTGATAAATCGCGTGTGTAAACCTTATCTCGACCGTTTTGTCATCGTATTCATCGACGATGTCTTGATCTATTCCAAATCGAAAGCCGAACACGCGCAACATCTACGTTTGGTTCTCGAGCTACTCCAGGGGAATCAACTCTATGCCAAATTCTCCAAGTGCGAATTCTGGCTGGAGGAGGTTCAGTTTCTGGGTCACATTGTTAATAGTCAAGGTATTCACATCTTTCCCGCGAAGATTGAAGCTGTTAAGAGTTGGATTACACCTAAGAACCCGTCGGAAGTCCGTTCATTTCTCGGACTAGCGGGCTATTATCGACGATTTATCGAAGGATTCTCAAAGATCGCTATGCCGCTTACCGCTCTCATGCATAAAGACAAACCTTTTGTTTGGGGAACCGAACAAGAGTCTGCTTTCCAAACTCTCAAGCACATGCTTTGCAATGCTCCTGTTCTCACATTGCCCGACGGAAACGACGATTTCATTGTTTATTGTGATGCTTCCAACCTTGGTCTTGGTTGTGTTCTTATGCAGCGGGACAAGGTTATAGCTTACACATCTCGTTATCTCAAAATCCACGAGAAGAACTATACAACCCATGACCTCGAGCTAGGCGCAATTGTTTTTGCGTTAAAGATTTGGCAACATTACCTGTATGGTACCAAGTGTACGATCTTCACCGATCATAGGAGCCTACAACATATCTTTGACCAGAAAGAACTTAATATGCGTCAATGCCGATGGGTAGAACTTCTCAACGATTACGACTGTGAGATTCGTTATCACCCAGGCAAAGCAAATGTTGTTGCCGACGCTCTCAGCAGACGGAGTTACTTGCTAAGCATTCGTAATACTCAAGCCCAATAGGATCTCGAAACCCTCATCCGTGAAGCTCAGCATGCTTGTTTTAATGAACGCACTCTGAAGAAGGAACGAATCTACCACGATGGAGCCCAGCTTGTGAATAACTCGAATGGGATATCCCACTTTCTGGACCGAATTTGGATCCCTAAACGGACCGATTTGCGACAAATTTTGATGGACAAAGCCCACAAATCCTGGTATTCTATTCATCTCGGTGCCGACAAAATGTACCAGGATCTTCGCTACAAGTACTGGTGGCCGGGCATGAAAAGTGATATTGCCCTCTACGTTGGAAAGTGCCTGACTTGTGCAAGGGTCAAGGCGGAACACCAAAGACCCTCTGGCTTACTCGAACAACCGCCTATCCCTATGTGGAAGTGGGAGAGTATAGTTATGGACTTCATAACAAAGCTTCCGCACACGTCATCAGGTCACGACAGCATCTAGGTTGTTGTTGACCGGTTGACCAAATCTGCTCACTTTTTGCCAATACGGGAAGACTACAAGGTAGAACGATTAGCCCGAATCTACACCAACGAGATCATTTGTAATCATGGGACACCTCGCGACATCATCTCTGACTGTGATGCTTGGTTTACCTCGCGAGTGTGGGAAACGTTTCAAACGGCTCTCGGTACATCGCTTAATCTAAGTACCGCTTTCCACCCTCAAACCAACGGTCAAACTTAAAGAACGATCCGTACTCTTGAAGACATGCTCCGTTCGTGTGTCATAGATTTTGGTGGTAATTGGGATGCTTACCTGCCGTTAGTCGAATTCTCGTATAACAACAGTTATCATTCCAGCATTCAAATGGCACCATTCGTGGCTTTATACGGAAGAAAATGTCGATCGCCTATTGTGTGGCACGAGATCGGTCACTCGCAACTAACCGGTCCCGAGCTATTGCAAGAGAAGACTGACAAAGTCCTCCAAATTCGAGATAACCTGTTGAAAGCTCGAAGTCGATAGAAAAGTTACACTGATAGACGACGCAAGCCCCTTGAATTTGACGTTGGCGACTACGTACTCCTAAAGGTATCACCTTGGAAGGGTGTGGTCAGATTCGGCAAGAAAGGGAAACTAGCGCCTTGATACGTTGGACCTTTTAAGATTCTGGAAAGGATCGGAAAAGTCGCCTGCAGACTCGAACTACCGGAGGAACTTAGTAACGTCCACCCGACTTTCCATGTGTCAAACCTCTGAAAGTTCCTGGCTGAGCATGATTTAATTGTACCTCTCGATGACCTCCAAGTAAACGAAACACTACACTTCGTGGAAAAGCCTGTCGAAATCATGGATTGCCAAACCAAGCGGCTCAGACGCTCGCGTATTCCCATTGTGAAAGTCCGATGGGAAGGCAAACGAGGCGCAGAGTTCACTTGGGAACTCGGAAGCGACATGAAGGCAACGTACCCACAGCTGTTTGTTACGGCTTCGGCCTAATTTCGGGACGAAATTCCCTCAACTAGGGGAGGCTGTAACACCCCGTGTTTTGAAAGTCAAAGTCAAAGTCAAGATTGAAGTTAAAGGAAGAAAAGATTGTTAATTGCAATCTGTCTCTCCTTGCTCAATTCATGTTTTAACTTCTTTGACTTGTAATTAGTCTATTTTATTTTTGCTTTAGTTGTATTATGTGGAGTATCTATTAATAATCACATATTAATCGCTATCGCAATCGCACTCGCAACTCGAAATACGCATTTTGGTTATTGTTATACGTGTATGTGTGCCTTATGTGTTACTTGTGCATCTTTATTTATGTTATGTGTGGGAATCAATCGAAATGCAATTGAACTCAATCGCAATCGAAATGGTATGATAATTGGTAGAGAAGAGATAGTGCGAGATATGAGTAGTCGGGATTAAAAGTAATTTCACTAGGAAACTCTATCGCATCAAAACGCTCGCAATCGAAATCGAAATGGCAAAACTCGTCGCGCCGAACACCCAAACCAGGTGCCAGCTGACCGGATTGCCATCCGACCGGGCTGCCACCCGAGCGAGGTGTCATCCGACCGAGGAGCCACTCGGCCGGGCTGCCATCCGGGCGAGATGCCATCCGACCAACCAGCCCTTTCCACTTTGGGCATCCTATAAATACCCCTTGTCACTTTCAAACTTTCTACTTTTGGCAAGTGACGTTCGACCAGCTCGTTTTCCTCACTTTTCTTTAGATTTCTCACGATTCCGGTAAGATCTCGTCCTAAATCTTGTACTTCCTTAATCTACACGCACTCCTAAACCTTTCTATCTTTTGAATCTTAACTTTTAACCGTGAAATCATCAAGATTCAAGGTGTTCTAGGATGACGTCATCATGTGTTCTTGAAGAACTTCATGTTTTGGCCTCAATACACCAAGAACAACTTAGATCTAACCGATTTCCACATAAACAAACAAAAATCTTTCATAGATCTAAACAAACTCACAATGAAAAGTGGTGAAAGATGGTTTTTCAACTTTCTTTCAACTCTTTTACACTCAATGCACTCAAACCCGGTGGGAATCGGAACTACTACTGAACATCTACTCGTTCGTAGTGATGAATCAGTGCTAGATCCGGGTTCCATCCGAAGGATAATGATTTCGGGTTTGGACATGAACGACCGTCTCGGACCGTGCACCATCAGACTAGGGCGATTCCTGCTCGGACAAGTCATTGGGACGAGATAGGGTTCCCATTGTTCAAACCAGTCATCGCAACGTCTCGTTCAAGTTAACACCTCAAGCAAGTTCAAGTAACAGCACGATCAAGTCGTTGGGACGAGTTGTCATCCGACCGGACTGCTGTCCGACCGGGTTGCCATCCGCTCGACCCACCGTCCGATCGGGTTGCATCTTGAATCATTTAAATCTTAAACAACTTTCAACATGTTCAACAACAGGGTTGCACCTGGTCGAATGGACATCCGACCGAGTGACCGCCCTGCTGTGGATTTGTTCTCACTGAGTAACCTCGCCACTCGAGTCGCCGTCCGACCGGACGACCGTCCGATCGACCGACATGAAAGGTAGAGATACTTCAATGTTTTCAAAATACTACAACGAAAACTTCAAAAGTCAAGCCATCATACACAAACACATCCTTCTCAAGGGAAGAAACAATCCACTCGAACAGTCATCCGACAGGATTGCTGTCCGACCGGACTACTGTCCGACCGGATTACCACCCGCACGACTGGCCGTCCGACCGGATTACCATCCGATCGAACTGCTGTCCGACTCACTTGTACTTTGCACCGTTTTACGCGCCACTTATCGTTATGCTATCAATCTATTCAGGCTAACCCTACTCTCTAGCGCTACCTTCAATCTATCATCGCTGTGAGTATACTCGATTCCTTTTTTGCTTTACGCACTTTTGGGTGTTACATACGTTACTTATACTAAATCACATCGAACACAATACGCAATACTTTAAACGCTAACCGTTACCGCATGTTATACGTGACTTAATGAATGCTTGTTTGTTATGTTTACACATGGAATGCAATCTACCTGCCTTAGCAACGGTAGTAATTTTAGTTTGTGTAGGACCGTTATTGACAGTCGTGTGAGTCAATCAGAGCTAGATACTACCGAAAATGCAGCGGAAATACAAAATCGGCATGAATCAAAGCAGAAATGGAGTAGAAACAGAAATAGATCACTTTAAAATAGTTTTCTCATTAATCTTTCAGAAAATACACGAGCAGCAATTCGGCTACACGGGAGACATGAACGTACAAAATGAGAAAACAACTATACTATATATAGGGGATGGGATTTCGCTTATATGACCATGTGTCATATGAGCGAAATCAGATTGTTGTGATTTCGCTTATATGACCATTTGTCATATGAGCGAAATCAGAACATTACAAATCCAATTTTACGCATTAACCCCCTATACATTACATAATTAACATATCTAGACCCTATACATGAATAACTAAGACTAAGACGTAGGCTTTAGACATTCGTGCACCAACAAACTCCCCCTTGAATACAGCCGGAGTCTTCAGTCTTGTCTTTGGGTCTTCAGAGTGACTTGAAAGTTTCTTCACGCGGCTTAGACTTTTTCAGTAAAGCTTTTCTAATCTTCTCATTCTCGTTTGCAATCTTCAATCTTTCTGCTTCCTGTTCTCTGCATATGATAGTATTCAAATTCTGATTTAACATGTTAAGTCCTAGATCTATGTATCAATCAACAACAGATGCCGACAGTTCAAGAAAGCATGATATCTGTCAAATTAAAGTTCAAACAACCTTGCCCATGATTGTATTCTAAGATGATAACAAAATCTGATGAAATTTGGGCAGCACTTCTCCTGTAAACTAATGATTTTAGGGTTTCGCTTATGATCGCCAGAGAGAGAATGTTCTTAGGAGCGAAAGGTGAAAATGACACATGAGCGGAATCAGCCTACTTATATTGTTGGCCTGATTTCGCTCCTAAGACCAATGGTCCTCATGAGCGAAATCACATGTGGACATACAAGCGAAATCACATTGAAGCATCTATAAGCGAAATACCCTTTTAAGTGACATATGAGCGAAATCAGATCATGATTTTCAAAAATTTAACATTTTAACACTTTTCTGATTAAACACCAACACACCCAGTCAACTAAGTCCAAGTTAATGACCTTGGTTGACCGAATTATGAAGTACGCAGATATTTCATTCTGAAAATAGTTCAAATGAATGAACTTTTGAACATTTTGAACTTTCATACACTTTTCAACTGTCAAACACTGTACCAATCATTGTTTAGCATCTCCAACTTACCCAGCCCTCATCAAACACTGACATGATCTGTACTAAGCTTTGATCGTCCGATTCCCAATGTCAGTTGTCGAAAATAAAATAAGAAACTAAAATCTTTTTGGATTTTTAACTGGATAAACTGAAAACTGTACACACAATCGTTTTGTGAGTGTGTTAGGGAATCATATCAGCTGCCGACTAGACACAAGCACCGTTAAGCTATAATTTCATATCAAGCATTAAACAATTCGCGTAGATTGCCGATATACTGATCCTCTTAAATTCTCACAGAACTTTCAATCTGTCTGGGATACTGATTTAGTGTTTTAGAACTTAAACCTCTACATGTGTCCCACCTCAGTATATACTCCCGTATCCAGATCCCAATATTCAGTCTTACAGGTGAGTATACCTAGATGATATCTGTAAGGGGTTAATTGCGAGGGCCGTGAGAGCTCAGGTCGATCTTTCGATACGCAGAGAGATGACGGCTTCGACTTTTGGTGGGTCCCCTTTAGAGGATCTTTTCTTCAATAGCATGATTATCAATTTTATTGTTTAATCATTTTTGCTGAGGGGAGGCTTGTATTTTAAAGCAGCGTAAAGTATTCTCCGGGGACTAGGCCATTGCTTCCGCAAAATCAGAAGTCCCGTGATAATACCCCAGATATCACTAAGCATAAAGACCTAGTATCTCAGAAAGAGGAACCTTTCAAACAAGATTTCGGGGGTTACCCATATATCCTGGAGATGTTCCCCACGTAGACGCAAGTAAATTTTATGTTTATATCCCAAACTGATCTACTGATTTTGTAAAAACCTACCGGCACATCTTTAGCGAGACTGCTTAATTGCATTTTAAACATTACAATTCTTTAGCGTACTGTGTTCGTCTAGCTGATGTACTATCATTCCCCCTGTTCCACACAACTCTTTTTTTTATTTTTTTTAATATTTTTCTGCGAATTTCTCCCCCTAAAACTAAAACATATTTTTGTGTTTATGTTTTTATCGAAAAGCAAAAAAAAATAAACTGTACAAACAAAATTGACAACACGACATGGTTCACGTCAGATCGCCGCCCAACTCGGCGTCACATTCAATTACCCTCCCAGATTTCAGATTTTTCATCCCGTTCAATTTCAAAAGATAATAAAATCTCTTTTTGTCAAAAGGTTTAGTATAAAAATCCGCTTTCTGATCATCGGTGTGCAAATGTTCAATCCGAATTAACTTTTTCTCGTGACAATCACGGATAAAATGGTGACGGATCTCAATATGTTTCGTTTTTTAATGGTGAACCGGATTTTTAGTGATGTTAATAGCTGCTTCATTGTCCACATAGATTGGAGTGTCTAAGAACTGCAACCCGTAGTCGCGCATCTGCTGTTGGATCCAAAGGATCTGCGAGCAACAGCTAGAGGCTGAAACGTATTCAGCCTCGCATGTAGAGAGCGCTACTGCAGTTTGTTTCTTACACTGCCAGGTAACGAGTCGAGTTCTGAAGAACTGACACCCAGCAGTGGTGGACTTTGCGTTTTGCTTCCAGCTTCCAAAGTCAGAATCAGCGAAACCAGATAAAGTAAAGTCACCCGATCGAGGATACCACAAGCCGATGCTTGGGCAGCCTTTCAAATACCGTAAGATACGTTTCACAATGGTCAGGTGGGACTGCTTTGGATTCGACTGATATCTGGCACAAAGGCACGTCGGGTACATGATGTCTGGACGGGAAGCCGTGAGATACATCAGAGATCCAATGATTGATCGATACAGTGTCTCTTCCATTTTCACTCCATTTTCATCTGGACAAATCCCGTGATTCTGTGCAAGGGGGGTTGACGCAGGACTGCAATTTGTCATGTCGAACTTGTCAAGCACGTCCTTCACATACTTCGTTTGGTGAATGAAGATTCCATCGGACATTTGCTCCACCTGCAGCCCGAGGAAGAACTTCATCTCCCCCATAGAACTCATTTCGAATTTCTTTTTCATCACCAACTCAAATTCTTTACACAAGTCGTCGTTGGTCGAACCGAAAATGATATCGTCAACGTAGATCTGCACAATTAGGAGATGACCTGCAACTTCCTTGGTGAACAATGTGCTATCCACTGTCCCTCTAATGAACCCGTTGTCCAAAAGATGTTGGGAAAGCATCTCATACCAGGCTCTTGGGGCCTGGTGTAAACCGTAGAGCGCCTTATCCAGCAGATATACCTTGTTCTTGTGTTGTTGATCAGTGAACCCCGGTGGTTGTCCCATATACACCTCTTCTTTAATCTTTCCGTACAGGAAGGCAGATTTAACATCCAGCTGGTACACTTTGAAATCTTTCCATGACGCAAACGCCAGGAAGATCCGAATAGCTTCAAGTCAGGCAACAGGTGCGTAAACCTCGTCATAATCGATTCCTTCTTGCTGACTAAAGCCTTGTACCACTAACCGCGCTTTGTTCCGGACCACGACACCTCTATCGTCTCTCTTACATTTGAAAACCCACTTTGTTTTAATCAACTTTTGATTCTCAGGGAGGTCTACTAGTCTCCACACTCCCAACTTCTCAAATTGTTGCAGCTTCTCCTGCATTGCATTCACCCAGCTATCTTCAGTCAACGCTTCTTTATACGTTCTGGGCTCGATCTGCGAAATAAAACATTTCAGTGAGAATTCCTCTTGTAAAGGAGCAACAGATGTATAAAAACATGTAAGTGCACGATTGAGTTGATCTCTTGTTTTGACACCACTTTGAAGATCTCCTATAATCTGATCTGAAGGATGGTAAGATAATGTTCGTGGCATGATGGTGTCAGGCACAACAACTTTCGATTGCTGAATCGAGATATCTAGATCACCGGTGTCTCAGCTTCAGTTGATGCAACATTTGGATCCTCATCAAATATCGGACCGTTCTCCGAATCTGAGTCATCGGACTGATCAAATGATGGAGCTGGTTCTACTGGGTCGTCATGAGCTGTTCCACTCGGACCTGCCTCGTGATCATTTGCACCAGTTGTAGGAGCATTTGTATCCTCTTCTGGTTGAGAAACCACCAATGGTCTAGGCACCTGATCTTGAAAAGATGATTGCTGTTGTTGGTACAAATAAACAAGTTCCTCTTCACTCGGCTCTGTCGGTAGTTGGAACGACTCCCAGAGTTTGTCGTAATCGAAAAACAATCTGTGTCCGGGAAGTTAAGGTGACGCCGTGTGTTTTTGACAATCCACATGTTGAACTTCAATTACCTTCTTCAAGCATGGAACGAACACTCTTTTTAAGGGACTCGCGTATCCCACAAAGAAACCTTCATTGCTTTTTGCGCCGAATTTGCCATCAAGATCAATGAAAGTACATGGTGATCCGAACGGCTCAAGAAACTTCAGATTTGGCTTGTATCTATGAAGAAGTTCAAAGCAAGTCTTTTTGTATTTCTTCACAGTAAGCACTCTATTCAAGGTATAGCATGATGCTGCTACAGCTTCACTCCAGAAATAGATCGGTAGTTTAGAATCGGCCAGCATGGTTCGAGTAGTTTCAATTAGGGTCCTGTTCTTTCTTTCAGCTACACCATTCTGCTGTGGAGTGTATGGTGCACTGAATTCATGAAGAATTCCCTTCTCGTTACAAAACTCTAGCATGCGGTTGTTCTTGAACTCCGTCCCATTATCACTTCGAATTCTTCGAATTAGCACTTTATACAATGTTTCCATCTTTTTGAATAAGATCATTAAAGACTCAAATGTTTGATCCTTTCTTTCCAAGCACACCACCCAGGAGAATCTAGTATAATCATCCGTAACCACCAAACAGTACAAATCTCCACTGATGCTTTGAACATTGACTGGTCCAAAGAGATCCATATGGAGTCTCTCTAGAGGCATACGAATTGAGTTTAGAAGCTTTTGCGGATGTGACTTCTTGGTCTGCTTCCCCTTTTTGCAAGCTATACAATCATCATTTAAATGAAAATTTTTCAGATTAACACCTTCTACCAAATCATTATGCACAAGATAATTCATTTTTCGAAAATGAATGTGGCCCATCTTACGATGCCACATAATAGATTCCTTTTCTGTTTCTTTCGTTTTTTACACAAAACACTGTTTTTGATGATTTGTTGGTGTTGCAACACTCATATCAAGAATATACAAGTCGTTTTCCCGTGGAGCGCGCAACAGCACCATATCATCAGGGATTTCAAACCCAGGTTTTAAAACTAAACATTCATTTTTAGTGAAATGCACTGTAAACGATTTATCACAGATTTGAGAAATACTAAGCAAGTTATTTTCCAATTCTATGATGTAATTCACTTTCTCAAATGAAATAACCCCATTTGTCAGGGTTCCTTGGCCCACAATCCTGCCACCCTGCTTTCCTGCAAAACCCACGTAACATCCTTTGATTGATTTTACGTCATAAAGCAGTGCCAGCATTCCCGTCATGTGTCTTGAGGCCCCACTGTCCATTATCCACTTTGATATATACGACCTGGACAGTCCCTGCAAACATCATCGCAATTCATTTAAACAATGAAGTCCATGACTTCTTAGCTTGTGGAACACTACCAAACACTACATCACACTTTTCATCAATCTTAGGAAAGTTAAACGTGACAATCGGAACATCAATTTTAGCTCTTGGTTTTACTTCATTTTTGATCGGAGGAAACTCTGCAAGAAACTTATCAAGTTCAAATTCAAATTCTACAACATCATCTTTCAAAACCATTGTTTCATTTTTCAAAATGTTTTCCATCTTTTTCTCCTCGACCGATGGTTTCGATTTTGCAATCCATGATTAATTTTCAAAAACTTTTGTTTTTGGATAAATCTTTGAAGTCTTTTGAGACTTTGAAGATTCGCCAATCTCGAATGTCGATTTCGGCTTATCTTTCGACTTCAACGATTCACCCCTCTTCAAGATGCGGATTGGTGAAACCATTTGTTTTTTACCTTTTGTGTCATCTGGTGATTTAGGTCGACGTTTTTGAACAACAGGTTTTACAATGACAGGTTTTTCAAAAACTTTCTTGCATTGTTTTGCCATGTGTCCGATCTTATTGCAGCGATAACAAACTCTTTTGTCATATTCAACAAAAGTAGATTTGTAGGTCTCTTCTTTCAATTTCTTCGCTGCATTGAAATCATCAATGGCTTTTTGACTGAAAATATACTCCTTTTCAGCATCCACACTTGGTCCAACAACAAAGATATCATTCATTTTATCCTTTGGCTTGACAACCTTCTTAGCCATCTTTTTCTCAAAACCAATTCCTTTGTTTTTAAGGTTGTTTCCATTTTTCTTGTTAGACCCATTGTTAACCACCCAAGCTTTCTTCCCAGGGTTGTTTTGTTTCACAAAAGATCTTTTAGGTTTTGAAAAGAATTCATTGTTGTTTACATCAGAAATATCAATCTCAACAAGCTTAAATACCTACTCAACATTATTCATGTTCGCATTCTGGATCGGATACTCAAAATCAGAATAGAGTTTGTCAGTTCCAATCATTGTGTAAACCACTATGATCGGATCATCATTCGCAACCTTTTCTGATTTTGGTATAAATTTGTCCAAAAAGTTACCATCATCTTCACATTCAGAACTGGATCTTTCCAAATGTGTTTTCACAGTTTCAAAGTCTGAGTTATCACTTTCTTCGCCTAACACTTGGTCAACAACGTTCTTGATAACTTGTGACTCATTGTCAGAGAATGTAACATCAATACTTTCAGGTAACTCTTCCTCAATGGTTCTCAATTTGAGGTTCAATGCAGCTTCCACCCCATCTGGATACTTCTGAGTGTAATGACTCCACATTGAGGGTGGAACACTGTTAAAGATAGGTGTTTCATCAGGCTGTTTCGGGACAATCTGTTCAATCACATATGAAGATGCAACATAACTCATCAACTTCTTGTCAATTCTTTCATTTTCAATTTTTGTTAACTCCAATTCCCTTTTTAATGAAGCAATGGTGTCCAGATGAAAATTGATTTCCTTTTGTTTATCCAAAACAGTTGATTTTAGCAATTTCGTGGCTTTGTCATTTTCAAGACTCTCCTTTTGAATCATTTTGATAGATTTAGCCAATTTGTCATATGCTTCTTTTACTTCGCTCAGATCAAATTTCAATGCATCAGTGTATTGTTTCAATTCCAGAAACTTCGTGTCCTTTTCAAGACACTCCATGCATGATTTTGAACAACTTTTGCATGAAGTTTCAGAAACTGAATCAATCTTTTCAACAACCTTTTCAAGATTAACATCCTGTTTACCGACATTATCATACTCTGACTCAGACACTTCAACTGTTTTGACCTCCTGACTCTCCAATTTCTCATCAGACTCCTTTTGATTTAACTCTGCTTTGACCGACACTTTTTCAACTGACTTAGTATCGACAATTTCTGGTTTTACAGATTCTGTTTCTACCTCTTTCAAACTTGCCATCAAAGCTTTATCTGCAATCGCTTTCAATGTCTCTTCAGTCATTTCTTTTTAGACATCAATTATTTCTTCATCCTGAGCTTTCTTCTCCTCGTATTGTGAGCAAAATCCGGTTGTTGGCTCGCTGAATATACCTGCAAAAGACTCAACCACATTAGGAAGTAAAATTGATTTTAAAGTACTAGCTAAAACCTCCTGTTTGGATTGATGGTAGTAGATTTCTGCATCAACTTCTTCAAGATCAACCGAACTTTCCTCAGTCACATCTTCACAAACAACCTCTGTTTCAGCAACATTCTCTGGTTCTTCCACAATCTCAGCAATTAACCCTCTACCCTCACTGCCAGGGATGTATTTGTCCCAACTGAATCCCTCAGCTACTTTCTCATCATCCTGGTTCACAATGAGAGCTTTCTCTGGTTTGTTCTCGATTTGTGGTCTTTGAACTGCAAGTTGTTGATTCGGCTGGTGATAAATTGCCTGCTTGTAATAATCATTCGTGAAAGGATTTTGATGATTATTCACTTCTCGGTTCGGACACTCTCTTTTGAAATGGCCTCTTTCTTTGCACTTGAAACAGGTTACCTTGGACTTGTCAAATCCTAACTTCTGATCAGGTCCAGAAAGACTGTTTCTTCCTGTAATTTCCATAAAACGTTGTGCTCTCCTCACCAGACTAGCCATCCCCCACTTAATATCTATCAACTCAAGCTCCTCCGGATCTATCTGATCGTAATCCTCTTTGGTCATGTCCGGATTCCCGATCTTACCCGCCACCAGAGACTCATACGACTCTAACACGGAAGCCAACAATGCTATATGTTGCTTTGCAGCTGATTCAGTGAATTCATTCCCATTCTTGATATTAACTGCAATGTTGCATTGGATCCCAGAAACATATGCCTGATTGTTTGAACTGGTTGAGCTTTGAGGTGATGTATGTTCAGAAGCTTTGAAGTTTGGTTCGTAGCTAGCAAATGGCGAAGACTTGTTTGACTTTGGAGTATTTGTTGAAGCACTTGATGATGTGTCAGCACTGAAACCAGTTTGTATTTTTGGGCTATGGTTGGTTGTAACTGGAATACTGCCTTTGTAGTATAGCGACACATCCTGTTGAATGTTTACAGAATTCATTTGTTTAATCTTTGTTAGCTCTAATTCATGTGCTTCGATTTTCTCGATGAAACCACTCAGATTCATATTAGCAAAACTTGTATTGTTCTTTAACACCATCAGATACGTTCCCCACTCATCATAAGGCAATGCGTCTGCCAATTTATCGATCCACTCTTCATTAGTCTTGGTTATTTTCAATCTTCCCATCTCCAAAACTAAATGGCAGTATCGTTCAATCAATTGTTTTGTGGTTTCACCTTTCATGCCCGTGAAGATGTCAAACTGCTTATTTATCAAAGCCTTCTTGCTTTTCATCATCTCTCCACTTCCTTCAAACTTTAACTTCAGTTTATCCCAAATGGATTGAGAATTATCTTCATGCTGTAACAATACCAAGATATCCTCCTTAATTGCTTGTTGAAGGATGCTCATCATCTTCTTTTCAGCTTTGAAATCTGCTTGTTAAGTTTGGGTCAAACTCCCAATCACTTTCGCATGACCCATACCATCTAAAGGAGGTACATATTTCGTATCAATCTTCAACCAGCTCTCAAAGTGGTTTGCTTGAACCCACGTTTTAAATCTTCCTGCCCAACTCGAATATTCGTCGATGTTCATGAGTTTAGGGGGCTTTTGCATCGTTCCCAATTCGTTTTCCATATTGACATTTTGAACAATGCTACCCGATGTTTGTCCTGCTGTCATACCACTGCCGGAGAAGAAGTTGTAAAAATCTTGGTTTTCCATTTTTAGTAACAAATTTCGAAAAATGTTTAACTTTTTCACAAACAGGTTGTTTTTATCGAAAAACGTTTAACACAGACTGAGTTTCCAACACTTGATCACATACGAAATGGACTAAACGCTCAAAATATGATTTTTACACTAAAACAGGCCTTATAAGCGAAATCAGACACTAAGTGTAACAATGAGCGAAATCATCTAATGCTCACAAAAGCGAAATCTGATAAAGACCTTATGAGCGAAATCAGGTTATGACCTTATAAGCGAAACCTCAAGAGCGAAATCACAAAAATGACACTATGAGCGAAACCACACGAGCGAAATCTATTCACGAGCCATTTTAGGTCACTTTTAAGCTGATTTTAGGTCTGAATTTCTCAAGGGTTTATTATTAGACAATTTTACACTACGTGTTCAAATTTCAGTCCATTTTGTCCGTCGAAAAGTCCAGAAACTCAAAATGTGCTAGAAAAAGGCTTTGATTCGGGGTAAACTAGCTCACAACTGGCTCTGATACCAATTGTAGGACCGTTATTGACAGTCGTGTGAGTCAATCAGAGCTAGATACTACCGAAAATGCAGCGGAAATACAAAATCGGCATGAATCAAATCAGAAATGGAGTAGAAACAGAAATAGATCACTTTAAAACAGTTTTCTCATTAATCTTTCACAAAATACACGAGCAGCAGTTCGGCTACACGGGAGACATGAACGTACAAAATGAGAAAACAACTATACTATATATAGGGGATGGGATTTCGCTTATATGACCATGTGTCATATGAGCGAAATCAGACCATTACAAATCCAATTTTACGCATTAACCCCCTATACATTACATAATTAACATATCTAGACCCTATACATGAATAACTAAGACTAAGACGTAGGCTTTAGACATTCGTGCATCAACAGTTTGGACTCAGCACCCGTTCACCCGGGGGTTGTTAAGGACAATTACCTACATGGCTCACAGTGGTTAGAATGTATCGCGAACTGCCTTGGGCAATCAACACGCAGTCATTGGTATCGATAGGTTCATGTCGATAACTAACATGCCACATTTCACTATATGTACGTGCTGGTTATGCGTAACGCTTTCGAACTCTATATGCTATTATCAAACTCGTATGCTCACCTTTACACTATGTGTATTGACTTTTACTTTAATGTATGTGACAGGTGCTTAAGAAGTTTACATGCTTAGCTTGCTGTGAACTTGAGGCTAGGAAAGGTCTAGGATGCTCTCTGTGCTGTGATGAAATCGAAGCTCGAAAAAGAGGTCCTAGAAACCAATAAATAAACTATCTATGTATAAATCTGAGTTATCGGAACGGAACTACTTGACTAGATTTGTCTGTAATAATTTCTTTGCCTTTTAAGACATGGTATGGGACATGTTACTTTAAATTAATCGGTAATGATAATTGTTATGGAAACTTCTGGACAATCTGTTTCACTCAGTGCAATGCCTCGATGTTTCCGCCATCGGTTGGGGTGTGACACATGGACCAAGCATGGAAGGCTAACGGATCAAAATGAGGCAAGGAAGCGGTTACGAACACGGATGCACAAGGTAAGTGAATTTCGATTCACTTCTTAGTACGTATAATAAATGTTGATATTTATGAATATGGTTTTATCTCGAAAGATTATGTAACAATCAGAAAATACTAGGTTAAGTAATATTTTAGTAAGACAAAGATTGTTAATTAAGCAGAAAGCAAATGGGTGGATTTAAACGGGTCGAATAATGTGCACAAGTAATGTATTGTTAAGAAAATTCGGGTGGAATAAGGTCCCGGGGCAGGGACTTTTAATCAATTATGTAAGGGGAATATTTTACGGACCATTAGGAACAAGTTTTATATGACTCGGATGTGTATGGGTCAAAATATGGGAGTTTTAGTATTTTAAAAGGGGTGTTGAGCTGGACACTACCGTAGCTTACAGTAGCCACCGTAAGCTACGGTAGGTTCTGAAGTCTTTCTGGCCACCGTAAGGCAGTAGCATCTCACTGTAAGGGTTTTATGGCTACCGTAAGCTACGGTAGCCACCGTAGCTTACGGTGGAACTGTCGTGCCCCGCGATATAGTAAGCCAAAGCTTACGCGGCCCGCGAGGGGCCATGCTGCTGGCATTTTTGCTGAATTCTTGACGTTCTGAGCATGGGACTTGACTAAAAAGGTTTTCCAAGGCCTCATAACTTAAGATAAGAATGCTTTCCAATATAAATGTTGTGAACGGTCGTCGGTTGGTGAATGAACGAATTGTTTCGTGTTAATGTAGGAAATTTTATAAGTACATATATATAGGAATCTAGAAGGCACGTAGGTCGAATTGTATATCGTCTATACTATGTAAAGTTGTGAATATGTCATTTCAGCATAAACCCATGTGTAAGAAGTGATAAACAGGAGCTAGTGTTTATATTCGTGAATAAATGATTGTGCGTAGAAAGGGGCGTAGGCATGTATGAAGGTACGTATGTATATATGTATATATGATAATAAGCGCGTAAGTGTGAATGTTTGTGTGAATGAATGTTCAGTGTTAGAGAAATATGCGTGAACGTTATCAAGGTGTTTGAGTATTTACGATTACTAATGATGTACTTTGAGTTGGAATGTAATGCAGGTATGATATTGTCGGCTTCAAGAAGGAATGAAACCGTATTTGGATAAGAATATTTAAGAAAGCGCTTGGACAATTCCACCTTTACTTTACAGAATGCTTTACGAATTTCTATATTATAGTTTAATGTTGTATGGTGTGTTATTGACTAATGGTTGGGTTGTACGTGGTGTCCACAGGTATCGCTTGGGATTTTCTCAACCACTAGCGAAGTGAAGCAAACATAGATCGAGTTGAGAGCAAGGATTGTACGGGAAAGAAAGGTCACACAGTTTGTTTTAAATAGGTTATGAAGCCTTGATATAATGTAACATTGCGAATCCTTTCTAATGAATGAATTACAATTTGTAATTGGGTCTTCATGTAGTTAATATGACTTTTTAAGAACGAAATTTTTGGGATCATATTTTCCACTGTGTCGTATTTAAGTTCTTACAAGTTGGTCATACAGGGAATTGTTCATAATACGAATGGGTCATGCCCGAATTTTGTTAAATAATAGTATGATAATATTACTTTTCGGATTAGGAAATCTGGGCGTTACAAGTTGGTTTCTTGAAATATGATTAAAGACTACACTCAAATTTTACACTAACTTAATTAAGAGATGACAAGCCACATTATCAGTTTACCTAGGGTGTAGGGAGTGGTTAGACACTTTGAATAGGTAAACTCTCAGGTAATCAAACAGTGCAACGTCATTTTACCTATTTTATTTACCTAATGCTCAAAAACGTTGGCGGTGGTTAGAAACTTTGGAATAGGTAAACTATTTAAAAAGAAAAATAAAAATGTGTGATTGGTTAAGAAGACATGGACCCCACCACACACCCCTCTCTCTCTCCCCTTCCCTCCCTCTCCTCGATTCGGTATACCCTCACCGCATTGCATGATCTTCTTCGGTAAAACGGGTGCTGGCAATGGTTTACCTATTCAGTAAACACCTTTACCGATTTGTTTTGCCGACCACGGCGTACCACCTTAGGTATTAAACTTTAGGTTGGTAGACAATCAGGTTCATCTTATTGATAGCAATCATTCGTTAACATGTCAACTAGTTTCCATGTTTTAGATGGATCACGAATACTTTATGTAAGTTTAAATCTCGTTATATTCTTTGATCTTGCTAAAAGATCCCGATAGCACTTAACATTTGAAATTGTAATGAATAAAATCTTTAGTTATAACGTTTGATGTCAAGGGATTCAGTAATAATACACTCATTGTGCTTATGATGCTGGAACAAATACTGTATTAAGATTTATGTTAGCTAGCATTTTAATAGATGAATGGAGTGATCGTATTCGCAACTTTTGTTTTTTCATGAATTATTAATAAAAAAAGAGTCCATGTTAAGGTTAACCTCATAATACCTCATAATCATCGATGTTTTTTTTCATAAGTCAAACAATCAGTCAAACCTATTCGGATATGACCTAGTTTGGTTATCACCAATCAGTCAAACCTATTTTATATAACTATATATCGTATTATTCTAGAACATTAATTCCTTTTTACGGATAATGATTACCATCTGAATATCCAAGAAGTTGGGAAAATCTACATGATCTTCTATTTTCCGGTGTGATCCTAACGCAACCGTTGCTTCCAAAAAAATAGGGAAACCTTAAACCATTGAATGTTATAAATAGGAGAAGAAAAACCAAAGGTATGATCATCTACTCTCTCAACAATCTCTCTATAACAATTTACTCCCAAACACCGAGATTTATTCTCACACCACAGGATGGTTACAGGAATAACCCCATTTCTACAATGAATCCTAACGGTGTTTTGTTTTGTTTTGTAGGACAACGTTCAGGTTACCGATGTGAAAACTACTCGACAGAGACCTGCCCATTGATACTGAAGCTTGTACACATGACGAGAAATCAGAACATTGTGCCTACGACTACAAGCATAATAACACTAGTTGATCAAGGAAGAATACCCGTAGTGACCGCCGCCGGGGGATAATCCTAATCGCCAATAACTAGGTCCCTTGATCTCGAGTTCGATTCAGAGGCAGTGTCAGGTTTTAAAGACACCCTGCAGACTTCCAACCTTAGGATGACTGGAACATTCTTCGAAGACCCATTGTCTTATTCATCATGGCGGAATCAAACGACTACAACAACCACCAGACTATCTATCACGTCTGCACCTTTCACGCCATCCCATGTTATTCATACCACTACATCACCTGCTGCCATATCTACGGTTTATACTACAACCCCGTCGTACATGACAACTAATCAGTACTAATAACCAATGTACCCGTTGCCCCCATTATACTTCGCGGCCTTGACGGTCTCCATGTTGACGCCCGTACATCAACAGATTGTAATGCCTCTCGCGACACAGAATTCCCCGATGACTCTGGAAATCAAGCATTCATTCACCAATACTATTAGAGCCTCGTGTATGGATACGCGTAACCATTCAAACATAAGGGATATACTCCGCCCATGCCTTATGCGGGAAGTTTTTAACCACCACAACAATACACACCGAATGTGCCTTCCCAACTAGGGCTCAGGCACCCTAGCTCACAACATACATAACCAGTAACAACACCAGCGATAGGGCCATCGTATGAGCGACAGAACCCATCCAGGTAATGCCTTACTTATGGAGAGGGCGGATCAATTTTTGGCAACCTAGTAACGACGCCATCTTCCTCTGGTGAGAGGAATAATTTGAAAGAGTCGAATCAATATACATTGCACACTACGATCGAAGATGAAGATTTAACTAAGCCTTACAAGCAACTGACATCATGTTCAGGTCAAAGTTCAGTAGACGCATAGCGGATGTGCCCATCAAAGAGAAGATAAAAATGCTTCCAACCGTGGGCAAGTACGATGGCACGCCTGACCCAGACGACCATTTGAACCTATTCAAAAGTGCATGGGAGGTAGCATGTTGGCCTATGCCCATGTTATAACAACCCTCCTAAAATATTTTGGACACCCTAAATGTCCCTAAATATACCCCGTACGCGAGAACCGGACCCGGAATGACCCTATACTTGTGAAAAACAAGAAAAACCATGTTTGGCAGTCGCTCGCGGGCAGCGACGGAGACCCCTTGCTCTGTTGCAGGGCGCAACGGCCTGAATCTTATCCGGACACGTTGGGTGCCACGTGGCAGACACGTGGCAAGGCTAGTCTGCTGACTAGTCAAAGTTATGGCCGCCTTAGAGGCTCTCGCGGGCCGCGAAGGCCTGGGCCTTGGCTGTCGCGGGGCGCGACAGACCCCTCAGCCAGCCTATATAAGGGGGGTTAGAGCTCATTTGTCCAGTCGTTCATCTCCTATCGCAACCCCCGTCCCCTAACAACCCGGGAACGGACGGCCGCGGACAGTTTCGGTGGTATCGGGTATTGTCTAATTTTGGCAGCGGAAACTACATCACGACCGTAGTTAGGAAATATTTTATCAGAGTAAAATACCACACTTTCATAATATTAAACTCATGGGATAAAACCCAAGTTTTAAGTACACACAATTTCATAGGAATAAGTCCTATTTTATTTAATAAAAACATCTATTTCTTTTTAGGTAACTTTATTGCCACTTTTCCAAGCCTTCAGTGCTGTCCAGCTGGCTTCTATTTGGCTTTCACCTTTTGTTACCTGAAACGCGTTTAAAAATATTTTGTCAGTGGGAAATACTGGTGAGTGAATCCCAGTTTAATCAAGTTTAAATAAAATTGCAGGATCGTTTACTGACCCAAACGAGTCAATCAGAGGAGTTTTAATCAGTTACAGGTGCGGAAAACAAGTAACTGATGTAGAAACAGCTAGCAATTCACTTAAATCACTGATTTGATTGATATTACAGCTTGTACAATCAAATGGAAAACCGGCAGCACCTCGGTATCCGTAAACAAGAACTCACTCTCTGATTTCGCTCATAAAGACTATTTATACTAGTCTGATTCCGCTCATAAACACACATCAACGTTTGGAGCGGAATAGCAAACATATGATTCCGCTCGAAATTGTCCTCATGACATTCCGGGCGGAATTACCGAGCGAAATCAGCATCTTAACAGCCTAAACTTTGACATTTTCTTGATCTACGCATCCTGATCTATACAACCTATTCTAAGACTCGATATAAGACGAAGTCTACAGATGTATGCACCAACAGACTCCCCCTCAGATGTTGACGAGTCTTCAGTGTCGAGTCTTCGCATCTTCAATCTTGATCAGTCTTTGGGCTTCTCTTTTTCTGACAGCAACAACAGACTCCCCCTAACAATGTGCTGGCATTCCTTTAGCTTTTCAGCATCATCTGCTTCAGGATCGTAGTCTGACTTTCACTAGTCCATGATCGTTGCATGGCTTTCTTCAATTAGAATCCTCAGGTATCGTAATCTGACTCTCTAACACATAAGCTTATCAGGATTGATCAACCTGGCTCAGCTATCTTCCTGCACGATCTCTACTTCAAAGTAAATTTTACACATTTACACATTTCAAGTATTGAGGCATACACTAGCTCACATTCCCTATCAATCCACACATGATGAACCACTTGAAAAAATAAATTAAAACACATTTGATTAAAAACATAAACTTCCCCTCGCAACATTGTCATCATGTCTAGCACTTGGAATTTTGAAAATCAGCTATCCAACACCAGTTGTCGAAAATCTTTTTGAATTTTTCAAAAATTATGCTAAAACACACTAAAAATCTTTTTGGATTTTTGAATAGAATGAAATGTAGTAAAGAAATATTTACAGACACTATTTTTGTGAGTTCGTGCAAGAGGATCATATCAGTTTATGACAAGTCACAAGTACCATTAAGCTTAGTTACACATTAAGAATTGAACAATTCACTTAGATTGTCGATATACTGATCCACTTAAATTCTCACACAAATTTCAACTAATTCAGGATATGAGTTAGATGTTTTAAGGACTTAAACTCGTTCATGTGTCCCACCTCTTGAATATACTCCCGTATCCAGATCCCAATATTCAGTCTTACAGGTGAGTATACCACAGATGATATCTGTAAGGGGTTAAATTGCGAGGGCCGTGAGAGCTCAGGTCGATACTCCCGTATACGCAGAGAGATGACGTCTTCGACTTTTGGTGTGTCCCCTTTAGAGGATCTTTTGTATTACAACAACAATGATTATCAATTTTATTGTTTCATCAATTTGCTAGGGGCGGCGCTATTTTTCAAGCATGCGGAAAGTATTCTCCGGGGACTAGGCCATTGCTTCCGCAAAATCAGAAGTCCCGGGATAATACCCCAGATATCATTGAGCATAAAGACCTAGTATCTCAGAAAGAGGGACCTTTCAAACGAGATTTCAGGGGTTACCTATATATCCAAGTAGTGTTCCCGACGAAATAAGCAAGTTTGAATTTAAGTTTATATCCCGAAAAAGCTTACTAAATGTGTAAAAACCTATCGGCATATCGTCAGTGAGACTGTTTAACGCTATTAAAACATTACATTTCTTTAGCATACTGTGACTGTCTACTGATGTACTATCATTTCCTCTTCTTTGACACCAAAACTCATTTTTGATTTTATCATGTTTTTTATTTTTTTCAAATTTTCAAATGTTTTTTGATTTTCTGAAATTTTCTACTCCCCCTAAAATGCAAACACATTTTAGGAAATTTGAAAATAAACTGTACAAACAACTTGACAACCGATATCAAATCGCATCAATTCGCCATCCACTAGGCATAAACAATCAGAACTCCCCCTTTCACAAAACTATTTTCTCATTATGATTTCAAAACACTTAAGTTTGTTTTAATCAAAATGATTTTTCTGGAAAATAAGTTTTGATAATTTTACCACTTGTAGATTAGGGGTGTGGTTCATCACATTGTCTACTTTTAACCACTTGTAGCAGATCAAGTACAACTTAATGTCCCTGATTTACCACTTGCATGTATGCAACCTCTGTACCTCTTGTAAAAATATTCACAACATTCAAGCCTATGTAGGAATAAACCTCTACACAAACCATTTTACAATTCAAGATGCCGATTCCTGCTTCGCACTTACCAACCTGGAAGCTCCGGCAATTCCTCAATCTGTAAAAATTTAGACAATTTTAAAATCTTTCACAAAAACAAGTTTAACAAGAATGATGCCGATTCCTGATCCGCAATTACAAACTTGGGATCTCCGGCAAGTCAGATTTTTCAAGTAAAGAACACAGACACCCAAGCCTGACCTGCTTTGGGTGTAACTTTCTCAACTTCACTAGGGGTTGGGCTGTAAGTTGCCTTCTTTGATTCGTAAAATTCTTTTACCCCTGTTACTTTTCCATCAACCATTTTCCCAAAAATGTTTTTAACATTTACATTAAAAGCTTTCTCGATATCAAATTCTTTCTTCTCAGAATAGAATTGATTTGAAATTTCAACCTTTCCAACCTTTGATTTAAAATTCTCAGCTCTCAATGGTGGAAAGTTCTCATCATTCATTGAAAGAACTGATTTTTCAACACTCTCATCAAATCGTGGCTCCTCTGACTTTGTGGAATCAGATTCATCGCCAGATTTTACATCTGATTTCTTAACAACCCAAGTTTGGTTGTCAAGATTTCCCAGTTTCTTGTAAAACCTTTTCGAACACTCACCAACTTCATATGTAGAGTTTTTAAACACTTTAAATTTCTTAGTTGGGGGTTCGGTTTTATCAATAACAACTTCTTTCAGTTTTTCTGAGACTCCCTGTTTTTTTTAGTTGCTCTGGGACAGTTCCATGCAATGTGACCAACTTCATTGCATCTAAAACATGTTCTAGTCTCTCTCCTCTGAAGAGCTTCAATCTTCTTTTCAGTAAAAAATTCTTGATTTGTTTGTCTCCAAAATCAACTTTTCTTTTCTTCTTCAGCAGATGGACCTGAAACAAATTTTGTATTTTTAGAAATTTTCTCATTTTTATAATTTTCTGGTGGTATAAAACCTAAACCTTTCCTTTTAAAATTACCGTTACGATTTGGTTTCTTTTGACAACTAGAACCGGAACCGTAATTCTTTTTCTTGTTTAAACGTTGTTGAACTCTTGAAGTGTATTTTTTAGGTCTCTCAGAAATATTAATTTCTGTCATTTTGAAAACCTTTTTGATCTTTTCAAATTGAACACTTCTTATTGGAAACTCTTTATCAAAATATAATTTGTCAGAATCATTCAAAGTATAGGCAACTTCAAATGTTTCGTCATTCAAATTAGATTTTGACAACAAAAATTCTTTACTATAAACTCGTTTTCCCGATGATTTTGAACTCTTTTCGGATGAACTCGAACTTCCGACAGACTGACACGAATTTTCGGACTCGGATATTAACTCTGACTCCTCATCCCTATCCAACACCTGATCGACCATTCTTTTTATTAATTCGGACTCATGATCTGTGTCGGACGCTGTGAACGTGACGTCAATGTTGTCTGGTAATACATCGGTTAACTCGGACTCTAACTTTAGATAAACTGCCTTTTGGACTTGTTCCTCATTCGGTTTTCTAGGCGAATACCCTTCCCAAATTGGAGGCGGACACTTGTTATAGCTAACACACGGTTTCTTGCCAGTATCCTTCTTCTTCTTTGGTTGTTCATCTTTAAATGCCTCAAAACCTGCAACAGTAGGATAAATTCTGTCAATTAAGTAATCAGAACATGTATAACTTTTCAGCAAACGTCTGATTCTTTCATTTTCAACTTTTTCACCATCCAACTCTTGCTTCCATTTCGCACATTCTTCAATGTAGAAATTTATCTCTTTCTACTTTGACATCATTGTTGCATTCAACATTTTCAACACTTTTTCTCTTTCATCTTTTCTGATTCACTAAACCTCTCGTCTTTTACTTCACACTGTTTGCAAGATTCCAAACATGTGAGACATGGTTTTGTGACTTCAACAATCTTCTCGACTTCCACAATTTTTTCAACTTCAACTATCTTTTCCACTTCCACTATTTTCTCAATCACTTTGACTTCCTTCAATTCTTTTGCAGCTTTTCTCTCTTTGAGTTTCTTCAATTTATCTACAAAATAAAATTCAAAACTGTCAGAAGATAAATGAAATTTTCCAATGTTTATCTGTTGAACTTCTTCATCATCATCACTAGTATCTGTTGAACTGTTTTTAGAAGAAACAGATTCTTCATCTTCACTTTTCTCATCATCAGATAATACAGCCATCCATTCCTTTATCAACTCTGGCTTTTGTACAATCTGAGTAATAAAAGCTTTAACATTAGGATCAGCTGGAATGTACTTGTCCCAGTTAAAACCTTCAGCCACTTTCTCATCATCTTGATCAATAATGCCATAGTAAGCCTTCTTGTTTGCATCTTCGATCATTTTCCCATGTGCCGTTTGTGAATCTTTTTGTTGATGTGATTGATGAGTAATTTGTTGATATATAGACTTCCTATAATAATCATCTTTTCCAAAAGGATCCTTTGCTCCTCTTGGCTCCTGATTCTTGCACTCTCTTTTAAAATGGCCTTTCTCCCTGCAACGAAAACAGACAACTTTAGATTTATCAAAACCTAAATTAGAAAGATTTGCATCCAAGAAATCACTTCTTCCTGTAATCATTCTAAATTTTTCTGCTGCAATCAACCCTTCATAAGATTCTAATGCAGTGACCAGTAATCCCATATGACTTTTCACAACTTCTTCAGAATAATTTTGTCCATTTTGAAGATGTAAAGCCACATTGCACTGAATCAGATGCCCATTTCCAACAGATGCACTTTGAACACTTGGAGGATTCACATTTGAAAATCCACTAGTATTGATTGAGCTTTGACTGCTTGTTCCAGATGAATTTCCTGCACTAAATGATGTTTGGATTTTTGGACTCACTTCAACTGTCTGAACATTTCCTTTATAGTACAGTTTGATATCTTGCCGATTGCTTGAACTGTTCATTCTGGCAATTTTTTGCTATTCAAGATCCTGTGCCTCCAGCTTTTCAATAAACTGAGCAATTGATAATATGCTAAACTGTCCAGAATTTTTCAGAATCATCAGATATGTACCCCATTCCTTTTGTGGTAATGCATCAGCAAGCTTTTCTACCCATTCTGCTGGAGTTTTTGTAATCTTCAACTGTGACATGGTGCGTACAAGATGACAATATCTCTCAATGAGAGTCTTTGTTGTCTCACCAGGCATACAAGTAAACAATTCAAACTCCTTTTTCAACAAAGCTGCTTTACTCTGTAGCATTTCTGTACTTCCTTCAAATTTCTTTTTAAGAGCTTCCCAGATAGAATAAGCACTGTCATCATGTTGAAGCAACACAAATATATTCTCTTTAACAGCTTGTTGTAATAGATTGATCATCATTTTCTCTCCGGTATAACTTTCTCTCTCTTGCTCTGTGAATTCTGAAATGATTTTACCAACTCCCACTGAGTTTTGTGGCCTCTCATATTCAGTTTCAATGCTTTCCCAAGCTTTTAAATGATTTTCCTGAACCCAATTCTCAAAACCTTTCTTCCATCCATGATAATCTTCAATTCCCATAAGTTTCGGGGGTTTTTGCATTGTTCCGGTTTCATTCTCCATGTTCATGTTCTTAGCAATATCAGCTGGAGTAGTCGGAGTTGTTGCAAATGCGTTGTAAAATTCAGAATCCATGTTTACTTATCACGTTTTTCAAAAACAGTAGCTTTAGAGCGGAATTAACTCAAATGCAGTTTCGAGCGAAATAGCAAACACCACACTCTCGAGCGAAATCACAAATATGCTGTTTGGAGCGAAATCACAAGTGTGAAAATCTGGAGCGGAATAAAAAAATCTCGAGCAGAATCACTCAGAATCAGTATCCTGGAGCGGAATCAGTCCAATATTTCGAGCAAAATCAGAAAAAGGTCCATTCGAGCGGAATCAGTTCGGGGGTTTATTTTTGTCCTTTTTACTGCGAATTTGGTCTCAAACTTTCAGGGATTTGTTAATAGGCACTTATACACAGTCTGTGAAAAATTTGTTCGATTTTGACCGTTAAAACGTGCTGAACTGATGAAAGAAGGTGTAGAAACAAGAAATCTCGATGAAAACCAGCTAATCTCTGCAGAACTCCTCCTCCTGAGCTCTGATACCACTTGCAGGATCGTTTACTGACCCAAACGAGTAAATCAGAGGAGTTTTAATCAGTTACATGTGCGGAAAACAAGTAACTGATGTAGAAACAGCTAGCATTTCACTTAAATCACTGATTTGATTGATATTACAGCTTGTACAATCAAATGGAAAACCGGCAGCACCTCGGTATCCGTAAACAAGAACTCACTCTCTGATTTCGCTCATAAAGACTATTTATACTAGTCTGATTCCGCTCATAAACACACATCAACGTTTGGAGCGGAATAGCAAACATATGATTCCGCTCGAAATTGTCCTCATGACATTCCGGGCGGAATTACCCTCAGGAGCGAAATCAGCATCTTAACAGCCTAAACTTTGACATTTTCTTGATCTACGAATCCTGATCTATACAACCTATTCTAAGACTCGATACAAGACGAAGTCGACAGATGTATGCACCAACAAAAATCCATTGTACAGTATTGAGGGCGGTCTCGCAATTACATTTGTTTCCAAGTCATATCAATTACCACCCACGGTACTGTCAAACCCGACTTGTGAAAAAGTTACTCCTCGCAAGGCAGTAACTAATTTTGTATACAAAACCCCAACATACCGATGATAATTGATGCGTGTGAAGTGTATATATAAGTTTAAGTATATTTTAAGCCCTTTTACACTTTTTTTTAGCCAAGTTTTAAATTTATAAAACACGATATTTACTAACACTAAACACACATATGGGCAAGTGCACCCATCGTGAGCGTAGTATAGTGTTGGTAAGATACCGAGGTCGTCCAAGGACACAAGAGCTTTTAGTACCGGTTTATCCTCAACGTCTAATCAAATCAAGAAGTTAGAAAAATGGTTTTAAACTAGAAAAATAAAAACTAACTAAAATGCTAAAAATAAAAATAAAACAGATAGACAAGATGAATCACTTGGTTCCGACTCGTGTATAGTGTAACCTTTGATTATTTCCGCACTTTTGCACTTTTTAAGAGATTATCTTAGTTATTGTAGTAGGCCCCTCTTTTGAAGGCGACGTTACCCTCAACCCAGTAGTTTCAGTCAGCAAGGATACAATCCTAAAGGGTCGGATTATTGAAAGATAATTAATTAAGTTATTAATGCATATAATGGTAGGCCCCTCTTTTGAAGGTGACGTTACCCTCGGCTAAGTAGTCTGAGTCAGCAGGGACACAGTCCTAAGTAGCCGGGTTAAAGTATTAATAGTAGCTTACATAGTAGCTTACTAATAGTAGTCTGAGTCAGTAGGGATACAGTCTGAGTTCAGCCTTCTGTTCTCTTGTTTTGCTTGGGAAGATGTCGTGGGGTCGGGCATGTCACGTTTGTTCCTTTTCTTGTATTTATGTTAGATTTAGCTGCATTTTTGCTTCTTTTGTTAATTTGAGCTCATTTAATCCTGAAAATACAAAAGGAAGACAAAAGCACACTTTTTCTAACATTAGTACTAAAAAAGGGTTAGTTTTATGCCACAATTGATGTAATTTATATGTTGCATTTTGCACACATCAAATACCCCCACACTTGAATCTTTGCTTGTCCTCAAGCAAAACTCTTTATAATGTGGCTTTACACTCCCAAATGGAATTGGTAGAAAAGAAGGTTTTTGGGCTTGTCATAGAGTGTCGGGATTTCCAAGATTCTTTATTTAGTTTTATTTTTATTTATTTACAATCCTATTCGTCATGATTTATTTAAAACTTTTCATAAGATAAAATACTTATTAGGGCATAACATGCCTCTTTAAAATTCCATTTATATACAAGTTCACATACCTCACGGGGGATCACTCAACACTCGGCCGAAGATGTATTTTAGTGAATCACTCGAGAGCGGCATGGAACTTACTCCTACCATAGGCTTGCCAAGCAATCAATCCTCATCCTTTTTAACTATATACCTTTGTAAATATCAAGAGGACTTTTGGGTGAAGGGTTAGGCTTGGGTTAAAGGTAGGTGGTTGGGTTAGTGGTTAGTAGAAAAGGGCGAAAAAGCGTAAAAAGCGTCGGTTTTCGAAAGAATTTTTATTTTGATGAAGCTATTATTCAAACAAAGTTATTTTTGATGAACTTGTTTGTTTATTTCTTTTGCTTCATCAACAAAACATAATTTTTTTTCAAAGTCATACGAAAAACCGAGCTTGTTACTAAAACAAAGGATTAGAAATAAAAAAGGTTTTGGTGGGTGAAAGGGTGTTTGGTTTGGGTTATGAAATGAAAAGGTTTAGGCTCAAAGGGGCTAACTAGGGGGATTTTGGGTAAGTGGTAAAAAAAAGAAAAATAATGGTGTAGAAATAAAAAGGGTTAGTCCTAATGCCTCCATCATTTACTTACTCGGGTTTAAGTTGGTAAGGACCGGGAATGTATTGTCGTGGCAAGTTCTAGAGTCGTAAGAACCAAGCGGCTATTCACACAAGAAACGGAAAATGAGCATTTAGTTTAATGATATGTATTTGTATGCTCAATAAAGGCTCAAAACTCACTTTTGTGGGAATGAGTTTTTATGTGATCAAGTATATATAATCAAATTTTAACTAAGCTTGCCATGCCTTTTCATAATTTTCTTATGTTGGTTTTTTTTATCACGACGCTATCGGTTGTAAATTTGTAAAAATATAACCTTTTTAGAATTTGAATTCCCAAGTTAAACCTAGACAAGTAAAAAAAATGAAAATTTTTGAAAAAAAAAATTTAGGGTGATTAGCGATTCCAATAGAGTTTTGTGTAAGGCTTGTATTTAGGACTTGCAAGATTCAAGGTTTTAGCATCCCCCCCACACTTAAATTACACATTATCCTCAATGTGTCCCAAAAATAAGTTTTTAGGTTGATTGAATGTGTAAAAAGGGTTTGAAAAAGCAAAGATTTTGTGTTACTGGGTGCTGGACACGGCCCCGTGGTGTCCGGGCACGGCCCCGTGTTCAAGTGCCAGTAACAAAATTGAAAAAGAGAAACAGAAGCCTGGACACGGGGGCGTGTTGGGTGAACACGGCCCGTGTCCAGTTTACCTAAACTGGACAATTTCTGCAGACTGTGCAGCACGGGGCCGTGTTGGGCGGACACGGCCCGTGCTGAACTTACTGTAATGACGAAATTTTGTCGGATGGCCCCGTGTTTCTGCATGGGGTGCTGGTTCAAGTTTCCCTTGTTTCCTTTGCCATCCCGAGTGTGTTTTATTCATTTCAACACCATCAAAATACCAAATTAACTAAAACCATCATTCATTAAGTCATAGAGAATTACATAATAGTCCTAAAAGTTGCAATTCTAGATAAGCAGGTCAAAGAAACACAAGAAATCAAGAAGTTCTAGCCTACACTTTATTTTACTAGCAAAATTTCCAAAAAGATAATTCTCTTGGTTAGATGTGGCATAAAAACTTCTTTTCCTTGGGCATGGGCTCCTCATACGTCGGCGAGCCATTCTTCAATCTCCCTTGGGAGAAGGAAGGCGGGTTCATTGGCGTTGGTTTGAGGAGGTGCAACTTCCACCGGGACTTCTTGTAGATCTTCAAGGGGAGGCTCCGCTGGAATGTCATCCCACCCAGTGGGATTGTGGATTCCAAGTGCTAGGTTCCAATCCTCTTGAGGGAGGATTGGTTCCATGGGAGGTGTTACAAGAATGTTTAACCTCTGGTGCAAGAGGTTAATTTCTTGAAAACTGTTTTCCAACCCTACCGTAAGATAATTTATACGGTCTATTAGGACCTCCTCTACCAAAGTCATCTCGTCAAGAGCTTCACGTAACGCCATTACGTATCATACGAGAGTTGCTTCAATTGATGACCTTCTTTCCCTTCGACTGTTTCTGGAGTGCGCAGAAGAGGTTCCGCTGTTTTGGCTAGACATTCTACGAAAATAAACCAAAAAAAGTTCACTTTTAATGAAATAGTACGACGGACACGGCCCCGTGCTCAATGAGCACGGCCCCGTGTTCAGCTTTCTACAGTGTTTTAGAACAAGGAATCTTGGAGTTTCAAATTATTTTTCCAGCTTATGAAGCATTTTTTAGCAGAAATAATTTAAAACCATGTTGTTCAACTTATTTTTAACAAGATTCTTTGAACAAAAACTTAACAAACATCACCATAAAGCTTTGAGTTTAGCTTCAATGGAGGTGTTGTTACAAGAAAGATGAAGAAGAAGGAAATGGATAAAAGAGGAAAGGATAAGATGTTTGTTAGAACCTTCTTTTAGAACATACCTAGGATGGTAGGTGAGAAAATCCTTTCAAATCTCTGTCCCTGGATGGTCCAAATGTGCAGGATTCTTGGCTGCATTTATAGAAAACGACAGCATGCTGGACACGGCCCCGTGTCGGCTGGACACGGCCCCGTGTGCAGGCAAGATCCTGACACGTTTTGTCCGTATTCTGACAAAAAGTCAGAAGGGAATATTTCGGTGGACACAGGGGCGTGTTGACCAGGGCACGGCCCCGTGTCGAAAGGTTGTTTATGAAGCTTTGTCTATTTTCAAGGAACTTTTTCCGGATCGGGTGGTTCCTTACTGGATGGAACAACCCCAAAGTGCCTAAAATACCTTAATTGTTCTAGGTTAAGACGAGAACGCAAGAAGTTGTCGGTGAGGGTGATTCCTATGCTATATGTAGGTGGACAAGTCCAACCCTTTTCCGGGCTCTCATTAAAGAGGGAGAGATGGGGATTATTTTTACTTTCGCCCCTCTTAAGGATACAGGAAAACGATGGGTCTATATAGTGGGGTTTATAATTTAGAAAATAACATTCTAATTCCTTATGGGAACCACCACATATTTGACACCATGTACCATAAGAGTTCCGAAAGTAAAACGTATCAGTATCACTCATGTTTGTGTAAGAAATTACCAACCGTCGGGATCTTAAGGTTCTGTTTTCAGTAACTGAATCTTGGGCATGGGGCGTGTTGAGTGGGAACGGCCCCGTGTTCAGTTTACTGTCTGACTTAAAACAGGATTGCCAGTTCCAATGATTGGGCACGGGGCGTGTTCAGCAGGCACGGCCCGTGCTGAGTTCTGCAGAAGCTGAAAAAACTAAGAAAAATCCTAAAAAAATAGAAAAATAAGAAAAATGATTAGCCCGTTGATTCCTAACTTTCTTAAAATCCTTGTGTCCCCGGCAACGACGCCAAAAACTTGATGCGTGTGACGTGTATATATAAGTTTAAGTATATTTTAAGCCCTTTTACACTTTTTTTAGCCAAGTTTTAAATTTATAAAACACGATATTTACTAACACTAAACACACATATGGGCAAGTGCACCCATCGTGAGCGTAGTATAGTGTTGGTAAGAGACCGAGGTCGTCCAAGGACACAAGAGCTTTTAGTACCGGTTTATCCTCAACGTCTAATCAAATCAAGAAGTTAGAAAAAGGTTTTAAACTAGAAAAATAAAAACTAACTAAAATGCTGAAAATAAAAATAAAAATAAAACAGATAGACAAGATGAATCACTTGGTTACGACTCGTGTATAGTGTAACCTTTGATTATTTCCGCACTTTTGCACTTTTTAAGAGATTATCTTAGTTATTGTAGTAGGCCCCTCTTTTGAAGGCGACGTTACCCTCAACCCAGTAGTTTCAGTCAGCAAGGATACAATCCTAAAGGGTCGGATTATTGAAAGATAATTAATTAAGTTATTAATGCATATTATGGTAGGCCCCTCTTTTGAAGGTGACGTTACCCTCGGCTAAGTAGTCTGAGTCAGCAGGGATACAGTCCTAAGTAGCCGGGTTAAAGTATTAATAATAGCTTACATATGAGGGGATCAAAGAGTTTGGACCCCCGCCATCCAATACCGTTAAGTATTGAAGGACGTCCTACTAAATTTGACCCAGGTCCTTGCAGGATCTATACACTGAACAAGGCAAGACTCTTACAAAACCGTTCCCTTAACCCCTGACCAGGTAGTCAACATACCTCCATATAGACCGTGGAGATATAAATGGTGAAAATCTTTTATTTTATATAGACAGTAAAATAATGCCAAGACACCACGGACAAACGATAAGGAAAAATCACCTTCAACATAAGAAACTAGTTAATAAAGTCATTAATACATAACCATGTAAAAAGTGCGAAAAGATTAAAAATAAAAAGCATTACACTAGACACTTTGTCTTCACCAAGTGATGTAAGAGACTTAGGCAAACATGGCCTTGATTGTCAAGAACTCTTATGATCAATCTTGGATCCTGAGACGACTCACACATTCTATGATGGACAATGGATGATGGTGGTGGATGATGGTGTTATGGTGGTGGTGGGTGGTGGGTGAAATGTGAGAGAGGTGGTGTGCCAAGGGATAGTTTGAGCTTGAGCCAAGCACTCCTATTTATAGGTTGAACAGAAGCTCGGGCACGGCCCCGTGTCCAGTGGGCACGGCCCCGTGTCCACATCCTTCTCTGTCTTCATTAATTGCTCTTGTCTGTATTAGTTGACCACGGCCCCGTGTCCGCTGGGCACGACACCGTGTGCAGAAGCATATCTGTACTATCAAGATTTGCTTGGATTCTGCGAATCTTATAGTTGGCCACGGCCCCGCGTGTCCGCTGAGCACGGCCCCGTGGTGGGCGATGGAAGCTTCTACAACTTTGTCTTTTATGCTGACACTTGGGCACGCCCCCCGTGCTCATTGAGCACGGGGCGTGTTTAGCCTTCTGTTCTCTTGTTTTGCTTTGGAAGATGCTGTCGTGGGGTCGGGCATGTCACGTTTGTTCCTTTTCTTGTATTTATGTTAGATTTAGCTGCCTTTTTACTTCTTTTGTTAATTTGAGCTCATTTAATCCTGAAAATACAAAAGGAATACAAAAGCACACTTTTTCCAACATTAGTACTAAAAAAGGGTTAGTTTTATGCCACAATTGATGTAATTTATATGCTGCATTTTGCACATATCAATAATTTATCCTTACAAATACTCAATAAGTGCTTAATATATAATTAATCGTGTGAGATTTTGAAAAAACAGTTAAAGAAAAAGTAGATTACTCACATTGCTGTTTTAGGTTTTCAGTAAGGATTTCCTGGGAATAATCTATAATTTACACAAATGCACATGTGTTAGTATAATAACCCATTTTAACATTAGCAACACCCTCCCCGAGACGGCATTCCAACGACTACGTCGGGCAGAACCACGACAGCCGTTAAGGAACCCTAGATCAATCGGGCAGAGTATATAATACGTATCCAGGGGTTATGATACTTACAACAGAGCAGAACTTCGCTATTTAGGGGGGTATTATGCCCGAGTATAGTGTATACTACGTGAAATTTAGAGAAAGAAAGCAAGATTTGAGCGAATTCGACTGAAGGCCCGAGCTCCAGCTTTATAGGAGCTGATTTTGAGTTTTACGCGGCCCGCGTAAGAGCAGGCTAAGGCCTACGTGGCCCGCGTACTAGGTCGGGTAGGGTTTAGCTCATCCAGGTCATCGACTAGCTTTACCACGATGATGACACGTGTCTTCACCGGGTGTCGCCGTGTTTTCGATCACTCGCGGCCCGCGTAAGATCCCTAAGGGACACATTGGGATATTTTAAATATTTTTAGGGTGTCGGAAATTTATAAGGGTGTTGGTTTTCTTTAGAGTTGTTATATCCTCCCCACCTTGTTTTAGAGCTCGTCCTCGAGATCTACTGGAACAAGTGTGGATATTTCCTTTGCATTTCCGATTCAAGCTCCCATGTGTATTCTGGTCCTCTTTTGCAGTCCCATTTTACTTTGACTAGAACTAATCTCTTGTGCTTAAGGTTTTTGACTTTCCTGTCTTCGATTTGTAGAGGCCTTTCTACAAACTTGAGTTGTTCATTTACCTCTATATCTTTAAGAGGCACTACAAATGATTCATCAACTAGGCATTTCTTGAGATTAGATACATGAAATACATCATATATTCCTGTCATTTCCTCTGGCAGTTGTAGCTGATAGGCTACATGTCCTATTCTTCTAATAATCTCAAAAGGTCCAACATACCTGGGACTTAGCTTTCCTCTTTTGATGAATCTTACCACTCCTTTCCAAGGAGAGACTTTTAACAATACTTTATCTCCTACTTGAAATTCCAACAGTTTGCATCGGTTATTAGCATAGCTCTTCTGTCGATCATGTGCTGCTTTCAGTCGTTCCTTGACTTGAATAATCTTGTCAGTTGTTTCTTGTACTAGCTCAGGTCCAGATAGTTGCTTTTCCCCAATTTCTGCCCAACAGACTGGGGTTCGGCACTATTGTCCATAAAGTGCTTCGAATGGTGCAGCATTGATACTTGTGTGATAACTATTATTATAAGAAAATTCTATTAAAGGTAAGTGATCCTCCCAATTATCTCAAAAATCAATTACACAAGCTCTAAGCATGTCTTCCATTGTCTGAATTGTCCTTTCGCTTTATCAGTCTGTTTGAGGATGGTATGCTGTGCTTAGATTTAGTTTGGTTCCCATTGCTTTTTGGAAACTTGCCCAAAAATGAGAGGTAAAACGATTGTCCCTATCAGAAACAATTGATAAAGACATAAAATTTAGCTAGCTGTTCCATACTGAAAGTTTCCTTCATTAGTAGGAAGTGAGCTGACTTAGTTAGTCTATCTACAATCACCCAGATTGTATCATTACCTTTCTTTGTTTTGGGTAATTTGCTAACAAAATCCATTGTTATCAATTCCCATTTCCACACTGGCATCTCCTATTGTTGCAGCAATCCTGAGGGTTTCTGGTGTTCAGCTTTAACTTGTGAACAAGTTAAACATTTAGAAACATAGGCTACTATATCCTTTTTCATTCCTATCCACCAAAAATTCTTTCTTAAATCCTGATACATTTTATCACTTCCTGGATGCGTCGTATATTTGGACTTATGGGCTTCTTCTAATATACGATGACGCAGGTTCCCTAATTTAGGTATCCACATTCTCTTTTTATGAAATCTCCAAATTCCATCTGTTCTTTGTTCTAATTCCTTAATCATTCCTTTTAATTTTTCAGTATCATCCTTGATTACTGATTCTTGTGCTTTCCTAATTTGATCATTTAAATCTACTTGTAAATTTAATTTAAGAGAACGTACCCTTTTTGGCTTTTCATGATACTTTCGGCTTAAAGCATCAGCCACTACATTTGCCTTTCCTGCATGATACTGGATATTACAATCATAATCACTAAGAATTTCCATCCAGCGTCTCTGTCTCATATTTAACTCTTTTTGCCCGAAAACATACCTTAAGCTTTTATGATCAGTGAATATGATAAACTTACTACCATAAAAGTAATGTCTCCAAATCTTAAGGGCAAAAATTATGGCTCCTAATTCCAAATCATGGGTTGAATAAATATCTTCATGATTCTTAAGTTGTCTAGACGCGTAAGCTATAATTTTTTGACGTTGTATTAATACACATCCATAACCTAACTTAGAAGCGTCACAATAGACTACAAAGTCATCAGTTCCTTCTTGTAACGCTAGTATGGGTGCATGGGTTAATCTTTGCTTAGGAATTCTAAATGCTTCTTCTTGTTTTGGTCCCCATTCAAACTTAATGGATTTACAGGTTAACTTAGTTAAGGGAATGGCTATTCTAGAAAAATCTTGAATAAATCTTCTATAATAACCAGCCAATCCTAAGAAACTTCTAACCTCGGTTGGCAACTCAGGGGTTTTCCATTTGGTAATCGCCTCAATCTTGGTTGGATCTACATGAATTTCTTCATGGTTGACAAAATGTCCAAGAAACTGTACATGTTCTAACCAAAACTCGCACTTTGAAAACTTAGCATAAAGCTTTTCTTTTCTTAGTAAGCTTAGAAGTGCATGCAAATGCTTTGCATGATCCTCTTTATTTTTAGAATAGATAAGAATATCATCTATAAAGACAATTATGAATTTATCCAAATATGGCTTACATATTCGGTTCATCATGTCCATAAATGCAGCTGGGGCATTGGTTAAACCAAATGGCATGACAGTAAATTCATAATGGCCATACCTTGTTCTAAATGCGGTTTTAGGAATGTCCTCTTCGTGTACCTTTAATTGATGATATCATGATCTTAAATCGATTTTAGAGAAGAATCGAGCCCCTTGCAATTGATCGAACAGATCATCGATTCTCGGTAATGGGTACCGGTTCTTAATCGTGACCTTGTTTAATTCACGGTAGCCAATGCACATACGCATTGATCCGTCCTTATTTTTGACGAATAAAATTGGTGCTCCCCATGGCGATGAGCTTGGCTGTATAAATCCTTTCTCAAACAACTCGTCTAATTGTTTCTTCAGTTCTTGCATTTCTGCGGGTGCCAAACGGTAGGGTGCTTTGGCAATTGGTGTTGTTCCGGGTAGCAGATGGATTCTGAATTCAACTTCCCTGTCTGGCGGTAGTCCTGGCAATTCTTCTGGAAATACATCTGAAAACTGAGACACTACTGGAATGTATTTTAGTTCTTTTTCTTTAGTGTTAGTGATTATAGAAATCAAATACTCTATAGATCCTTTTCTTATATAACTTGCAGTTTTCATCACAGAGATGAATTTAGTGGATCTAGATGGTTTATCACCTTTAATTGTGATCTTTTCACCCCTTGGTGAATTTACTTGAATTGACTTTTGATCACATAAAATATTAGCTTTATTGGCTATTAACCAATCCATTCCTAATACGATATCAAATCCTGCAAGATTCATTAGGTAAAGATTTGCAATATACTTTTGATTTAAAAATTCTATTCTTGCTCCCTGCAAGATTTCAGAAATCCTAACCGTCTCTCCATTCGCTATCTCGACTAGATATTCTTGTGAGAGTTTAGTTAATGGTTGATTGAGAAGTTTGCAAAATGAAGTATTAATAAAACTTTGGTTTGCACCAGAGTCAAATAATACTTTAGCAAAAACATCATTAACTAAAAACGTACCAGCTATTACGTCCGGAATCATTTTGGCTCCATCTGTAGTCAGAACAAATGCTCTAGCATTTTTAGTGTTCTTGTTGTTTGCGGCTGGAGCTAGTTTCGGACAGTTCGGCTTGATGTGACCTTTTTCTCCACAGTTGAAGCATAGTCCATTACTGTATTTTCTTCTGCAATATTCTTCCTTGTGTCCTGGTGCCTTGCAGAAATTGCAGTGAGTGGAGCATTTTCCCGAATGCTTTTTCTTGCAGGCCTTGCAGTATGGTGCAGAGGTAGAACCTATATTCCTACGGTTGGAATTCCCAAAACGGAATTCTTGGGTAAGCCTTTGAGCTAGGTTTCTTCTCTGGTCTTCTTCTCTAGTACGGATTAATTCATCTGTCAAAGTATTGGCTAGTTCTACAGCTTCTTCTATAGTTTGAGGTCTAGCTGCCTTGACTACATGTCTAATCTCTCCAATTAATCCCCGGATGTAACGGGAGATTAATACCGGTTCAGGTGATGCAAGGGTTGGTACTATTCTAGCATATTCAAAGAATGTGGTAGTATACCCCTTACTATCTACCCCGGTCATCCTAAGGTTTAGGAACTTATTTGCTATCTGTTCTTTTTCATTGGGAGGGCAGAATTTCCTTTCTACCTTGTTCTTAAATTCCTCCCATTCCATGTTGTAAACCCTATCACTTCCTCTTGATAGGAGGATAGTGTTCCACCATTCTATGGCTGAGTTTTTAAACAGATTAGAAGCAAACATTATCTTGTCTTCTTCAGCACACTTGCTTATTTTTAAAACAGCCTCAGTCTTTTCTATCCAGCGTAGAGCTGCAATGGGTCCTTCATTGCCCGAGAATTCTATTGGTTTGCAGGACCATTATTCTTTATAAGAACAACCAAAAGACACGGTTCTTCTTCTTTTGGGAATGGGCACTTGAAGTACAGGTCCATTGTTCACGCTGTTTGCAGGTTCAGAGGGTCGCTTACTGCTCTGTTTACTTTTATTTTCCGCATCCTTAACAGTTTGAAGAATATATGGCATTGCATCTATAATTCCTTGTGCCACTATATGTTGGAAGGCACTATTATCCACTTGGTTTCCATTGTTATTGTTGTTCGGATTCTCATTATTCAGATTATCGTTATTCGGGTGGTTATCACTCTGGTTTTCCTGGTTCACTTCGTTGTCCATCTGAATTTTAAACAGTTACCATGAATTAATAATCACAAAATAATATTTAATATAGCCAATCACATGACACGCATTTTGGTCAAAAGCGTCGATCATTGCGACTTTACTCTATTCATATAATATGCATCTATTACACACCAGTACCGAAATTAAAATTACAATACCGACTGAAATTTAAAGTTACACTACTAATAATAGGCATCCGTAGTTTTTTTTTCATACACATACACACATATTTTATTATTAAATTATATTATTATTATTATAACCTTCTCCACCATCACTTCTACGGATATGGATTCATCCAGAAATCCATATTGCGCTCGTCGTACTTCCAGACGAGTCGCTCTCCCACCTGTCTCATCCTTTCACTATTTTATAAAATTTCCTCACCAAATGTCCTAAGTTCTTGTACGTTTTCTGCACTCATTGAGGGTGCAGGTTCTAGTACTGGGTTCGTAAACTGGGGTGCAGGTTCCTGGTACGGAGGTATAGGGGCCTGGTATGGGTAAGGATTAGAATCTCCCTAATGAATACATCATTATCGTAATAGGGATTTAGAGGATCTAACCCTGGGTAGGCTCCTAGGTTTTGCATAGGCATGTCTTCGTGTATCGGGTAACGTTGCACATAGTCCCTATTGTCGTTCCACCATGGGTCGTAATTTGGGTCTAAGGGATTTGGTGTGGGTACCCTAGGTATCTCCTCCTGATTAAAATCATTCATTTCTACTTGATTTTCAGGGTTTTCTATCTCCATCGGTTGGTCAGGAATTGGTGGTTGTGGTTGGGGTGCTATCATTTGTTCCAGGTTAGGGTCAGCTGCAGTGGTTGCTAAGATGTGAATGTTGGCTATACCCCTATTAATCATTTCCTGGGCATTGGCATCGGTTTCTCTTTTAGATGCTACTAGTGCTCTCTGGTCTTGTAACTTTTTCATATGCTGACTACGCTCATGTGCTCCCCTACTGAACCATCCCCTCTTTTTCTAAGGAAATGGCTCTTCAGACTGAACCTTAAATACGAATATTCCTTCTTCCGTATCAGCAGAGTACCCAGAGAGGGCAGGCTGAGAAGAGGCATCTTCGCTTCTAGGCGAACCAGACAATTGACGGTACGCGTCAGATGGTCCTTGGTCGCTCAAACTGTAAACTAACAAATAGTCAAATAACACATAACAAGAAAGTACAATTATGTACGTATTCCCATAATTTATTTCCTAACAATTTGAATTTTGGTGTCAGCAGAACACTTATGTGGCTGAATCAGTGGCTTAGCTCTGATACCACCTTCTGTCGCAACCCCCGTCCCTAACAACCTGGGAACTGGCGGCCGCGGCCAGTTTCGGTGGTATCTGGTATTGTCTAATTTTGGCAGCGGAAATTACATTAGGACCGTAGTTAGGAAATATTTTATCAGAGTAAAATACCACACTTTCATAATATTAAACTCATGGTATAAAACCCAAGTTTTAAGTACACACAATTTCATAGGAATAAGTCCTATTTTATTTAATAAAAACATCTATTTCTTTTTAGGTAACTTTATTGCCACTTTTCCAAGCATTCAGTGCTGTCCAGCTGGCTTCTATTTGGCTTTCACATTTTGTTACCTGAAACGCGTTTAAAAATATTTTGTCAGTGGGAAATACTGGTGAGTGAATCCCAGTTTAATCAAGTTTAAATAAAATCCATTGTACAGTATTGAGGGCGATCTCGCAATTACATTTGTTTCCAAGTCATATCAATTACCACCCACGGTACTGTCAAACCCGGCTTGTGGAAAAGTTACTCCTCACAAGGTAGTAACTAATTTTGTATAAAAAACCCCAACATACCGACGATAATTGTATCCTTACAAATACTCAATAACTGCTTAATATATAATCAATCGTGTGAGGTTTTGTAAGAACAGTTAACAAAAAGAAGATTACTCACATTGTTGTTTTAGGTTTTTAGTAAGGATTTCCTGGGAATAATCTATAATTTACACAAATGCACACGTGTTAGTATAATAACCCATTTTAACATTAGCAAGACCCTCCCGAGACGGCATCCCAACGACTACGTCGGGCAGAACCACGACAGCCGTTACGGGACCCTAGATCAATCGGGCAGAGTATCTAATACGTATCCAGGGGTTATAATACTTACAACGGAGCAGAACTTCGCTATTTAGGGGGGTATTATGCCCGAGTATAGTGTATACTACGTGAAATTTAGAGAAAGAAAGAAAGATTTGAGCGAATTCGACTGAAGGCCCGAGCTCCAGCTTTATAGGAGCTGATTTTGAGTTTTACGCGACCCGCGTAAGAGTAGGCTAAGGCCTACACGGCCCGCGTACTAGGTCGGGTAGGGTTTAGCTCATCCGGGTCATCGACTAGCTTTGCCACGATGATGACACGTGTCATCACTGTGTGTCGTCGTGTTTTTGATCGCTCGCGGCCCGTGTAAGATCCCTAAAGGGGTCTACGCGCCCCGCGTCAAACCCAAAAATTTGATTTTTAATTAATTTTTAATAATATTAAGGGTATTCGGGGTCTGTTTGCACATATGGGGTGTTTTTGGGACACATTGGGATATTTTAAATATTTTTAGGGTGTCGGAAATTTATGAGGGTGTTGGTTTTCTTTAGAGTTGTTATATTTCCCGATTCTCTCTCTAAATTCTCTTGTAGTAGAACTTCTGCCAGAGCATATTACCCACTATTTAGCGAAGCTTTGCCTCGTTGTAAGTACTATAACCATAGGATTCCGTAATGCATGTCGGCTCTGCCCGACTCAGTCATTGGAATTATATCTCGTGTGTACACCCGATTGATTTAGAATTTCCGTAATGCATGTCGACTCTGCCCGACTCAGTCATTGGAATTCTGTCTTGAGTTGTACGGTTAAATTGAATTGGGTTATTTTACTAACACGTGTGCATTATTTGATTTAATAGATAATAACCAGGAAATTCTTAGGAAGCCATAGTAGTATCTAAACTTGTAATGTGAGTACATTCTCTTTTTATAAATCTTTTTGTGAGTGAAAATGTTTACCAAAACCTCAAATGTTTTAATGTATAGTAATTGAGTATTTGTGATTCTATAATTACTGCCGGTATGTTGGGGTTTTGTATACAAAATATGGAAACACGTTATCATTGAATGAAGAGTTAGCCAATGGATAATATGACCCACAAGTCAGGGTTTGACAATACTGATTGAGTAATTGATTAGATATAAACAAATGTAATTGCGGGTTGCCCTCAATTCTGTTAAAGTGTTAAAACTGTTTTGATTAAACTGGGATGCACTCACCAGTATTTCTTGCTGACAAAATGTTTTGAAAACTCGTTTCAGGTAACGTAATATGAAAGCCTAATAGAAGGCAGCTGGAGAGCATTGAAGGCTTGAAATAGTGGCTATAAAAGTTACCTAAATAAACAAGACATTTTGTTTTCAATAATTGGGGTTTATCCCTAATAATGTATGTCACACCCCCAAAATCCACAAGGGGAGTATCACCGCATGGAGGCGTGACTGACCAGGATCAAGCCACCAATCATATTGAACAACGTAATTAAGTAAATAAAACCAACCACAATATAATTGGTGTCCAAAAGAAAGTAACCAACTTTAAGTTAACAGCGGAAGCATAAAATGGAAAACCCAAACATAAGTAATAAGTTCATAAGTTTAAATGTTTGACATGAGACTCACCAGTCCATGTCCCACAACGACCACTCCTCCCTGTGCAAGCTCCATAAGCACCTAACGACCTGCAAGGCATGTAACAACGAGTCAACAACAAAGTTGAGCGAGTTCACAGTTGGAGTTCATTGTTAAGTTGTTTGAAAAACCATGAGTTCATTTGTAAGTCATAAGTTAACCATTTTTCCCTGTTTCCCAAACATATCCATAACCAGTGGGGGCTTCCCCATGTGAACCACTAGACTCGTTTACCATATCAACCACTGACTAAAGTAAGTTGGTGCCCTGACGTCAATGTCTATCATCATTGACTAGTGCCCAGATGCATTAGTTCACGCCCATCCTCTGCGGCACGGTGTGAGGCTTGTCAAACCTACACAGCGCTATCTAACCAATGACCCGCTCGCCATTGGCCCGGCGATTAAGTCGATATAAAAGGAGGGACTTCATGATAGAGATTTTGGTCTAGTATCCGTGTTGTCACCCTTCAATAAAGAGGGTGTGTATGAAATCCCTAAACCTGGAGATTACGTAGGTTCCAATTCAATTCCTTATCACATGTTGTCACCCTTCAATAAAGAGGGTGTGTACGTGTTCCAAACCAGGATATCACGTAGTTTCCGTTTAAATCCTTTACCCATTCCCAACCCTTGGGAATCCCATGCCTTGTGAAAAGTGTGAACTCACCTCGGTTTGCTCGGTATGCTAAATTACTTGCACACAATATTCAGTCAAAGCCTATAGTATGCATGTATACACAATCAGTTTATGTTCTTAACTTTCACACAATCCAAATCAGAAAGTTTGCTTGGCAGTTAACATCATGTAACATGTAAACAGTTATTTCAAGTTCATACAATTCATGCTTCACATAAATGATTTCTCAGTTTATTCTAACATGGTTATCCATTAACAGACCTAACAGACTTAATGGAGTTATTGTGCATGTTTCCCAGCTTGACAGAAGATTCGGCGAAATCCCCTTCGGCGAAAACCCCCAGGCGACGAAATCCCTTTGGCCCTTGGGTGACGAAATCCCAAAGGGATTTCGTCGGGATTGATTTCGTCGGGTCTTTGTCGAGACAGCGTCTTCATCGAGAAGGGATTTCGTCGGGATGGAACATGATCATCATCAACAGTTACGAATTCCAGAAACCCGAATGATCATCTAACAGTTACGTGATCATATCATCATATCATTATTTCTATCATATGGTCAACATCAATGGAATCCGTTCAAGTAACAGTTTCATCCTATTTCGAAAACATGTTATGACTACAATTATGTCATTACAATCAATTTAACATTCACATCAGATTATATATGAATTCTCTAACCACAAAGATTAATTCCAACACAATCATCAAATATACGAACAGCATGCAACATCACATACTACAACAACCAGAACCATCCATTCATAAATAAGGATTATAGACGAATACAAATCATAGGTTTCGAGATATTAACCAGATATAGATTATCAAACCCTAATTACCAACATATACGCATAACTTTTAAAACAAACTACTATACTCGCATTAGTTCACAGACTTCAAATAATAGCCATCATCAAAGCGGAGCAACAATTTAATTATAAAGATGGTACACTAACCGCAAGATCAAATGGTTGAATCACCCAAAATTTACTTAACAAGAAGGAAAAGGTTGCAACAGAGAGTTTCTGTCGCACAAGCAAGAGTAGTTTAGGGTTTTCTAAATGTTTCATAACCTACTAAGATTATATGATTGGACAGTTATCAGCTGGGCCTCTCATGGGCTTTATTAGAAAAAGGGCTAGCGAAATCATGGATTTCTCCATGATGGTCATGGCGAAAACACTGGTTTTCGTCGAGCAGGCTAGGGGCGAAATCCCCCTTGGTTTTCGTCATGAACATAATTATATATAATAGCACATCACATAATTCACAAAGTCCATATTTAGCAATAATCACTTAACACTTAAACACAATTTAAAATCAAATATCCAGGTGCACATAGAAGAACATAATGAATTAAGAAAACGCAGTTGCGAGAAAAGACCTTGAAAACTCGGGTTGTCACATCATCACCAACTTGAAAGAAATTTCATCCCAAAATTTAGCACGTGGTTACTGAGGAAGCTAGATAGGTTGCGTGGTTTCCTGGTTTTCCTAGGGTGTCACATCATCCCCCAGTTGGTTTGGAATTTTGTCTCGAAATTCCGCAGTAGCTTCAGCGTCAGTAGTGGTTGCACTTTTCTCAAACAACTGGGGATACTTGAGTTTCATTTGGTCTTCTCGTTCCCAGGTGAACTATGGGCCACGACGGGAGTTCCAACGAACTTGAACAAGAGGTATTCTGGTGTGCTTGAGAACCTTAACGTCTCGGTCTGTGATTTCAACTGGTTCCTCGACGAATCACAACTGATCGTCGATTGTGAGCTCCCTCAAAGGAACTATGAGGGTCTCATCTGACAGACACTTCTTCAGATTTGACACGTAGAATACGTTATGAACTCCACTGAGTTCTTCAGGTAGATTCAACTTGTAAGCGACCTTGCCAATTTTCTCAATGATTTCAAAAGGTCCGACATAACGCGGGTTGAGCTTGCCTCGTTTGCCAAAACGAACTACACCTTTCCAAGGTGAGACTTTTAGTAGCACTCGATCCCCAACCTGGAACTCGAGTGGTTTCATGTGCTTGTCAGCGTAGCTTTTCTGACGGTCACGAGCTGCCGCCATTCGTTGCCGTATCTATGCAATCTTCTCAGTTGTGTCTACCACAAGTTCTGGGCCAGTGATTTGGTTGTTGCCAACCTCTGCCCAACAAAGAGGTGATTGGAATTTACGTTCGTACAATGCCTCAAACGGAGCGGCCTGGATACTGGTGTGGTAGCTGTTATTATACGAAAATTCCACTAAAGGTAGATGTCGTTCCCAGCCATTACCAAAATCAATCACACATGCCCTAAACATGTCTTCAAGGGTTTGGATGGTGCGTTCAGACTGCCCATCCGTTTGCGGGTGATATGCTGTCATCATGTCTAATCGAGAGCCAAAAGACTTATGCATCGCTTGCCACAATTCAGAGGTAAAACGCGCGTCACGATCAGATATGATATAGGTTGGCACCCCGTGCCTCGAAACTACTTCCTTTAGATAGACGTCTGCTAAGGTGGAAAACTTATCCGTTTCTTTGATAGCTAAGAAGTGTGCAGACTTAGTCAATCGATCCACTATCACCCAAATAGTATCGTTTCCTCGTTGAGATCTAGGTAGACCAGTAACGAAATCCATGGAAATTTGCTCCCATTTCCATGTCGGGATCTCTGGTTGTTGGAGTAGGCCTGATGGTTTCTGATATTTGGTTTTGACTCTCGCACAAGTCAAACATTTACTGACATAGGTTGCTATGTTGGCTTTCATACTCGGCCACCAGTACGTGGTCTTGAGATCATGGTACATCTTATCCGAACCAGGATGTACTGAGTAACGAGACTTGTGCGCTTCATCCATCAAAAGCTCGTGTAAGTTCCCGTAAAGTGGGACCCAGATACGCCCTGTTACGTAGTAAGCACCGTCTTCCTTTTGTTCTAATCATTTCCTCGATCCTCGTAGAGACTCGGCCATGATATTCTCTGCTTTCAATGCTTCAACCTGAGCATCTCGTATCTGAGTAGGAAGACTAGATTGGATGGTAAGTTGTAACGCACGAACCCGCTTGGGTGTAGTCTCCTTTCGACTGAGGGCGTCGGCCACAACATTGGCTTTGCCCAGATGGTACTTGATCGCGCATTCGTAATCATTCAAGAGCTCGACCCATCGATGTTGTCGCATGTTTAACTCCTTTTGCTTGAAGATATGCTCGAGACTCCTGTGATCGGTGTAAATGGTGCACTTGGTACCGTACAGGTAATGTCTCTATATCTTAAGTGCGAAAACAACAGCTCCCAGCTCCAGATCGTGTGTGGTGTAGTTCCTTTCGTGAACTTTAAGTTGGCGTGATGCGTAAGCAATGACCTTGTCACGTTGCATCAACACGCAACCAAGTCCTTGGATGGACGCGTCGCAATAAACCACAAAATCGTCTGTGCCTTCAGGCAATGAGAGAATTGGTGCGCTACAAAGTCTATCCTTTAAGTGCTGAAACACGGACTCCTGGGCATCACCCCAACGATAGGTGACACCTTTCTGAGTTAGGGAGGTGAGAGGTTGCGCAATCTTGGAGAAATCCTTGATGAACCTTCTGTAGTAGCCCGCCACACCCAAGAATTGGCGGATTTCTGTTGGTGTTCGGGGTGCAGGCCAGCTCTTGATCGAGTCTACCTTGGATGGATCAACATGAATCCCATCCTTGTTTAACACGTGGCCTAGGAAATGGGCTTCGCGAAGCCAAAAGTCACATTTCGAGAATTTGGCGTACAACTGCTCGGTTCGAAGAAGTTCCAAAATAAGCCTCAGGTGTTGCTCGTGCTCTTCCTGACTCCTCGAGTATATCAGGATGTCGTCGATGAATACAATAACGAACTTATCCAGGTAAGGTTTGCACACTCTGTTCATAAGATCCATGAAGACCGCAGGTGCGTTTGTCAATCCAAAAGGCATAACCAGGAACTCGTAATGCCCATAACGAGTCCTGAACGCTGTCTTTGAGATATCCTCATCTCGGACTCTCAGTTGATGGTAGCCTGACCTCAGGTCAATCTTCGAGTAAGAGGATAGCGATTCTTCACGGTCACCTTATTGAGTTTGCGGTAGTCAAAACACATTCTGAAGGTACCGTCTTTCTTTTTCACAAATAATACTGGAGTTCCCCAAGGCGAAGAGCTAGGATGAATAAAACCCTTATCCAAGAGCTCTTATAGTTGTGTGGACAGTTCTTCAAGTTCTGATGGAGCTAAACGATAAGGTGCTCGTGCTATTGGGGCTGCTCCAGGAGCTAGCTCGATTTGAAACTCGACTTGTTGATGAGGCGGAAGACCAGGTAATTCCTCAGGAAAGTCGCGCACAATAGGAATGTCTTCTATCTTCTTCTCTTTCTTTGAGGTGTCTGTAACGAGGGCTAAAATAGCAGTTTGGCCCTTTCGCATACACTTCGGGGCGTTAAGGAAAGAAATGATGCCCACCACAGCACCACTCTTGTCGCCATTAATCATTAAAGGTTCTTCACCAGAATGAGGAATGCGGAAGATCTTCTCCTTGCAAAGAATCTCTGCTCGATGTTGAGATAACCAATCCATACCAATAACGATGTCGAAACTACCAAGAACGATGGGGATAAGATCGATAGAGAAGGTTTGACCAGCTAAGACGAGATTACAACCCTTAACTATGTGTGTGGCTTCAAGACTTTTACCGTTTGCTAGTTCTACCATGTGCTTGGTGTTCAAAAGTGTTGGAGTGCGCTTAAGCATTTGACTAACTTTTAAGGACACATAACTAGTATCAGCACCCGAATCGAATAAAACAGTAACACAGAAGTCATCCAGAAGAAACTTACCCATCACAACGTTGGGATCGTTCCTCGCGTCACCCTGACCCAGCACGAAAACACGTCCCTTGGCACCATTGCCACCATTGTTTCCCCCATTATTGTTTTCGTTCCCTTGATCGTTGTTGTTGTTCTGTTTCTGATTCAGCTGGGGGCAGTCTCTTTTGAAGTGGCTTTCAGCACCACACTGAAAACATCCTTTGTTGTTACCCTGCTGCTGCTGCTGTTGACGCTGATTCTGTGGAGTTTGTTGCTGATTTTGTCGTCGCTGAGTTGCAGGGTAGAGGCTTCTACAATCCTTGGCCGCATGGCCAGGTTTGTTACACCTCTGACAAGTGCCCTTAGTACACGGTCCGCTATGATGGAAACCACAATGATTGCATTTAGGGTGGTTCCCCTTGTACCCACTCTGCCCTTGACTACCAGAAGATTGTTGACCAGGGCTCTTGTAGTCATCAGTCTTTCACTGCTGAGACTGAGACTGAGCTGATGTTGAACCCTTGCTTGAGACTCCATCCCATTTGCGTTTGTTGTCGCTGGGGGTAGTAGTAGTAGTAGCACCAATACGTTTGGGCAGCCTGTTCTGCTCGACTGCCTGATCAGTGAGACGATGAGCCAACCGAATAACTTGCTGAATAGTGGCTAGGTTTGCTACAGTCACATTACTCTAGATCTCTGGCACTAAACCCTTGAGGTACAGCTCGATACGCTTGATAGGAGGATCTACGATAGTAGGACACAAGATAGCCAGCTCATTTGATCTCTTCGTATATGCCTCTATTTCAGACCCCGTCATCTTTAAGTTGTAGAACTCCACTTCCAGCTTGTGGATGTCATCACGATTGCAATATTCCTCCTTGATCAAATCTTTGAAATCATATCATGGGGTGTCATTAGCAGCAACCAACCCCAGCATTTGGACCTGAGCGTTCCACCACGTGAGTGCTACACCTTCAAGAGTACCAGTAGCATATTTCACCCTACGAGCCTCAGGGCATTCACACATCTCGAAGACAGACTCGAGCTTCTCAAACTAGTGGAGGAGGCCTACAGCTCCTTCAGTGCCACTGAAAGTAGTGGGTCGGCAGTCCATAAAAGTTTTGAAGGTACACACAGGAGGCTGGGCATGTTGACCTGTCGTGCGAGTAAGAAGAGACAAAGTTAAGCACAAGTGTTGGTCTACGAGAGTAGGATCTAGAGATCCTAGAGCAAGTTGCAATGGCAGGTTATACCTCCTGCCCGAGCGGCTTCGAGTGCTGCAACAACTTGTTCATTGATTAGAGCCGTTAGCTGGGCTTGAGTTAGGTTGATATGTCCACTCACGATTCTTCACAATAAAGAGAGCATGAGTGAGAAAAGTGTCGTGTCAATGCGTAAGTGTGGAGTGACAGAAGAGAGTAAGCACACAATGTTTCAAACAGCAGATATTATGTTGGCTAAGCATACCATGAACAATGTACTATGTAACTAACAAGTAGGCAATATAAACATAAATCATATCACCTATAGTGTTGAGCCTTGCACGTGGAGCGAAGCGCCGTTGTGGATCGTTGAGCAATGTACAGGTTATAGTCTGGTTTTGTCAAAAAGCTTTTCTCTTTTAAAAACCGAGTTCACTATAACCAATGGCTCTGATACCAATCTGTCACACCCTCAAAATCCACAAGCGGAGTATCACCGCATGGAGGCGTGACTGACCAGGATCAAGCCACCAATCATATTGAACAACGTAATTAAGTAAATAAAACCAACCACAATATAATTGGTGTCCAAAAGAAAGTAAGCAACTTTAAGTTAACAGCGAAAGCATAAAATGGAAAACCCAAACATAAGTAATACATAAGTTTAAATGTTTGACATGAGACTCAACAGTCCATGTCCCACAACGACCACTCCTCCCTGTGCAAGCTCCATAAGCACCTAACGACCTGCAAGTCATGTAACAACGAGTCAACAACAAAGTTGAGCGAGTTCACAGTTAGTGTTCATTGTTAAGTTGTTTCAAAAACCATGAGTTCATTTGTAAGTCATAAGTTAACCATTTTTCCCTGTTTCCCAAACATATCCATAACCAGTGGGGGCTTCCCCATGTGAACCACGAGACCCGTTTACCATATCGACCACTGACTAAAGTAAGTTGGTGCCCTGACGTTAATGTCTATCATCATTGACTAGTGCCCAGATCCATTAGTTCACGCCCGTCCTCTACGGCACGGTGTGAGGCTTGTCAAACCTAAATAGCGCTATCTAACTAATGACCCGCTCGCCATTGGCCGGGAAATTAAGTCGATATAAAAGGAGAGACTTCATGATAGAGATTTTGGTCTAGTATCCGTGTTGTCACCCTTCAATAAAGAGGGTGTGTACGAAATCCCCAAACCAGGAGATTACGTAGGTTCCAATTCAATTCCTTATCACATGTTGTCACCCTTCAATAAAGAGGGTGTGTACGTGTTCCAAACCAGGATATCACACAGTTTTCGTTTAAATCCTTTACCCATTCCCAACCCTTGGGAATCCCATGCCTTGTGAAAAGTGTGAACTCACCTTGGTTTGCTCGGTATGCTAAATTACTTGCTCACAATATTCAGTCAAAGCCTATAGTATGCATGTATACACAATCAGTTTATGTTCTTAACTTTCACACAATCCAAATCACAAAGTTTGCTTAGCAGTTAACATCATGTAACATGTAAATAGTTATTTCAAGTTCATACAATTCATGCTTCACATAAATGATTTCTCAGTTTATTCTAACATGGTTATCCATTAACAGACTTAATGGAGTTACTGTGCATGTTTCCCAACTCGACAGAATATTCGGCGAAATCCCCTTCGGCGAAAACCCCCAGGCGACGAAATCCCTTAGGCGATGAAATCCCAAAGGGATTTCGTCGGGTCTTCGTCGAGACAGCGTCTTCGTCGGGAAGGGATTTCTTTGGGATGGAACATGATCGTCATCAACAGTTATGAATTCCAGAAACCCTAATGATCATCTAACAGTTACGTGATCATATCATCATATCATTATTTCTATCATACGGTCAACATCAATGGAATCCGTTCAAGTAATAGTTTCATCCTATTTCTAAAACATGTTACGACTACAATTATGTCATTACAATCAATTTAACATTCACATCAGATTATATATGAATTCTTAACCACAAAGATCAATTCCAACACAATCATCAAATATACGAACAGCATGCAACATCACATACTACAACAACCAGAACCATCCAGTCATAAATAAGGATTATAGACCAATACAAATCATAGGTTTCGAGATATTAACCAGATATAGGTTATCAAACCCTAATTACCAACATATACGCATAACTTCTAATACAAACTCCTATGCTCGCATTAGTTCTCAGACTTCAAATAATAGCCATCATCAAAGCGTAGCAACAATTTAATTATAAAGATGGTACACTAACCGCAAGATCAAATGGTTGAATCACCCAAAATTTACTTAACAAGAAGGAAAAGGTTGCAACAGAGAGTTGCCGTCGCACAAGCAAGAGTAGTTTAGGGTTTTCTAAAAGTTTCGTAACCTACTAAGATTATATGACCGGACAGTTATCAGCTGGGCCTCTCATGGGCTTTATTAGAAAATGGGCCAGCGAAATCAAGGATTTCGCCATGATGGTCATGGCGAAAACACTGGTTTTCGTCGAGCAGGCTAGGGGCGAAATCCCCCTTGGTTTTCGTCATGAACATAATTATATATAATAGAACATCACATAATTCACAAAGTCCATATTTAGCATTAATCAGTTAACACTTAAACACAATTTAAAATCAAATAACCAGGTGCACATAGAAGAACACAACGAATTAAGAAAACGCAGTTGCGAGAAAAGACCTTGAAAACTCGGGTTGTCACAATGTATTATCAAATGAACTTGTATTCCCATAAATTATTCTTGTAAAAGTTTGGTGTTTTACTCTGATAAAAATATTTCCTAACTACGGTCCTGATGTAATCTGCTGCCAAATTAATAAACACCGATACCACCCGCTCTGAGGCTCACGGCTGCCCGCTCCCGGGTAGGGGTCGGGGGTTGCGACAAAAGGTGGTATCAGAGCTACAGCCACTGATTTAAGCCAAAGAAGTGTTATACTGACACTGAAATTTTAAATTTTGTGTTAGGAAATAAATGATGTAATTATGTGTTATGTGTTATTTGACTATATGTTAGTTTACAGTATGAGTGATCAAGAAACATCAGACGCTTATCGTCATTTGGATAGTTCACAGAAAAATGAGGGAACATCATCTCAACCTGATCCCTCAGGATATTCAGTCGATACAGAAGAGGGAATATTTATTTTTAAGGCACAGTCGGAGGAACCTTTTACTACTAAGAAAAGAGGTTGGTTTAGTAGAGGGGCTCATGAGAGGAGAAAAAGAATGAAGAAGATACAGCAACAGAGAGCAATAGTCAGGACCAATAGGGAGGCAAACGCACAGATTCAGGAAGTAACCAGTAGACCACCTTGGGAAGAAGAGTTAGATAGACAGTTGGTCAATTTCCACATGTTAGCTACTACAGCCGTAGATACTAACCAAACCCAAGTAGCCGAACCGCCACTGTTATCTTTGTTCCCAAACCAACCGATGTTAGAATCCAACCCAGAAAACCAATCCCAGATACTTGCATTTAACCTAAGCGAATCATCTAGAATCCCAACTCCACATCCTCTAGGATATGATCTATGGTTTGACGACAATAGGTCATACTCAGCCTTATACCCACCTGAAGAACTAGAACCTGATCCGTGGAAGGAAATTGATAGGACCTTTTTCGAAATGAATAGCGGAGACCCCTACGAGGAACCCATACCTCCACCTAAACCATTAGATCCACCAATGAGTTGAGAACAGGTGCAGGAACTCCATTAGTATGGAGAAGATTTAGTAAATGAGGGGAATAGAATCAGACATATAGGGGAACGACTAGTTTGGAAATACGATGAAAATGAAATGCAGTACTGGATGAACGGAACTTAGAAAATAACAAGATATACGTGTAATTTTGTACTATAGAAAAAGAAATATATATATATATATATATATATATATATATATATATTAATAAAAAAATATATCTATATATATAGAAGTACGGATGCATAGTATCTTTAATTTTCAGTTGTAATTTGTAATAGATGCATATATATATATATATATATATGAAAAAAAGTAAACGTCGCAATGATCGACGTTTTTGACCAACTTGTTCATGAGATTGTGTATACATAATTGTATTCAATTCTATTCTGTGATAATTAATACCTGATAAATGTTTACAATTCAGATGTCGAACGAAGTAAATCAGGAAAACCAGAATAATGAAAATAACAGAAACCAAATAGATAATAGTGCCATTCAACATATAGTGGCACAAAAAAAATTATAGATGTCATGCCTTATATTATCAAGACTGTTCAAGAAGCAGATAGATCTGCAAATGGCAATAAACGTCTACACACTGAACCAAGTCATAGTGTGAATAATGATAATGGACCTATCATCCAAGCTCCAATTCCTAAAAGAAGAAGAACCGCTCCATACGGTCGTTCTTTTAAAGAATTATTGGCCTGCAAACCAATAGAATTCTCTGGCAATGAAGGAGCCATTGCATCCTAACATTGGATAGAAAAGACAGAAGCAGTCATAAAAATAAGTAAATGCCTAGACGAAGATAAGATTATGTTTGCTTCGAATCTTTTCAAAAATGCAGCCTTAGAATGGTGGAATACTGTTCTCCAGTCTAAGGGAAGTGAAAGAGTTTATAATATGGAATTGATCAACTTTAAGTAAACAGTTGAAAGAAAATTATGTCCTCCTAATGAGAAAGAATAAATCGCCAATAAGTTCCTAAATCTCAGAATGACTGGAATAGACTGCAAAGGTTACACTACCATATTCTTCGAATATGCTAGAATAGTACCATCCTTAGCCTCACCCGAACCAGTATTAATCTCCCGTTATATTTAGGAATTAATCAGTGAGATTAGATATGTAGTTAAGCAGCTAGACCGCAAACCATAGAAGAAGTAGTAGAACTAGCCAATACCTTGACTGACGAACTGGTACGTACACAAAAAGAAAACCAGAGGAAGAACCTAGCTCAAAAGCTTACACAGGAATTCCGTTATAGTAATTCCTACCGTGGAAAGGGAACATGTTCTTCTGCACCTTACTGTAAGAACTGCAAAATAAAGCATTCTGGAAGATGCTCTATATATTACAACTTTTGCAAAATCTCTGGATACAAAGAAGAAGACTGTAGGAAGAAACCCGGTAATGGGATATGCTTTAACCGTGGAGAAAAGGGACACATTAGACCAAACTGTCCGAAGCTAGCTCTAGCCATGCCCAACAAGACCAAGACAATAGAAGCACCTAAATATACCCCGTACGCGAGAACCGGACCCGGAATGACCTTATACTTGTCTGTCGCGGGGCGCGACGGCCTGATTCTTATCCAGACACGTTGGGTGCCACGTGGCAGACACGTGGCAAGGCTAGTCTGCTGACTAGTCAAAGCTATGGCCGCCTTAGAGGATCTCGCGAGCCGCGAAGGCCTGAGCCTTGGCTGTCGCGGGGCGCGACAGACCCCTCGTCCAGCCTATATAAGGGGGGTCAGAGCTCATTTGTTCAGTCGTTCATTTCCCGATTCTCTCTCTAAATTCTCTAGTAGTAGAACTTCTGTCCGAGCATATTACCCGCTATTTAGCGAAGCTTTGCCTCGTTGTAAGTACTATAACCCTACTATTTCCCTGCACGATTGATTTAGGATTCCGTAATGCATGTCGGCTCTGCCCGACTCAGTCATTGGAATTCTGTCTCATGTGTACACCCGATTGATTTAGAATTTCCGTAATGCATGTCAGCTCTGCCCGACTCAGTCATTGGAATTCTGTCTCGAGTTGTATGGTTAAAATGAATTGGGTTATTTTACTAACACGTGTGCATTATTTGATTTAATAGATAATAACCAGGAAATTCTCAGGAAGCCTTAGTAGTATCTAAACTTGAAATGTGAGTACATTCTCCTTTTATAAATCTTTCTGTGAGTCAAAATGTTTACCAAAACCTCAAATGTTTTAATGTACACTTAACAGTAATTGAGTATTTGTGATTCTACAATTACTGCCGGTATGTTGGGGTTTTGTATACAAAATATGGAAAAACGTTATCATTGGACGAAGAGTTAGCCAATAGATAATATGACCCCACAAGTCAGGGTTTGACAGTACTGACTGAGTAATTGATTAGATATAAATAAATGTAATTGCCGGTTGCCCTCAATTCTGTTAAAGTGTTAAAACTGTTTTGATTAAACTGGGATGCACTTACCAGTATTTCTTGCTAACAAAATGTTTTTAAAATGCGTTTCAGGTAACGTAATATGAAAGTCCAATAGAAGCCAGCTGGAGAGCACTGAAGGCTTGGAATAGTGGCTATAAAAAGTTACCTAAATAAACAAGACATTTTGTTTTCAATAATTGGGGTTTATCCCTAATAATGTATTATCAAATGGACTTGGGATTTATTACCTAAATTATTCTTATAAAAGTTTGGTGTTTTACTCTGATAAAAATATTTGCTAACTACAGTCCTGATGTATTTCGCTGCCAAACTAATAAACACCGATGCCACCCGCTCTGAGGCTCGCGGCCGCCCGCTCCCGGGTAGGGGTCGGGGGTTGCGACACATGTGGTGCAAGATGTTTTTAAAATTAGAGAACCGTATCTGTAACAATGATAAGCCGACAACTCAAGGCGATGCGAGAGTGTTAATTCGGTTAAGCAAACATAAATAATAACTCTCTATACAAGAACATAATACATTTAACCAAAAAAACCTTATAATGTCTATTTCTAATCATGATAATAATTCCTAAATAAAAAAAAATTCATCAAAACTTAAATTAAACTATTTATACATGTCCTTGTGAATTGCATGATACTTAAAACGATAGAGACAAGAAAGATAACTAAGTCAATACCGAGCCAATAGAACCCTTGTCACAGATTCATATGATTCTTCAGAACTCAACTCCAGGTATCTGTTATTGATGAGCATACATGTTCCAACAATTAATGAAAAATTCCCAATTTGCTATTAATAGAACCAAGAAGACGATTAGCAAAAAAGAATTAACCAGGATTAATCAAACATGAAATAGAAGAAGATGAAAAGGAATTGCCAAAGATGAGGCTGTGATTTACATGTTTATTATTCCGAGTCTATGCTTTACGGTTATAAACCACAATATATTTTCTGTTGTCGATTTTGTTAGTTTCTGTTGCATAAGGTTTTGTATTGTATGTTGTTTGTGTTTTCTTATGCATGGTTGTGTTGTATTCGTGGGCACGCTTTTAAACTCGTTGGGTCATCTAATATGATAGATTCGAATAACGTAAAAAGGGAGTTTTTTTCAAAAATATTAAATAATTGTTTGTTAAACTAGGACTATCATTTGCACGTTGTTACGAGATTGGTTTGCAAGCAAAAGGTTAAACCCTATGCAATCCAAATGAGCTACTTTATGTGTACTTTGTGTTATTTTTGTTTCTGTTTTCTTGCACTTATGGTTAGTTCTATTTTGTTTTTCTATATGGTCATCATTCGTTTGTGTTTGGTGTTATGAAATTGGAAATGTTATGAATGTAAAAGTTGTATCATGCTGTTAATTATTTGCACGTTGTTATGAGGCTCTTTTTAATGCTATGACGTTAAGTTTCTTTGACATAGTGAGCATGATGGTAGCAACCGTTCGCAACCATTTGTCTGAGCGTCTAGGCTTAAACTTTTTAGCTTACAAATGAATATATATTTTGTCTCTATGTATTAAGACTCACAAAATTTATACTTTTAACCTAAGCTTACAACCTAATAAAACACAAATAACCTAAACAGCCAAATGCATAAACATGTTGTTAAATGGTAGTATTTAAGTTTCTATATATTTAACTTTAAAAAGTACATCTCTCCGAAAATAGACTCACTTCTTTAAATATGAACCCTTACTTTATACGTATAGTTAACGTAACGCTTTAGATAGATACGTGAGGTATTGGGTTTATAACGTGTTTTTTTAACGATAAATTTAGATTACTAACGGACCACTGTAGTATCATCTTGTCACCAACGAAACCACCCGATTATATCCATCTCCACTATGCATAATACCTATACATCAATTCAGAATGAAATTTATGAAAAACCCCTTTGTGGGAAATATTGATTGGTATAGAATTTACATATAAAATAAAATTCTCTGTAAATATTAGTTAAAACGGACAATTTCATATATACCCCTACAAACTTGCAAAATATCATATGTATACCCATGCAAAATTATAAATATCATATATATCCTTACAAAGTAGTTAAAATATCATATATGCCAAATTCATTTAAAACAATTTATTAAATGCCAATTTTACTCTTATTTTTCTAAAACTTTAAAATCTCATATATGACCTTTAACTTCAACTAATATATTTACTCAATTCTAGCATAACTATGTAGCTTAAATATTATATAAGGAGTATACTATTATTTATGGGTAAAAATAATGAAAATAAAAATGGGTAAAAATAAATTTAAACTAAAAATATGTTACATGAAATTAAAATACGAGCATATATGAAAACTTGAAGTAAAAAAATAAGGGTAAAATAATCATTTAATAGATTGTTTTTAATAAATTGGATATATTTGATATTTTAACTAGTTTGTAAGGACATATATGAAATTTTTAGTTTTTGTTAAATACATATGAAATTTTTTTAAAGTTTGTAAGTGTACATAAGAAATTTATCCTAGTTTAAATCAGGTTTAAAAAAAAAGATATCGAAGATCTCAGACCAAGGGGTATGGGGGCCGGCTTAGGCCCGGCGAAGGCCGGTGCCGGTCCCCCACACCGCCCCCTTTGGCCCGGCTTGTGATAACCGGCTGTAGCAAGACGAAGATGACGGGCCTCCATCTCTCTCTCTCTCTTCTTTCTCTGTCCTGTCTCTCTCTCTCTCTCTAAAAAACAAATAACTTATATTTTTTAATTGTTTTTATAATAGTGTTGGGCCCCATCCTCCACCCCCTAGGTCCATCCTCTGCAAGCCCCTTCTACGTGACGCTGACGTAGCGGCCCATCCTGATGAGGATGAGCCTCCCAATACCCACTAGTCAGTCTCAGTGAATAATTAATGTGCCAAAATGCTTTTCAGTTTTTTAATCATTATCACTAGCTCTATAATGCAAGGCTAGTCAACTACGCCATGAACACCAAAAACATGGCCATAAACATTGAACCAAGTGGGAAATCTGGAATTCCCATATTATTATTCAATACATTAAAAGTCATGTGTAGTACTCACATATTATATTATATTATTCAACACATTTTTTTTGAACGGCATATTAACCATCACTAGTGCTCGGGGTATTTAAGTTCCACTTATGGTGGGTCCGGGTGAGTTTTCCCCTCAAGGTCTCAAGTTCGAGTCTTGGTGATAGGGGTTTCTCATTGAGGGGTTTAAATTGGGGATCTATTGTGCGAGGGGGCTCTCTAGCGCGGACCCGGTTAAGACAACGTATGCTAGATCTCCCGACATTCGCGAATAATTCACACCTTTCAAAAAAAAATTCAACACATATTATCCTATATGTTAATAATTAAAGGAAAGAAACAGTAGAAGCATGAACATGAACAGTACAAACAATTTATTTACCATATCTACATTCTTAAGATGCGGTGATAGTGTTTTTTAATGATTGGGTGAAATGGGCGGCAAAAGGAATAGTGTCAGGCAGCTGCCTGTCACTTTTCTATTGGCCCAACAAATTTACGATTTTACTGTTTTAAAATTATGATTTTGCCATTACTTCAAAATTATGTTTTTACCCCAACTTAAAAATAAATTCACGATTTTGCTCCCAGCTAAAATTTTCAATTTTGCCCTTGGCTCAAAATTACGATTTTGTCCCGTTTAAATTTACACGTTCGCCATTAGTTTTATTTCCTTAAAATTACGATTTTGCCATCGGTTCAAAATTATGTTTTGACCCCCACTTAAAAATAAATTTACGCTTTTACTCCCAGCTAAATATTTCAATTTTCCCTCGGTTCAAAATTATGATTTTGCCCCGCTTAAATTTACAGTTTTGCCATTAGTTTTTTTTCTCACAGTCAAGTTACGATTTTGTCCTCAACTTAAATTTACATTTTCTCCATCGTTTTTGTTTGTTTTCCTTTGTTTGTTTTCCTGGTTAAATTACAATTTTGCCCCCAATGTAAAATTATAGTCATGCCGGCAGCTGATTGGCACTCCCCCATTGGTCCATTTAATTTACGATTTTATAATGGGTGACATGGCGGGGTGGCGCGATGCCACAGGGTGTGGCCTTAGACCATGTGTAGGGAAGACAATGCCCCTACGCTTAGTCGTTTTGTGTCATGTGGCGGTACAGTCAGCATGTGGGCATTATATTAAAAAGGGGTCTAGTGGGGCTTGAAATCTTGTGGGGCATTATAAAATTAAATAAAAAATAAAAATAAAAACCATAAAAAATGTTATTGGCTAAAGATCGGGAAGGTGTGCGACATTAGCCAAAAAAATTGAATGAAGGCGTGAAAAAAATAACGCTCCAAACAATTTTTTGTTAAAAAAAACGCCCAGGGAACGGTCTAAGGGCGTAAGGGGTGTTTTTTAAGGAAAAAATGTTAAAAACCCCCACTATGGGTGGTCTTATTGACCACCAAGGTTGTAGAAATGGGGTCTATAATTTACCCTATACAATACCCATTATTCTACTCATCACATATTTCCTTTTAGCGTCGTCAGGGCGATGTTAGGGAGCTATTATGCTGATTTGGCTGAGAATGTTACTTCACACCACCCAACCTAAGAGGGAAGAAGGGAAACTACCATAAGATACCTCGATCTGCTCTAATCCTGCAGTGTCACATCACTCTCTCTATCCACTAACGTAGAACACTTAGACCATTGGGTATGGGGCTCGGCACTGGGCCGTCCCCCCCCCCCCCCATTTGGGTTGTCCTACACCACCCCCCTATGGGGCGTCTTGGCAAATCCGTCACAATTTGGACGCTGGAGACGGGCCAGAAAATTGAATGGGGTGGGCCCCCTAAAGGTAACATGCAGCGATTATAAAAAAAAATAAAAAATTCACCCCACCACTATAAATTAAACCCTTTTTCACCCCACTTTTTTACCAAACTACTCCCACTTTTCTCTCATTTTTATAAAAAAAAAACCTCTCCCAACCTTAAAAAAATTATGGATCCCTACAACCCAAATAATCCCAACTCAAGTTCACACCCGTTTTCGTCATCCGGCTACACACCCGTAATGGACAACGCTTTTGCAAATGACGAAGGACAAAATTAGGAAAAAATGGAGTGGGGGAGTGTAGTTTTTTTTTAAATGTAACTTTAGGTTTTTTTTAAGTGTGTTTTTTTTAATTTAAATGTAACTCTAGGTTTTTTTTAGGTGTGTTTTTTTTATTTAAATGTAACTTTAGGTTGTTTTTTTAGGTTTTATTTAAATGTAACTTTTTTACTTTTATTTACTTTGTTTTCATTAATTATTTAAATCAAATAAATAATAATAAAAAATGGAGGAGGAGCATCCCCACACCCTTGGATAGTCTCCAAGGGAAGGGTCCTTCTCCTTTGCCTACGTGGCGCTTATGTGGAGGATAGTCCTTTGGAGACTATCCTCCCCCATACCCAATGGTCTTAGTTTGGTGAAACCACTTCTCTAAAACCATCTTTTCTTTTTTGTTTATATTTAAAAATAAATGAAGTTTAAAAACACGCAATTAAAATCTAGATTAGTACATGCAAAAGAAAATAAAAATTAATACGAAAACAATAAATTAAATGTTTTAAATTGTTTGAAATGGAGTTGGTGAAATGGTTCTAGAAAATGGTGTAATGGTTTAAATAGAGATGACAAAATTATTTAAATAGTGACGGGTTAAATGGATTAAATCAATTATTGTTATAAAACTTAAGAGATTGGGATCAAAACTTTTACTATAATATATCTCTCTCTTCTTTATTTACAGAATGATTTTCTTCGTGTATCCAATTGAGTAATCGAACACTTCATTATATAGAAAAAGAAAAAGAAATAAAACAAAATTGGTGGGGCCATATGTTTGTCACAGACTGAATAATTCATAACACTCCCCCTCAGACATATGCCCATTTACTTATTTGATGAATAAGTCATTAGCTCTTTGTTTTATGTTCTTCCGTTTTGATGCTTAGCTTTGAAATACTGCCTCGTTAAAAACCTTGCTAGGAAAACCCAGTGGGATAAAACCATAGCTAAGGGAAAAAGAGTGCAGTTTGTATTATACACAGTGGATCAGATATGTTGACTCATTAAAAACCTTGCTAAGTAAAACCCGATGGGATAAAACCATAGCTAAGGGAAAAAGAGTGCAACGTGTATAATGCTCCCCCTCAAATTGTCATGTGTGGATTATCACATTTTCCGTACATGTCGCATTCCAATATCATGAACGTGTTTCCTGAAAGTTGATGTAGGTAGTGCTTTTGTGAAAAGATCGGCTGAATTGTTGCTGGATTGGACATATCTCATCTCGACTTGATTGTCTTTAATAAGGTCACGAGTATATTCAAAGAATCTTGGTGGTATATGCTTTGTTCTATCACTTTTGATATACCCTTCCTTCATTTGTGAGACACAAGCTGCATTGTCTTTGTAGATTGGAGTTGGATTTACATCTTTCTCTAGTCCACAAGATGTTAGTATGTGTTGTGTCAAAGATCTTAGCCATACACATTCTCTTGAAGCTTCATGTAGTGCAATTACTTCAGCATGATTTGAGGATGTTGCAATAAGTGTTTGTTTCTGAGAACGCCATGAAATTGCAGTTCCTCCAGTCTTGAATATGTATCCAGTTTGAGATTTTGCTTTATGGGGATCAGATAAATAACCTGCATCTGCATAACCAACTAACCCTTCTTTTGAATCGTTAGGATAAAACAAGCCTAAATCAACAGTACCTTGAAGATATCGAAAAATATGTTTAATCCCATTCCAGTGTCTTTTAGTGGGAGCTGAACTAAATCTTGCTAACAAATTAACTGCAAAAGAAATGTCAGGTCTCGTACAATTAGTAAGATACATAAGTGCTCCAATTGCACTAAGGTATGGTGTCTCTGGACCAAGAACTTCTTCGTTGTCCTCACAAGGACGAAACTGATCATTTTCAACATTAAGTGATCTAACGACCATTGGGGTGCTCAAAGGATTTGCCTTGTCCATATTGAAACGTTTCAATAGCTTTTCAGTATAATTCATCTGATGAACAAGTATTCCATTGTTCATATGTTCAATTTGTAAACCAAGACAATATTTGGTTTTTCCAAGGTCTTTCATTTCAAATTCTTTCTTTAAAAGAATAATTGCTTCATGAATTTCCTTTTGAGTCCCAATTATATTTAGATCATCAACATATACAGCTATGATCACATATCCTGAAGTTGTCTTCTTAATAAAGACACATGGACAGATAAGATTATTTGTATAACCTTTACTTATCAAGTAATTGCTCAAATGATTGTACCACATCCTCCCAGATTGTTTCAACCCATATAAAGACCTTTGTAATTTGATCGAATACATTTCTTTGGGTTTTGAACTTAACGCTTCAGGGAGTTTAAATCCTTCAGGAATTTTCATATATATGTCACTATCAAGTGATCCATATAAGTAAGCTGTAACAACATCCATATGATGCATTTCTAACTTTTTAGATATTGCTAAGCTGATTAAGTATCGAAAGGTTATCGCGTCCATCACGGGAGAGTATGTTTCTTCATAGACAATCCCTGGCCTTTGCGAAAAACCTTGAGCTACAAGTCTCGCTTTATACCTTGTAATCTCATTTTTCTCATTTCGTTTCCATACGAAAACCCATTTATACCCTACAGGCTTTATTGCCTTAGGAGTGATAACAATAGGCCCAAAAACCTTTCGTTTGTTTAATGAATTTAATTCAGCTTGCATAGCATCTTTCCACTTTCCCCAGTCATGTCTATTTTTACAATCATTTACAGACTTTGGTTCGGGAGTATCATCTCCACTCGTAATCTCACTGGCAACCGAATATGAAAATATTTCATCCATATTTTCCATTTCATCTCGGTTCCATATTATATGTGTATGACCATAGTTGATTGATATCTCTTTGTTAGTATCATCAACATCTTCCTCATGAGAGGTTTCGGTATTTACCGCTTGATCAAGATTTTTATCTTTATGGTCAATTTCATTTATAAGCGCTTTTCTTTTTCGAGGATTTTTATCCTTCGAACCAATTGGCCTTCCACGTTTTAAACGTTTCTGAGATTCATGAGTCATATTATTATCTATTGCCTTATTAGGGATCTCAACTCGAGCTGGAGCATTAGCAGCTGGTATATGAGATTTAGTAACCCTATTTATATCAGTAAATGCATCAGGCAATTGATTTGCAATTTCTTGCAAATGTATTATCTTTTGAACCTCTGTCTCTCATTGTTTAGTTCTTGGATCCAGATATAACAATGAAGGTTCACACCATGTGACATCCTTTTCCTTATTTTTATCTTTATTCTCCCCCCCCCCCTAATACAGGAAAAGTTGTTTCATTAAATTTACAATCAGCAAATCGTGCTGTAAAGACATCACCTGTTAAAGGTTCAAGATATCTTATTATAGAAGGTGAATCATATCCAACATATATTCCCAACCTTCTTTGAGGTCCCATTTTTGTGCGTTGTGGTGGTGCAATTGGGACATAAACTGCACATCCAAAAATTCTAATATGGGAAATATTTGGCTGTTGGCCAGATGCAATTTGTTGGGGAGAGAATTCATGATTTGCACTTGGTCTTATGCGAATTAATGATTCAGCATGTAATATTGCATGACCCCAAATGGATACAGGAAGTTTTGTCCTCATTATTAATGGTCGAGCTATTAGTTGTAGACGTTTAATTAATGATTCGGCTAAACCATTTTGTGTGTGCACATGAGCAACAGGGTGTTCAACAATAATTCCTCCAGACATGCAATAATCATTAAAAGCATGTGATGTAAATTCACCAGCATTGTCGAGTCTCACCCTTTTTAATACTATGATCTGGGAAATGTGTTCGCAATTTAATAATTTGTGCAAGAAATTTTGCAAAAGCCATATTGCGAGTTGATAACTAAGACACATGAGACCATCTACTTGATGCATCTATTAGAACCATGAAGTATCTAAATGGTCCACATGGTGGATGGATTGGTCCACATATATCTCCTTGAATTCTTTCAAGGAACATTGGAATTTCCTTTTCAACTTTTATAAGCGAAGGTCTTGTAATTAATTTTCCCAGAGAACAAGATACACATAAAGGAATTTTATCAGATTTTGGGATCTTTTTATACTTCAATGGATGTCCATGAGTATTTTCAATCACTCTTTTCATCATTGTTGATCCTGGATGTCCTAATCTATCATGCCATAAGTTAAATATTTCAGGATCACAAAAATTTTCTTTTACTGCCATATGTGCTTGAGGCACATCAATATATGTATAATGCAAACCAGATTGAAACATTGGCAGTTTTTCCAATATCTGATCTTTGCTCATGATATACAAATATTTTTTATTATCAACAGTCTTTGACTGGGTATCATATCCATTATGATATATGTTTTTGAAACTTAACAAATTTCTTGTTGATTTGGGGGAAAATAAAGCATTTTCTATTTCAAGTGTTGTTCCATTTGGTAGTGCTATATTAGCTTTTCCCACTCCTTCTATCAAGTTCTTAGGACCTGATATTGTATTGACAGTTCCTCTTGTAGTTGTTGGTTTCAATTCATAAAAATATTTTTTAGATTTAAATATAGTGTGTGTGGTTCCAGTATCCGCTATACAAGTATTTGCTTCATTCATTCGATCTTGAGCTTCAATGATATCCATTTTAATCTTACAATTATAAAAAGAAAAATTGATAAGAGTATGATTAATATATTATAATTATTGATAATAACTTAAAAAAAAACTTTATATGAAGGAAAGACATAATAAAAATACATATTTAATTGTTACATAAAATCATTGAGATTAAGCAACATTTTGTTTAAATGTCTTCATTAAAATCCGTGGCATTTAGCTGAACATTGAATTTATCCAAATAGTTTACTTCCTTCTCTTTTCCTTTAAGCGAGGCTTTGTAAATATCACATAGATGTGGAGCTGTTCTACAAGTTTTTACCCAGTGATCTATACTTCCACATCTATAACAAGAATTATCAATTTTTCCGGACACACCGGCTTCATTCCTTTGATTATGAAAATTGGAAGTATTATCTTGTGGAGCATGATAATTTGTAGTTCTTTGATTTCGGCCACGGCCACGACCGCGCCCACGACCTCGGTAATATTTATTATTTTTGAAAGTATGATTGTGACCATTATAATGACCTTTACCAAAATACCCACGACCGCGGCCACGGCTTCGTCCTTGGCCTTGCCCACGGCCTTGTTCCCTTTTATTTTGATAATTATTAACAACATTCGCTTCAGGTATAGTTAATGATCCTGTGGGACGGGCTTCATGATTTTTCATCAGAAGTATGTTATGTTGTTCTGATACGAGGAGATGTGCATTCAAATCAGAGTATCTGTAAAATCTCAACAATCGATATTGTTGTGCTAAACTTATATGTGACGCATGAAATGTGGAGTAAGTTTTTTCCAATTTTTCTTCCTCAGTAACAGGGCGCCCACAAAACTCTAATTTTGAACATATTTTAAATAGAGCAGATGTATAATCATTTACTTTTGTAAAATCTTGGAACCTCAGACTGTTCCATTCATTTTTAGCTGTAGGAAGTAAAACTTCCTTTTGATTATCAAATATGTTCTTTAAATCCGTCCATAATTCATATGGATCATCATAATTGAAATATTCATGCTGTAGTAAATTATCAATGTGTTTATGAATAAACACATCAGCTTTTGCCTTTTCCTGATTCGAACAATTATTCTCTTCATTTATGACTTCTATTACACCCATTGCTTTTAGGTGTCTTTTGACATTTGCTGTCAAAGTCATATAATTTTCTCCGGAGATATTCAATGCTGGAAATTCAAGTTTCGCGATTTTTGCCATTTTGTTACTAAATACAAATATGTAAATATTAGGATTACATACTTATTAAAATGAGATAAAATATAACAATACACATAATTAAAATGTTAGTTGCATAAATAAATGTTAGCTTGCATAAATAAATGTTAGATGCGTAAATGTTAAATTTCTAAATAATTGTTAGATGGTTAGTAGTCCCATTATTATTATATTCCCATAGCAATAGGTATCCTGTACTCATTTTTATTTATCAAAAAACTATAATATAAATATACACATATATATATAAAGGAGAAATGGGATCCAAAAGACCATCCTAAAGGTGTATGGTTTTACAATCCACCGGTGCACCCTTAGGCTTTCAACCTATATATATGTACACATATGTATGTATTTAAATGTATGAAATTCTTGCATTGAATATGGTAATAGCTCCTTTGCTTTTGTTGATTTGTTTGGTAGAGAACCCTCGTGCTGATAACGTGTTATAAAACTTAAGAGATTGGGATCAAAACTTTTACTATAATATATCTCTCTCTTCTTTATTTACAGAATGATTTTCTTCGTGTATCCAATTGAGTAATCGAACACTTCATTATATAGAAAAAGAAAAAGAAATAAAACAAAATTGGTGGGGCCATATGTTTGTCACAGACTAAATAATTCATAACAATTATTACTAATTAATTTTTTTTTAATAAACCTAAATGGTCAAATGACCCTTGAATCACACAAATCACATTTTTGATAAACCTAAATTAAGATATGATGACACGTATATTAGAACAGGTAATGAAATTACCATGATGCCCTCATAAACTATTCACAGGGTTTGTTTTTTAATACTAGTTGTACACCCGTGTGAATACACGGGGATGTTTAATAACAATCGAAATCAAATACTAAAAAACAGATTATAATATATCATTTAAATTATTTGCATTTGGTTACATATCTTTATAAAACAATGTTAAAGACAGTATGTGTTAGTTTACATGATTGATATAGAAATAAACTAAGTAGTTTATAATGTGCAAAGTTTTTTCCTACATCTATATGTAAAATATGATGTGAAATTATTTAATAAATTCACATTCGCGTTATAGTTATGAATTGACAACAACATCTGGAATAAGTCATAAGTGAAGCTACAAAACATTCAGAAACAAAAGTCCTCTATCTCTGTTTCAAGCCAAATATTGACCTTGAAACCATATTATTCCCACGGTTCTCTTTCTTCTGCTCAATATTAGATATGATCCTCCATGATGCCCTCCTGGCTCCGATCACGTTCTTGTAAGCCACAAAAAGAAGATTCCTTTCCTCCACGGTCAACTCCTCGGAGTCAATGATCTTCACGACCTTTTCCATAAATTCGACCATTGCTTCGTATCGTTCAGCCTGCTCTTCTAGCTTGGCCATGTACACATTGTCCTCACGTGAAGCTTCGGTTGAGTTCAGAATAAAAAAAACATTTGCTTGTTACAACACCATATTCTAGAAAAGACCACTCATAAAAAAATTAAGGAATAATGGATTTTAATAATCCTAACTATTAGTCGTTGGCTGACAACAGTCCCAACTTAAAAAATAACCAGTGGTGGTCCTACCTTTTCATATATTGTAAACCAATAGACCTTTACTAAACCGAAAATGATAAGGGGATTAAAAGAAATTAAGGTTGTTTAGTAAAAGTCCATTAGTTTACAATATGTGAAAAGGTCGGACCACCACTGGTTATTTTTGAAGTTGGAACCAATGCCGGCCAATGGCTAATAGTTTGGATTATTAAAATCCATTATTCCAAAAATTAATTATAAGTTCAATATGTAACATATGACCTAATTCCATCAGCGCTATACGCCATTGTCGTACACCAAAGGCCAGGGGCATCATAATCTACTCTTGACCCCAAACAATCATAAAGCCATGCTTTGATTTTCCCATCAATTGCTGTTGAGAAAATAAACTGCACGAAAAAAAAGGGTTGATTGTGCAGGCGACCACGTGTGAATATTTTAGAATCTAAAAATTTAATCATAGCTGGATATCAGATTGATATCCAAAAATGGTTTCAAACACTGTTTTAACCCAAAAGTGGTTTAAAAACACTGTTTTAACCCAAAACAGTGTTTTAAAAGTACCGACAGGCCCACCATCATTGATTAAAAAAATTGATTTCTCTTTCTTAAAAAGTTGGTTCATACTTCATTTCCTATAAAACAACAAATGACGAATTTCAAAAGGGGCCTGAACGATGGGCTTTTAGAGAAGCATGCTAACTTCACATTTAATTTGATTAATTGAATCCAATAAGCTTACAATATATGTACAGATACACATCATTATACAAAAATGTACTTTTTACTACAAAAGTATGCTTCAAAAAAAATAACAAAGAATAAATAACTAACCTCTAGACGAAGAGCATTTCCTTTTGCTACATCTTTTCAACTTGAGCTTCTTACTACACTTGACACAAAACCAATCCTCCTCAGGAACATCTTCAAGCGGCGGATCACAACAATCAATATGCATGCCAACACCGCACCCAACGAAATCGCTTTCATCCCCACATATCAGCATTTCTCCCTAACATGCAAATGCGTCTGCCAAACATATAATTCTTATAAACTGTTGAAAGGTGTAAATGTACCTACTTGACTCCAAAAAGTCAAAGTCAACTTACTTCAGAACAAAAGTCAGAAGTGAAATGAAAAATTTACCTTTTTCAAGGGAATCTTGATCATCTCAGCAATTTGAAAATGAAGATGCTCACCACAATTTTGTACCATTGTCTCTAAAAGCCGCTATCCTCTGCATTTACGCTCCATTTTTTGGCATGCATGGCAACTACAAGTGAAAACAAACATTAGAAATTGTATACATCATACCTAAATCCCTGCTTTAGAAACATTAAAAAAATTGCATCATTTTAGTCCCAGATAACATCAGTAAAAAAAAGTTTTGTTAATTTGACCCGCCTAATATAAAACACAAGCGGCCCACTCATCAGTTAGTGGGTCGAGACTACCACCTCTTATATTATTAGAAGGATAGTGTAACTTACAGGTAGCAGCGCATGAGAAAGACAATTGGAGTTGCTAGTTTAAGTTCTTCTAAGAGCATAGCAACTCTGTACTGCAGCAACAACTATGGCTAGAAGTTGAGTAGCCTGCAACACCTCCTGCTTGCAGAATACGAACAATCTCTTGTTACAGAAATTACACACACACACACACGTACACAAACCTGTTGAGTAAATCAGAGATATATGGAGATGAAGTCATCACTTACTGTAAAATTCACAATGGTGTCACCTTTAAATTAATTAAAAAAAAGAGAAAAAAAAACTTAACTCAAATAATTAACATAAATTAATTAAATTTCCTTTCATACCTGAAACAAAATTCATATCCGATTTCATACGTGAAATTGTGATCGAAAAGAATGTGATGGCTCAATGATGGTTGCTGTCATTAGGTGCATTGAGACCTAACGTCAAGAATTTAACGGCTTAAGTATAATTATAAACTTATTAACGAATGTGACCAAATTAATTTAAAATTTAACCTTATGATAACCAAAAGGCAATCTTTGTATAGTCTGAAACATAAGTCATCCTTGAACATGGGTCATCAGCCAAATCAAATACTAAAAAACAGATTATATCCCTGCATGAAAAACAAAATGGATAAATTTAGGGAAAATGGGTTTGAAAAATGATAACCCAACAGTATAGGATCTCATTCTAAAACTCCGATAAATGCAAGGGTGTTCTCAAATAATAGTTCATAGATATTTGAAAACCAACAAAGATCAACAAATGTTAACAATACTGCTTCTGTGGACATTTGTCGGTCTTCAAACATCTAGGAAGCATTATTTAAAAACACCCCTGAATTTATCGAAGCTATAGAATGAGATCCTCAAATACTGGGTTATCATCTTTCAATCACATTTTCACTAAATTTATCAATCTTGTTTTTCATACCTCATCGAGTCAACCTATTCGCCTGCAAACAGATCGAGAAAGCTTGAAGTATAAACTGTACTTAATTATATGGCACCGGATTTTCACTGATTCAAGAATCTCAACATCAGCTGACAACAAAGAACCAATTTACAAATATCTTAATACCAATCCATAATTCAGACATACCAAGAGCATCTTCAGGGATGGAAAAAGTACCTTATCTTTCTGATTGAACAACAATCGAGAATTGAGAGTAACCACCTGATCTGTAGGAGACAGTTGCTTCAACCTTAACATCTTCACAGTCACTCTATATCAATGGCCACACGAACCAATTTACAAACGATGATTCAACCAAATTCACAGTAAACTGGCCACACAAACACCTGTAAAACAAAACACAGGAATCGGTTACAAACGTCAATTTATTTGACCGATCTAGAAACAAAAAATTAGAAAACTTAGCAGCGTCATCAGATAAAGCTAAATATGCATCTCAGACCAACCAAACTCCATTTTCTTGTATAGATGTAACAACAATTATACACGATCCCTTTTCAAGAAAGAGAGAGTTGATATGATTACTTCTGATGTGCATTAAATGGCCAAACAACTCCCCATGCATTTTCAAATTTTGCCTGCTCAAAAAAAGAAAACTTTTTCAATTTAATAACAAATAAAAAATAGATTATATATACATAATATTATAAAAAATTCGGAATTATGACATCAGCGGAGTAAATGTGGCATAGCTAATATAATGACACGTAGGCAAAATTACCAGTCGCTTCTAAGCTCCTTCAATGTGAAATAGCTAATATATATCACCACTCTGGGAGCACCGCCAACCATAGAATTCTTGGAAAACACCATAGTTTTAGTCTCAGGTGAGAACCATCTCATCAACATCATTGACTGAATATCACTTGCAATCTAAAAAACGTTGTCTTATGTGTTCGAAGTTGCAAAACATTTATATTGTCAGAATGCCAGGCTCAGATTGTGCATAAAGATGACAACACTATGGCTGCAAGAGAGGTTGCATGAACAACTGCCATCCTACAACCTTGCCATACCATAATGCTATCTTTATTCAATTTTTACACAGTTTGCAAAATCATCATAGCCTCATGTTGAAAGCACAAGAAAAATGCACTTTGAATTCATTTTTATTCATCATCACAGTCAACACTAAATGAATTGCTAAAGTAATACAAATGATTTGAAAATGTCAGACCTCGCTTATATTCGGGCAGACTATTGCTTCATCATAGTTTTAGTCTCAGGTGAGAAGCATCTCATCAACATCATTGACTGAATATCCCTTAGGTGACATCGATCTAATTATCATCAACCAAACATCGATTACACCCAACGCTACCTAGAACAGCCGCGAACGGCAGCCGGCAACGATTAGGGCATGTTGCAACAACACGCCAGATCTCGCCATCATATCCCCAGATGACAAAAGCATCTAAGGTGATCAAAACTGAACCGATCAATTTTCAAAATCAAAAAAATCATAATTGAATCTTAATGTAACAACACATACAGGGTCAGTCAACACAGTTCAGAATTCAGATGATACAGGTTCAGGTAATAATCTGTTTTTTTAGGAGGCAAAATTTGAAATGCATAGGGAGTTGTTTTGGCCATTTAGTGCACTCAGAAGTAATCATATCTCCTTCCAACTCTCCCTTTCTTCTCTATTCATTGTTCAGGCAATGCATTTATATTGTCAGACTGTCAGGCTCAGATAGTGCATAAAGATGACAACACCATGGCTGCAAGAGAGGTTGCATGAACAACTGTCATCCTACAACCTTGCCATACCATAATGCTATCTTCATTTAATTTTTACACAGTTTGCAAAATCATCATAGCCTCATGTTGAAAGCACAAGAAAAATGCACTTTGAATTCATTTTTATTCATCATCACAGTCAACACTAAATGATTTGCTAAAGTAATAAAAATGATTTGAAAATGTCAGACCTCGCTTATATTCGGGCAGACGTTTGCTTCATCATAGTTTTAGTCTCAGGTGAGAAGCATCTCATCAACATCATTGACTGAATATCCCTTAGGTGACATCGATCTAATTATCATCAACCAAACATCGATTACACCCAACGCTACCTAGAACAACCGCGAACGACAGCCGGCAACGATTAGGACATGTTGCAACAACACGCCAGATCTCGCCATCATAGCCTCAGATACAAAAGCATCTAAGGTGATCAAAACTGAACCGATCAATTTTCAAAATCAAAAAAATCATAATTGAATCTTAATGTAACAACACATACAGGTCCAGTCAACACAGTTGAGATGATACAGGTTCAGGTAATAAAAAGAAACCCTCTGTTGTAGAAGCAACCAGTGAGAGTGTTTTGATGGAATTTTTAGGAGGGGTCGGTAACAGTGTCGAGGGTTGTCAGGAAATGCTATCACTTAGCATTTCCTGACAACCCTCGACAACGTCACCGACCCCTCCAAGTTGAAAGCCAACACACTCTCACTGGTTGTTTCTTCAACAGAGGACATCCTCTAATCTCCCTTAATAGCTAAGAACGTGACACGTAAGCAAATCGAGGTCATCCTCTAATCTCCCTTAATAGAATCCTGATGGATCGACAGGTTAAGGAGCTCCAAAATAAAGTATGCACCTATTGTATAGGTCAACTGGGATACCCTTGGAGGCCCAAATATACCATGGAAGTTAAATCCATGATACGACAGAAAGTACTTCCTTTACTTTAAGCAAATCTCGAGGTCGATATTTCTTTTAAGGGGGTGAGGATGTAACACCTCGAAAAATCACGTCCAATGAAGTATTGACACGTGTAATAAACCCTAAATGAAGTCAAACGTTGAATTTAAAGGACTAATTTTTCGAAAAATCGAAAACTTTGATTATGAAATAACTGGAAGTATTATCATACCTAAAATAAGTTTCTAAATAACCTTTTACGGTTTTATATTCACAAATGAGCCACTTGTTAATCAAGTGTAGCCGTTTATGTGATTAATTGAAAGTTTGCGCAATAAAGGGTTAAAAGCGTCAACATGTTAATTCTTACCTCTGAGTGACCTTTTAACAAACAGAGAGCCTCATGATATTTAATTATACTCTCAGGAATGCCAATCATTGGCCATCCAAGGCTTTTATGCCCCAAAAGTCTAGTTACGCGCAACTTTGCAGGTATAAGGGACTAAAAGTGTCAATATGTTTAATTATACCTCTGAATGACCTTTTATCGAGCCCGAAGCATTATGATGTTTAATAATACTTTCAATAATGCCTAATAAGGATTTTATGAGGCTTCAATGATATTAAATGATGAGTTACTCAAGTTTGCGCGTTAGAGGGACCTAAAGCGTCAAACTGCTAAAGTATACCGATTCGTATGTTATCGGACCTTCCGGAATATGACCATGAGATAAAAATACCATATTTATCCTTATTATAGCTTAGATATAGGCTTAGAGGTGTTTGGTGCACAAAAATAAGCTTTTAAGTCACGCAGGGACTAAAAGTGTCAAAAAGCGCACAAGTTTGCGTTTACGCGAATATCTTACATTCTGAATATCCCCGGACACCCAAAAATTTATGTAAGCACTAAAATAATTTATTTTAGTGTTTGGCTTGATAAAATTCCATTCGTCGTGTCGTTTGGATCATTTTTCGCGTCCGTCCGTGTTTCGTCGTAATTAGCCGAACAACGTGACCGTACGACCAAACGAACCGACATCCGGCATATTTTTGAACATGTTTCATGTTCCCCATACTTAGGCATCATTGTAGAGCCTTAAAAATGGTTTAACGGGCCTTAGATGAGTCGGAAATGGCATTTGGAAGTCCAGGGGCTTTTGGGAGTTCAAGAGCAGACCCTAAGCATCCCTAATCGTGCATAGGACTTCGGTAAGTATGCTTGATCGTCCTTAATTGAGTTTTGCTTAGTTATTAGCTTAAAAGTCAAACCGTCGTAATTAAGGTTTGACTTAACGATTAATCACTAATGGTCCAGTGATTAGTCGAATTGAAGGTAGTTATAAGTTGGTAATTATGTGGGCAATAAACCCTTAAAAGGGCACCCCCAGATTCCCACTCTAACTAGATCAAATGTCGGGTCAAAGTTGTTTAGAAAAAGTCAACAGAAGCTTAATTTGCAAATTTACATGTAATTAGCAATGTAGAAGGCATGTAACCTATTTTATCATTCATATAACTTAGTAATAAATGTAAGAACATGTCTAAACATGTTCGACCAGGCAATTTTCTGTTTAGACCCGGTTCGGAACCGAAAGTCGCAAAACTTTGACTTTTGCTTTGACTTCAGTTCTGACCCGATTTAGAAGGGTTTGGAAATGCCTAAGAGTTTCCTTAGGACCAGGTTACATGATAGTATAACCCTCTGTGGTTGGATCGTTGATTGTCCGATTCGTTTACAAGTTTCCGTTAAATGCCTAATGTTGACCAATATGCCCTTTTGACCATAAAACGAGAATTTTAGAAATGTGAAAGGACATAAATCTTTGCTACTGAATTATAAACATGTCCCTAAAATTTCACATCAGTTGGAGGTCTAGATTAGGAGTTATGCTCATTAGCGTAATTATAACGTCTTTTAGTAATTAAACGGCGCAATTAGCATAAAGCCTATCTAAACCCAATTTTCGACACCAAACCTTTTAACCACTGATGTAATATAATATTTTGGAATTTTTGAAGATTTTTAATTATTTTTAACCTGCTCATAACCTACGGTTATGGCCTCGATTCGGTAAATACCGACTATACCCTTTTCGTTCATGAAATGAGTTCTACATAATATTTTGACACCAATCCAATTGCTACTGATTTTATATAATAAATAAAGTATTTTGAAATTTATAACCTGATCAGAAAACTCAGATTACCCGGAAATCGCTTAAAATGGCTTTTTACGCGTATTAAACGCATAGTTTGGGTTTAAAACCATTTTGTCATATAAGACCTATTACCAACTGATATGACCTATTAAAATAAGTTATTTTACTGATGTATTCGGACCCGAATCTCAGAACTTCATTTAATCTCTTTTATAATCTTTTAAATGACCAAAATACCCCTACGGGGCTTATATTGAGATTAAACTCGTTTTGGGCATAATGGAAGGTATCCTACTGATATCACAACATGTATAAGGCATATTAACTTAAGAAACCTGTTTAGGACCCATATGGTTACCCGATACGCCTCTTGCGCGTTCGGTTCGGTTTATGTAACTAGTTTGCATAAATTAGCCGAAACGGGTCAAACCTTATCATTTTCATTTCAAATTCCAGAATGTATTTAGTTTACCCATTTTATACAAGTCTTCATACTTGTTGGGTCTAAAACACATTCTATTCCGGTCTTCGCTTAATCATGCGTTTGAACCGTATATTTCCTTAAAACTAACCGGTCTAAGTTTAGGCTTAATTAAAGACCCGTTAGTATTCTAATGGGTTATTTATACCATCATTCCATACTAGAGCCTTCCGGTAAATTGTACCTACGCTTACTTAAGTGAATACGGCCGAGTTATTAAAATTCTTGCTATTTAAGATAGGAGCTAGCTCAGGTAAATACTTTTAACTTATTTTCCCTTATACGGGCTTGGGATACGGTATTATAAAAAAATACCGCTTGGTCGGGTGTAGAAACCTTTTAATCGGAGATGATTAAATTGCATAATCCCGTTTTAATCTGTATTGATTGATAACAAATAACTTTAGGGGTTAATGACCGTGTCCTGGATATCCTTGGCTCATTTAAAAAGTGAATGGCCATAACTTAAGCACAAGGTGTAGGCATAACACCTCCTGTTGCGTATGTAAAAGATATACTCACTCGTAAGGTGTCTTCTTGTGAGTTATATTTATGGTGTGTCGATTAATCTTGACCGGCTTGTATTGTATAATCACCGGCCCTAAATGTTGGACAAACATGTAAATCGGATACAAGATTTTTATTAATAAGATTGTCCCAAGTTATAAAAGATATTTTGTGCCTCGTGCATTCAAATCAATTTTCAAACTCTTTTCCAAAATGAGTCAGTTAATTGTATTTACCAGTGTAAACTGACGTATTTTCCAAAAAGGTTAAGTGACAGGTACTGAACGTAATTGGCTGGAAGCTCAGGGCGTTAATAAGGAATCTTGCAAGTTCTAGATGCCTGAAGTCTGTTGAACAGTTTTTCTTTTATTTGATCCGCCTGTGGATCCTTTACTTTCCGTTGTAATACTTTGATATTACTTTATATTCGGATTGTAATATATTTATCTTTTGCTTCCGCTGTGCATTTATATATTGTGTTGTTTGACTATGATGATATCAACTACGTCACGATACTCCCCACCGGGCCCACCGGTAATACGTGGAAATATCGGGGTGTGACAGGAATAGCTTAATCGAAGATCGTAAAGACTTTTTGAAAGGGTCAATCAAAACAACCCCTTGTTGAAAGGGTCAATCGAAACAACCCCTTATTGAAATGCCCAATTCAAATGTTAATATAAACAGAAAGTGAGAGAAGACTTACATTAGCTGGATCTGGTGCAAAAATGATGCAATTGGCCATTCCAACATCTCAGGATCAAGAGCGCATAGCCACAGTCCAATTTGCAACAACAACATTTGATACACTCCAGTTACGTGTGATATTTTCATCATCGCCAAATTTACCTTCATCATCACTATCCTATTAAACGAATATCTACGTAACCAACATAAGTGATGCAAATATTAAGAAATCTAATTACAAAAAAAAAAAACAAAACAAAACAGAATAGGCAAAATTGATAACTGGAATTTCAAAATAATGAGACAAACCTGTGGAACGATGTGCTCCATTCCAAGCAAAATAAATCCAAGCAGCTAGTAGCCACATAAGTATGTTATTTGCTTGTACTCACAAAAATAAAGTTATTTATATAAGCATACATGTGATACAATGGCATACAAAGAGAAAAGCAAGAGAAAAGCACTTTTAAACCATGATTTGTATAAAAATAAAATAAAAATAACACATTCTTATTTTGAAATCCAAGATCTGTCATTTTCGATGAACCCTTTGTACCAATTTTAATTGTTTATACTTTATATTGCTATACCAACTTTGATGTATATACTCAAACATAATTTAAAATAATCCGATCAATTATACCTTGCATGGGACAATAGCGTATCTTGTAGGCATGTTTTCCCTGTTTGCTTCCTGATCAGCCTTCACATTAACACAAATAAACATATATCATAAGTAAATTCAAACCTCAAATTAGTTGATGTAAACCATTTTTCAATAATTAATATCTTAGTATGCTTGATTTGAACCAAAAAGCACAACTCTTATCTTCTTATTGCGTCATTTGTTTTACTTCAAGTGTATTTTTATAAGTTTTTATGTATAAATAATTTTTTGATATTTTTTTTTATAAAGAGCGCATCACGATACGTGATGCGCTCGCATCGCGCTTCACGCATCACGCATCAGATTTTTAGACCAAACGCATCGGAGCGCATCACGCAATTTAAAACCAAGGTTACAACAAAAAAAAAAAGCATTATAATTAGCAAGTTTGACCCACTTATAAATGAGTCCATTATGATGTGTTTTATCTCAAAATGTCAACAGAAAATCATATTTACCATCACGCACAGGTGCCTTTGGATGAGAGCAATTACGTATAATGTCAGGAAGAAGGTTCTCAAAATACTCTGTTCCAAGAGCAGCCACAACCTAAAAAAAGAGAGATCGTTTGTTAACATTGGTCCGAATAGTCAAATCCGTATAATTTTTATTTACATCGATAGTACGTTGGTTGTTTTATTTACTTTATAAACCTAACAGTTCCATAATAGTTTCCTTCAGATATCCTTGCCAAAATAATATAGCTTGCAACATGAATAATATAGCTTTTTCTTAAGATATAGAAGTAGAAACATTGAAAAGATAAATTCAATCATAAACATTGAAACATGGCATATGCTGTTAATTTGTTGGTAAGATAACCTTATTTCACTAAATGGCTGGGATTAATACGTTTTTTTTACTGGCCAAAGGAGACTTCATTAAACTAAACCAAACCAAACAAAGAAAAAGCCTTTAGCAAGCTGCTAAAAGGCCCTTGTACAGGTACAACAAAAATAAAAAGCACAGAAACAACAATTAATCAAAGTTAAAGCCGCTAAACCTGCACCAGTTCTCCAAGCTGATATCCGTCCGCTTGCGCCTTCGAGTCATCCACCAAAAAGTGTCAGTTTTGATTCTTGCACCACCATACTAACCGAAGTGTTCTTCCCTTTAAAAAGTTTATTATTTATGTGAACCAAAATACACCACGAGGTCATGGGGTAGATTGCGTAGAGAACTTGTTCCTTCTTTTGATTGGTGTCCACTTTGATTTTAGCAACAAACTCTCCCTTAAACAAAAGCACTAATTAACAAATCAAAAACTAAAACACCAATTTCTAGATATTAAACCTTACTAACCCTAGAAACACTAAAAGTTCACTAATTACATTAACATATCAAGTGAATTTAGCAACAAACACTACCTTTAACAAAAGACTTAACCAAATCAAAAGTTGAAACACCAATTTTAACATATTAAGACATACAAACCCTAGAAAACATGAAAAGCTCACCAATATCCGACCAACCAATGTGAGTAGGCTTCTGTTTATATGGCTGCCTTCCTTCAATCGGGCACTGCAGCATACTTTTGAGATGCACGCTCACTGCCAGCAAGATCCACAAGACTCTGCAAGACAATGGATACCTCATAACTAAGTAATTGTGCAAGAGAAGATTTCTAAGTGTGTAGAGTTACCTAAGGCTATCGGAATTCCCTTCGCTCGTCGGAAAGATGCTACAGTCAGGCTCAGAGTTTACACAAAAACGAAAGCAACATGGCTGCAAGGGAGGTTGCAGATGAAGATCTACCATCCTTTAACCCTGCCAAGCCAAGGTGCCATATTCAACAATATTTAAGCAGAACTTCGAACTCATCATTGCCTTATCGAAAACTCTAATATAGCAAAAGGGGGAACAGAAGAAACAAAGAAGGAAGGACACAAGGGTAATCAAACCATAGTAATCGTGTCCGTATCATCTCAACTGCAGGCCATACCCTTTTCTATTCATCATCCGAAGGTGAAAATCAAAATCATATAAACAAACAACATGATATCAGCTTTTAAAACCCTAAGAAAAAAAGGAATAAGTTAATCGATATTCAAATCCAACATGATTACAAAACACAACATCGTTATATCATGTATATGAGCTTCCTATCAGTTTAAGCTAGCTTCGAGTTTCTCAAATCTTTCAAAATTCAAGTCAAACTCAGAACTATTTCAACTTTGTGAAACGTACATCTTCAATAAAGTCACGACTAACAAAAACCGCGTAAATCAATACAAATCTAACATCGAATCATATACACAAATTCATAAATCCTAACGAACCTGTAAACAACATATGATCAACGTTCACACAAAAAAACGAATCAAAAGAGTTGAGAATGAACCTGTAAACCCTAACGAACTTGTAATCTTTTTTTCTTTCTTTTTCAAACTTCGATCTGCAAATGAAAACAGGAGATTCAGATCTGAACTTATGATAATCGGTAGGTTAGAGCAGATCCATATCTGAAAGATTCAGTGAGAGGGATTCAAATCATCTATGAAACTGAGTGACAAAGATGCTGATTCACCATCGGATTTCTTTGCCGATGACATTATTCGTCTTGAAGCTTTTTGAATCGAGAAGAAACACAAACCCTAGAAATCGCCTGAACTTAGAAGAGAGGAGAAGTAACTTTGAAGAGAGAAGAAAGAGAGAAATGGGGCTGTGAATTTGAATTGAGAAGAAAGAGAGAGTTGATTTGATTAGTTCTGATGTGCATTAAATGGCCATACAACTCCCCATGCAATTCAAATTTGCCTCCTAAAAAATTTACTTTCTATATATTAATAAACTCAAATTTTAATATTTATATATATAATAAATAATTTGTAATTATGACATCAGCTTGGACTATGTGGCATACCTGAGAGCTTGACACGTATGCAATTCTATGTCATCATCTAAGCTCCCTTAATAGATAGTATAGATATGGATAATATATGGATAATGGTCAAATGACCCTTGAAACACACAAATCACATTTTTAATAAACCTAAATTAAGATATGATGACAAGTATATTAGAACAAGTAATGAAATTACCATGATGCCCTCATAAACTATTCACAAGGTTTGTTTTTTAACATATGGATAATGGTCAAATGACCCTTGAAACACACAAATCACATTCAAAATCCTTGGTTGGTTGCCACTACCCGCATAACATACCCATAACCACTTCTTAATTGACCAGCTACGGTGTTTCTGGTCGGATAGTGGTTACCCGAAACCAATGGGATGCGCTCCGAGCTCCCTAAGATGGCTAATTTTTTTTCTTTTTTACCTTTTCCTTTTGTGTCGTTTATCATTTTTCGTTTTTTTCTTCTCCTTTTGTGTTTTATTTTTTAGGCAACCGAACTTATGACCTCACGGCGATTTCTATCGGTACAGTTACTTAGTTACTTACTGGTATTTGGTTTTTACTATTTTCGATCGACGTAAAACACGTGTCGACATACTTTTGGTCTTATGACGACTTTATTTTATATATTTATCTTTCAGTTGCTATATTGAGTGTTGTCACCGTATAAATACTATAAATCAATGTTTTCAGACCCGGACCGGACCGGCCGGTCGGACCGGTCCGGCCGGTCGGACCGGTCCGGCCGGTCGGACCGGTCCGGCCGGTCGGACCGGTCCGGCCGGTCGGACCGGTCCGGCCGGGATCCGCTAGCTTTACCGGGCCGGTTCACAAGTTCAAGTCGTTTCTGCATCAGACCGGAGGTCCGGTCGGTGACCGGCGGTTCGGCCGGAAGTTCTGTGACGGGTCAGACCGGAATTTTAAACAAAAAAGAGCGGCGGTTGGTCGGATCTGAGAGGAACAATGAGGTTTGGTCGTGGTGGCGGATTTACTTCGTAAGTAGGGTGGGCACAGGCACACCGTCCAAACTCCGGCCGGCGGTACCCTTTTAGCAAGGTATTTGACATCGTGAGTTCTTTTGGTAGTTTTGACCCTCCATTTTTATAGCTAGAGTAGTTTAAGTGAAGAGAGAAAGGTTACGGAAAGTGTTCATCAAGATTTATTTACTGGTCGGCAATCACAGATGGCAACATAAGCTGATGTGTAGGAGATCAGGAAACAGAGGGACGAAGATGGTTAGGCCATTAGGGTTTTTACATATACTGATATACAAGCTCAATTGTTGTCATAAAAGCCCACCTAAAATTTAGTATTTTATCCATTATTTTTCTCATTTTAATTGTTTTGTCTTTTGCGGCAACTAGCAAATGAGCAGGAGTGATAAATTTCTTTTTGATGACTTTGTAGTAAATTTTTTAATCAAATTATAGAGCCTCAAAGTTTTTATGTATTACAATATCAATAAGTGGATATGAATGTATTATATATATTATATAATTTATACACATATATATATATATAAATCCGGTCGAACCGGTCAGACCGATCCGACCTTTGACCCCGTATGACGACCGGGTCGACCTCCGGTCCGGTCCTGAAAACATTGCTATAAATAAACAGAACCAATCTCAATTAGATTCTCGACATTAGCATTATTTTTACCATTGCATCTACATTTTCATTTAAAATTTGTTAAAAATTGGCTTGTCCCCGCTACAAAGCACAGGTGTAACTAGTTGATTATTAAGACACCATCTACCATTTTTAATTACACCAGGATATTTCACATAATGATATAATGTTATCATAAATGAATTATCGAAATCAAGTGATTTCATACATTAGTATAATAAAATAATAAAAGTATTATGTAAATTTATGATATATATTTTTTTTATATTCAATCCGTGTAATACGCGGGTTTGTAAACTAGTATATAAATACATATAAAAATTTTGAAATTAGAACTTGGATTATTTTAGAACTTGGGTTATTTTCATCCCACCGATGTTACTATTATTTAATATATATATATATATACCATTCAAATTATTCTTCCACGAAAATAACTATTAATATATATATATAGTATGTTAGAACCGCGTTGTAATTTTATATATTGAATAATAAAAAGTTATATGTTTGTGAACCCCGTATATTGTACGGACTAAATAAATGTAATTTTATATATCAAATAATAAAAAAAAGTTATATCTTTAAAAACCATGTGTATTACACAAATTAAATAAATGTAATTTTGTATACTAAATACTAAAAACGTCATATCTTTAAAAAAACCCTTGTATAATCGGGTTGAATAAATCTACCAAATAATAAAAAATCACATCCTTAAAAACCTCGTATATTACACGTGTTGAATAGATCTAAAAAAAGAGTTATATCTTTAAAAACCATGTGTATTACACAGATTAAATAAATGTAATTTTATATATTAAATACTAAAAACGTCGTATCTTTAAAAAAACCCGTGTATAGTCAGGTTGAAAAATCTATCAAATAATAAAAAAAAATTATATCCTTAAAAACCCCGTATATTACACGTGTTGAATAAATCTAATTTTACATAGCAAATGATAAAAGTTATATCTTTAAAAACTTCGTGTATTACACGGGTTATATAAATGTAACTTTGTATAGTAAATAAAAAATATATATATTTTTAAAAACCCCGTGTTTTACACGAGTTGTATAAATATAATTTTGTATACCAAATAACAAAAAAAAAATATTTTTAATAAATTAGGATAACATTTAATATTAATTTATTATTTATATATTTAATTTAAGATAAGTAGAGGTATTTGTTTTAAAAATATATTAAACTAGAAGTGTAACCCGCCGCGATGCGGCAGGGGCTGGATTTATATCTCCCTTCAGCTCGTTGTCATTGAGTCGCATCGATATACTTACATAAGCAGATGCAAAAAAAAAGTTGCTATCTATGTTTAATTCACATGTTACGTGCCTAACATGGAGCATGTTAGCTACATAACTTGCATAAAAGGCATTTTCCTATGCAATGTGGCTTCTTGAACTACGACTTCCAGTTATGGTTCTTTTCCTGGCAACTACACAAACGGTGTTTCCCCTTCCTATCATTCCTGACGTCCGTTTTTGTGTGTTGAATCTGTAATGTTAAAAAAGGCTAGTTAGTGTGTTTTGTGTGTTAAGATATGAAAGTATTAATTAAGTGAAGCATTGTGATAAATATCAAACTCTCGTAAAGCTTAAACTTATCATCACATCTTTTTTGCGTAGCATTAATATTTGCCTAAATGTTTCATGTATTCACAATTTCACACCCATAACTTAGATGTGGCAGAGGCCTATATGGTTATAACCTAAGCTTGTAGCTTTATTTAGTACGGTGTGGTTATGGTTCTTAAGATTTTATGTTTTGTGGTGTTCTTTGTTCAGATGGGACTATCATTCTTCTAGGTATCAAGAAGCAAAATGTGAGATGCCCTTTTGGGTCATGCCTTAAACCTGCTCCTATCATCTAGTATTTAAAAAAATAACCAAGCTATTAACCTAAGGCAAATTTCAGCCCGAACCAAGCTTGACCAATGACCAGTTACCCATCCTGTCCATCTTGTCACCTATAGTTTTTGTCCCTTCATAATCTTAAACAAAAAAAAGTAACAAAACAAAATAACATTAAAAAACATACCCGTATAGTAGCTTTACGAAGAGCAGTAGAACGCATATAATTGTTCATGTGTCTCCATACTGAGACATCGAGTGGCACTTTCACATCATTTGTATTTCTAATCCGTGGATGACCTACAAATATTTCATTCTATGTAGTTCAAAGTAATCGAAACTAAATTAGCATTAGCACTATACAACAAATGAAAAGACATACTCAATGCTTCAGCAACCGTCATTCTTTATAGGATCCTTGTTTAATAATAAACGTTTAAGAAATCTTTGGCCTCAAAGGATAATGTAGGCCAAGATACTTCATCAAACGTTTTAAAACAACCGGGAAAAACCGGATTCAGTTCAGGCCCAAAAGGGCCTACTTCCACATAAAAGAATAGATATTCTATGTAGAACTTCTGCCGCCACCTAGTATGCACTTCCAACGATGTCATTAAGCCTTTCGTCTACAAAATATATATGTTTGAAATCAGAAAGCAAATAGAATAAGAGAAATGTGTAAAACACAATGACTTGGCCCGGTTGTTGTTTGCTTTACAAATTGGTTTCTGGGTATTCTTGGGAGTGAAGAAAGTGATCATCAAAAACATAGCATCTATCTCTCATTACCAAATAGAAGCATTAAAATTGTTGGAATCAAACACAACTAATAGCTTACTGTTGTTCAACGAACATGTCTATTCGCACCATTGGAAGAGCTAGCTAGCGTAGGAGACTCCACAAAATGCAAGTTGATGTCCCTGAAAATGACGTATATAAAATCAAAACATATATGGCCTTTCATCTTTTAAAACAACATCAAAAACTTCTAACGGTCAGTAAATTTTAGTTACCCAGCAAGTTTCGTGGTGAGATAAAGAAAAGGCTTCTCAAAGTTGAATTGCTCTTGGCTGAGATCTCATAATACTGCAGATTATTTTATGGAAAGTAACCTGTTTTACCTTCACTTAACAGTCCTTTACATCAACCTTGTTTCCACACCGTACGACTGGGATGTTTTCACACACACTATAAAGAGCAAAAACCGTGAAACAGCGTCAAGAAAAGAAAACAATATAGAAGTATAGAACATCGATAAACAACAATGGAAATAAACTAAAAAAACATGTGCACATACCGACAATGATCACGATGCCATGAGAGAACATTCGTGTATGTCAATCTTGCAGTTACATCAAAAATATAATGGCACATTGACCATGAATGCTACAGATAATTTAGATTTATGATCGAGTTAACTAATATTCAATCTGCAAAAACCAAATAACCAAATCTTTATATAAACAATTATTACTAATATACATTATAAAGCACACCAAATTTCACCTGTCCAGCTATGTCCTAGCAGTAAAACCGAATCTTTCCACAATTGGTGAAGAAACCTAAGGGGTGAACCTCAACACCATTGGTTACTAAAGACAACAAAATAAAACTTGTCTTCAATATCTAAGTTAAATAACAAAGACAATGAAAAGATAATGAACAATAAGATATCCTTTTCGATTCATCAGCGAATCGTCCATGTATTCACTGCGTGTGATTGGTCTGGTATACTACATATTATAAAAGCTTATATCAAACAGGAATAGTCAATTCACATTCTTATGTACAGCTCTAGGTTATAATTGCTAAGAGATTCCTCCACAATATCAAATTATCAATTACAACTTAAACAAAAATATCATATCATAAACTTACATATCAAACACCAACAAATTCATAATAACCAGTAACCATAGCACCAAAACACTGTATACGTATCAATCAATTTGAGAGTATCTATACTAAAGAAAAACATCAATTACACAACCAAAAGCACATAAACAATTTATATTTCCCCAAAGAAAAACGCAAAAATCATAAACAGATGCACCTGTTTGAGATGAGTTTGAACTTTGGGAGAGTCCCGTGGAAATTTTTGTGAGAATCATAAGCAAACTGTTTCTAGGAGCCAATTCCGGTTGTAAATGATTCCATCTTATGTGAACCACCGTCGGAATCTCTACACTCTCTCTCCCTCTAGTGTAATCGTGTGGGATAATGAGGAGCAAAAGGTGGTTTTGAGTTTTACAGGAGGTATGTAAATGGTTTTGTAAAACCATTCATATTGACATCCAATAACAGACTGTCCAAAGCATGGTACAAATTCTCTATATGTGGTACAATCCACTAAGCATTGTAGTACCAACCATAATGCACAAATATGTTGTAAGTTAGAGTATATATAAATTAACAATAACAATTTAGATTTGAGTATAATATTTTATTAAAGTGTGATATAATTTAATATTAATTTATTATTTATTTATTTAGTTAATATAAGATAAGTAAAGATTTGAGGATACCTTCAATGAATGACACGTGTCAAAAAGTTGGTTTCTTTTATTATAGTAGACTAGCGGCAAGACCGGTGTGCAAACACGGGTCGTTTCTTAGAAAACCATGCATAACAAAAATAAATGATGAATATAGTTATATTTATATAGACTTATAAATAAAATAAATAAATAAGTCAGTCAGTCGGTAAATACTTAAAGTTTAGAGTATAAAAAATACAAGTGTTTATTGTGAATCCACTGATCTGATCCAGTTTTGGCTTTATCAACTGTTCCTTTGGTAGGGTTCAATCCCAACAATCTCCCCCTGTAACAGATGATACCAAAACTCTTCATTATTCTGGATTTTTATTGTCTCATCAAGAGTTCCCTAACTTGACATTTGAATTGTAATTCAAAGTTCATAGAATCCTCATCATCCTCATCCCTGCACAGTGGAAGCTCAAGGAGATCTTGTAAATCTTCAACACCCAGGCCAAGTGCTTCTTCCCTTGATATATGATTCACTTCACCATTGGATTTGAGCAGAGTCAATACGTGGGTCTTTTGATCAGACTTCCACTTTAGTATCTTTGAATCCAATGGGTTTCTTGGGAGAGTTTTTATTGTTGATGAGTTTGGAGATTGAGGCCTGGTGATGACAACTTTGGCAGGGTCTTGAGATTGTGCTGAGTCTTGTTTTTCTGCCATAAGTGTCTGAAGAACCATTTTCATGATGTATTCTTCTTGAGCCTTGTCTTCTTTTGTTAATTCATCCATCTGCTTTTGTTTCCTTCTTTGATAAAGGATGGTTGCATGTGAAGCAGTGGGTCTCCTGATTGGCAATTTTTGTTGTTTGACTGGAACCACTTCTTCCGGATAATCAGGCTTTTTAGGAGCAGTGGGATCTCTCTTCCTTAACTCTTCCAACCTTTTGTAGGTAGCTAACACCTTTTCTTCTGACCACCTTGTAACCTGGTTCCTTGACCCATAATCAGCAGTTATCAGCTCTTCTTTCATTCTTTTCAGTTTCAAGGCCCTTTCTATTACATTTTTCTTGTAATTGGCCCAGACTGGAGGAGTTTGCTTTACCTTGTCTTGAATCATCTTTTGAATTCTGGCTATCTTCTCTTGCAGTTCACTGATGGTCCATTCTTTGTATTGATACTTTTCTGCCCTGTACTTCTTGTATGCCATGATGTATTCAAGGTAGCCATTTCTCATGCTTTCATCATCTTTTTCTGATAATTTCTGACAAAGGTCTTTTGAGAACTGCTCTAAAGTTCTAACTTTGGTGAGCAGGTATTGCAAATTTCTTTGAATCTCTTTGTCAGACTTTCCCTCTGTGTCTCTTTTAGATATATCCTCTGCTTGTTGGGTCTTTATTTTGAGATATTCTTCTATATTTCTTGGCAAAGGATAACCTTGAACAGATGGGAGTTTCCTCTTTTCAGGGTCATCTTCAGAGTAGAAGGATTTGATTTCCTCCCTGACTGCTGGAAGATCTAGAGGATATTGTACTCCTGCAAGGACAATGGCAGTGTTTTGATTGAAGGCTTGAACTGAAGATAATGGAACAGGGTTTGGAATGGTGACAAGGGACAGTGGTTGTGTAGATGTTAGAGTTGGGGAAGTGTCATCTTCCAGTACAATGTTTGTTATCATTCTCCTTTTGTGCTTTAGAGAAGTTGGTGGTGTATTTGTAGGTTGAGTGGCAGTGATTGAAGTAGTGGGTATCTGACTAACAGTTGTTGAAACAACTGGTGTTTCAACCACTGTTGTCACTACAACAGCTGATGTGTCAACTGTTGTCTTCTGCTTTTTGGCAGGTGGTTTTTGTGGTGGTGATATTGTTTTTGGTATGGCAGTGGATTAAGTATGGGTTGATATAGTAGTGATGGCAGTTGTTGGGATAACATCTGTTGAAACCACTGAAGTACCAACAACTGTTGATACAACATGTGTTTTAACATCTGTTAGTTTAGAGGTTTGATGAAAGGAACTTTCGGGGATTTGGGGAGTTTGTTTGGTGGTTTTGGAAGGTGTGGTTTTGGGTTGGCTTACTTTTCTGGTAGGTTGTCTTCTTTTAGGTTTAGAAGTACCCTGCTCTTCTTTTTCCATCAAAACTTTCTTCTCCTGGGCAAACCTTTTTGACCCTTTTATTTCCATTGACTCTTTCATGTTTGCTTTTAGTTCAGCAAATGCATTTTGAGTCTCATCAACTTTTTTAGAATCATCTGGCCTTGGGATTTCTACCACAAGTTTGGACATTGGATCTGGTGGCATGTATAAACCATCTTCTTTTCCCTTCTTCCCTTCAGTTTTCTCCCCTTTTTTGGCATCATCAGGATTTTCAACATAGATGATTGAAGGAGGAGAAGTGCCAGTGGGTTGAAGCAGATGAGCTTTAATGGCTTTGATATCTGCTTAAGTATCTTTGTACCTAGCTTCCATGACATTTCTGACCATTTGAAGTTGAACTTCATGCTGTTGATCTGCATATTGTCTTTGTTTGTGAAGCAGAGGTTGAAACAGATGCCATAGCTCAGCAGGGGATGGAGCAGATGTTGCAGATGGTGCAGCAGTGGGTGTAGCCTTTTGAGCTTGTAACAACTGTTGCAGCATAGTTTTGATTTCTGCAACAGATATGTCAAGTTTATCAACCCTCTCTGTCAATTCTTTGTATTTAAAACCTCACCCAAGTTAATGGGATCATCTGATTTCCCACCAGTGGTGGTTGTATCAGTGGTTGACTTAGGAAAAGTTTCCCAAAAATCATCCACTGATGCCCCTTGTTCTCGGTACTAGGGACTTCTTTCTTAAGCAGAGGTTACCATTTTAAGGTCACCAGTGTATAATGGAAACACACCAGTGGACACTATGGTTCCCAAAGAAGAAATTGCCTTCAAGGGAGTCTCACTAATGAAACTACTGTCCCGGTGTAAACCAGTGGGTTCAACACCTATAGTAGCTGCTCCACTTGAACTACTGACATAAATTACTTGTAATTCCTGCAGTGTAGCCTCCTCAACTGTTGGTGGGTTAGCAGAGATAGAGACACCAGACTCAGTCACTTGTTGTGGTATATTCTCATTGACAGGTGATTGAGAAGAACTAATTTGTGTCTGGGCTATATCAAGTGCATCCAACAGATGTATCATTGATGGTGGGAGTTGTGCAGTAAGGATAGGGGTAGAAAGAGAATGTGCCCTGGGAGCTGGGCTGTGGAAGATAGATTCAAGTGAATCCATTGCTTTATATTGTGGTGACCCTGTTGATACAACCTGATCCTTTTGAGAGGATGCAGGAGGAGTTTTAGGCTCAGGTTGAGATCTTTCTTCCATCTGCTGTGAGGAAGTAGCAGCAATGGTTTCAGGTGACTTTTGTGTTGTCACAGGTGTTACCTCTGGGATGTCATCTTCCAGAGTCACCTTTTTGGTGGGTTTGGGGGGGCTTTTGGATAGTTTTCTTTTTGGTCTTTTTGGTGATATTTGGTGTGGGTTTCACGGCAGGGGTTGTGCTGCTGTGATCACCAGGAGCAGTGGGCTCAACAGCAGGGGCCTGAGGAGCAGTTGTTGCTGCTAAATTCTGCTCAGGTACCTCTGTTTGTGTTTTTGAAGGTTTTGACAGCCTTGTGAATGTTTCAGAAGTTAGTCTGTTTATTTGAATAGGATTTCCTTGGATAAGCACATGTGCATTATCCTTTGAAAATTTATTTTGAAGATAAAAACTTAAAAACCTTGGAAACAATAAAAATGATTTTTTATTAACATTCTTAACCATATTATTGAAAATCTCCTAAGAGTAGTTAAAATTTTCTTCAGCCATGATAGCATAGCCCAGGTATTGGATTTTCAATGGTATTTCATTAAAAGCTGTTGTTTTATTTGACACACACATGAGGAGGGTATGGAATAAAAACCTCATAGCAGGTGGAAAACTGCCCTTTTGTAAAGTATCCTTTTTCATTTCTTCTTCATACCCTCTCTCAATGAAATCAGTTTAGTACTCTGTTTTTTGGAAAGAGTTTTTACCTGTAAAATCATTGATTTCAAAAATCTCTGAAATGGTTTGAGGTATGATGGTAACTGGAATTCCCCTTATTGATGAAGTAATAGCTAAGGTCTTTTTGTCCTTAGTTTCAAGCTTTGCATTTTTCCAGAACTCTCGTTGGGTATCCAGGTAGATGGTTTCATTGCAGGTCAACAAAGTTTTGTACTTTGAAGATGAAAGTGCATCAATCACAGAATGAAAATCTGTGTTTTGACTTGTTTTTGCAAGTGTACACAGGTAGTTATGACGGGTTTTGAATGGAAGATCCATGATGAATCGAAGGTGGTTAAGAACGAAGGAAGAAGATGAGTGATTTGAGAGAATTTGGTGAAAACTGCTTTTGAAAGGAATTTTAAATTCGACTCGATAGTGAAAACCCTGTTTGGGGTTTTGATCAGGGTTTTATAGGTGGAAAAAGTGAATGTTGGCATGGCAGCGGTTACAAAAGATCATCTGCTAAGTACTGTCCACGTGACAACCTCTATTGAATAATGGATGACAATTGTTAGGAAACCACTGATGAATCAATATCAGTGGTTTACAGTGCTGAAAATGAAAACAGTGGTTGACTATAACTATCAGTGGATAGCCTATCAGTGGATTAAAACACTGAGGTTTAACAACAGTGATTAACAAAGAAAATGAGAGAACAGAGGTTGACTTTCAGCAGTGGATAATATTCAGCAGAACAGATGTTTGAAACAAATAGTGGTTATGGCAGACTTTTAAGGATTTAATGAAAAATTTCATTTTTTGCTATTTTTAAGGATGATTTTTTGATTTTCTGAAAACATTTTAATGCTTTTATTCATAGAAAAACAGGATTTTGCCTGTTATTCCATGTTCAGCATGCCAATCCTAGAGATCAAGCTTTCAAATGTAGATGTGTCTAAAGCCTTTGTTAGCACATCTGCCAGCTGATCTTTAGTTGGAACATGGTGCAGAGAAATCAAACCTTTTTCATAGCAATCCCTCACAAAGTGATATCTGATATCAATGTGCTTGGAAGTTGAATGTGAAACTGGATTTTTGATGATATTTTCTGCTGCCTGACTGTCCAACATGAGTGGTGTCTTTAAGGCAGTGATACCAAAATCCAGAGGAAGAATGCGTCTTTGAAAGTAAAAGAAATTGAAATGATATTGATAAACAAAAAACTTTTGAAGATGATTGAGTAAAAGAAATTGTAATGATATTGATAAACAAAAAACTTCTGCAAGAAGACTGGACATACAGAGGAAGAATGTAGTAGGAAAACTAATGTATGTTACAAATGCGGAGAACCAGGTCACATCCGTCCCTACTGCCTGAAACGATCTAAGGAACTCGACAACGAGGATGGAAACCCAGATGAAGCTAAGGAGAACGCATAAATATTTACAACACCGGAGGCAACAACAACTTTTAAAATAAGCACCCTTACGTTTAGTCTGTACTAAAGTATTAGCTGACGTTTGACTCCAATCAAAGTTTATAATAAAAAGTCTTTATTTTCTTTCATAAAGCCAACACTCATTTGTCTCATCTCTTGACAAATTCATATGTTGCACGTGCATTACTCGTCATGCATGTGAATTCATTTCAAAAAGATCTTTTATTCACGAGTTCGGACCTTATTTTGTTATACTCATTTTTGACAAATCCCTATGATTGCAAAAATGTTAACTTTTGATATCAAATCAACAGATTTCTTGGAAAACTCCTTTTCTTTTCAAGGATTCTTACCAGATTTCCATCGTAACCATTTCTGGTCAAATACATATATACCAAGCTCAATTGTTTGAACTTGTTCACAATATACATTTAATTCAAGATCCCATATGATGAATTGAGATCATCATATTCAAGGTAATCTCAACTAAATCTTCCATTTGTTTAAATCATAGTAGACTTATTTAAAGTCTTCAACTCCAATAAATCATTTGTTAAAACATAACACCTTGCGGTGGCATTTTCTTTGAAATTTGAACTCATTTCATTTTCACACCTGAGGTACGGATTTATCTATTTTTTTTATTCATTATTCTAAACCAGTCTTAATACAATTATGTGTTAAGATAAAGGTACCTAAATTCTTATTCCAATGTACCTCCAACATTTCTTTCATCCTTGATCAATTCCACGGTATTCATTCATTCCACCATTAGAACATCTTATCTTTTCAAATATTCAAATTCACTTCATTGAAACATTCAGTTAACTTCGAGAACGGTGAATTCGTTCGGTCATCGTAATCATTAAATTATTTGCGATGTTTGTATAAATTAGTAGTCTGAGCTAATCATAATCCCTATCAATTCATACGTCTTTCGTTTGACTCATAATTCAAGTAGTCTGGATGCGATTATGTATCAGGACAATGATACACTAAATTCTATTGTATTTTCGGTGTATCCCTGCCATTCAAATAAATGCCACTGATTTCTGGTTTGTTAGTTGACAAATCATTTTTCATACTTCTATTTTCGTCTAGAATCATTGATTCTGAGTCTTCCTCAAATGACGATCAAAGTAAGTCCTCTTCTTGCATTGAATCCTATTGTTTCAAAAAAAAATCAATTATATTCGATTCTTATGTCTTGATTGATTTGTGAGACTTAGTCACCTCGATAATTGTATCATTTCCTCTAAGTTCAATTGATTCTTGAAACTAATTTGGACAACTGAATTCCAATTGTTATCATTATGTCTTGATTCTGGTTCAAACACTATTTTTACTAACTAAAAGACGTGACATAACTTCAAAGAGATATCGAAGCCCAAATGCTTTCGATAAAAGACAGGACAAAGAAAGGTATATCAAAGATTTGGACAAAAAAATCCCAGAGAGGTTGAAAGCATTTCTTGGAAAGGACGAATAAACTTGTTTGATGTTGAATTTCTGTTGCATAGTTACACTTGTTAGTTTACATTAATGTTTTTAAAATCGCATGTTTTATGTATAAAATCTCATATTTGTCATTGAATTGCTTATAATATGCAAAATATGGTAAATAAACATGCGAAATTAAATCCCATGCCATAACACAACATGCGAATTATATGGAACATATAAAACTTGCATGTTTTATTAAATAAAGCACTAAAACAGAAAACTACAAAGATACAAAATAAACAAGTTCATTCAAAAGATGAAAGAAACTTCATTTTCATCTCCATCAAGCATCTTAAGATAGTTATTGCATCAGCCAACTCTTTCAACTGCTTCTCATCCCTCTCACCCAGATCAACCATGAACATAACAGTAATTTCTTGAAGACTACTCAATTGCATCTGAGATAGCAAGTTCACAATTCTTGTCTTCTCTTCATGTTTTCTGTTACACGAGAAATGTTGGTTTCCAGCATCTCTTGACATGATCGATCCTCTTGAATTTGTTCCTGAATCCTTTTTCTCAAAGACTGTTTGATACTTGATTCAGAAGAGGATGTTGGGAGGTTTGCCATTTTTTTTATAAGATAAGATATAAGTGGTTTGAAATTGTGATAAAAAGATAAACTTTATAATAAAAGAAAAAGCACTGTAAAATTATCGATATGAATTATTGATATCAATTATTGAACTGAATTATTTGATTTGAATTATTGAACTGAATTATAAAACACACTGTGCGAAATTACATATAATTACTTTTAAAGCGTGTGAAATATTGAGCTCAACATGTTAAATACTTTATAGTGTGCGAAATATCCAACTCAAACATGCGAAATTACATATTAAGACTTTATTGTGTGCGAAATGTCCAACTTAAACATGCAAAATTATTCTTATGATCCAATCTTTAATACCTGCGATATGTTAAAAACAACACATGCGATATGTTAAAATCACCAAATAAAACCTGAAACATCTTATCTTCAATCTCGTTACAATCTAATAACATGAAAACACCTTCAAATCAAATAAAACCCATACCTCAACCGTAACCCGCTGATGAAAAACCCAAAAAAAAAAACATCCTAAATGACGAATTCAGCATTTTCGGTATCGCCAATATGTGTTTGATATACGAATCAATCAAAAACCTGCAAATCGAATTGATACGAACCATAATTAGATAGATGGTTTTGTAACAAACTCGTAATCTGCTTCATTGTTGATGGAATTCCCTAATTAGCCCTCGGATTATTGAACAAAATGTCTGATATACCCTTATCTAATAAAAATGAATCAGGGACATGTGTATGGCTGTGGGAATCGCGTACGTAATGTAGGATTAGAGGATTTGTATCCTACACTTCCTCTCTCTCTCTCTCTATATATATATATATATATAGGTAAAGAGTACGGTACAAATTACATTATCGTACATTATATACGCGAACATAATAGCCATACACGTGTCGTGATTGGTTTTTTCATATATAAGGTTAAATGAGATAATCAATTCAATCATCTGAGGGTAAATTCGTCTCTTCATTCAATCAGCGAGCGAGAAGTTCGTTACACTAATATCCCGGTATTTATCATTCGAATCAATTTCAAATTTTTCATAATTCTCAATGTGCAGTTATCGTTCTTCTGTGTTAGGGTTTTATTCAGTTGTTTTTTTTTATGGATCCACAGAGCAGCACTGGACGTGCAAATGTTGATGTTGAAGAAAGTCGACCTATCGGTGATCATGCTCAATTATCTGCATATCAGAGAGTTTCTATGGAGGATGTTTTAAATCCGCCATCTGCAAATTCAAATCCAATTGCAAGTTCAAGTGCTCTAAACGATTGTTTTAATGGTAATTATGTTAATTCAGATCTCTAAAATGTTCGTATACCTGTTTTTTGTTTAATCGCTCCTCTGATTTTACATTGTTGTAACTGTTTTTGAAGTTTGAATGTTGAGTATATTTTTGACATGAAAGCAACATGTACAAATTCGCATGTTATTAGTCTTTCAATTCGCATTTGATGTTTTTTCCTTAAGTATTTCGCATGCTATGGTATATTAAAATCGCATAGATAAATCAGATTAATCAAAATCATCAATTTCGCATGTTTTCTTCATAGATTTCGCATGTTTTTTTATTTTTCTGATTTTGATTCATTTAGATGAAAGGGTTTACACTCCGGAGGTTCAAGCATCAGCTACACCTGTGGTTGGAATGCAATTTATCTCTATTGAACAAGCATATGCGTTTTACCAATCATATGCTAAGTTAGCTGGTTTTTCTATTCGGAAAGGTGGTGAAGTAAACAGTGGTGGTATAATCAAAACTAAGTATTTTGTTTGTTCTAAAGAGGGACATAAGCCACTGTGTATTGACGATCGTTCGAAGTCAAAAAAGCAATTCAAAACAAGGAACAGGGGGACTATTAGAACTGGATGCAAAGCTCAACTTATGATTTGCGCTGTGGATGGTAGATTATATACAGTAAATAGATTTGTTGATGGTCATAATCATAAGTTTGTTTATCAAGATGATATTCACATGCTGCCAGCTTACAGACAATTGTCATATATCCAGGAGGAGTTTGTTTGGGAACTAGGCACTTTAAACCTTGGTCCTGTCAAAGCTTTCCATATAATGAGGAAACGTTATGGTGGTTTCGAGAATGTTGGTGCCACGGTTGATGATTGCAAAAATTTTAGGAAGCGAATTAACAGCTATATAGGAGAATATGATGCTGACATGGTGATTAATAGGATGACTGACAAAAAACAGTATTTAGCTGATTATTCGTTTGAATATTCTGTTGATGATGGCAAACGTTTAACTGGTTTGTTCTGGGCTGATGGTTTATGCAAGCTTAACTATATGGAATTTGGGGATGTGATATCCTTTGATGCAACTTTCAAGACAAACAGGTTAGTGTTTGAAGACAAACATGTTTTTTTTTTACTATTTTCGCATGTTATATGTCTTCATGAGCTGTTATATCGCATGTGTAAAATTGGTGTTGACTATATCGCATGTTATACTTTTTTTTTCGCATGTGGTTTTTTGTAATTCGCATGTTTTCAACGTATTTTCGCATGTGTTGTGCAGGTACAAGATGGTGTTTGTCCCGTTCCCTGGCATTGACAACCACTGTCGAAATGTAACATTTGGAGCTGGGTTGTTGGCATCGGAGAGCATTGAATCATATAAATGGCTTCTGAATTCATTTTTAAAGTCATTTGGTCAGCAGCCAAAGGTTGTAGTGATTGATCAAGACCCTGCTATGAAACAGGCTATTGAGGAGGTTTTCCCTGTCAGCAGACACAGATTGTGCATGTGGCACATAATGAAAAAAGTGGCAGGTAAGGTATAGTATGCTATATTGTCTTCTGTTAGTGTTATTTTTTTTTTGTATATTATATATTTTTGTTATAGGTTGATATAAAAAGCATTTATTGTCATAGGTTAGACACGAGTTGTGCAATAACGATGAGTTTAAAAGGAGGATGTGCGACATTGTATGGACTGATTCGATTGAGCCCAAAGAATTCGAGAGACAGTGGAAGTTGGTGATGATTGAGTTTGGTCTCACAGAAAACAAATGGATCGATGATATGTTTGTGATGAGATCCATGTGGATTCCGGCTTTTTATCGACACGAGCCAACGTTGGGACTTATGAGAACAACCTCAAGATCAGAGAGTGAGAACCATTTTTTCTGCCAGGTGTCTAATTCACAACTCACTCTCATAGAGTTTATGAATCATTTCGACGGTGCAATGGATGTCCAACGTTTTAATCATAGGAAGAATGATCATATTTCAAGATATACTGAGCCTGCTGATTTGACCGGAACTTCTTCGGAAGAAGATGCTGCTAAGAGATTCACCAGGTCTATATTCTTTGATCAGCAAATAGAGATTTATGGTACAATTTCTGAATGTCTGCCGATGGACACCAAAGTAGAGGGTCCACAGATCAGGATAATGTTGAAGGACTTTAAAGCCCATGGAAATGGTTTATTGGAGGTATTATAGCATATTTATTTCACACATGCGATTTGTTGATAACATATATGCGAATTTCTTTTTTTTTTTTTTCAGAATTATCATCTTGCAATATGCGATTTTGTTTTTTATCATGCGATTTTCAAAATTTATTCATTTGCATGATTTTTTAGGCATGCGAAATTGTTATCTTATACATGCGATTTTAATTGTTACTATATATATATATTTTTTTGGTTTTTCCTAGGTGTGGTTCAAGAATCTTGAAGATGATGTAACTGCACAGTGTAGCTGTTTGCGTTTTGAGCAGTATGGGCTGCTATGCAAACACATTTATTTCCTTTTCAAGATGTTTGGTGTTAAAGAAATACCAAATAAATATGTTATGAAGAGATGGACGAAGGATGTTGTTCCGAATGAGTTAAATGTGAAGTACAATCTAAATGTGGGTGGCAAGGATGTGCAACACAAGGCTAAACGGATTGCTCGTGAAATCATCCACACAGGGGAGTATTTGGTTAGTAATTTGATTTCCGACCTTGATCAACTTGTTTTAGTCAGGGATCAAATGATGCAGCGTAAAGAGAGAGTTGATCAGAGTCGAATAACCAAGCAACTTGATCCAAAATTAGACCGATTTTCAAAGTTGATTGGTTATCAACAACTAGTAACTAATGCTCCTCCTACTGTCCGTATGCCGGCTGGTATAAGAAACAAAGGTCGCGGCTCGCATAAAAGGATTAAATCTAAGAAAGAACAAATGATCAGCCGCAAGGGGAAAAGGTCAAGGACATGTAGCGTATGTAATGAAAAAGGTCATGACATTCGGACTTGCGAGGAGCTGAAAGCCAAACTACTAGGTAAACAGCAAAAAAAGAAGAAGAAGGGCATCCAGATCGAAAATGTTGCTAGAGATAAAGACAATGAGGTTGAAGATGATGAAGAGGAAGATGAGTTTGAAGATTACAGTAGTGATGATGGATCTGAAGAAGAAGATCAGTGGGAGGAGGTTTCGGAAGATGATGAGGATGAGTAGTTTTTTCTAAATGGACATGCGAATTTATACGAAACACTTGCGATTTTTTATATTCATCTGTTTATATCAGTTTTCATGCGATTATAGTTTTTAGACATGCGATTTTATAATCAGCAGTTTATATAAATTTTTACATGCGATTTCACTTTTATTACATGTGATTTGTTAGTTATCTTGTTTTTTGTTATGTGACAATGATGGCTATATCATTCATGCGATTTAATATTAAGAGATAACATAATATGTTCAAAAACATGTACCCAAAATATAATAATAGTTATTGTCTAACACAGCCATTACCACAAAAACGATTAAAAAGAGTTTTTTAGTTACTTGGAGTAAATATTTTGTCACGTTCAGAAGAGCTGAACTCCATCTTCTCCTTCACAGTGTTCAGAGCATCTGTCAGGAAAGAGAAGGCCAAGTCATCAGCTCGAGATTGCTCTTTTATGTGATCCAAAGCTCTGTCTCTGAAGGTTGATGGTGGTTCTTGAAGTAGCTTTTCCCATACTGCTTGATTTTTCTTGATTTGTTCAAGAATTTTGCCCTTCACATCAAGAATCAGATGAGAAGAGGTGACATCAGTGCTTAATTCTGTCAACGTGCGAGTTGACAATAGCTCTTTGATTGCAATGTTTTTGATTTTTCTATATCTTCAGATGCCATTTTTGTTGGTCTGTGTTTTTGTGTGTGTATTTCTTTGTCTTCTATGTCTTAATATGGAAGGTAGTTATATCTAGGTTTTTTATATTAATATAGTAAAATTTTTATATAGGTAGGGTGGTAAGTTCTCTAGTATTTACTGTATAATTGATCATTACATGTCAAATTACAGTCACATCGGTCATAAATTAAGTATTTTTTATATATAATACTACTATTTTTAGTTTTTAAGATTCGTATTTTGTTTTTTTTAGTTATTTATTTATTTATTTATTTTGCATTTTTCGGAGAAAGCAATTTTTAATTGTTTTGCACTGTTTTTATTCGAAATCGCATTTGAATGGATACAAATTCGCACACTATATAAAATCTCAAAGAATACTTAACATTTTACTGAAATCGCAATGCTTTATCATGAATTCGCACACTATATGAAATTTTAAGGAATACTTAACTTTTTACCGAAATCGCATGTACATTGTTATGAATTCGCACACTATATGAAATTTGAAAGAATTTTTTTTAATTGAAATCGCATTTGCATTGTCCAAGAATTCGCACATGATATCACAACCTGCATCATCTTCTTGATTAATTGTTATAATTTCGATTTATAAATTCATCAGAAGTTCACAAACGTGTCCATCGATTTGTGTTAGTTCAGAATTTCTAAATTCATCAGAATTTCATTTTTCACAGAAGGATTTGGTGAATAGGAATCGATCGATTTTTGATTAATTGTTATAATTTCGATTTCGGTTTTGATTTTAGAATCTTACGTTATGATTTTGAGGTTTTTGTTTGCTGATTATCAAGGGTTTTGATCTCGCATTTGACGATTTTAACCTTGGCGGTTTCTTTTTATTAATTTTAATTTGATAAATTTAATAGTAAAACACGCTGTTTAAATGAGATGATCTGATGGTTGTGGATGAAGCGTACATAATGTACGATTAGGTTATTTGTATGATAACCGCCCTCTATATATATATATATATTAAAACTATTTAAAATTTCTATTAACTAAATATAATTTTTTAAAAACTGCAAATAAAATTAAGAAAAAAAACTACAATAAAATAATACATTACAATAAAAAAAAATCAATCAGTTATCTTCATCTTCATCTTCCATTGAGTCAAATCTAGGAAGTGACGAAACATGTTGTACCAAATCAGCTCGAAGGTTTGAACTTATTTGTCTTGACTCTATTAGATTTTGGTTTTGCGTTCTCTCTTCGTTACTAATGTCTGCGTTATTTGTTGCGGTCTCCTCGCCATAATATTCAACTATTGCGCGCTCTTCATCCTCTAAAATCATGTTGTGTAGAATGATGCACGTGTACATCACGTTTCTTATTTGATCTTTTTCATACAATCTACAAGGCATGCTCAAAATGCGCCACCTTTTCTGCAAAACACCAAATGCTCGCTCGATGTCTTTGCGAGCCGCCATTTGAACTTTGTTAAACTTTATTCTTTTACGATCTAGGTTCCCTTTCTTGAAAATGATTTCACAAAAACAGCCCACTCATGGTGAATTCCATCAAGAAGATGGTACCCACACTTGTATTCAACGTCATTTACAATAAATGTTCCTTTTGGTCCAAAACCATTTATTAGATCATTGAAAAGGGGCGAGTGATGTATAATGTTTATATCATTATGTGAACCTGACATACCAAAGAATGCATGCCAAATCCAAAGATCTTGTGATGCAACAGCTTCAAGCATCATAGCCGGCATTCCATGATATCCGCTTGTGTGAGAGCCTTGCCGTGTAGTCGGACAAAGTTCCCACTCCCATTTCATACAATCTAAACTACCTATCATCCCGGGGAGACCATGATATTCCGCGTGATGTTCCAAAAGTTGTTTCATATCACTAAACGTCGGTTTTCTCAAATATCTTTTCATATATAGTCGCACAAAAATTGTGACGACTTTCCCTAGCCACTCGTGCCGACATTTTTAAATATTCGCCGATTATGTCGGAACTATTGCCGTAAGCCAATTGTCTTAGGGAGGCCGTGACCTTTTGCCACGTGGTAAATCCGATCTTACCACGCGCATCAAGTTTTTTGTTGGAAATAAGGATAATTATTCTCTAAATCCTTTGATAATCTTAAAAATAAATTTTTACTCATACGAAAACGACGCCTAAAGTTGTTTTCATCATACGTTGGTTCGGGTGAGAAATAATCTCTTACCAGCAAATCATTAGCGGTTTCGCGTTCCCTCTCTTTGTACTTCCTCCATTTTGGTTCGGGTTGGGAAGTCCCTTCATCTGAATTTTCAACAATAGCTTTCACGACCGTCGCCACTGTTGATAATAATATTTTTGCTCCGTCGTCGGATGAGGATGACAAAACAAATATTTCATACGAATCGCATGAACTTGAAGAATCCACTGGAGGTTGGTAGTGGTTTTTGAATTTTTTGATAGTAAAAATGGTAAGTATTGTTTCATATATAGATTATAAAATAAAGATTTTTTTTAAATAGTCGTTGCCCAACGGCTATGCCAAACGGCTAGCCCAATGGTCGTATGTCACAGCCAATGGTAGCCAGCCAAGTCATCTTCTCACCCCACCCCACGTCGGGCTTCATAGCGACGCTGGCCAGGCAACGCCAAGCCAACGCTGCCACGGAGTGGGCTAGCCAACATTGTCTGACTTCTCCCACCCCAATAAAAGCCTAATTTTAGTGTCATAGTCTAAACTCTAAACCCATTAATGCATTTAATATATGTAGTTGACTTATTTTTTAACGAATTGCCAAATTATTAGTCTATTAATTTCATTTATTGCTTATTGAATTTCAATATTTTGCTCAACGGATTATTTTTGTTGATTTATTAATTATTTTTTTAATATTTAAAAATCAAATTATACATCTATAAGAAATAATTTCATTTATTTAATTTATTACTAAAATATATACACGCTATTTATTATACTCCTATACAACTAGTGGGTAATACCCGTGCTCTGCGGCGGGGCGGCCTAATTTTTAATGGAAACGTAGACGCAATAGTAAAAATAACGTTAATGGTAGGAATTCGTTTGGTATTGGTTCGGTTCACTAAGATGCCGACACTTAACGAAAGAGAAACAAAAAAAAGTCATGATACGACCAAAAAAATACCGAGATGTGTTTACATCAATCGAAATATTAAAAACGAATATCAATTTCGGTATTAACGTTGTTCAATCAGTATTAGACCGTTCGTTTTGTTACATGTACAACACTAGGTTCAATTGAAACTAAATAAAAAAGAAAATGAAAAACAAAAAATTAGAAAAAAAGGAAAGATGAAAAAACATTCACAAAAGACAAAAATAATAAAAGGATAAAGATTACTATAGCTAAGAAGTTTATAAATTATACATATAACAATTATAACAATTAGTAACTTAGGGTGTCATGACATACACATGCCTTTTCATATAACTAGAAAATGCAACAAAGGTCACCAACAATTGACTCCCATACCTTCACACAACTAATTAAAACCAACTTGCATCGTACTAGGAACGCCAAAAGTCGGTACCGAATTGGTACTTAAGATCTTTTGTTTCGGCAAATTTGGTACCGGTACCTAGAATTATTTGCTCATCTCTGACCATGGGTTTCATACGAACAACATCGTTACCATACAACTTTTTTGGTTGATTTTCTTTCGGTTATCTTTTAGTGTTTTTTTTTCTACATTTTCTTTTTATTCTTATCAGCGGTTCAGTTCGCAACGCGCTCTTAGTGATTTCAAAACACATGTAAACATAGTTTATTTTTAAAATCACTTATAGTCTTATCATCATTATTTTTATGTTATTGTTTTACAACCGTAAATAATAAGATGGATTTTAATGACTCAACTGAGAGGTGAAAACTTAGAAAATTATATTTTAATAGCTGAAAATGTAATTTTTTATTTTGTTATGTACTAAGTCATTTCACTGATAATAATATACAAATTTATCATTTACATTTTTTTAAATATATAGCCCGAATACACGGGTTTGAAAGCTACTATATATTTATAAAAGAAAAGAAGTTAACACTTAATGTCAAACATAATGTTGCAAGTAACCAAACTATTTTCTATATAAAGGCTAGCATATGCCATATGTTTGCACACTCGAATTAGCTACCTCTATCTCTCATTCAACGAAGCCATTTTGTAGTCCATCATCCGATCAAAAGATGGCTCTTGCCGGAAAGATGATGATGTACCTAGAGATCAATTCCCCTGGAGAGGTGTTGCATGATATTGTTCGGAACAGACCAAACGACATCGCATCGATGTTGCCTGATAAGGTTCATAGTTGTGATCTGGTTGAAGGCCAATGGGGAGCCGTTGGATCAGTCATTTGCTGGAACTTCACCTATGGTATATAATTGTAGTTAATTATTATTATAAATTAGGATTTTACCGGTAATTTTACCGTCGTGTCTAAATACGGGTGGGTTATCGGGTTTTCCTCGGAATTGGTGGTGAACTCGGGTTACTCTCGGAGTACTCTGTTTGGTCCAGTGGGTACCCCGAATGTGCTCGAAATTGATTATGTTGGCCGTTAAAAAAACACTTTATCCTACCACACTTTACTCATCATTAATTATTAACCCTCTAATCATTTATTAATCATCAGTTTTTATAATTTCTTTTTTTTTTCTAGTGAGTGTAAGTTCAAATTTTTACATTTTTGTTTAAATTTACGAAAATTATGGTTTTTCTATTTGTTTATATACATAATATTCCATAAACGTTTTTTAGTACCTATAAACCAAAAGAGTTAATAGCCAAAATGGTCCCTGAGGTTTGCTCATTTTTTCCACTTTAGTCCAAAATCCAAAATTTTTAAATCTGGGTCCCTGAGGTTTGCATTTTGTTGCCATTTTAGTCCAAATTTCAAAACCAGTTCAGATTTCTAAAAAAAAAAACCCTGATTTTTTGTCCTTTTCTGAAGGGCATTTTGGTCATTTTAACTATTAATAAACCCCAAACACCCCTAAAACTCACTCTGCACACACACACACACACACTCTCTCTCTCCAAACACCCATCTATCTCTTCTCTCTCTCTCTCCTTTCTGTCAAAAAACCCAGATCAAGAACCATAAAACCCAGATCAAGAACCAGACCATCTCTCTCAAGATCAAGAACCAAGATCAACCCCACCTACCACTGCCACAACCTCCTCCGCTGACAGCCACCACAAACCATCGTACTTTCATTATCCATCATCATCTTTATCAACTGCTTCACAGTTCCATATAAACCCTAATTCCCAATTTTTCGATATACTCCAGATATTTACGAAAACACACAAAGTTTATATCAATCTTACCTGAAACTGCGAGAGAAATTCAACCCCCCATGTTGGTTTTTGAAAATTCGTTACTGTGGAGTTTTTGGTTGTTTGTGCTTGCTGGTGGTGGTCAGATAGTGGTGTTCGGCTGAACAGGTATGGGATATGTATATCGCCGGAAATACGTAACGCCGGTGGGGGTTCTTTGGTGAGTCTAGTGGCCCGTCACACGATGAAGTTTGGCGAACGGGGATGTCGGTATTGGATGTCGATTCCACTTGCTGGAACCTCTCGTTTCTTGCCGGAAAATGAAACAGAGGAGAGAGTGGGAGAGAGAGATGAGGTTTGCGACTAGATCGGTTTCCTATTTATAAACGATGTGAGGCGGTGGCTGGTTGTCGGGTGGCCATTTGCGGCAGTATTCGGCTGGGTTTTTGAAGATGGAGGTGGTGGAGTTCACGGTGGTGGTGGTGGTGGGGTTCGACAGAGAGGAGAGAGAGAGAAGAGAGAGAGAAGAGAGAGATGGGTGTTTGGAGTGAGAGAGTGTGTGTGGAGAGTGAGTTTTAGGGGTGTTTGGGGTTTATTAATAGTTAAAATGACCAAAATGCCCTTCAGAAAAGGACAAAAAAATCAGGTTTTTTTTAGAAATCTGAACTGGTTTTGAAATTTGGACTAAAATGGCAACAAAATGCAAACCTCAGGGACCCAGATTTAAAAATTTTGGATTTTGGACTAAAGTAGCAAAAGTGAGCAAACCTCAGGGACCATTTTGGCTATTAACTCAAATCAAAAAGATAATATATAAAGTATAATCATTAGAAGACTAGTTTAATAAAATATAAAAAATGAAAAGATGAAATTAATTAAAAAGTTTAGAATATAGTAAATTTTTCTTTTCTAAAGCTCATTCTCAGAAGCAAAATGTTTTTTCAATCTAAACTGAAAAGTAATTAAATATTATTGTATTTAAACAATAAATATTAAGAAAAATTTAACAACTATTAGAAAATTTTAAGAAAAAGACCGATCTGAACGCAAAAATAAAAATTGAAGATTAATTTTTAACAATAAAATTATAAAACATATTTTGCTTGTCTAGCTTCTTCTATATGTATTTAGAATAACCCTATTAATTAATGTGAGCTTTTTCTTTATCTTATGATTAATGATTAAGCTTGTCTAGCTTCTTCTATATATTTACATGTTGAGTTTGTATTTTTCTATCTTAATATTACTTTTAAGTATAACTTAGAAAGTCGGATGGTATGGCTGTAAGCAGCCTACCCAAGTCAACTTCTATTTATATCAAACAACAAATGTAACACTTTTTTACTAAATTTTAATAATTTTATACTCCCCCCGTCCCACTAAAAGTGTCCTAATTTGAATTTTCAAAGTCTTTATTTATAAACTTTGACCTTAAATAATTTTGTTTGTGTTAGATAATACTTGATGAAAGTTATATGATTAGAGTGTGTTTTACAAATGTTTTTATCGGGTTAATTTTCATCAAGTTTTATATAACACAAAAAATATATAATTAAAGTCAAAGTTTATAAATAAAGACTTTGAAAATTCAAAACATGACACTTTTAATGGGACGGAGGTAGTAACATTTTAGAAACGCTAATGTTTCTTTAATACTTTCTTTAATTAGTGAATTACATTTTAATGTTTTCTTTAAGTGAGTGAAAGAGAAATTGATGGGTTAAATGAGAAAGATACATATTTTATCCATTGGTCAGGGGCGGACCTAATGGTAGGGGTAACGCCCGCTACCCCTTAACTTTTCGGCGGTAGTGCAAAATATATACATATCTTGACGTTTTTGTATTCCGCTACCCTTGAAATAATAGTATGTTACCCCTAGTCAAGAACAAAAGAATGAATGGAGAAGATGGTGGAGTAGAGAGGCAAAGGGAGATATTTAGCGGCCACGAAGTAAAGCTCCGGCAACTGCTTGTTGAAGAATGAATAGAAGAAGGTAGGCGTACATAACTGTGGTGATTTAAGTTTAGGGCAACTTCAATATTAAAAATCTAGCTTGGTGGGCTATAACTGGGCCTCACCTTCCACTTCTAATTTCGTAGATGAGTATGTGGGCTAATAGGAATTTTTATCATGGTTAATAATGGTTACTACAAATAATTATTAAATTTATTATAAATATTATTTGAACCGGACCAAAACTTTTAATAGTTACAACAAGTAATTATTAAGTTTATTGTAAATATTATTTCAATATTAACTTTTTTTACATGATCCGATCCAACCTGACATGAACCAGTCCGAAAAAAATATAATACAGCAATAGACAAACCCTAGGGTGTATTAGAAGCCTTAAAAATTAGAGAAATTACATTGTTGTCCTTCTCAAATGTTTTATATAGTCATATCTGAAATAATAGAGTAACACCCCGACCTCGATTAAGGCTGACATATCACATAATACAATAATTCAGAGTAATTTGTAATGATTTCATTAAGATCTCAAAACCCTAGGGTGTATTAAGCAATACATGGTCTATAATATTTAGAGAAAAATGCCCGGATAGTCCCTGTGGTTTCGCATTTTTTCACCTATAGTCCCCAACTTTCTAAAATTACCTGAATAGTCCCCAACTTTTCATTTTTTGTTCTCGAATAGTCCTGGGTCTAACTTCAGTTTGTTTTCTCTGTTAAGTGGGTGTGAAATGACAAAAATACCCTTTCCTTTAAAAGGTCAAACCACAGGACTATCCGGGCATCTTCTTCATTTTTAGAGAAAAACCCCACCACCACACTTCATCTTCAACCTCCACCCACCATCACCCTCCTCCACCCTCCACCATCACCACCATAGTCACCTGAACTGCCATAATCCTACCATCAACAATATCGCCTGAAACATCACATGTCCGTTTTTGTCAAAACAATCAATCAAACACATGTACACACCTGCTGACCGAGCTGCTGCCGCCGTTGTTCTTGTCGCCGACGTCGACTCCTCCGGCCGGTGCTATGTATGAGTCACTGTTCCTTGCATCATAACCCGAAGCCAAAACTCGAATTCGAAGAGGACCACCATCACTCCGTTTCCTCATCTGCTGCTACTGCTATGATCGTGAACCAGAGCTCCACCTGAAACACACCGGTTCCGAACCGCTGACCCGCATCTCGAACCCAGAACCACCGTCACCGCTACTGCCGCCGGTTCTCCTTCATCAGTATCAATCATCATCTCCAATCAATGGCAAGCACGATCATCTTCAGTAATAATCATCATCATCATCTCCGACAGATAAACGGCCGGAGCCGAGAGAGATCGAGAGGGAGGATGAGGGTGTTGTGCGACTGGTGTGTTTGTAGGTAGGGTTTTAAGTGAGGGGTGGGGTTTGCAGGTGGGTGTGTGTGACCGGAGCCACTGTGCAGCCATCGGTGTGACGCCAAAATCTTCATCGATCAGAGAGAGGAGAACGAGAGTAGCAGAGATTTGGGAGGGGAAGAAGTGTCGGTTGGAGTCGCTGGAGTCCGGTTCGTCGTCGGAGAGTCTCATCGGAGAGGGAGGAGTGAGATATGTGTTTGTGCGGCGGAAACTTTGTACGGTTTAGGCGATATTGTCGATGGTAGGATTATGGCAGTTCAGGTGACTGTGGTGGTGATGGTGGAGGGTGGAGGAGGGTGATGGTGGGTGGAGGTTGAAGATGAAGTGTGGTGGTGGGGTTTTTCTCTAAAAATGAAGAAGATGCCCGGATAGTCCCTGTGGTTTGGCCTTTTAAAGGAAAGGGTATTTTTGTCATTTCACACCCACTTAACAGAGAAAACAAACTGAAGTTAGACCCAGGGACTATCCGAGAACAAAAAATGAAAAGTTGGAGACTATTCAGGTAAATTTAGAAAGTTGGGGACTATAGGTGAAAAAATACGAAACCACAGGGACTATCCGGACATTTTTCTCTAATATTTATTGTTCCCAAGACTCTAACTTTAACGAAACAAAGTAAGTAAACTTTTTTTTTTGTATTCCTATGATCTAGACTGTCCCCAGTTGTATACGCTTGTTAATAACCAAAGAAAGACAAAAAAAAACACAGTTCGATAAACATACGTCGAGTATTGTTTCTAACAATCGAATAAAAAGTCGAATTTCTTACCTTAGAACCGAGATGGAAACAAAGGTTTCGGACTACAGCAATAAAACTACCGGCCGGATATGAAGGCTTTCGAATAGGCGAGAACAAAAACATCAACGATGATATTGATATGATGGTGGTTTCTGCAATTTGATCGGTCTAAGTTACTTGTAGTGAAACTGGGGCTGTTGTTAGTGGCGGACCTAGAGTGATAGAAGGGGTAACCTCCGTTGCCCCTTGACCAGGGCCGGCCCTAAGAATTCGTGTACCATTTTCGAGCTTCAAAAAACGTGCCCTTAGGCCTTAACGAAATTGGGTATTAAGCTCAATACAGGTTTGAACCTAATGCCAATGGGCTAATAACTAATCTAAAGCATAAGAATAGTTTTGTAAGTTGGCCTATGTTGGTGTTTGTATAGGTATACCATATTGAAAAAGAAATTTTTACGTATACATATTGGGTTTTTTCTAAAAATAGCATGCCCTCCGAAATATCGGGCCCTGGCCGGTGGTCCTACCCGCCACCCCCAGGGCGGCCCTACCCTTGACGCTCCGGTGACGCTCCGACGGTAGTGTAAATTTTGAAAAAATTTGACGTTTTTCCGATTTCGTTACCCATTTTTTATTGAAACGTTACCCCTACATGGATTTACTAGATCCGCCACTGACTGTTGTGATGCGACAACGTATTGCCAGAGACAGTGGTGTATGGGTGTGTGAGGAACGGGAATTCACAAGAGGGGAACATGTATACCTATTGTTGCTGAATTCAGGATACTCAGAAGATATGGCATAAAACATGTGGTCTTAACTGGTCTTATACCTATTGTTTAAGGAAAAGAAAAATTTATAAATTTACACGAACATTCTTCAAAATAGATGGGTAAAAGGGTTACCCTTCTCATTGGCATCTCCATTCTATTTACCAGCAGTGTAAGTTCCATTCTCGAGTCACGTTATTTCCTTCCTTTTGGTCAGATTTAACCCACCGGTTTTCCCATCCATCTGGATGAAACAAAACAAATGTAACATTGTTAGTATTGGACATGAGAGTAGAAGTGTTATTGTTATAAAACGAAATAAGAGAAATGGAGTGATCGAGTGTATTAGAAGTCAGACAACGTTCATCAGTTACATGATTTCAATCATTAGGCTTAATTGCTTCGGTTGGTTTTATAAGTTAAAAGAGATGAAAAGACAATGTAAATATGAGGAATATGATGATGTGCAATTAAATCAAATAATTAATTCAATTCATATTTTCATATTCACTCCTAGATTATTAAGGTAGCGTTTGGTATGCAGGAGTAACAGGTGGAATGGAATGGACCATTGCAAGGGAATGAAGAAAAGAGTGTTTGGTTGATCAATGGAATGGAATCGTCCATTCCAAAATGCATTCGATTCCCTCAAAATCATTTCATCCGACCCCCCTGTTTTTTTTTCCATTCCATTCCCACCACCACCCACCATCGCCACTGCCCCCTCCAATCACCACCCACCATCGCCAATGGAATTAACAACACCACAACCCACCACTGTTGCCACCACCCACCACTGTTACCGCCATCCACCACCGTCGCTTGCCGTCGTCACCCACCTCCGCTGCCACCCATCGGCCTCACCGCTAACAATGCCACCGCCGCCAACTCCGACACCACCGCCGCCGCTCACCGACGACACCACCACTGCCAACACTGCCACTGCAACCATCGCCGCCACCACCGCCCGACCCGCCACCTCCGCCACCGCCGCCACCCACCTCCGTCCCCCACCACCGCCACCGCCACCGCCGCCACCCATCGTAGCCACTGACACCTCCGATCATTGCCGCCACCCACCTCTGCCACCACCGTCGTTGCCACTTTCAATCACCGCCACCACCCACGTCTACCACCACCACCCACCATCGCCACTGCCCCCCTCCGATCACCACCGCCACTGACCTCCACCACCGTTGTCGACCGCTGCCGCCACCACCCATCGTCGGCATCGCTACCACCTTCGACCACCGCCCCACCACCATCACCACCGTCACCATCGCCACCACCCACCTCATCATCACCCACCACCACCGCTATCACCACTTACCACCGCCGCCACCCACCGTCGTCGATACAACTGCCACCTATCACCACCCACCACTGACCACCACCATCCGATTTTATTCTTTCGTCTTTTCTTGTCAACCAAACACCAAAAGGTAATGATTCATTCCATTCTCACATGGTAACTAAACAATACATGGAATGGTAATGATCAATTCCATTACCTCATCCATTCCATTACCTCGTCCATTCCATTATCTCATACCAAACATATACCTAATGAAGTTGAGCATTTTACAACTGCTATGAGTGCTATCTTAAATTTGATTAAAAAGAAATGTTTTTTTACAATAATTTATATGTTGATTTTGCATGGAAATTGAAAGATGGAAAAAAGGAAATTATAAAGCAGGAAATTGAAGAAGTTAATGAGGAAAACCACAAGATAGTGTTCAAGGTACTTGAAGCAAGACTTGTGGAAAACATTTACAAGTCCTTCAAGATCATATTTCATGTTGAACCAAAAGGTGATGGAAAGTTGGCTGCTGTGACCTTTGAGTTTGAGAAGGTGAATCCAAGGATTCCATATCCAACTGCTTTCATGGATTATCTATGCGATGTTTTCAAGGGTGTTGATGACTACAACAGTAGCAAATAGATCTGCAAGTTTCCTCAAACATAAGCAAGAACAATAAAGCACAATTATGTGCATGTGACGTTTAGTCAGATATATGTTAGAAACTACCTATGTTTGGAATGTCTTGTCATACCTATCTTTATATATTAGTTTGGTCATTTCTAATTTTGAATGTGTTGGAAATAATTGTTTGATACAAGTTTAGGGTCGTTTATGTACATAGGTCAAAGTATATTTTAGAGTCTTATGTTATTTTGTTTAGCAGGAGAGTCAAGAGTGTAAACCATCAAATTGTATAATCGTATATTAAAATAGGTTGCGTCGTTTCATCCATGCGTATATATGTATCGATGTAAACCCAGAAGGGTTAACACCCCTAATAAAAAGTTTCTAATCATTTTTCTTTGTGTTCTTGCATGTATAATTGATTTCAATGATCCATGGTATTCAATAGAGTGTTTGGATGTTTTTATGAATTGGTATAATGTTGTGAATTTATAGAATTATTTGATTGTGGTATTGAATTTTATATTTAGTGGAAAACCGGGGAAAATTAATTCTACACACTTTTGGTGACCAAAACGCCAGTCGCAAGTTTTAAATTTCATTATGTTTGTGTATTTTGAATCATACAACATATATCTCTATATGTAAACAACTTAACAACTAACAAACAACTACACATGCCAACTGACATAACAAACTAACTGTATATGTAACAAATACACTCTAATATGCCCCTCAAGCTGAACAGGGAACATCCACGTGAAGCTTGGACCGCAGACTGTCAAAACGAACACCATACAATCCTTCGGTCAAGAGATCTGCAATCTGAAATGTGGCGGAAACATACCGAACATGTAAAATACCCATCAAAACCGTGTCACGAATGAAATGCAAATCAATCTCCAAGTGTTTAGTACGCTGATGAAACATTGGGTTGACTGCAAGATATGTAGCTCCAATATTGTCTCACCAAAGATACGGTGGACAATTCATCGTAATATGTAACTCATGCAATATAGATGTAATCCATCGTAACTCAGTAGTTGTATGAGTAAGAGCACGGTACTCAGCCTCGGTACTCGACCTAGCAACCGTATGTTGTTTCTTGGAACTCCAACTGATGAGGTTGGGCCCAAAAAAACACAATAACCAGTGGTGGAACGTCGATCACCAGAACACCTAGCCCAGCCGACATCACTATAAGCATGTAAAACAACACAAGTAGACCGACGTATACATAACCCATGAGAAATGGTACCTTAAGATATCGCAAAATCTGCTTGACAACGACCCGGTGTCGATCAGTAGGTGTCTGAAGAAACTGTGACACCTTACTGCCGCATAAGCAATCTCTGATGGTGTCAACACAAGATACTGTAATGTACCAACAATGCTCCGATACATAGTAGGATCAGACAAAGGATCACCAGTATACCGAGAAAGTTGTCTTCTAGAAGATACATGAATAGATAGCGGATGACAAGCAGCAAGACAAGTGCGCTATAACAAATCAAGTAAGTAGCGCTACTGAGATAAGTGTAAGACATCCTCTAAGAATGTAGCCTGAATACCCAGAAAATATGACAACTGTCCCATACTTTGAGCACAAACTGGGAGTGTAAGCGCTCAATAAATCCAGTAACAAAATCAGAAGAGCTCCCAGTGATAATGATGTCATGAACATAAAACAAGACATAACACATGATTGAATCTCGAGTGTAAACAAATAGGGAGGTGTCAGAAAGACACTACGAGAATCTACCAGAAAAAAGGGCTGATGAAAGCTTGGAAAACCAAGCTCTAGATGTCTGCTTCAAGCCATAAAGAGCCTTCTGCAGTAAACAAACATGATGAGGTCAGGAAGAATCAACAAAGCCTAGAGACTATGACATATAGACAGTGTTAGATAAATCACCATCAAGAAAGGCATTGTTGACATCAACCTGTCTGATGACCCAACCGCGAGAAAAAGCAACAGAGAGAAGAAGATGAATAGTAGTGGGTTTAACCACTGGGCTAAATGTCTCGGTTTACTCAACACCCTCAGTCTGATAAAAGCCTTTGGCAACAAGTCGGGCTTTGTATCGATTCACAGAACCATCAGGATTAGGCTTAATCCTATAAACCCACTTACAACCAACAATGTTGGCATCAGTGGGAGCCGGAACCAGACGCCAAGTCTAGTTGCATGTAAAGCACCAATCTCAGAATGCATCGCATCCTACCAAACAGACCACTGCTGAGCATGTCTAAATATAGAAGGCTCGGTGGTGGGAGCAGTGGAACATGAAAGAGAACATGATCAGGAAACTGACGAGGCTATCGTGTGTGATCACGAGAACGAGTAACCATCGGGTGAGTCGGAACAGGAATAGGAGGAGGATGAGGGGGTGGTGGAGAAGGAGGAGACAAAGAAGGATGAGAAAAGGTAGAAGTAGAAGTAAAAGAAGAGGAATCAAGGGGAATAGAAGTAGGAGGAGAAACAGGAACAAACAAAGGAGGAAGAGAAATAGAGAATGATGAAGTAGAAATAGAGGAAGAAGAAGTAGAAGTGGTAGATGCGGGAATATCAAAGATCATCTCGTGAAAACGAACATGTCGAGATGTATAAGTACGAGAAGTATGATGATCATAACAAAGATAGCTAAGATGATCAGGAGCATAGCCAACAAAGATACATGGAGAAGATTTGGTTGAGAGTTTATCCGAACGAGCATCACCAAGAAAAGGATAACATAAACACCCAAAAGTGCGAAGAAGAGAGTAATCGGGATGAGATCCAAATAGAATCTCGTAGAAAGATGAGTGATGAAGAACCGGTGATGGTAACCGGTTAATAAGGAAGGCAGCAGTGGCATATGCATCATACCAGAATTTCTTGGGTAACCGAGCATGAAACAATAAAGCTCAAGCTACCTGAGAAAGATGGCAACTTTCGGCTCAACAACCCTATTCTGTTGAGGAGTATAGGGACATGAAATGCGATAAGAAATGCCAAAATCTGAAAGAAAACTAGCCATAGAACTATGAATGAACTCAGGAGCACCATCGCACTGATTCTATTTGATGGTACAGGAGAAGAGTGTAACGCCCTAACACGTTTTAACCAAAAATCGCAGCGGAAATACGAACTTAAATATTTTCTTTCATTGTATTCATTCTAACATACTTAGAAATACATTAAATCACTCTTTTACATTAAATACATTAATGCTTTCTATAAATTTATAAAATCTGGCCTACTTATATTAAATTACGTGACCACAAACACACCCACGTACAATCCATGTCTTGACTCGATCTTCAACCGCGTACACTTCTTGATGAAACATCCATAAACCTGTACAGCCTGCAGTCACCACATTCAATCACATCATTAGTAACCGGTGACATAATACAAAATCTTATCACATGCATAATAAGGCGTTAACATATCATGCTTTCTCTTATACTAGCCCCTTCATCCATCCATCCGATCACTCGCATCAGATTGCGGAGCCAACCTTCACCTCCATTGTTAACATGCCTATACTTCACATTAATTCTCAATAGAAAAATGGTTAGTATCATTAGCTTTTCTTCATATGAACATATCCTCGAATACACATAACTCATCTTATTCACTTTCGCATATAATTAAATACTCACTCAAGCATGTATTCACTTTCTATTCATACACGTACTTACAATTTACATCCTACATGTATAACTCCTTAATTCATCTTTATGCATAATTCGTTATGTAAGTTCCCTTTCTTACCCAAACTTAATCGAATCTCTTTCTTAACCACTTCCGACCCATTTCCACTAAAACTTAACTTAGTAATCACATCGATTCATATCTTCTTACATTACATTCAATAATTACCATATATCATAAATACATTACCAAACAAAAGGGTAAGTTCGGAGTTCACTTACCTCGTGCGTCCGAGTTCGAGCATAGCTTCCGTGTTTATCCTTGGCCCGTTGCCCTTCCATGCTTGTGTCCATGTTGACATGACTCCTATCCGTACATGTCATCACATTCATCATAACATGATTAGCATACATGAGCATACATACCTTTTAATGAAGGTTTATTGCCATATCATCTTATCAACTAATTTCTCACTCGTAATCCATTCAAAACACATTCCTTATACAAATCTATTATTTAATACATCATCATCACATTCTACATACATTTATTCATTATTAGCATACAATCTCACTTATCATTTTCTCCTAAGCATTTCATCAAACACTTGGTGCGCATATCACTTTCTAAGCATAATGTACAAGTGCTTTAAGCATGTTCTTCCCTATTTCATCTTATGAACCATCACATTCAAGCAAAATCTCATAATCATAAATTCCACATCAAGTTTATCTATCTAAGTCTATCATATAACACCTTATACATCACAAGATCACACTATAACATCTACAAGTTCATCATGATCATCATCTTCACACTCATGCAATGGGTTTTCATTCTAAATCACCCAATTACTTGAAATTATTCATAACACAAGTTCTATTTGGTGTTTCTAACACCTCTACAAGCTTAATTGCATACAAATTCATGGATTGATCATAACCCACTTCAAACAAGATCATCAAATCTAAGTTTTAAGACATACCTTACGATCCCCTTGTGAAGGTGATCGTTAATTCATGTTCGGTTGTGAATTTGGGCTTCGTTTAGCCTTTCAATTTGGAGAATTTGTGAAGTTTAGGGTTTTGGCTCCATGGGAGCCTTCCCTGCTCGTTGATGAACACACACACGATGTGTGTGTGTGTGTGTGTTGTTTTCTTTTTAATAAAACAACTTTCAAGTTGTTCACTTTGGTCCCTCATGTTTCGTTTTAATTAAATAAGGCTACAACCCTTCGTTTAATACCAACGATACTAATATTCAACTAGGTTAATTATTCCTAGTTAATAATTATTTACGGGTTCACTTTTACCCCTAACGGTATTTTTACCCGTTCCTCTATATTAACCGGGTTTAAATTACCGAACCCATTTTTGGGGTGTTACAAAGAGGTTCTCAATAAGCGATTTGAAATGCCGAAAGCAATCAACCGCTTGAGAAGGACAAGTCAAATGATACATCCATGTAAATCGACTAAAATCATCAATGAGCGTAATGAAATATCAGTACCCGTCTCTAGACATAACTTGCGAGGCACCCCAAATGTCACAATGTATAATATGTAAAGTTAACGTAGAATAGGATACAACATATATAAAAGGCAATCTAGTCGATTTCGAAACACTACAAGCAGTACGATGTGTGTGTGTTGGGTTTTGTTTGTCAGATGTAAAAACGAACATCAAGATAACCCAAGCGGTAATGCCAAGTCTCATGAGAAATAGAAGTGAAAGTAGCAAGTGAATATAGCCGATGCGGACTACCACGTTTGTGGTGGAGAAACTGTCCATCAAGAGTCTGAAAAGATAGACCAAGATGAGAAAAAACGATAGCTATAGGATGATCAAACACTAAATGTGTAATCGATAGAAGGTTCCTGGCTAAGCCAGGAACCACAAGAACATGTCTAAGAGTAAGAGTAGGATCAGATAAATAAAGTAAGGCATGGCCAATGTGAGAAATAGTAAGAGCCATACCGTTGCCTACAATAACTGGCTCAGAGACAGTGTGAGAGCAGCGTCAAAGTATAAAATGGTAATCAAAAGCATTCATGGGTTTTATTGATTTTTGTACATCTGATACAACCACAACCATTTGGTTAAATACAATGAAGAAAACCAAAGAAAAGGAAAGGCTAATATTAAGGAGCCGTGAATGATGGAGAAAGATAAGGCAGTCAATTAGAGGAAAATAAGGAATAAGATCAATTCCAATACTCCCCCTCAAGTTGGAACGTGTAGGTCTCGAGTTCCCAACTTGCCTAGTAAGAATCGAAGTTGTTGAGCGCCTAATCCTTTGGTGAGAAGATCAGCAATTTGCATTTTGGTGTCGATGGAAAAGGTTTGAACTTCTTTGGAATCAATTCTTTCGCAAACGAAGTAGCAATCCATTTCAACATGCTTAGTTCGTTCGTGAAAAACCGGATTATTTGCAATGTGCCGAGCAGCTTGGTTGTCACATAATAATGGAGTTGGGCTAGCGGAAGCGACATCGAGCTCTTGTAAAAGCCACCGAACCCATAAGACTTCACTAACAGTGGATGCCATAGATCTATATTCTGCCTCTGCCGAGGAGCGGGATACAACAGATTGCTTCTTTGTTTTCCATGAAATTAGTGCTCCACCCAAAAGAAGCACATAACCGGTTCTCGATCTTCGAGTGTATGGATACCCAAGCCAGTCTGAATCACAGTACGCAGTGAGGTTGTAACCTCCTGCTCGTGGAAATAGCACACCTTGGCCAGGAGTGGCCTTCAAATAACGGAGTATCCTATGTACCGCATCCATGTGAGACTGTCGTGGGTCTGCAACGAACCGAGATAAGATGTTTACCGTGTAGGCAATGTCTGGCCTTGTGGCTTTGTAGGTAAAGAAGTCGCCCAACAATGCAACGATATCGAGTAGCATCAACTTTTGGTTCACTTTCACTTCTATCCAGCTTATGATTTTGTTCCATAGGGATAGATCTTGGTCTACAACCTTGCATCCCGCAATCATTGAGAATATCCAAGGTGTATTTTCGTTGGCTTAACACTAACCCTTCAGGAGTATGGGCAACTTCTATTCCAAGGAAATACTTTAGATTCCCAAGATCTTTGATGCTAAACCTTTTGTCAAGTTCACTTTTAGTGTGTTCTATTTTGGACGCGTCGTTACCAACGAGAATAACATCATCAACATAAATGAGGGCTGCCACGAATCTATTGCCTTGTCGGTAAGTAAACAAAGAATGGCCAGCCTTAGATTGCTTGAAAGTAAGCTCTAGTAAAGCGTTGGTGAACTTCTGGTACCAGTTTCTTGAGGCTTGTTTTAACCCAAAAATCGACTTCCTTAATCGGTACACCTTCGTTTCTCCTGCTTTGACAAAGCCTTGGGGAACTTTCATATATACTTCTTCATCCAAGTCACCATGTAAAAATGCGTTGTTAACATCGAGTTGCTGAATTAACCAGTTTCTTTTGGCTGCTACGGCTAAGAGAGTACGGACTGTGACAAGTTTGGCAACTGGAGCAAAAGTGTCATGATAATCCACACCCTCCATTTGGGTAAATCCCTTTGCCACTAGGCGTGCCTTGTACCTTTCAACATCTCCATTGGGCTTGTACTTGATTTTATAAACCCATTTCGAGTCAATGGCGTGTTTCCCATCAGGTAAATCTTCCAAAGTCCAAGTTGCATTTTCTTCTAGAACTCGTATTTCTTTCTTCATAGCTTCAATCCACCGCTTATCTTTGACAGCCTGATGGAAAATTTTTGGCTCATCGGTCGAATCGATTGCCGCTAAAAAGGCTTTGTGAGAAGCACAAAAGTTATACGATACAAAATTAGATAAGGAGTGTACCGTTGAGGACGCCTGAGTTGGTGCGGTTTGTGCATTGTCAACCGATGGGGGTAGCTTAACGATGTAGTCGTCAAGATGCTTTGGTTGTGAACGGTTTCGTTGTGGTCGACCTAGTTGGTCCTGTTCATCTGATAACTATTCCTGGGCCCGAATCGATTGGTCTGATGATTCTTCTTGGACTTCATTGTTTTGATTTTCTACTTGTGGTTGTGGACCTTCAACTGTTGGGCTTTGGTTGATACCCACATTGTCACTAGCTTCGTGGGTTCCGAGAGAGTCGTTAGGGTCCATAGTTTCATGTGAATTCTCATCTTGAGCCACATGAAAGTAAGGATCGAACGGGTCTGTTAAATTTCCTATTTCACAAGGTAAATTTTCTGTTTCACAAACCTTGTCAAAAGGAAATTTGTCTTCATGAAATCTCACATCCCTGGATATTATAATTTTCTTATTAACTATATCATAAATTTTGTAACCTTTTGTTCCTGGTGGGTACCCTAAAAACACCCCTGGTCTCCCCCTCTCCTCAAATTTGTCTCCTTTGGTTTCGGTGCTCCAATAATAAGCTAGACACCCAAAAACTCTCATAGAAGCATAGTCCGGTTTTTCATTGAAAATTACCTCGTAAAGGTGTTTTATTTTCAATAACAGTGGAGGGTAACTGGTTAATGATGTAAGCAGCAGTTAAAATGCACTCTCCCCAAAATTTCTTAGGTAAATTTGCTTCAAACCTCAAGGCTCTAGCGATATCAAGCAAATGTCTATGTTTTCTTTCGACTACCCCATTCTGTTGTGGGGTATGTGGACAAGTTGTTTCAAGCAAAATCCCTTGCTCATTGTAAAATTTTTGCATGTCATTCGAGGTGAATTCCCCACCATTGTGTAACACCTCAAAAAAAAATTTACGTCCTATAATGTGTTGACACGTGTCATAACCTTTGAATGTGTGAAAGAATACTTTCGAGGGACTAAAGTTGACAAACAATGAAACTATGTAAATATAAGGGTTCATGTAACACCCAAAAAAATGGGTTTGGTAATTTAAACCCGGTTAATATAAAGGAACGGGTAAATATACCGTGAGGGGTAAAAGTGAGCCCGTAAATGAATATCAACTAGGAAATTATGTTAAGACATTAAAGTGTGCAAATAGATGCTTAACCATATATATTTAAAACTTAATACTTGAGGGACCAAATGTGCATAAGTTGAAAGTGGAATTATGAAAGTTAAAATTCTCTAAACACAACACATACATCAGACGTATGTGTGTGTGTTCGACATTAGGAGAAGCAGGAAGAACAAAACCCTAAATACTACTAATCCACCAAATTAGAAGAGAAATGGAAGTGTAAATTGATGCATGTATCCAGATTTACGATCCTCTAAGTGTGCTCAACATCAAGTAAGTTGAATTTTAAGCTTTAGTGATGTTTAATGATATGGGTTATGTGTAATCCATGGATGTATTGCGAAATTAAGCATGAATGTTAGTTAATTTCAACATAAGGAAGTTGTAATGTGCTTGATTTTGACTATATCGATGGTTTGATAAGAAACCCATTTGAAATTGTGATGATATGACTAGTGATGATGATGTATGTGTTAATTCTTGATATAGTTTGATGAGTAAGGTTAATATATATGCATAATGATGTTATAATAATCTGAATGTTTGAAGAATTCATGTGTTTGTGATGTTTTGCCATGATTTTAGAAAAGATTTTGTAGAGATGTGCTTAATAGGCTTGTACATTTCGCTAGATAAGTAGTATGCACAAAAGGTGTTCGATGAAATGCTTGAGCTGAATTGATTATGTATGAATATGAAGAATTTTAGATTTAAAAGATCTAATAATGGCGTGGAATATGAATATGAGTAATGAACGTTAGAGTGAATGATGTGAATGCGTGTAAATGATGTATAATGTAAAAACTAAATGCAAATGTGATACACCCTTTAGGGTTGAAGAAAGGAGGAGAATCAAGTCAAGCGAAAACATTAGGAGCGCACGACTCCGGTAAGTTCTTATGAACTTCGTTTACTCTACTAGTAGGTTTATGAATGATATTTATGATAATATGAATTCGCACAATTTTCCGTTGTAGATTAAAATTGATTAGATGCAAGAAATTATACTTGAAGAAGGTTTTAAAATTGATGTGTAGCGAATATGAACCAACCCATCTAAATGGGTTGAAATGATTAGTGGAATGATTCTCATAATGTTTATATATTGACTTGTTCATAACGGGTCAAATAATGTAAGTGAACTCCGAACTTACCCTTTTGTTTGGTAATGTAATTATGATATATGGTAATTATTGAATGTAAGATAAGAAGATAGGTATCGATGTTATTACTAAGTTAAGTTTTAGTTGAAATGGGTCGGAAGTGGTTAAGAAAGAAATTCGATTAAGTTTGGGTAAGAAAGGGAACTTACATAATGAATTATGCATAAACATGAAATTAAGGAGTTATATATGTAGGATGTAAATTGTAAGTGCGGGTGTGAATAGAAAATGAATACATGCTTGAGAGAGGTATTTAATTATATGCTTGAATGAATAGGACGAGTTATGCGTATTTGAGGACACGTCCATATGAAAGGAAGCTAATGATACTAACCGTTTTTCTATTGAGAATTAATGTGAAGCATAGGCAGGTTAACAATGGAAGTAAAGGTTGACTCTGCAATCCGATGCGAGTGATCGAATGGATGGATGAAGGAGCTAGTATAAGAGAAAGCATGATATGTGGACGCTTTATTATGCATGTGTTAATATTTTGTATTATGTCACCGGTTACTAATGATGAGATTGAATGTGGTGACTGCAGGTTGTACAGGGTTTTGGATGTTTCATCAAGAATTGTACGCGGTTGAAGATCGAGTCAAGACATGGATTGTACGTGGGTGTGTATGTAGTCACTTAATTCGATATATGTATGTTAGTTGTTAGTCAAATTTTAGAAAGGGATTTATGTATTTAAGTGAAAGAAAGAATATCATTAAAGAAATTTTAATTATGTGTCTTCCGCTGCGAATCTTGGGTTAAAACGTGTTAGGGCGTTACAGTTCAAAGTGTCAACAATGAATAAACATACATTACATTAACCCTACATGATGCTCGTACCTTCAAACGAATAAATCATGGATCATACGAAGCTAAATATGAAAGAAAGTAAGAGATTACAAACTACAGGGGTTAAATGTGTCAACATGTTTAAGATATACCTCTGAGTGACCTTTTAGCAAACCCGAAGCTTTGTAACGATTAAATATGCTCACTAGAATGTGTGATAAAAATTTCACCAAGTTTCGTTATCGTATGAGAAAGTTATGATAAAATTCGTGTGCGAGGGGTTAGAAGCGTCAACATGGAAATTTAGGACTTTTCGGGTAAACACAAAGTGGCCAAGGACTTCACAAAGTGGGTATAACTCTTAAAGCCCCTATATGTCAATTTAAAAGTCTCATAATGCAAGAAACAATGAGAAAGCGACCTTTCGGGGGACCAAGGACCAAAAATGCAATAAAAGAAAGATTGGTAACCTGAATCGGAGGCCCAAGCGGGCCGTGTAAGACTTAACAGATCTTTACGCGGGCCGCGTGACAGGTACCAGCGGCAGAAACATGACAGGTGCCTGTTTCAGCCTTGTAACCGACTTAGATCGATTGTTTTGCATACCATGGGCTGCCTAAGATGGTTTTTAGCTTTAGGGGACACTTGTTTACATCAGGGGATCATCCTAGGCATGCATGGCACCATCTTGAGCAACCGTGAAAACTATATAAAGCTCCATTATTTTGCAACTTTGATCATACCATCACAACTTCAACTTCTGATCATTTCTGGAGCATAAGGACCATCCTCAAGCATCATAAATCGTTCATTAGACACTTGTAAGTATGTTTAACCCTTCTTAATTAAGTCTTGCTTAGTTATTAGCCTAGAAGTCAAACCGTCGTAATTACGGTTTGACTTAACGATTAATCGCTAACGGTCCAGCGATTAGGCAAACTTAAGGTAGTTATAAGTTGGTAATTATGTGGGCTTTAAACCCTTAAAAGGGCACCCACTGATACCCGTTCTAACTAGGTCGTTTGTCGAGTCAAAGAGGATTAGAAAAAGTCAACAGAAATGTAAACTTTGATTTAACGCATAATTAACGATGTAAAAGGCGTGTAACCTATTTTATCATTCATATAACCTGATGATAAGTATAAGAACTTGTCTAAGCTTGTTTGATTCGACAACTTTCTGTTTAAGATCGATTCGGAACCGAAAGGCGCATAGTTTGACTTTCTGCTTTGACTTCGGTTCTGACCCGGTTTTGATAGGTTTAGACAAGCCTTAAGGTTCCATTAGGACCTTGTTACATGATTGTATAATCCTCTGCGTTTATACCACTTAAATCCTTAATTGTCCGACGTTTCCGTTAAGTGCTTAAATATGGACCATAATGCCCCTATGACCATAAAACGAGAATTTTGGAAATATGAAAGTACAATAATCTTTGTTACTGATTATTAAACATGTCCCTAAATTTTCACATCAGTTGGAGGTCTAGATTAGGAGTTATGCTTAATGACGAAATTAGAACGCTTCTTAGTAATTAAACGGCGTCATTAGCGTAAAGCCTATCTAAACCCAATTTTTTACACCAAACCTTTTACCCACTGATGTAATATAATATTTTGGGATTTTTGAAGATTTTTAATTATTTTTAAACTGATCATAAGCTAGGATTACCGCCTTGATTCGGTAAATACCGAATATACCCTTTTAGGCCATAAAATGAGTTTTACAAATCCTTTTGATACCAATCCAATTGCTACTGATTTTAAATAATAAATGAAGTGTTTTGAACCTGTTTAACTGATCAGAAAACTCAGAATCCTATTTTAACCCGTACATCGCTTAAAACGGCTTTATACGCGTATTAAACGCATAGTTTGAGTTTAAAACCATTTTGTCCCATAAGACTTATTACCAACTGAGGTAACCTGTTAAAATAAACTATCTTACTGAATTATTCAGACCCGGATCACAGAAGCTTAATCGATTCCTTTTATAATCTTTAAAATGACCAAAATACCCCTACGGGGCTTAATATGAGATTAAACTCGTTTTGGGCATAATGGAAGGTATCCTACTGATATCACAACATATTTAAGGCATGTTAACTTAGGGAACCTGTTTAGGACTCTTATGGTTACCCGTTACGCTTCGTGCGCGTTCGGTTCGGTTTATGTAACTAGTTTACATAAATTAGCCGAAACGGGTCAAACCTTATCAGTTTAATCTCAAATTCCAGAATGTGTTTAGTTTACCCATATTAAACAAGTCTTCAAACTTGTCGGGTCTAAATCACATTCTATTCCGGTCTTCGCTTAATCATACGTTCGAACCGTATATTCCTTTAAAAACTAACCGGTCTAAGTTTAGACTTAATCAAAGACCCGTTAGGATTCTAATAGGTTATTATAAACCTTCGTTCCAGAATAGGAGACCCGGTAAAAGATACTTGCACTCGCTGATTGTGATTTATACTTGCTCAAGTAAATACTTTTAACTTATTTTCCCTATACGGGCTTGGGGTACGGTATATAAAATACCGCTTGGTCGGGCATTGAATCTTTAATTGTATGATGGTTAAAGTATTGAGATGTCTCGTTTAAATTGTTTTGTTTGCTTAAAGCCTTTGGGGGGTTAATGACCATGTCCCGGATATCCCTGGCATCATTTTACGAAATGGCCACGACCTAAGCACGGGGCGTAGGCGTATGCCCGTCGGTGTCTCATTTAAATAATGTGGTGTGTCTATTGATCTTTAACCCGGATCGAACCGGGCTACTGAACGCATAAGAAACATGTAAATCCTTTACAAGAATTATATTCAAATAATTATCCCAAGTTATAAAATATTATTTGTGCTTTGTGCCTTAAATTCTTTTTCTTAAACTCTTTTCAAAATGAGTCGGTTGATTGTATTTACCAGTGTAAACTGACGTATTTTCTCAAAAAGGTTAAGTGCAGGTACTACGCGTAATAGGCTGGCTTTTCTCCTAGCATCCACAATAAGTCTCGCAAGCTTGGATGTCATAGACTGTTGAACATTGTTTCCTTCTTTTATTTTGATCTACCTGTGGATTTATATTCGACTACTTGTGATACTTAATATTACAATATTGTTTGGTTGAAATGGATCTATACTTTGCTTCCGCTGTGCATTTAAATATTGTGTTGTTTGACTAATATGTTACCAACCACGTCACGATACTCCCCTACCGGGCCCACCGGTGACACGTGGAAAGCGGGGTGTGACACATTGTCACTTCGAATCCTTTTGACTGATTTTCCGAATTGGGTTTTTATTAGTTTGCGAAAATATATTAAGTAATGACTAGGTTCATGCTTAAATTTTAATAAAAAAACCCAAGTAGCTCTACTGAAATCATCAACTATGGTTAGAAAATAACTTGCCCCTGAAAAAGATGGGAATCGGTATTTTCCCCAAATATCACAACGCAGAAGTTCAAAACAATCCTTGGTTTTAATATTACTGCTTGTAAAAGGGTGTCTAGTATGTTTTGCTTTAGAGCAAGAATCACATACTTCATTAAAGGAACGATTGCCAAGAAAGTCTATGTAAGTAAGTTTGTTACCGGAAGCATGACCCAATCTCTTATGCCAAACATCCATTTTTGTAGTCATAACTTTCTTTTCTCTTCTGAGCATCCCCATTCAGTATAGACCATTTTTCACTCCCGCACACCAATCAAGCTCCTCGTGTGAAGTTTCTGCATTACACAAAAATCAGGAAAAAATGTTATGGCCGATTGCAGGTCTTTACTTAATCTCCTGACCGATAAAAGATTACAAGTAAAGTTAGGGATGTGTAAAACCCCTTTAATTTTGGTTCCTCCTGGTAAAACACATTCCCCTCTCCCTTCAACAGGTATGGCATTCCCATTAGGAATTACAACAAAGGATTCAAAATATCTTTTCATTTTGTTCTCAAGAATGTCTGCAATATACGTGATGTGATCGGTGGAACCCGAGTCCATAATCCAATCATCATCAACTTCATCTTTACTAGTTAGGTCTGGAATCCTGCTGGACTCAGACTCGATGCAGGCTGCCTTCGGTTTTAGTCCACCTCGCTTTCAATTTCCCGGCCACCAAACCGGATAACCTTTCCATTTGAAACACCCGTCATATGAATGCCCATCCTTCCCGCAGAACGTACAGTGCTCGAGTATATCAACTTGTCCGGCATAATTTTGGATCAATTTATGCGGCCTTTGGCTCAGGGTTCCTTCACGACTCACTGGAACAGAAGATTTGAAGGATGGCGCCTCCATCAGATTTCTTGTCAACTGATAGGCTATTGGTCAGCTAGGGTTTGGTGAGTATGATTAATCCCGCTCTGATACCATATAAAATGGTAATCAAAAGCATTCATGGGTTTTATTGATTTTTGTACATCTGATACAGCCACAACTATTTGGTTAAATACAATGAAGAAAACCAAAGAAAAGGAAAGGCTAAGATTAAGGATCCGTGAATGATGGAGAAAGATAAGGCAATCAATTAGAGGAAATAAGGAATAAGATCAATTCCAATACAAAGACAATAGAAAAATCAGCAGTCATATGCGCAGTGGCACCAGAGTCAGGTATCCAAGAATCTAAAAGACGTTTATGGTGTGAATTTCTGAATGAATCATTAACCCAATATTAACATCCCTTATATAGGGGAAAATACAATAATCTCTGACCACTATTCTAGGAAACTAGATAAACAGCAATATTGCAAATATTCTAACTAATCACAAAATTATCTCTAAGATAATCAGAATAATTATCGCTAAGATACCCCCGCAGTTTGAGCGGGAGGAGGACAGACGCTCAAGCTAGAACGAAACGACTGAAACATCTGTCTTGATAAGCCCTTTGTGAATATATCTGCATACTGAAGTGAAGACGGTACATGGATAACTCGGATATGGCCCACTCGAACTTTATCGCGAACAAAATGAATATCGATTTCAATATGCTTGGTTCGCTGGTGTTGGACCGGATTGTTGGACAAGTAAACAGCAGAAACATTATCACAATAGACCACAGAAGCTTGCCGTAAAGGAGTATGCAGTTCAAGTAACAAGTTCCGTATCCATGTCGCTTCAGCTACGGCATTAGCAACCCCTCTATACTCTGCTTCGGCACTAGATCTAGAAACTGTAGGCTGACACTTTGAGGACCATGAAATTATATTATCTCCAAGAAATACACAATAACCCGATGTAGAACGGCGCGAGTCAGGACACCCACCCCAATCGGCATCCGAATAAGCTACTAATATGTGTTGAGAGGACTTAACGATACGAATTCCATAATCAAGTGTGCCTTGAACATACCGGATAATTCTTTTCATAAAAGCAAAATGAGAATCCCTTGGCTCATGCATGAATAGGCAAACTTGTTGTACGGCGTAGGCAATATCAGGCCGGGTGAATGTTAGGTATTGTAAAGCACCAGCGAGACTCCGGTATAGAGTCGGATCAGCAAATAAATTTCCAGCAGTTGAACTTAGTTTTGCGGATAAATCAACTGGTGTTGAGCAAGGTTTGCATGAGGACATAGAAGCACGGGCAATGATATCTTTTGCATATTGACTTTGAGACAAAAAAATACCCTGCGAATGCTGAGTAACCTTAATCCCCAGAAAATGATGAAGACGACCCAAATCAGTCATAGCAAACTCTCATGAGAGCGTTTGAATGATATCATTCAGAAGAGTATCATTTGAGGCCGTTAGAACAATGTCATCGACATATAACAATAAATAGGCAACATTAGAAGCATCCCGCTTATAAATGAACAATGAATTATCACACGCACTACTTCGAAAACCATGAGAAGTAATATAGGTAGCAAATCGGGTATACCAAGCTCTAGGTGCCTGTTTAAGCCCATACAAAGATTTCTTCAAATGGCACACATGATTAGGGAACCGCCTATCAACAAACCCTGGCGGTTGATGCATAAACACCGTTTCATGTAAATCCCCATGTAAAAAATGCGTTCTTGACATCTAATTGATGAATTGGCCAAGATCACGAAACCGCTAAAGAAAGAACAGTCTGAATAGTTGCCGGTTTAACAACCGGGCTGAAAGTATCCTCACAATCAATACCAACTGTCTGTGAATTCCCATTGACCACCAACCGCGCCTTGTGCCGTTCTAAAGACCCGTCGGACTTAAATTTATGGCGAAAAAGCCACATGCATCGTATGACAGGGCGATCCATTGGACGAGGAACCAGCTCCCAAGTTGCATTTTCCTGTAGTGCGGTAAACTCAGTTTGCATAGCATTTGACCAATTCGGATCGGCAAGGGCCTTTGAGTAGGAGGTTGGTATGGGTGAGAGGTGGGTCATGTTAAAGGCAGAATGGGAGGTGGAGGCTGTTGTGCGGGATTTGGAACGGGTGGTCATGGGATGCAAATTTGAGGAGGTTGGTGGGACAGGTTAGGTGGCTGGGTTGGGTGTTGGATGACTGGTTGTGGGAGGTGGGGCAGACAGTTGGGCAGTGGGCGGTTTCGGACGGCGAGAATAAGTGAACGTGAAAGGTGCAGTGACAGAGGGTCGTGGCATCGGAGGCTGGAAATTAAAACCCAAGGGGATGGGATCGTCTAGGAAGGAGTAGGTAGTAGGTTTTTGGGGAATTGTATAAGGAAATGTGTGTTCATCGAAGGTGACATGCCGGGAGATGTGAACCTTGCCGGTAGTAGGATCAAAACATCGGTACCCTCGGAAATCTGGTGGATACCCGAGAAAAATGCAACTTACCGACCGCGGATAGAGTTTGTGAGGTTGGGTGGCTGAGGTGTTAGGGTAGCAAGCACAACCAAAGACGCGTAAATGTTCATACTCGGGGTGTCGTAGGTAAAGGGCAAAGGTGGGAGTGTAAAAGTTGAGACGTTTAGTGGGTAAAATGTTATGTAGATAAACGGCCGTGTGGAGAGCTTCCACCCAAAAAATAGGCGGAAGGTTAGCGTGAATAAGAAGGGCACGAATGATATCGTTTAAACGGCGAATCATACGTTCCGCTCTGCCATTTTGGGAGGAGGTTTGAGGACATGAAAAACGAAATAAGAGTCCATGTTGGGATGCAAAAGATTTAAATGCATGGTTGTCAAATTCGCCTCCCAAGTCACATTGAAATGTTTTGATTTTACGTTGAAACTGGGTTGAAATGAGTTGGTAAAATTTGGCAAAGGTGGGGAAAGTTTCAGATTTATATTTGAGAGGGTAAATCCACACAAAATTAGAAAAGTTGTCAACAAGAACCATATAATATTTATAGCCGGATTTACTAGTGATCGGGGATGTCCATAAGTCGCAATGAATAATGTCAAACGGAGCAAAGGTAAATGAATTCGATGAATAAAAAGGTAACCGTTTACTATTTGAAAGTTGACATGAATTGCAAACATGAGACAAACTGTCTTTATTACATGAAAAATTAAAATTACGACTTAAAATAGCTAAAATTTGGGCGCCGGGGTGCCCGAGCCGGTCATGCCATGGAAGAGAAGGAGAAGCAAGGAAACAAGCTTGAGGCGGAAGTTGTGGCGGAGTGAATGGATAGAGATCCCCGGTGCTATTGTGGCGAGAAAGCGTCCTTTTAGTTTTGAGGTCCTTCAAAGAAAAACCAAAAGGGTCAAATTCAACAGATACATTATTGTCACGAGTAAAACGACGGACGGATATTAGGTTTTTGATGATTTGAGGGCTGTAAAGTATGTTTGGTAAAATATAAGTACGGTTTGGTAATGGGTGAAAACCAGTGCCAGATCCGAGAATTGGTAGATAGCTGCCATTGCCTACCAAAATATTACCGCGTACAGGAGATGAACTTGGAATTAAAATTTTACCTGGATCCTGACTGAGATGAGATCCAGCTCCAGTGTCCATAATATCCATGTTCCATGACGAGTTGGGCTGATTAACCTGCATGTGAGCAAAGGCGGCACTTAAATCAGAAGGGCTCAAAGCATTGTACCCGCTATATTGCTACTGTGTATAGACCGGATGGGTTGTGGGGTCAGCCACCCTGCCGAACTGGGCCTGAGGGAAAGCAGCAAAGTGGGCCTGTGGAGATGGAGTACTCGGCTGGGTATTGTTGGGCCGCCAAGAATTTTGGGTCGGGTATGGGCATGAAGGAGTAGTCCACCAGGCCCAATTCGGATAAGGGGGATGTTGATTGGCCCATTGAGAAAATTGTTGTCTTCCACCTCCTCTGCCTCTGCCACCTCGTTTATTCCAGGAACCCCGGCCCCTGCCCCGCCCACGAGACGTGAATGAGTTGGGGTCAGGTGAGTTATTATGGTTGGCACTGCTGTGATTGTTGCTGGATGGAGTTTGAGACGGCACAACAGGGGCTGCAAGAACTGTTGTGGTTGCACCTTTGCGAGCTTCGATCCGGAGGACTTCGTCATGGAGCATAGTGAGGGCTTGATCCCAGTCGACACCATTTTGATTAATTAAGGAGGCTGTGGTGTTGTATTCTTCTGGAAGACCACGAACCAATTGTAGGACTAAACGCGATTCAGAAACTGGTTGATCAACATCCGCAAGTTGATTTGATAGTTCGGTCAGTCGCTGACAATAATCTTCAACGGAAGAGCAAGCGTTGAGGGTGAGGTTGCAGAATTTTGTTTCGAGGGCGGCGGCTAGTGCCTTTTTGTTACTGAGAAAAAATTTCTCAAGCTTTGTCCAAGCCGCGTGTGCCGTGGTTTTGGTGTCTAAGATACGACTCAACAAATCGTCAGAGACGGTACTGTAAATCCACTGGAGGACAAGAGCATCAAGCTCCTTCCAGACTTCAAGTTCTGACGAGGCATCTGCGGGAGCGGGTGTGCCATCGATGTGGTTATGGACTTTGTAGGCAACCGCATGTAGTCGAAACAGTTTGACCCAGGAAGAGTAAGTAACTTTGGTTCCGTCCAAGGTGCGGATTTTTGTCTGAATATTTGTAACTGAATATGCAGGATGCAGTGAGTTCGGTTTGGATGATGACGAGGCAGTATCATCTTTTGGCATGATGATCAGCCGGACTTATAATCGGAAAAGAAAAGTGACCGGAAAAAAAAGGAAGAAGAAGGGGTATTCAGAACCGTGGCTCTGATACCATAAAAGACGTTTATGGTGTGAATTTCTGAATGAATCATTAACCCAATATTAACATCCCTTATATAGGGGAAAATACAATGATCTCTGACCACTATTCTAGGAAACTAGATAAACAGCAATATTACAAATATTCTAACTAATCACAAAATTATCTCTAAGATAATCAGAATAATTATCGCTAAGAGAATCAACCTTTTCACAAATGTTGGATAAGCCTGCAGTAAGCCCAAAATGAGAAAAATCTTAACTATAATTGGGCTAAATAATTTGTGTGTTGGCCTGTGATGACACAAGGGTTTGATGTTTTGAAGTGAAAGAATTTTGTGATAAGTTTGGGCATGAGCCCAATAAAGATGACTGTCCAAATATTCTATGATCCACATTTTCTTCAACCACGATTTCAAGAACTTCATCTTCAGATGACAAAACCCTAGAATCTTCTTGCCAAGATCCACTGCCGTAAACCATCTCATAGCCATCACAATTCCTCCATTGACTACCAAACGATGTATTAGATTGCTCATCTACTTGTTCAACATGATGTGCGTTTGTCGTCAACGGAATCTGAACAATTCCGTCGACCGGAATCTGAACCCATGATTATATAGCGACGTTGAAACTGGGCGTAAAATGTGGCAAACAACATTTGGTAAAGTCCAGCGTTTCATTTAGCCGGTTTTATTACATAAATAAATATGTAACTTGGTGTAAACCCATGATTAAATATGTTTAGATTTTACATTACAATAAACAAATGCTAGAAAATGGGAGAAAATGAGAATATTTTTACAAAGTGTAATATGTAATTTTCTCAAACTTTTGCGGGTTTGTTAGTAAGGGTTTTACAACGAAACATACCACATCTAAATTAAGAAGAATGAGATATCGATACTCGAATTTGGAACCCCCAGAATTACGGTTTAAAAACTATTTGACAATAAGTAAATCTAACATTTCAAACTTTTTTATAAAAAAAAAACTATATTTTCTATTCATTATTTATTTTATTTTATTTTTTGAAAAATGCAGGAAAAAAAATTCCAATACATTTTTAAAGTTAAAAACATAAAACAGAGCATGTCTACTCCAAAATAGTCATCGTCCTCATCGCCGTTTTGGTAATGTTCATATTAGACTATGGTCCCCTAGGGTTTATTATTGTTTTTATTTTTCAGTCTAAGTTTCTAGTTCCATCCGTTACGACTGCGGGGCTCAGTTAGACTATGGGTCCCCGAGGGAGTATTAGACTATGGGCCTATAGGCTCAGTTAGATTTCTAGGGTTACTCGTAATCTCTATATATTGTAACCTACCCATTCAATAATAATATGGTGTAATAGTTCAGTCGTCGTTAACGTTGTTCCATATGATAGTGATATTGTAGTCCATTTAAGGTTTTGGGCCATTTAACTTTTGTTAAATAACATGGACTTTCAAGAAGAAATTATCTACACTACTTATTTTGCAAAAGTGTTAACCAAGAATTATTACTTTTATTAGAAAGAACTTTTGACTATATCATATTCGTTTAATTAGCATTTATATGTTTTTGATCTCCTTCATATCATATATAGACAACTGGAATATCTTATTTTGTATGTATTTAAAAAATATATGTTAATTATATATAAAAAAAAATTGTCTAAATCTTAACATCATGAACTAGGGGTTGTGCACTGAAGAAACACGGAAATAATTATGGGACTAATCAGTTTGGTTTATGTTCCTACCATAATGGTTAATCTTCTAATGGCTTTCTGAGCTTCGTAATGATCGTCTAATCCTGCAAAACAGAACACCGTTACTCGTTAAGAGGGGAATATGGGGGTTTCCCTCTTAACCGGGCTCCGGCGTGAGAATAAGCGACTGCTTTGGGGAGATAATTGAGTTTTAAGAGTGAGAGTAGAGGGAATGGAATGTTTAACCTGTGAAGTGAGGTCTCTATTTATAGCCGGAGAGGTGTAAGAGGATATGGGCTGATGGGCCTTAGGCCTGAAGGCGACAACATAGAGAATATGCTCCTTGTCTCACTGGTGTCGACCGTTAGTGGCTTCTAGGAGCTTTCTGGAGTTGGCGCAACGTGATTGGAGCCACGTGTCACTGTTGTCGGCCTGGCCGCCTCTCTGCCATCAGCAGGTAAGTGGAGATCGTGGGGCAGTTGTCTCTGCCCTGTGATTGGTGCCATGTAGGCGTCCTTAAGTACTTTTTGTCTCCAGCATGTCAGACGATCGTGGATCACGATTGAGCAGGGCCAGAAGGACGCTGATTGGCTCTTTTCTCTTGCCACTTGTACCTTGTGTACTATCTGAAACAGCCTTGCGTTGCTGCCCTGCGCGATTCTTGCTGGGCACGTAACTATCTCGCGCAGGGTTTGGATGACCGAGTGCTCTTTTCAGAATGCTAAGTGTTGTAATTGGAGTTTCCTATTGTCGAGGCCTCGCGCCGGTTGAAATAGAATGTGCTGTAACCCGCGCGAGGTCGCCAATAAGAAATTTGTTGAATAAGGAGTATGGTCTCACGCGCACACTTGATGAAGGTTTGCGCTGCCTTTTTGGGACCATACCCCTTTAAGTCCCCCCAGTCCAGTGCTGCACCATGCGCAAGGCAAGTGGTTGGAGTTCTGGACTTAGAAAAAGAGGTAGAGAATGCTTGCTTTTTGTTTTGTTAGGCGCGCGCGTACAAACGTTTGTCGGTTGTTACGGCGCGACTACATGTCTGGCAGCTGATGCTGTTTTGTTGGGTGTTGATAACGCGCGGAAGTCTTATGTAACCATGCATTTTGTGCGCGTTGGGCAGCTTCTTCATTAAGTTTTTGGAAATTTGGGCGGGAAATTCCTCGAAATTTGAATTCTGACGGTTTGGTTAGATTGTCGTTGATGTTGACGTTTGAGTTGACCGCTGACACGGTTGTCATCATGTTGTCTCTGACGGTTCCACTTTCCGTCAGGAGAGTGAGGTCCACGCGCGCGTGGTAACCGGCACTCCGGGTTTAACGCCTTACGTGGCGTCCTCTGATTGGTCACGTACGCGGCGAATTCGGCACGTTTACCCATCGCATTAAATGCGATGGGTATATATATCCGAAGAGATGGAGATAACCCTCACGTTTCCTGCTGTTTTTATCCTTTTCTCTTTACTCACCTTCTTCGAATCTTCAAGTCTACAAGTTGCCTGTAGCAGATCTTCAAGAATTTTCTTCATATCTTCAAGTTATTTCTTGAATATTCAAGGTTTTATCGACGAATATTCATGGCTGAAGAACATCGTGAAGACGTTTCCGGTGAAGAAGGTCCTGTTCCCATTCTTCGGTGGGATTTGGGTCTTTTTGAGCAGATAGTACGGGGTTTCCGGTTCCCACCGGAATGGGATGCCAAGTACCCCGGTCAGAATCAGACGGCCGCCGACGCACCACCGGGGTATATCACATTGTTTGAAGACTTCTTTCATCAAGGCAACTTCCGGTTGCCGGCGACGAACTTCATGGCCCACAATCTTCAGTTTTATGGGTTCCATATTTCACAGATGAGTCCACCGGGTATGGTGAGAGTTCGACATTTCGAGTTTTTATGTCGATCTCATGATATCGAGCCGACGGTTGAGAGGTTTAGGGCATTCTACCAGCTTATCCGGAATATGGGGTTCTTCTCGTTCGCCAGTCGAGGGGCTGCGAAGAAGATACTCTTGAACCCTCCTAAGAGTTTCCATGACTGGAAACCAAAATTCTTTTATATTCGCGAGGAGGTGATCCCGATCGCTATGACTTTCCGTGCATGGTCTGAACCAATTTTGAAGGAAGACCTGGCGATCCCTAAGAATGAGGCTTGGTATCAGAAGCTTACTGCCACCCCAAACCGAGTGTTTGGTGAGAACGTCTTGGTAGCGGCGCGGATGAGTGATCAGTGGTCGGCAGATAGCGAAGACGTTCCAGTTTTGATGTTCAACGATAGAGGTTAGTAATTTTCTTAGCTTCTTTGATTTCTTGTTTCGTAACTCGTGTTTATTTATGTAATTTGTCGTGTAGAGGCGCATCTGTATCAAGCTGTCTTCCCCACCTTTGGTGGGTCCATGAGCGTGCGCCCATTGAAGGCTCGAGAAGAGTACTGGTATAACCAGATTAAGGGTCATTTTATGTACCCAGTTGCTGATGCTTTCGCCGATCCGCCTACTGCGACCGAAGGTGCGCATATACCTAACCCTCGACCTTTGCGCGCTTTGACTTTTGCTGGGAAAGAGATTGTTTATCTTTCCAGCGAGGAGTCTGTTGGATCTTCCAATGGGGAGTTAAGTTCCTGGTCTACCATCTTTGCAGGTGTGCTACGCGATTTGTGTCACACCCCAACCGATGGCGGAATCATCGGGGCATGGCACTGAGCGAAACAGATTGTCCAGAAGTTTCCATAACAACTATCATTACCATTCAATTTAAATTAACATGTCCCATACCATGTCTCAAACAGTAACCAAATTATTACAGACATAAATCCAGGCAAATATTCTGTTCCGACAACTCAGATTCAACATAAATAGTTTATTTATTGGTTTCTAGGACCTCCATTCCTAGCTTCAATTTCATCACAGCACAGAAAGCATGTAAACTTCCTAAGCACCTGTCACATACGTTAAAATAAAGTCAATACATAAAATGTAAAGGTGAGCATACAAGTTTGATATTAGCATATAGAGTTCGAATTCGTTTACGCATAACCAGCACGTACACATAGTGAAATGAAGCACGTTAGTTATCGACACAGATCCATCGATACCAGTAACTGCGGGTTGACTGCCCGAGGCAGTTCGCAATACATGATTACCACCGTAATCCATGCAAGTAAAAGATCCTTAACAACCCCCGTGTGAACGGGTGCTGAGTCCAAACTATAGTACTATCGTTGCTAAGGCAGGTAGACAACATTCCATGTGTAATCATAACAAACAAGCATTCATAAGCCACGTATAACATGCATTAACGGTTAGCGTTCAAATAGTTGAGTAGTGTGATAGTTGTAGTTTGAATATTCGTAACGTATGTAACACCCAAAAGTGCTTAAAGCAAAAAGGGATCGAGTATACTCACAGCGATTTATGGATTGAAGGGAGCGCTTAGCGAGTACGGTTAGCCTGAATAGATTCGATAGCATAACGATAAGTGAAACGTAAAACAGGAAACAAGCGTGGGAGAGTCGGACAGCTGGTCGATCGGACTGTAGTTCGATCGGACGGCTGACCGTTCGGCTGACAGTCTGCTCGGAAGGCTGTCCGGTCGGTCGGTAGGCCGATCGGATGGCTGTTCGAGTGGATTGTTCCTTCCTTTGAGAAGGATGTGTTTGTGGATGATGGTTTGACTTTTGAAGTTTTCGTTGTAGCATTTGAAAACATTGGAGTACCTTTGCCTTTCAGGTCGGTCGATCGGACGGCTGTTCGATCGGCCGGCATCCCGATCGGTTAGGTATTCAAATGAATTACAAGGTTTAGTCTTTGGATCGGACAGGTGTTCGATCGGACAACAGGTCAACTTAGTCAAAGACTTTAATGAAATGTAAAGTATGGTGCGGTGGATCGGATAGTTGGTCGATCAGATAGCACAACTGCTGTTCGATTGGACAACAGGGTATCACCTGATCGGACGGCTGTTCGATCGGGTGGCACTTCTGGTGCATTGAACATGTTGAAAATTGGTTAAGTATTGAAGCATAGTATTTCATGATTCGAAGAGTAATCCGATTGGACAGTAGTTCGATCGAACAACAATTCGTTCAATACTAGTCTTCCAGTAAGTTGATTGTGTGGGACCATGTGCTAGCCGATCGGCTGGCCAGTCGATCGGCTGACTCTCCGATCGGCTGGCTGTCCGTTCGGACAGCAGTCCGATCGGTCAGCATCCTGACCTGATCAGCCTTTTGTCTAACACTTGGTTGTTCTGTTTGTTTGTCGTTTTATCGAGGTATTTTGACAGCGAGTAAAACCATAGATGCCTCGCCCTTACTTGGTTTCCCGGGTCGGACAGGAATCACCCAAATCCGGTCGGTGGTCTGTTCGGAACGAAGTTTAACATTTAACCCGAAGTCGGTTAACCTTGTGGATAGAATCTGGATCTTGAGCCGTACAACCACCGAAGTGATTTGTAACCCGACTCAGGCCCCGTTTCTACCGGTTCGAAGTTATTGAGTGACAAAGAGTTGAAGGAAAGTTGGAAAATCCATCTTCCAATCCTTGTCACCGTATATATGTTCAGATCTACGAAAGATCTTTGTTTGTTTATGTGGAAATCGGCTAGATCCAAGTCATTCTTGGTGGATTGAGGCCAAAACATGAAGTTCTTTAAGAACCTATGATGACATCATCCTAGAACACTTGAATCTTGATGATTTCACGGTTAAAAGTTAAGATTTGAAAGATAGAAAGGTGTAGGAGTGTGTATAGATCAAGAAAGTACAAGATTTAGGACGAAAACTTACCGGAATCTAGAGAAATCTGCGAAAAGGTGGGTTGAGCGTGCTGGTCGAACAGAGGTTTCCAAAAGTGGAAAAGGATGACAATGACAGGGGTATTTATAGGATGACAAAAGAGGAAAGGGCTGGCCGATCGGTCAGGCAGCACGATCGGACAGCAGTCCGTTCGGCTGGCTGTTCGATCGGCTGGGAGCCTGATCGATCAGTCGCACCTTTTGAGTGTTTCGCGCGACGATTTTTGATATTTCGATTTCGATTGCGAGCGGTTCGGTACGATAGGGTTTCCTAGTCAAATTACTTTCAGTCCCAAACACTCATACCTCGCGTAATCTATTTTCCACCATCTATCATCGTTCGTTGACGACTTGAGTTCTATTGTATTTCGAGTTAGATTTCGAGTTTCGATTGAGTTCGCTTGATTATCACAACACAACATAAATAAACATGCACAGGTAACACGTAAGGCACACACACATGTATAATAACAAGTAAAAATACGTAGCTCGAGTTGCGAATTGACGTCGATTCGATTAGCATAGCTTGATTATTGATTTGTTATCTTTATCGCATTGTTACTTCCTATAATTCATAGTCGTAGGTCGATTGATTAACGATTAGCACACATCGATTATTGCATTAACGACACTTACTCCAGATAATACAAATAAAATAAAGAAATTTCTATAAGTCAAGTTGCGCAAAATCGGTCGTTGACTTAGACCTTGACTTTGACTTTCACTTATGAAAACACGGGGTGTTACAATTTGGGTATCGACCCCGAAGAGAAGAAGAAAAAACCTTCCAGGAAGAAGAAAGTGATCAACCTTGAGCCTGAAGTGGTAAGCAAGAAAGGCGGGAGTAGTCGCGCAGCTTCTGGTGCTGCTGATAAAGGTACTCTTCGCCTTCGTCAGAGTAACTTGAGAGATTACGTGATAATCAGTGACTCACTTGAAGGTTTGTCGCATATAGGCGAGAAAAAGACTGGAGCTGGTGGCTCAAAGAGTTCAGGTAGCGCGGGTTCTCGCAACCCAGATGCTGGCGTGACTCCGCCCTCTGTTGCGCACGTTGAAGAAGAGGAGGAAGAAGAAGAAGACGAGGAGGAGGAGGAGCCTGCTGCAAGTTTGATTGTCAGGAAAAGGAGTAGGAGCGAGACCACAGCAGGTGGGTCCGTTGCGCCCAAAGCTGGTGAGGTTCCTGTGTTAGGGAAAAAGAGTAACCTGCGCTCTCTTTACAAATTTTCTCCCGGTTAGTTTCTCTGATTTCCGTGCTCTTTGTTTTCCTTGTCTTTACTGACACTTAGCTCCTGTAGAGGCCAAAAAGAAGACCCCTGAGAAGGGTGTCGTGTTTAAAGATCCCTTAGAGCCTGCGCCGAAGAAAATCAAGGTCACTGGCAAACCTTTTAAGACTGCTGGGGTAGAGTCTGAGAAGGATAAACAGGCTGCTGAGGTGGAGAAGGAGAAGGCTGCTGAAGAGAAGAAAAAGGCTGATGAGGAGCGTAGGAAGAAGGTGGATGAAGACAAAAGGAAGAAGGCTGAGGAGGAGAAGAGGAGGAAAGCTGATGAGGAGAAGAGGAAAAGAGCTGCTGAAAGAGAGAAGGAGAGGGAGAAAACTAAGGAGAATGAGAAGGAAAAAACGGCTGCCGACAAGGCTGTTGAAATAACTTCTACCGCTGAGGGATCGGGCTCTGGTGCTCATCAAGACAAATCCGCTGGTGCAGGAGGCGTGAGTGCTGGTTTTGCAGCTGGCCAGGCTGGTGTGGGAAGACACGGCGCGCCGCCGTGCTCTCCAATAGGCCCCGGGATACTTTGGGGGATATTTATTATAAGTCTTATACGGAAGAGAGTCGTGGTGACGCTCCGCACCAACCGCCATGGGGTTTAAAGCAAAAAAGATACTTTTCTCGAGTTCGCGCCTTGCCGCGACTGGCTTCTGAATTCCATTCCTCCTGGTGAGGTTGACCGTCAAAGGGCGCGAACCCACAACGGGTTGTATCACACCTTTGTTGTTGGTGAGGCCAACACCCGTGCTGCTAACCATGAAATTGTTCGCGAGTGGCGATCCATGGTTAGGGAGAGGGAAGATTGGGAGAAATATCGCGAGCGGATATTAAGGCGTGTTAATGACTTTGAAAAGTCGAAAGCTGCTTTTGATGAGGAGAAGGCAAAATTCGAAGCTGACCGGAAGTCGGAGGAATGGGGCCGTGAAGGCCTTAAGGGCAAGCTTCGCGCTGCTGAAGACTTGCTGGCGAAAGAGAAGGCAGAATGGAAGAAAATATGTGAGAAGGACAACCAGCGCGCTTATGCTGCTCGAACTAAGATTGTTGAGCTTGAAGGCAAGGTTGCTGAACTGACCGCGAAGGTTGAGGATGCGCAAGCTGCTAAAGAGCAGGCTAAGGTTCGAGAAACTTCTCTTTTAGTTTTTGTTTTTGTTGGCAGAGTTAACTGAGTCTTTTATCCCCTGCAGGTTGAGCTGGCTGAGGTGAAGGTGCAGCTGTCAAGTAGGGACAAGGATTTGATTGCCAAGGATGTCGAAATTGCTGAGTTGAAACGCCGCTTGCAAGAGCAGGTTGACAGAAGCGAGTCCTTGGAAATCGACCTTGAAGCCGAGAAAGTTAAGGCTGCTACTGCCGAGGAGGCTAAACAAAAAGCTGAGGAGGCGCGAGACATTAGCACATCTGCTCTGAATGTCGCGCAAAACAACTACTCCGAGGCTCAAGGCATTGTTGATACTTTGGTCTCCAAGGCTGAGTGGTTGCGCGGCAGGGGAGTAGTGCTAGTATGATTTCCTCCTTAACTTAGGCTTTATTTATTAAAACTAAAGTGTCTTATTTATTGCCTTCGTTGTAGATGGCTAACTCTATCTTAAATGCTGGAGAACTGGATGGAGCTGTTGCTGCGCTTATAGACGCCTCACGCGCGGTTGGTCACCGTGGCAGTTATCTCGAGTATGCTGAGCATGTGGAGGAGGTGTTTGGACAGGCGTTCGATACTAGTCATTGCTCAGTGACTGATCAGGCTGATGCTGAATTAGCCCGTGCTGAAAAGGCTTATAACCATCTAGCACTACCTGTGATGGATTTGGTCGCTGAAGCATGATGATTGGTGTCACCGGCTAAAGACTATCCTTGACCCGCCGGAAACCGTTGAATTATCTGATGAAGAGGAAACTGCGGGTGATGATGGCGATGGTGATAAGCATGACGATGATGATGCTGGCGGTGACGGCTTTGAATAGATAGAGTTTACAGGCTTTGTGCCTTGTAATGTTTCTTTAGGTTTTGAATGTAACTTGATGCGCGGTCGCGCTTGTTTTGTATCGTATGAATGATCGTTGGCTTATATGTAATCGCTGCGCGATTGCGCTTATTAAATATGATGTTTATGTTTATTCTGTCTCGTTACAATTATTGCACTGTTGTTAGAAACTTTGGTTAAGTTAGCGCGAATAAATGCAAGTGTGGCTCTTGAGCGAGTATAGCTGCTCGGACTCGCGCTATGTTCGTGGAGGGCCTTGGAGGCATAACCCAAGAGCTCGTAATTCACTGAAGTGTAATCTTTAGGGCATGCCTTGTTGAGATCAGTATAATCAACGCACATTCGCCATCCTCCACTAGACTTCTCCACCATCACTGGTTCGCTACCCAACTTTGATAACGTACCTCTCGCAAGATTCCAGCTTTGAGTAGTTCGCATGCTTGCTCATTCATTGCTTTGGTTTTGTCTGCCCCTAAGCTGCGCCTTCTTTGGACCTTCGGCTCAACAGAGGGGTAGGTGTTTAAACAGTGCTCGGTAATATCGCGCGGGACACCGGTCATGTCGGCCGGAGTCCAGGCGAAGATATCCATATTCTTGAACAGGAGTTGTTTGAGATGCGTTCTGATGTTTGGTGAGATTGCGTGGCCTATCGTCAATGTTTGCTCCGTGTACTTGCGGTTTAACACCCATTTTTCTGGCTCGGTTGTTGAAACCTTTGCCGCTTTTGTTGGGCACATCTCTTCTGACGACATTACTTCTTTCTTGGCGTAGATAATCGCCACCCCTGTCTTGGTTGGAAACCCTATCGCTGAGTGGGGCGTGGAAGTTACCATGTTCAGCTCGCCTTGGGTTTCTCTCCCAATCAACACGTCATGCCTCGACTTGACAGGCATCACCATGAAGTTTACGTTTGTTGTTCTTGAATGCTTCCTGTCAGAGAGCGTGACGGGGAAGCTGATTTAGCCTAGCGGGAAGACCATTTCATTGCAAAATCCAGACAGTGGATAATCAACTGGCTCAAGTCTCGCTTTATCATCCTCATCAAACTGATTAAAACATTGCTCATAGATGATATCAGCCGTACTTCCTGGGTCAATGAAGACATACTCCGTTTCATAATGGCCGATAATACCGGTAATGAAGACGGGTCGAGTGGCGCGAGGGTCGCCGCGCACTACCGGGAAAATGACTTGTTGCTCTTGCCATGAGGGTTCGTAAGGGCGCTTGCCTTTCTCCTTTGCGTTGTATCTTGGTCCATTGACCATATGGGTTTCTAGGCGTCGGACTTTCTTGTGATTCCCCTCATCATGGCGTTGGATCTGTCGAGTTTCTTTGCGCACGTTTTTCACCAGGTGGCTTAGCTTCCCGCTTTTTAATGCTCTTTCAATCTCTTGACATAAACTGAAGCAATCATCTGTCAGGTGCCCTGTATCTTTGTGGAAGTCGCAGTACAGGTTGGGGTCTTGCCCCTTCTTGTTTGTCATAGGCCTTGGAGCCTTGAAATCATGATTCTCCGTCATCAGCACCTCTTTTCGTGTTTTTATGAGCGGAGTCCAGTGCTTTTCTCTGTTATCATCCCTGACTGCTTTTCGATAGCCGATTCTATCAATTGTGTCGCGCGCATCTTCTCTATAGCGCGGCCTCTCATCATGGCCCCTTGATCTTCCGGATTTCCAATCGTTACTTTTGTGCTTGTTGCGCTTGTTGTGATCGCGCGAGTTTCCTTTGGAAAATCGATCTTCAGTATAATAATTCTTGTTTCCGGCGAGTGACTCTTCAGTTTGCGCGACTATTTTCGCGGCTTCCATGAGCTCATCCCATTCTTTGGGCATTCCATCTTTCCCAGTGATAGTTCTGATGAGACTATCACAGCGAATGGCTTTCTTGAAGTGGCAACGCATGAGTTGTTCACTTACGCCATCGATTTCCAGGCACTCCTTGTTGAAGCGAGTGATGAAATCCTCCAAACCCTCGTTATCTCTGCGCCAGATGTCCTCTACCTCGGCTGTGTCGCGCTGGTAACGTCTCTGTTGACTGAAGTGACTCAAAAACTGTGTCCTGAAATCCACCCATGACTTGATCTTTCCCGGAGGAAGGCTGTCGAACCAGGCGCGAGCAGCCCCTGTAAGCGTTTGAATAAACAGATGGCACCACATGGGCATATTCCATCCTCCCATGCAACCCACGCTTGTGAAAACTCTGACGTGATCATCGGGATCAGTCAATCCGTTAAACTTTCCAACTGTCGGAGGTAACTTCTCTCTTTTAAGCGGCGCCAGCGCGATCTTTGGAATGACTTTGAATGTTCTACAGCCTCAGCTGGTCGATAGGCGAGGCGAAAGTCTTGCTCTGCCTCTTCGGTGTACCCTACGTGTTGTCTTGGTTTGTAGTATTCATGGTTCCTCTCCAAGCGATTGAAGACTGACGAACCCTCATCATCTTGCCAAGTTGGATCATTCGGGTCAGTATCTTCCCATTCATTGTTCATGTTGCACGGCTTGAGCCGGCTATGAACTGGGCCTCTTTGGACGTGTGACGGATAGTCATAATAGTTTTCTGTTTCTCCCCGTGTATCGCGCGTGTCATGCACGCTTAGTCTTCTGGTAGGGGGAGGTCTATTAGCTCCGCCTTGGATGTTTTGCTGTCGGGGTATCTGGCGCGCCCCCTGACTCTGTCCCTGGGGAGTAACCAAGGACGGTTCTGCCGTTAAGACTGCTTGTTGTGCGATCAGAGATTGATACGCCGCGTTAATGGTGGCAATATTCTTGGCGTACCACGAGGTTGGAGTTTCGCCCTCTGGTAGCCCTAACAGCGCCGAAACGTTCTGAGGTGGAGCTGGGTTTGAAGGTCCAGTGCCATTGCTTCCTGGGGTTACCGTCTAAGTGATGCGGGTTATGCTCCCGCGCGGTCCCCCAGTGTTGGTTACTTCGATTTCGCCAATTTCTTCAATGTGTTGGGGTTGGACGTTTTGATTACCCTCCCCCAACACTGCATTAGAGTTTGCTCCAAAACCAACAAACTCAGGAATGATTCCTTGACCAGCCATAATCGAAGGAAAAAAACAATGAAAGCTCGGAAAAAAGAAGATGAAAGTGATTTGTAGAAAATCGGTGGGCGCCAATGAAGAAACACGGAACTAATTATGGGACTAATCAGTTTGGATTATATTCCTACCATAATGGTTAATCTTCTAATGGCTTTCTGAGCTTCGTAATGATCATCTAATCCTGCAAAACAGAACACCGTTACTCGTTAAGAGGGGAATATGGGGGTTTCCCTCTTAACCGGGCTCCGGCGTGAGAATAAGCGACTGCTTTGGGGAGATAATTGAGTTTTAAGAGTGAGAGTAGAGGGAATGGAATGTTTAACCTGTGAAGTGAGGTCTCTATTTATAGCCGGAGAGGTGTAAGAGGATATGGGCTGATGGGCCTTGGGCCTGAAGGCGACAACATAGAGAATATGCTCCTTGTCTCACTGGTGTCGACCGTTAGTGGCTTCTAGGAGCTTTCTGGAGTTGGCACAACGTGATTGGAGCCACGTGTCACTGTTGTCGGCTTGGCCGCCTCTCTGCCATCAGCAGGTAAGTGGAGATCGTGGGGCAGTTGTCTCTGCCCTGTGATTGGTGCCATGTAGGCGTCCTTAAGTACTTTTTGTCTCCTGCATGTCAGACGATCGTGGAGCACGATTGAGCAGGGCCAAAAGGACGCTGATTGGCTCTTTTCTCTTGCCACTTGTACCTTGTGTACTATCTGAAACAGCCTTGCGCTGCTGCCCTGCACGATTCTTGCTGGGCACATAACTATCTCGCGCAGGGTTTGGATGACCGAGTGCTCTTTTCAGAATGCTAAGTGTTGTAATTGGAGTTTCCTATTGTCGAGGCCTCGCGCCGGTTGAAATAGAATGTGCTGTAGCCCGCGCGAGGTCGCTAATAAGAAATTTGTTGAATAAGGAGTATGGTCTCACGCGCACCCTTGATGAAGGTTTGCGCGGCCTTTTTGGGACCATACCCCTTCATGCACGGTTTGGTTTAGTTCAGTTCGATTATTAGCTTTAATCAAAACCGAAACTGAAGTCATCAGTTAATCTATTTAATAAATTAACAGGTTTGGTTGATCGGTTTGGTTTATTTGGTTAGTTTGTAAGTTTTCGATACGGTTCAAATAATAACCAAACATGGGTTAAATTTTTTACTTAGAAATACATGAAATTGATGTATAAATCCATGAAATGGATATATCATCATCATCATACTCAGTAAATCTCACCAATAGCAAAGCTAAGGTAAGGTCTGAGTAGGGTAAGATGTAGACAACCTTACCTCTATCCCATAGGAATAGAGAGACTGCTTCCAGTGAGACCGCCGGCTCGATAGTAGTTTTGTATCAAGCCTTGGACATAAGGCACATAACACTCAACAATTGGGACAAAAGCTGATTAGTGCGTGTACTCACTTGTCTTTCGGCTATCAACGCCACCACATGATGCATGATTAACCGTCCCTCGCTTTTTAACGTTATTTTAAGGAAATTAGTAAAATAACGTTAAAATTAGTGCACTTTCACTTTTGCCCCCTGATAGCCCACACATATATACATTATATGCGCATACCGTAAGCGGATATATGAAATGAAGGTATGGATAAATGGAGGTATAAAACATGTAAGACAAATATAAAAGTTAGAAATATATAAAAAAAAATAATCCAAAGTTTATAATCGTTCTTTCCATCAAACACAACCAACCTCAACAATAACATATTTATTTAATAAAAAAATCATTCAAGTTTATATAAATGGAAAGCACATTTTTTTCCTAAGACCTCTATCAACTCCATAATTGTCTAAAAGCTTTTCATTTTCTATTCTCAAACTCATATAATACATGGGCCAATAATAATCCGCTCTTTTAAATGTATAAACGATAGTCAATCGAAAAATTGATATATTGAAATAAACTTAAAGGCTAAAAAGAATGAAAACAATTATGTTTTTTTAACGGCTAATAGAATCAATCCTGAGCACTCTTTAGGCACCCGCTAGACCAAACGAAGTACTCCGAAAGTAACCCGAGTCCACCACCCATTCTGGGGAAAACCCGATAACCCACCCGCCAGTAGGCACGATGGTGAAATTACCGGTAAACCCGTATGACTCAAGGATCAAACCCAGGTTTCCCTGGGTTTCCTATCATTGCTCACCAGTGCCTCACTCACTCTACACCAAGTGGGAGTTTAACTTGCATCTCTCAAGAGAAATGCAAACATTCTACCACTTGATCTAGAGATCATTGGCATGAAAATAATTATGTTCTCGACAGGGTCGTTCCAATCTTTTTAGAGGCCCAAGGCGAAATGAAATTTTAGGGCCCTTTTTCCTTCTTTGATTATTATAAATGATGCTCCTTTATCCGTGTCTGGAACCGAACAAAAATCTAACACAGCTATAACACAAAGTGGTTTAGCTGTATAAGAACTCAAACAAATCTAAAATAAAAAGTTTGCGCTATTTTTATAGTTAGCATACAAATTTTCTTTTAAGTGGAGGCCTTATTGTTTTGGAGGCCCTAGGCCAAAGTCTAGATTACTTGTACTATAGGTCCGGCCCTGGTTCTCGATTAAAATAACATGGTTGTGTGATTATTATCAGTCTATTATAGCACGCACCACTTTGACTTTCTGAACATCTCATTTGAATATGGTGCGGCATTCACATGCATGTTCAATGCAATTATGAACTTCAACTTAATAATGCTTTACAAACTAAAAATAAAAAATAAAAAACTATTCTCAAAATAGATGAAGAATACTCTAGTTATGCGTATATTGATTATGAGATATTGGCTTGGACAAATGTATGATTAAGTTACAACTATCCAACAATCTCTTCATAGGAGTTAACCACAATCATTTTTCGATTCTAATATACACCAACTCTAGAGACACACATCAGAAATACTTTCTAATCTTCTAGCCAAGACTCATGATCAACTTACCCCAAACGAGCCACACTATGTGTATTCTAATTACCAACCGAGATATTAGCCCGCTTAATCATATATACTCTAACTAAATGATGCGTTTTGCATGATCATTAAACTAGTGTCAAATCAGAGTCACACCATCCTTTAACGCCATCTACATCATAAATGGGTTAAGTCATAGCTTTGATACAACTTTTTGAGATCTTAACTTACCCCTTAAATGCTAAAAACTAAACCCCAAAAAACCTAAAAAAATCTTAAAAAATAAAAAAAACACACACACACACACAAATTATTTTATTTATTTTTTTTAACATTTTTTATTAAAAAATCGCTACTTTTAGTAGCAGCAAAAAAAAATTTACTAACAAAATGTAGCGATTTTTTTATAAAAAATATTTAAAAAAAAATTGTGTTTTTTAGGTATTTTTGGTTGAGTTCACATTTGTATAGTAACTTTTATAGTTGGTGGTAATTACAAAAATGCCACCTTGTCTTTTTTAGTTTTCCTTCAATTTGTATGTTTAGTATGTTAAGATTATTTGTATTTGATCTTTTGCCTATATACGTGTTATTAAAAAAATATCCATGTATATCATCAAACGAGATCTGGATTTGCATGTAATATTTTATAATTCAGTATTTTAAAAAGATATTTATTAAACAAATGGAACAACATGGACGAATGTCTTTTCTGTTTGACTTCTTAATATCGCAAGATCATTCATAGGTTCGATGCATATTCAAGAATAATTTTTTTTGTTTAATATGATTTCAAATAATAATGGTCCAAAATCTGTTTTCTTTGGTATCGTAAAATATTGTGATGTTTCTTATTGTTGTGATCACGCTTTTATAGTTTCGGGCTCGGTTGATCATCGATCTATCAACGGTGTGAGGTAACGCCTCCAACCACATTAGTTGGATGGTGTCCCCAACACCGCCCCTTCTCCGTCAAAAGAGGGCGCCATCCAATTCATCAGCCTCTTAGCGAGCGTGAAGAACTTCATCTGGTGGGATCCATGTCTCTTGATCAATCAGATTTTGTTTATTTTTTTTCTTTTTTTAATATTTAATTAGAAGGTATCATGAACTTGGCGGGGCTTTATACCACACCATCATTGTTAAAGGGTGCGCCATTTTACCCAAAAATCTACGTGGCGTTTATATGATGTGATAAAGCCGGCTTTCTGACCTTATCTCACACCACCCAGCCTTACAGTTAAGTGTTAGTATTAGTTGCTTAGTTGGGATTGTTTGGTAAATTGTAGATGCCTTTATAAAATTGAAACTGGGTTCACAGAGCAAGTCAATCCGGTTTTGTCGATTTGGGATCCAAACTATTTGTCCGGGTTTTAACAGTAATCATGTTTATCATTATTAAATATTTAATTAAAGATTATACTTAAAATGTTGATTCAAATGCCAACCTACTTAACGCAGCCGGTTTTAATAGGTTCAGTTTTATTTGGTTTGTTTGTTTCCCCTTGTAATAAGGTTAGGGGATGTGGTATACCGCCCCTGTCATATCAGCGTGTTTAGCGTCCTATAGCGTCCCGAAGTCACCCCCTGGGCGCCATAGCACCTTTGCCATCCTAGTAAGACGCGTTAATGCGCTTTGTTCGAGAATTTGGTCAATATGACCGTTGGACAACGGTCTTTTATAAAAATAAAAATAAAAAAAATAAAAAAAAAAACCAACCTATTATATATCTAATATATATACATATATTTTTACACAAACCAATCACAAATTCAAACACACACATTATGTCCAATCATTTTTAATATCAAAAATGTCATCTACTCTTCATCCGATTTATTCAGCTCTTCATCTGACGGTATTGTCGATGATATGCTTATCGCAGTGACGCATGAGGCGATTAAGTATTTGCGAGAAGAAGCCGAATCGTCTACAACGCGTACCAGACAAGCGCCTCTTGAACGAGATCGGTTAGGTGCTCATGAACGTTTAATGCCCGATTATTTTAGTGAAAATATGGTGTACGACGATGCGCAGTTTAGGCGTCGGTTTCGTATGTGTCGTCGTCTTTTCTTAAAAATTTCTAATGATCATGCGGCCCAATATCCATTTTTCACACAAAGAGAAAGTGCTAATCGCAAAATTGGTTTCACTAGAATACAAAAGTGTACTGCCGCAATTCGGCAACTTACGTATAGGGATGGCAAAAAAGCCCAAGCCCGACAGGTATATACCACCCGAAACATATGGGCCGGGTGCGGGCTTAAAAAAAGAAAAAAAATCGGGTACGGGTATGGGATTTAGTGATACCCGTCCGATACCCGGCCTATTTAATACCCAAAAGTATCATGTTATAGATTTCCATATATATATAAACTTGGTACATGTACTTATTACCTTCTCTATAGTCATATGTGGATATGTATTTGACAGGTGCTTAGTGAATAAATTACTTATTTTGAGCATGTATGTTGGATATGGAGGCTATCATCCTTTATTATGTTGATGTTTATGCAATTAGGTGGTCATGATACAATTATTTAATTAAGTAATCATTTTGATTTAGTTTCGTATATTTGGTAGGAATATGATATGTAAGTTATTAATCATATTTTCATTTGTTATAGTCATTAAAATAGTAAATTATATAAATATCAAAGTTAAAATTTGTACATTTGTCCCAACATGTATTTTTATGAAATTAACGGGTATACGGGATACCCGACGGGTGATTACCCTACAAATACCCGACGGGTGATTACTCGACAAATACCCGACGAGTAACGGGCCGGGTATGGGACAAAGAATTACAACCGGGTACGTGCCTGGGATTACCAATACCCGGCTCATTGCCATTCCTACTTTCGTATCGACGTTCCACTTTTATACGAGGCCCATCAGCGGCACGGGTTTCCCGGGATGTTGGGTAGTCTTGATTGCATGCACTAGGAGTGGGCGACATGTCCAACTGCTTGAAAAGGGCAACACCATCGTGGTGACCACGAGGGTCCTACCCTAATATTACAAGCGGTCACATCTCAAGATTTATGGATTTGGCATGCGTACTTTGGCATGGTCGATGCGAACAATGATATCGTTGTTTTACAATCTTCCGGGTCTTTTCGACGATGTCATACATGGTGTTGCACCAAATACTTCATTCTATGCAAACGACGTAGAGTATAAGTATGGGTACTATCTTGTCGAAGGTATTTATCCGGGGTGGGCGACGTTGGTGAAAACTCTTTCGTGTCCAGATGATGAGAAAAGATTGTATTACAAGAAGAAACAAGAGTCGGCAAGAAAAGACGTCGAACGGGCTTTTGGTGTATTAAAAAAGAGATGGTCTATCATTGCCCAGCCGTTAAGGATACTTGAAAAGAGTCAAATGAGAAACGTCATCAGGGCCGGCCCAAGGGCTTTGGGCCACCACTTAAGAAAGGCCCCAAATTTAAAAAAGACTGCTAGTTTTTGTATATATATATTTAAATTAGGGCAGTTAAACATAAAATGCAAGGTTGATTTAGTGGTAAACTTCCTCTCTGTTTACCAAAAAGGCGGGGGTTCGAGACCTTCTTAGGCCGCTTTTTTCCTTTGTTATTTTTAAATACAAAGCCCAAAATCCAATTGGTACAAACCCAGCAAAAAGAACCTTATTTAGTAGGCCCCAGATCTCTAGTTCGCTTTGGGCCTCTAAAATGGTTAAGCCGGCCCTGAACGTCATGTATCCGTGCATCATCTTGCATAACATGATATTGGAGGACTCGAGCAGAGCGTTTTGTGTAGGAAGTTATAATGAAGGTAACCACCCGACGAACCCATTGCTCACATACGCTCAAAAAGAAGTTATCCGAGCGAGCATATGTGACAGGAACACACACCTTAACCTTCGAGTTGATCTGACCGAGCACCTATGGTTTGATTATGAACAAGGAGGAGACGACGAGTGATGATAGGTATTTTTAGTTTAACCTTGTTTAACTTTTTAAGCATTGTATTTTTTTTATTTAAATTATGAGTTTTATATAATATTTCTTGTTATTTAAATTTAAATTAATATCAAAATTAAATATTGTTTAAATTTAAATAAAAATAATAATTAGGTAATGATGATAAGGGTTTTAAATCATTGTATGCAAGTTAAAGGGATGAGCTTTAAATCCCCCAATGTAACATAACACTGATGTAACGTGATAAAGCCGTAGAAGTTTTATACCGCAACCTCTAACCTAATAGTTAGTTGTTGAACTTAGAATTTAGGTCAAACCTAGTTGAATTGACCATGAACACTACCTAACTTCTTATACATAACATATCTATGATATTTTACGGTTAAAAAAACTAATTGTTTCAAAAAAGCACGCTTATTTGCTACAGAATAATCTTTGACTATAGTTGAAATATAAAATTTTAAAATTGTTCAATTTTGTACAACGAGCATAATTTTCCATTTTGATCAAATTGGATTTTGAATTTCTTTTCAAAGGCACAGTAACTATATTAACAAAGTTGACAAAGTTGTCTTTTCAAAAAAAAAATATTAACAAAGTTGACGTCTTACCAATAGTAAATGGTTGGTAGTTTGGTACTTTCAAGTTTCAACGATAATAATACATTATCTTTAAACCTCATGATATTAGTTTAAGAGTTCTTATATGTATATTTTAGGTGTTGTACTAATTTTCTGTTTATTTTTTGTTGTCCATTGTATATTTATCATGTAGGTTCTCCAATTATAAAATTACTCGCACTTGAGCATAAGCATGTTTACTTATCAAATTATATAAGCATGTTTACTTACAAAACGCACGTTAATAGTATTTTTTGAGTTCAGACATTTCTTATAAACCTAAACTCTAACTCACCAACACCACTAGGTTATTCTCAAGTGAATTTTGGTTCTATTTAAAGTTTAACTTTCGACTTTGAATCGAACCATGTCTTGACAAGCCTTGAAGCAAAGTGATGACGTATGTCCTCACATGGGCCGGGTCCAAGCCCCTCGATATAATACATTGTTGGCCAATTGAGCCCGAAGCAACTCATATCATACATGCCTCATACAAGCAAACCACCATATCCGCCATGGAGAACACCCACTACTTTGCAAATCTCTTTCTCCCTTCAAGAACAAGCATCTATACTTATCAACATGCTTTTATATTTAAAAACATGTGTTTAGTATACATTACTGACTTAAGCGTCGAAGGGCGTTTCCGGACCCGGATTGAATGTAGCAAAACAAGCAAGCTAGAGTGAAACAAAGTGACCAAAAGCCACAAATTCTCATGTACAAGTGATCATAACCTCTAGAAACCAAACCTCTTTTGACTCCTAAAATGTAAAAACAAACGTTTTGCAAGAAACTCAAATAAAACAGAAACACCGACAACAATCTAGAAGATATCTAATTAATTAGTTTTCTAGGAAGAAGAAAAAGGTATATTCTTTGCAGATTCTCAAGCCAACTTGGTTTAATGTTGACGGATGATGATGTGCATCGTACCAAGAATTGGCAAATTTTCAACCAACATTTATTCAATTAACTAAAAAAATAAACTTTATATAATGACAATTTATTTAGTTTGTTGGTACCTTTTTTAATATACACTCTGTTGTTTCTTTATTCTTTGATAATATAATATTAAATCATAGGAAAAATTCCCATAAATAGCTGTCTGCTTGAACATGTGATTTCTTTTAATATTTATACTTTATTTTATTCGATTTAGTAGCTAAAGTTTTATTTACTGATTTTATTCGATTTAGTAGCTAAAGTTTTATTTACTGGTTTTGATTTACTGATTCGGGCCTTTCAAAAAAAAAAAAAAAAATTACTGATTCGGATTCTTTTATATGATTTTCCATTAAAAAGCTTTCGAAATTGAAACTGGATTTCATTTGTGTACTACATATTCTTTTATAGTTCATGATTGTAATTTAAAATTTTAATACATGAACATGACCCATGTGGATTCTGAAGAATGGGTTTCAGTTAGATTAAATAAATTTCTAAAAGTTTAATTTGTTAAAATATTATTAAGAATTTCATCACAATATAATGAATAAAAAGTCTGTTTAAGAACTTTAAAAAAAGTAATTATAGTTTTTTTTTGAACGACAAATTTGGATTACTGACTGACCACTGAAGTATCATCGCGTCACTAGCAGAACCACCCGATCATTTCCATCTCCACTAGGCATAATGTCTATACACCAATTCAGGAGGAAACCCAATAAATATGCGAAAACCCCCTTGTGGGAATCGAACCCAGGAAGTACTGGTCCTAAAGCCTTATAACACCCTGAAGGGGTATGGTCCCAGATCTCGCGTCAGCATGACCGCGAATGACCATTACCCTTATAAAAAACCTCCACTAGCAATAAACTCACCTGTGTCCGCGTGGTCACACGCGAACACAGCGGTCCAATCTGTCCAGTGATGAGAAGACTTACCTTAAGGACGGAAACCAATGTTACGCATAGCGATGCGGCCCCGCACCGCATCCTATGAACATTTTCGTCACGACAAGGGATCTGGACAACAACAACAGTCACTAAGCGGCGATGCGGCATGGCACCGCATCCCGCATAAAATCATGGATGGAACAACCAATGCGGGAACAACATCAATAACCGCAAGCAGCGATGCGGCCTGGCACCGCATCCTGCCTACAAGGCAAGTGGGTCTGACACCACAGTGCAAGTGGCACTGGGAACAGTCGCCTACCGGCCCACGTGTATACAACAGTCTGACACCACAGCAGGACGTGGCATCACCACCGTAACCGACAGGTCTGACACACCTGCAACTAGCTGTGCGATGTCAGGCTAGCTATTCAACTACCCTCCTTCACTCCTCGGCTATAAATACTCACCCCAAACCAGGTTTGAGGTATCTCTTCTCAACTCTCTCAATACTATTACTATCACACTTTGCTTCCCAAGCAAACTACTGATTCTCACGCCGGAGAGTGGTAACAAGGAGCACCCCCCACCCCATCCTCCTTGTTGCGAGTCACGGCTTGTTTCCTTGTGCAGGAAACCCACCACCAGACGATCCAGCCAGCGATCCTCGGAAAGAAGGGATTAACCCTCTTGACGAGACCAGTGAGTTAACCCACCTGGTTAACCATTGTTTCATCATTGGCGCCCACCGCTACTCTTAGCACTTTTTTCCGACCATCCCTTTCTCTCCAAAGATCATGTCTGATCGTCAAAACAACACCACCGGGGATAACCTAAACCCTGCAAACCAAGGGCCTGCGGGAACCATTCCCCTAGCCCCAAATGCTGAACACATTGGCACATCAACGCAAGGGGGCGCATCCCTTACGTTTGGGCACGATTTATCACAGTACGCTCCTGTGATACCTGCAGGCATGAACCTTCATGCCTGGTACGACCAACAAGCAGCTATGCTGGCTGCAACATATAACAGAGCTTGCGCAGAAGCGCAGGTATCTGTGGGACCCACCCCAGCACCGCACACCCCTGCAGGTCGTACTTTACAGTACGAAGGCAAGGCCCCAACACATCCGGCCTCCAGAAGCAGGCACGAAGATCGCGGTTCCTCTTACTGCGATGTCCGCACACTTGATGAGGACGACTCCACATATGGGTCCCGCCACAGGAGCCATATACAGAGTCGCCTAGGCCCACATGGCGAAACTAGGCGACAGTCTACAGCCCACCACGGCCTTGGCATTCACAGCCGACTGGGACCCCAGTCCCACCGTGAAGGGCAAGGCTATACCGATCCGGACGATAATACATACCGTGCGGAATCCCATGCCACCAGCAGCAGTCCGGGAGGACGCAACTACATTCCTCCCACTCACCCCCGCACTACGTACCTCCGCGCTGCAAAGCATCACCGCGGCCAACCCTACAGGCCGAAATCTGCAGCCGAAAACTTCAAGTTCGTCCCAGAAATCGCCCACGCCGATGTCACCACCACAAAATTCCCATTAAAAATTGGGAAATACAACGGTTCGACCGACCCAGATGATCACAACAACATTTTCGTCGGCGCCGGGTGCAACGGTAGATGGGACGAACCCACCTGGTGCCATTTTTTCCCACAGACCCTAACAGGTCTGGCCAGGGCATGGTTCGATTCTCTACCACCAGGGTCACTGACCTCATTCGAGGACTTACAAGAAAAATTCCTCGCGTACTTTAGCCAGCAACGACGCCATGAACGTGATTCCATGGACGTCATGAACATCTGGCGCAGGGATAACGAATCGCTTGAAGCGTTCGTTGTCCGTTACAATAAAGAGTGCCTAGAGATAGGCGATGTCGCCGACCAAATGGCACGTAACCATTTCATCGTTGCCGTTAAAGACGAGCAAATGGTTATGAATATCTCTGGCAAAGATGGTTTGCCTAAGAAGTGGGAGGATGTCATGGCTGCGGTCAAGACATACGCCCAGACTCAGCGGTCCCTAAGACCGCACATGTCAAAGGCACAACCCCAGGCGGAAGGCCAGTTCTCCCGCCAAGAGCCCAAGCGCAGCAATAAGCGCAACCGGGACACATGGAATCGTGGCAGCGATTCCAGACCATATGTCCCACGAAGCAACCAGCCCGACGCAAGGGCTACAATCAACGCCCAGCGTGAAAATCGGGCGTCAAAAAAGGAATCTCGGGACCGCAGCTGGACCGAGATTAACCAGTCGCCAAGCGACGTCCTTCTCACGGACGCACAATTCCTGCGACCGGCCCAACCGATGAAGTCCAAAAAGAACCAGGATCTTGCACTCTACTGCGAGTATCACAAGGACAATGGCCACACAACAAACAGCTGCATCAGTCTCCGACTGGAGATTGAGCGAGCCCTAAAAGATGGGAAACTGCAACATCTGTTGACAGGCGCACAAAAAGCTACCAAGCGCATCACTCCCCACAACGAGGGCACCTCCACGGGTAAGAGGACCATGTACGTGGCCTCTACCCACATGATCAATGGAGGAAGAGGAAGGCCGCGCAAAGCGGCAAGAAGACCGGACAATGACTGGAAAGACGAGCAAGTCGTCTTTCCAAAAGTCCGAGGCGGCCCGCGCGATAGGCGCGCCGTGGTTATCACAGGCCACATGGCTCACTACTGCACCGAGCGATTGTTCATCGACCCGGGCAGTACATCCGATATTATATACGAGCAATGCTTCAACCAGTTCGATCAAGAAGATAAAGATCGACTGCAGCCAGCGGACTACCTGTTGGCCGGGTTCGCAGGGGAAACCGTATTCCCCCTGGGCCAGATTACCTTTCCGGTGCGCCTCACCAACGGGAGACACACAAGAACGGAGGAGGTAAACTTCATGGTTTTACCACACACCTCCAAGTACGACGTAATTCTCGGGAGAGAGTCCCAGGGCGACTTCAACATGATCACATCCGTCCCTCACTCTGCCATTGGTTTCCCAACCGAGACGGGGGTCGCGATAATATACGCCCGAAGAGAAGTTATGTCTACGGACGACTTGCGTCCAGCCAAGGTAGCAAGGCCCAACCCCAACATGCAACCAGAAAAATGGGTACTTAACGCAAGACACCCAGAGCAAACGATCACGTTGGGCCATGCCTTGACACCTACCATCAGAGCGCGCCTGAAGCAACTCCTCTTCAGGAACCAAGATATTTTTGCATGGACACCCGCAGACATGACAGGGGTGCCACGCGAAATCGCGCAACATTTCTTGAATACCATGCCAGGTATCAAACCGGTGATCCAAGGCCAACGCCACCTTGGATCAGCAAAAAACGCGGCGATGGAAGAGCAGGTACAGGAACTGCTCTCCGCAGGCATCCTGCGGGAAGTCAAATACCAGACTTGGCTGTCCAACCCAGTCATGGTAGAAAAACCAAGCGGGGGCTGGCGCATGTGTGTCGATTACAAAGACCTCAATAAGGCCTGCCCCAAGGATTGTTACGCACTTCCAGAGATCGACGAGAAGGTCTATAACCTCGCACCATTTCGATGGAAGTGCTTCCTCGATTGTTACAAAGGCTACCACCAGGTACAGATGGCAATCGAAGATGAAGACAAAACGGCATTCCGCACTCCTACCGGGAACTACTGCTACACCAAAATGCCGTTCGGGTTGCGCAACGCGGGCGCAACCTATCAAAAGTTGATGAACGACACTTTTCGCGGCCAAATCAGCAAAAGTGTCGAAATCTATATGGACGACCTGGTCGTCATGAGCATGGAGGAAAACACCATGCTCAACGATATCGAAAGAACATTCCAAACTCTGCGAAGCGTCAACATGAAGCTTAATCCAGGAAAATGCTCGTTTGGAATGGAAGAAGGAAAATTTCTCGGATTCATCGTAACCAAAGATGGATTCAAGGTAAACCCGGAAAAAGTTCAGGCGATCGAACGCATGCCATCGCCCTCAACGATGAAAGAAATGCAACGACTAGCCGGCAGGCTAGCCGCACTAAACAGATTCTTAGCCAACCACGCAGCTAAGTCATACCCTTTCATCAAGACCTTGCGGAGCTGCCTAAAAAAGGAACAATTCCAATGGACCGCAGAGGCCGAAAAAGCTTTCCGGGAGATGAAACAGTGTTTGATCCAGCTCCCAACTTTAACCGCACCACGAAAAGATGAGCCACTTATTCTATACCTATCTGCCGCGGACAACGCGGTAGGCGCGGTACTCATAGTGGAGCGGGAAGGCGTCCAAACACCCATCTACTACATCAGCAAAATGCTCAACGACCCAGAGACAAGGTACTCCATCATGGAGAAATTGGTACTGGCACTAGTGCACGCATCGAGAAGTTTACGACGTTACTTCGCAAACCACGTCATCACAGTGTTAACTAACTACAGGATCGACCCGATCCTATCCAAACCCGACATCTCTGGGAGATTAGCAAAATGGGCAATTGAGCTGGGCGCACTTTCACTGAACTATAAGCCGCGCCCCGCAATCAAAGGCCAGGTCTTGGCCGATTTCGTTGCTGAAGTACAAGCAAACCGCATTCAAGAATGCGAAGAAGAACAAAACCCTACATCACCACCATCCTCCGCAGAAACCTGGGCACTATATACAGATGGTGCATCCAACGAAGATGGTGCTGGTGCAGGTCTGCGACTTGTCAGCCCCGATGGCCAAGAGCTAACCTACGCAATCCACCTCGATTTCAAAAGCACGAATAACGAAGCGGAGTATGAGGCTCTACTGGCAGGGCTGCGTTTGGCAGTCAAACTCGATGTCAAACATTTGGAAGCACATGTCGACTCACTACTGGTTGCAGGGCAGATACGCGGTGACTATGCCGCAAAAGGGGATATCATGATCCTCTACCTCGAACAAGCCTTGCAACTGAAATCAAGGTTCACCTCCTTCAATATTCGCCATATCAACAGGAGTGATAACAAACCTGCGGATGCACTATCAAAACTCGCATCCACCAGCTTCCAACACCTAGCAAAAGAGGTACGCATCGAGATTCTGCAAAATCCTTCAGTACCCCTGCGCCAAGTCAATGTCATCCAGTACGGTACAACATCCTGGATGACACCGATAATTGCATACTTACAATCAGGTGTTACTCCCGAAAGCAAGGCAGAAGCGCACAAGCTACAATACAAAGCGTGTCATTACCAAATGGGAGACGGTATCTTATACCGTAAATCATACATGGGGCCACTCCTACGATGCGTCAACCCCCAAGATGCCATATACCTTATCAAAGAAATTCACGAGGGAATATGTGGCATACACGCAGGCCCACGCATGGTCGTGGCCAAAATCATGAACGCCGGGTACTATTGGCCCGGCATGCACCTGGACGCAGTCAAAGTCTTACGCAAGTGTTTCAATTGTCAGGGACATGCTCCCAAGACCTTGCGTCCCAAGAACAACCTGATCCCCGTCACCACCGCATGGCCATTCCAAAAATGGGCAATCGATGTAGTGGGACCATTTCCAGACGCACCCGGTGCAGTGAAATTTATCATAGTGGCTGTTGATTACTTCACAAAATGGGTAGAGGCAAAGCCACTTGCATCAACCACCGCTATGGTAACAAGGAAATTCGTGTGGGAACATATCATCTGCTGTTTCGGTCTACCAATGTGCATCGTCACCGATAACGGTACCAACTTCGCCGCCGATGACTTTCAAAAATGGCTAAAAGAGCTAAACATTGAACACATGTTCTCCTTAGTGGCGCATCCGCAAGGGAACGGCCAAGTCGAGAGTATCAATAAAAGCTTAGTGGAAGGCATCAAAGCACGGTTGGGAACAGCCAGACGCGGCTGGGTTGATGAACTCCCAAGTATTTTATGGGCTCACAGGACAAGCCCAAAAACAAGCAACGGTGAGACACCCTTCAGCCTGGTCTATGGCACTGAAGCGATGATCCCCGCGGAAGTAGGCATCCCCTCACCTAGAATGTTGGCTATCAACAAGATAGACAACAATGAGGAACGCTGGGTTGACTTGGACCTCTTGGAAGAAAGGCGCGAAAACGCTGCCATCAACGAGGCCAAATACAAAACAAAACTTGAAAAGTACTACAATGCACGCGTTCGCATTTGTACTTTCAACCCGGGAGACTACGTCCTCCGTGACAATGAAGCATCAAACAAGGAACGCCCAGGGAAACTTGCCCCGAAGTGGGAAGGACCCTACTTCATCCAAGAGGTCCTGGGCAAAGGCGCTTATAAACTTTAAACATTAGAAGGCGAAACTATCGCACGCACATGGAATGCACAACAGCTTCGACGCTGTTATATGTAAGCCATGTTTTTTACATGCACCATGTAACTTATCAGGCCACGGGCCATTTGCAAATAAATAAATAAATAGACGATTCAATGCAATATTGTTTATTTATTTCTATTACAAATGCGTGTTCCACTCTGAGGTATACACAAAAACAGATTAGCAAAATCTTCATTCGTGATACCCACACAGAGTGGCAACCACACGCAACTATTATAATAGGCCAGCAATGGCAACACTGTTTGACCGACCAGAGACAATTCTTCATACTTGCATATCACCTAGATATGCAAAAGGCAATTACAGATTTAGTGTCACTCACAGTAACATTAAACTCATACAAATTCAAACATGCAAGTAGTAAAAACACTTGTACAAATTGAACAGAACAATTCTTTATATTCAAAAAATTCCTACACATGCGCGGTGCACAGGGAATTTACATAAAGTTTTTTAACATTTACACGAGGAAACAAAAACGGCACGCAGGCCAGCCTAGTCTTTTTTTGTGCCGCTGGAACCCTCACCATCCTTGCCCACCACAGTAGGCTTTTCCTCATCTTCTTCATCAGCGTATAACACTCGCAAGCGGTCCACATAGTCCTCCGCTTCTAGACACTTTTCAAGATCCTCAAGACCGGAAAGGGTTGTTTCGTTATACGCCTCAACCGCAGCATCAAGAAGCGCTTCAGTATCCACACCGTGGAACCCGGATCGCTCATCAGTATATCCGCCCTGGGCTACAACATTCAAATGACCAATACAGCGGTTATAGCCAGCTTTAAAACCAGCATCCCGGGCACGCTCCTTAATCTCATTAACACCTGATACATTCTCAGGTGCGTCAAGGATGGCAGTAACAATCTGCGAAACAAGAATACAAAGGTTATCAAAGGCAAACCTATAACAAAAATAATAAAGGCAAACGGATACTTACATGACCGATCCCGCGCATACACATCCATTCACGGTCAGCCTTGAGCAGCTCAAGTGATGAAGCAAGGCTATCTCTAGCCTCTTCAGCCTTTCTGGCCCGCGCTTCAACCTCATCAACACGGCCAGAGATTTCCTCAATAGTGGCCCCCCGGGTCCGCACTTCAGCCTGTTAACAAAACAAAAACAAGTATACAAAAATAATCAACATACTTGTGGGATGTACAAATTCAAAAGCAAGAAATTTTTACCTGGAGGCCCAAGATAGTTTTGGTTAAATTGGTGCGGTCAACATTCGCCCCTTCAAGAGCCTTTGCAGTGCGGGCCTCCGCCTCCTTGGCCTCTTCAAGAGCCTTGGCGAGGCGAGCTTCCGCCTCTTTGGCCTCTTGGGCAGCCGCAACAGCTGCTGTTTTCTCTTTAACCAGCGCAGCATTTGCTGACTTAGCATTGACAAGCTCCTGGCGAACACGAAAGAGAGTTTCATTCTGTTTGGCCCAAGAGTCTTTCCAAGCCTTGCGCTCATTAGAAAGTGTCTCGCGCTCATTAGAAAGAGATTCTTTCCAACTCTGGCGCTCAGTGGAAAGCAGTTTTGCAAGGGTACGAACCTGTTTAAGCTCAGCAGTTGCAGCCCACTCTTCAGTCTGCTTACGCTTTTCAAACGCAGCTCTATCCCTTTCAAGCTGCTCGGCACCCTCACGTGCAGCCTTCACCAACTCCTCAGCCTCGGCACGCAAGCGCACATTCTCCTCCTCCCTGCGCCCCAACACCTTATAGTTTTCCATAATGGCATTGGCCATTACGGAACTCCCAACAAGCATGGAGGAGAGTTGGTTAATCTGGGCTTCAGTTGGTAAGGCACGTGCCCGGTTGACTTCAAATGGGGTGCCCAGACCACCCAAAATCTCCCTACACGCGGAGGGGTCAGCGGAAATATCATCCCCTTGCATCACAGACCATGGAGGGCGGTGGTAAGCCATGGCCCGATCCTCCGTATAGGTGCGGTAATAATACTCCAATTCAGACTCTTCAGGCTGAATGGGAGTCTCTACGAAACCCACACCCCCAGAACCGGAACCAGAAGCCTTCTCAGCCGCAGGAGACTTTGGCCTTTCAGTGTAAGCAAATTTCAGGTTCAGGTCATCAGCATCCTCTGGGGTAATGACATTATCATGAGAATCCACCGTGTCATGGATCTGGGCCGCAGGCCCCTTCCCAGCATCCTCCTCCCGCATAGAGGGCTCAGGCGTAACAACCTTATGAACCCTAACATCCGCAGCAGTGTCATGCGGGGGAGGAGGAGGAGCATCAAAGTTGGAGAACCCTTCATCTTGGGGTTCTGCAATCAAAGCAAAAATACGTTAAGCTACAAATACAAATACAAAATATTTGTCCAAGTTTTGCATCACGTACCAGGAACAACCGCAGGCTTCCTTTGTCCCAAAAAAGCCCCGCGTCTGGTCTGAATCTTCGGTTTCTTTTTCTCACCAGCATCAACAGCTTTCCCTGCTTTCCTCTTCTTCTCATCAGCAGCCTTAGCACCCGCAGTGGTTCCACCTGTGGCCGCACCAGCACCTGGAACACCCAAGCCCTCAATGGTGTCAGATACTACCACGTAATCGGTATATGTGCGGAAATGAGATCGAGAGATACCTGCTGCATGCGGAACCAAAGGCGGAACAACAGGAACTTCAGTTTTCTTCTTGCCACGACCCCGCACGGGTTTATCTACTTGCTTCTTCTCTGCATGCTTTTTGGGAGCACCCTTTGACTTAAACTTACCAAGGGCCCCAAGAGTACCTGCATGTAGAATATCAGCAACATGAAACTATAAGGCAAGAAAAGAAGGCTATGAAATATACCTTTGCCCTGCGGCAGGGGTGCGTTCATTGCCTTGCGTGTAGGAACGCGGAAGTTATGGAGAATGGTCAAATTAAAACCTGCACCTTCAGCAGTCTTGACAATATCAACCTTGCCAGTAAAGGTTGGATCAAATATCTTCCACAGCTCAACAACAACTTCTGATAATACACGTTCAAATTAATAACAAACAAGGGAATAATGAAACCGCACAAAAGTAAGAACACTTACCACCAGTTTTCTCCCGCACAACGGGCCTTGCATGCTTATCAGCCCTAGTCAATAACATCCGCAGCATCCACAATTCAGTGTTCTTCAACAGCCTATGCTCAATAGTCCTCAACCGTGGGAACCACTCCGCATTCTCCGCATTAGGAATGGCAATATCCTCCGCAGGGATAGGCTCATTAACATTCCGCAAAGTCATGTTGAGAACAACCGCGGCAGCTTTAACATAGAAGAACTTGTTCTTCCACCTTGTAATACCCTTGGGAGGGGTCATCAACTTGGTACTTCCGTACCGTTCTCGGAAAGAGAAGAACCCAGTGTTCACCGTCAACTGATAAAACCCCCGGAAGTTATCAACGGTAACCAGCAAACCAAGGGCACGAAAAGTCGATTCAAAGTGTCTAATACGAATAAACCCAAAAGGACTCATTTGGGAGATATGGACCTTGTAATGCTCCAACAAATCAGCAACAAAAACGGTCAATGGTAAACGAAGGTTACCATCAACGAAAGAGTCGGCCCACATGGTCACGTGACCGGCTGGAGCACAAGCACCGGTATCACCCTCTTGGGGATAAACAGCCCCAAACTCGGAGGGCATCTGTGTACTAATCATCAGTTGGTCGAACGACGCTTTCGACCACTTTAAGGGTGGTAAGCCACCGCCAGGGGCACTACCACCATCATCTTCGTCTTCACCGCCCACCGGAGAAGAAGCTTCAGGGTTTTCACCCTCCACATTGTGTGGGTTAGATGGTTCAGCCATCAGAAATATGAAGAAGAAAAGGATTGAGTTGCACAAAAACTCGGAAAATCGCCGGAAGTACAGGCAGATTGATCGGAGAAGATGAAGAGTATGATCTCTTTTCCACCGGAGAATTTTTTTGAAATTTGAACAAAGTAAGGAGAAACCAAACGGTTTCCCCTTATATACTCATCGCAATTAATGCGATGAAGTAACCGACTTACAAAATTCAAAAAGGGCCACTTACGTTCCGCCACGTGTTCAACGACTTTCCAGCTGACGGTTATCACGCGCGCGTGTCCCCCACGCGCCTGACAGAAAGGACCTTTACACTACTTGCTACAGTGCAGTTATGACCTCGGTCAGTGCAAACGTCCTTTCAGAACATCACATGTCAGAATCCTACCAACTTTTCAACAACCCACACGTGCCATCAGCCACGTAGACAACACAAAAGCGACAAACATTATCCAAACTTAAGCGGCATGCGGTTTTTCTGGTTTACCGCACCATAACCCATACCGCATGTCGTTTTTTACATACCCTCAAAAAAAAAGGCAAAAATATATATCTTTAAATTATATAAGGGGATGTAAGCAATAACCGCACATACCCACGAGCACACGTGGAATATGCGGAGATGACACACACCAACCCGCACAGGTGTGTCAGATACTCAGAACCAGCATGGTTCTTTGGACTGCGAAAACCGCTTCTCAGGATGCGATAAACCGCATTCCATGTAAGCTTCTTCAAGCTTCAAAACCCTCATTTCCGGTTCACAACCACGGAGGGAACGCAAACAGCTTATCCTTAAGGAAAAGGACAAGTATGCTGAGCAACCGCACATCAGCAACCCTGTCTCCTGAACCTTCAAGAGCTACGTCCAGGCTACAAGACTTCTAGAAGCGAGTTCTTTGCTGCAAACCGCAACCACTCGTGAGTAGTTACTACAAACCGCAACTATGCGAATGGTAGCTACGGAAGAGCCACAACTAAACCACCATGCGGAGGAGCAAAGCTATTCCAAGGAAAACTGCTTTTCAACTAAACATGAAGGAAAGTGGCTACAAAACGAATGCGGAAGAGTTTCAACCAACTTCCCAAATATCTAACATACTCTCCGCAGGCAACACGACTTAAAGGAAAGCTACTTTCCACCAAAGCGTGAAGGAAAGTAGCTCCAGAACAGTGGTAACAAGTCTGCTTATGACTAGTTACCCACCTATGGACCGCATAGAATAAACAATGGTGGGCACGACCCTGCCTATGACCATGTTTATCTGCCCATAGTTCAGATTCACATTGTTCGACCAAACATGGCCAACAATGACGCAACTACCCCACGTTCCTCAAACAAACATGACCAACAAGGTGCGGCAACGAGGTAACCGCAAAGGACGTGCGGTTACTAGAGAGCTAAGCCTCAGAGGACGTGCAGTTACTTGAGAGATAAACCGCAGAGGACGTGCGGTTACTAGAAAGCTTAACTGGAGAACACGAAAACCCCACAAAACAGGGTTCATCATTGCATGTCCAGTTGCTAAACATAGAGCTTGAGCAAAGTACTTACAACTTTGCACTAGCTGACGCAGAGGTTACAACCAGACTGACGAAGACGTACATCTTCAGTCACGATCTCAGAGGTTGGTTCGAACCCTGCTAACACCTTCAGTCACCGTCTCAAAGGTTGGTTCGAAACACCAACAGGTGGCTGATGACATCAAAAAAAGGTAGACTAAGAGTCAAGTCCTTGGCTGAGAATTCCGCATCAGACGGAACTTGCTCACCAGACACCCTTCTCGAAGGAAGGAACAATCCACTCGAAAGGCCTACTATTTACTGAAAGAAGGAGCCATCTGCATGGCTCATATTTAACCTTCTAGACAACATAGTCCAGTATCCCTCCCACATGCAACTTGCATAAGGAAGGAACACTAGACTGGGGGGACTTGAAGGGGTATGGTCCCAGATCTCGCGTCAGCATGACCGCGAATGACCATTACCCTTATCAAAAACCTCCACTAGCAATAAACTCACCTGTGTCCGCGTGGTCACACGCGAACACAGCGGTCCAATCTGTCCAGTGATGAGAAGACTTACCTTAAGGACGGAATCCAATGTTACGCATAGCGATGCGGCCCCGCACCGCATCCGATGAACATTTTCGTCACGACAAGGGATCTGGACAACAGCAACAGTCACTAAGCGGCGATGCGGCATGGCACCGCATCCCGCATAAAATCATGGATGGAACAACCAATGCGGGAACAACATCAATAACCGCAAGCAGCGATGCGGCCTGGCACCGCATCCTGCCTACAAGGCAAGTGGGTCTGACACCACAGTGCAAGTGGCACTGGGAACAGTCGCCTACCAGCCCACGTGTATACAACAGTCTGACACCACAGCAGGACGTGGCATCACCACCGTAACCGACAGGTCTGACACACCTGCAACTAGCTGTGCGATGTCAGGCTAGCTATTCAACTACCCTCCTTCACTCCTCGGCTATAAATACTCACCCCAAACCAGGTTTGAGGTATCTCTTCTCGACTCTCTCAATACTATTACTATCACACTTTGCTTCCCAAGCAAACTACTGATTCTCACGCCGGAGAGTGGTAACAAGGAGCACCCCCCACCCCATCCTCCTTGTTGCGAGTCACGGCTTGTTTCCTTATGCAGGAAACCCACCACCAGACGATCCAGCCAGCGATCATCGGAAAGAAGGGATTAACCCTCTTGACGAGACCAGTGAGTTAACCCACCTGGTTAACCATTGTTTCATCACACCCCTAAAATGTCACTAGGCTATAAAGCCATGGGCAAGTAAGTATAGTTTTTTTTTTTTTTTTTTTTTTTTTTTTAAGGGCAAATTTGGATCACTCACCAGTATTTATAGAAGAGACCATTATTTGTATAAAAAGTTTACTGAAACCCATATATACACATATTGAATTCAGTTAAAACCAAAATCTTGATTAAAACACACAGTTTCTCAAATGCAGAGAAGCAAGTGCCAATAACAATTTTATTGAAAATGGAATTGTATTAGAAAAAGGTATTTTTTTTGTATGGTAAACTATACGAGTATCGACACCATATCAGTACCGTAACGATTTCGAAACCGTATATCAGTACATGTATCAGCAGTATCAGAACCAATATTCGGGTTTTTTTTGCTTTTCGATTGATTTAAAACCATGTCGAAATAATTGAATATGAGCATATCACGACTTTTTTTAGTTCTCTTTCAGTTGCTATAATGAGTACGGGTACCAAAACAAACCTAACTGACACCAATTGAGTTCTCGACGCGTAGCGTCAACGAAAGACACTAGTTAATATAAGGCATAAATATTTTATTACTAATTTTAAATAATAATCAATTATTCATATACGTCTAGTTCAATCATTAAATTCATATTCAGGCCCATGACATTATAGCGTAGTGACATCTTTGGAGTGGGATAAGGCTTAGGGACCTTTACGTCCTGGATTCGATTCTTACAAGAGGGTTTTTCCTAAATTTATTAGGTTTTCTCCTGAATTGATGTACAGGCATTATAGCCAAGTGAAGATGGATATGATCAGTTGGTTTCGCTGGTGGCACGATGACACTCCATTGGTCCGTTGCCGTTCAAAAAAAATCATATTCAGACATTTAAAACCGAATCACAAAAATCTTAACATAATAAATCAACCATTAATATGACCCCTTTGACATAAAAAAAAAAAACAAAAAAAAAAAACAACCATTAATATGAAAATTGTAGCCCTTTGAAAATAAGAAAGGTCAAGTTGTTTCACCCACTATATAATCAATCCCACACGCTCAAATCAAAACCAACAAACAAACCCCCTAACCATAATAATACCAATTCCCCTTCAAGCAATCCCTTTGTTCTTCCCCCAAACGTTTTCCCAGATCACCCCTTCATAATCCCATTTGTGAATGGTGGAAATCTTGGCTCCTTGGTGGATGATCTCCCCCCTTTTACCAAGGGGGATCCCTTCTCTTTCAACCGCATTCGCTTTCGGTTCTTGCAAGGAAGGCTGGTACTTCCGTTGCATCGGTGTTGACCCGAATCTTGCTCACTGATATCTCTCATTCGTATCGTTTGGTTGTTTTGTTTATTCTTGTTACTATTATACGTTTAAACGATAATTTAAGAACATGTTGCTTATGAAACATAAGAAGAATCATGCCCCCAAAGTTTCTGGAAACCGGCTTTTGATTAGTGTTACCGTTGTGGGAAGCGCTGGGCCTATTCGGTTTGTTGTGAATGAAGAAGAATTGGTGGCTGCGGTTATTGATACCGCGCTTAAGTCATACGCTCGCGAAGGAAGGCTTCCGGTGCTTGGGTCGAATTTTAATGATTTCGTTCTTTGTTGCCCCGTCATCGGGACTGAAGGTCAGATCTTGTTGAATCGTCTTTGTTTTAATGAAAATCTTTTATTTGATTAAAAAAAAAAGAATGTTATTGAGTTCGGGTATATGTTTTAGTTTTATAACCGTTAACCAAGTACAAAAGAAAATAGAAAGAAAAAAAGAAAGTTTTATGCAAACATCGTTCATGCAAACGTGTATGTGTTTTTGGTAATCGGGTCGGATAGTATCTAATGGCGTAACATACGCATCCCCGAAAAAAAGATTAGAACTAATACCACGGGTGTATAGGAGACGGCTCGAGCTAGGCTTAGGTTGTTTAACCTAGAAGGGCTTGAGTGCGGCTCGTTTTGAGTTTTATTTCTAAAGCTCGAGTTTGGCTTGTAAGCAGTTTTTCAAGCTTAAACTAAAGCTTGTCTTTTTTTGTTATTTATTAATGATTTTTTTTAATTTGGATATGCATATTTAATTACGAGTTTAATGTCATTTTAGTCCCTGTGGTTTGGGCCATTTTGTCAGTTTAGTTCAAAGGTTTCATTTTTCGCCTGTGGATCCAAAAAGGTTTCACCGTTGTCGTTTTAGTCCACTGGGTTAACTTCATCCATTATTTCTATTAACAAGAAGGGCAATTCGGTCATTTATATGGCCAAATTGCCCTTCTAATTAACTAAATTACATATAAAATGACCGATTGCCCTTCTCGTTAACAGAAATAATGGATGAAGTTAAACCATTGAACTAAAATGGCAACGGTGAAATCTTTTTGGACCCACAGGCGAAAAGGAAACCTTTGGACTAAACTGGGAAAATGACCCAAACCACAGGGACTAAAATGACATTTAACTCTTTAATTATTCATGTATAATTATATTTTTTTGTATTATATAATAGTTATTATGTAAATATATATATATATATATATATATATATATATATATATATATATATTAAATAAAAAATGTATATAAATTAACAGGCTCAACAAGTGAAGCTCGTGCTTGAGAGCTCGTTTATGAAACGAATTTCTGGGCTCCAACTCGGGCTGAGCTTGTTTAAGCTTGTCTTGATTCACGCTTTTAACGAGTCAATCTAGAGTAGCTTACAAGCAGCTTGACCTGTTTATGCTTCCGGTCCCAAATACTGGTCCCATTGATCCATAATTGAATTGGATTGAATCGGAATGTTGATGAATTTGATTTTTTTATACAGCTCTGAAACCATGGGAAAGGATTGGATCATTCGGGGTCAGGAACTTCATGCTCTGCAAGAAACCTCAGGTGGATGGGGACGATGAAAAACCGGTGGTTGTGGAAATACCAAGGAAGAGCTTTGGCAGCTGGAAGGCATGGTTCAACAAATCAATCCATCTGAAAATATCATCTCATTGAATGTCACAACAGAATCTGATCATTTCCGGACCCTATTACCATCTGGATAATTTGAATCTTTTTCGGTTTTTGTTGTGTTCTTTGTTATGTGTTGTTCTTGGATAGTGCTTAAGGTGGTGAGATGAAGTTTGATATGTGGTTAGGGTTTTGTTTGTTTTTCAAATCATTTGTTAATTTCATATCTTGTACCATAAAGGACAATGGTATTGTACTTTACAATGATATCAATATGATATGATTTATTATTGTATTAATTAGTCAACATGTTATGAAAGATGAAAACTAGTTCAACGATTAATCAGCAATGATTTGATTCATTGTTTCTTGATATGATTTCTTGATTGTACACAATGATTTTGTCTGGCTTGTGTTGACCCTTGGTTGAAGCTCAACGTGGCTCAGGTTTGTCGAGGCTCGCTACTTTCAATAGCGTTGGCAAACTTTGTTGGCGGAGTCTGAACCCCTCACAATGTGTCCATTGACATCAACAGGGGCTGGCCTACCTTAACAGGTAGGTGGGCGGGCACATCCCTTGAAAAAAAAGGTGTATTTTTAAGGCCAAAAACCTGATCTCACCCTTTGAAAATATGGTTGAACCATTAATCTGCACCCCAAAAAAAAAATTTCTAGATCCGCCACTGGTCACCACATCTCGTCTTCTCCGTCTACTTCAGGGTTTGTGTTATTTTACCTTGTGAAAGAGTTGTTTTTAACATTTGTTATCAATTAAACCTAAAGGTATTAGTCCCAACCCCAAACAATTGGTGTCAAAAACCTGTAAATTTTGTGGTTGTTAATAGGATCCATTGTAGTAATAATCCCATGTTATTTAATTAATCTAATATAGAGTTAAGAGTTATATATATAGTATATATATTCTTTTGCTTACAATTATATACTCTTTTGCTTATAAATATTAAAAATGCCAGTTAGATATTGGACAGAAAATAATAAATTTACAGGCTTTCCTTGGACGTTTACTTAAGTAATAACGATAAATAATTAAACACAGCTAGGTTTCTTACAAGATTGTACGGTACGGCTGGCTTTATTATATTTTATCAAAAAGTAATTATATTTTATCTATATCTATATATATAAAAGAAATCATATACGGGACACTTGTCATTGATTTTCCCCGCTTTAACTACTTTTAGTCAGTCAGATCATCTGGTGCTCCATAACACGAATTATATTTCAAACGGATCTTATCACATCTGGTTACATGACGGTACAGTGGCGCTTGATATTAGAGCTTTACGGTGGCGTAACCGAGTAAGCAATGATCCAAATGTAGGACGAAGAGACCCAAAGTTTTAAGGGGAGTGGGGGTGGTTACTAGTGATAGAATTCCATCACTCACAAGCATCCAATCAACTCCTGTCATGTTGAATTACAACCGACTTAAACGGTTCGTCGAGATGGGCGTGCGGCTCACACAAGATTTTTAAATCATTTTGTCTTTCTACCGTTTTCAAGTGTCCCATGTACGCCTGCTCGCGTTCAACTTTTACGGACATAATTTTTTCTTTTCTTTGTTTGGCCTCGTTGTATTGCGCCAATTTCGCCTCTTCGATTCTGAAGATCGACTCCGCCACCGCTTCCTTTCCTTTGCTTGACGATTCACCACTTCTCCTTCGGCGTGGCCTTGTAGGTGTATCTTCTTCAACGGGGTCGTCAACGGGTTGATCGGGTTCGTCAAGGGGGTCGTCGTTTAAATTCATTTGGGGAAAGTTATCCGACGCCGAAGTCGTGTAGTTCCCCGAATCGGAGGTTTTTGATCTTTTCGGACCTTCTCTTTTTTTTGGAGCCGTAGGCCCAACCACGTCGACCAAATCAACCGGGACCCATTTCAGGTGATGCCCCGCAACCTCCCATGCCGCCACGTGTGGAAAACTCCTCTTTTTGTAGAGTTGGCAATACTCTTCGGTGGCTTGTCGCATGATTGTCGCCTCGCTCGCTCCACTTTGTGGATTTCGGTTCTACAAAAAATATAAAAACTTATGTATTTTAAAAAAAAATCTGTTTTCTGTTTTTTATAAAAAAATTACTGTTTTCTGTTTTTTTTTTACAAAAACTGTTTCTGTTTTTTATAAAAAAAAATAACTGTTTTATGTTTTTTTTAACAAAAACTGTTTTCTGTTTTTTTTTTTTAAAACTGTTTCTGTTTTTTAAAAATAAAACAGTTTATGTTTTAAAAAAATAACAGTTTTCTGATTTAAAAAAAAAAAACTGTTTTCTGTTTTTTAAAAATAAAACAGTTTCTGTTTTAAAAAAAAAATAACAGTTTTCTGATTTTTTTTTTTAAATAACAGTTTTTTTTTAAGATTTAAACTTTATAAAAAAACATACCTTTTGAATGAAACAACCGTTGAACTTACTAATTTTCCCGTTCAAATCCGTCAATTTCGACGTCATTTGGTCAATGTTTCGTTCCTTTGCACCGGGAAGTCGGCTAAAATGATGAATGACCCGTCTTCAAAACGTATCCTTTCTTTGCTCGTTGGCATGTTTCTTGTTCTCGGAGATGTGCAAGTACGCCTTCACCAAGGCCACCTCCTCCTCGCTCGTCCAATGTTGTCGGACGGTTGGGACAATTTCTTGAACGTCATCATTTTGTTCTTCTTCCTCTTCCTCTTCTTCTTCTTCTTTTTCTTCTTCTTCTTGTTCTTGAACGTAATCATCATCTTCATCGTCGTCGAGACTTGGTTGTGGTTCACGATACGCATTTGCAAATTGACGGATGAGGGTGTTATCTTCTAGTAGTGGGTCGAGTTGTTGGGGTTGGGTTTGAAAGTGTTGAAACGATTGGGGTTGAAATTGGTGAGGTTGAAACGGTGGAACGAATGGTTGGTTTTGATACGTTTACGATTGAAAGGGTGGATATTTTTGGGTTTGAAAGGGTGGATATTGTTTGGTTTGAAAATGTGGGACTTGCTCGGGTTCGTCTTGCAACCTAAAGCGCGTCGGCTCGCCAAGATTCGCTTGAACCTTGGGTCTACGGGATTTTTCTTCGTACCCGAACCTCTTTTTTTTTTTGAACCCTCACCTCTCTTGCTTGAACCTTCCATGTTTGTTGTAAAATTATTTAGATTGAGATGTAAAATTTTGGAGTTGAATTGGAGAATTTTTTAGTTGAATTGGAGAGTTTTTTTATTTATTTGATTGAGTGAGGGAATGATTTATATAAAAAAACTCTCAAAACATTAAACCCCAAACGGTCAAAAAAATCAAACGGGCATCTCTTCTCCACGCGTGATGGTTTCCACGCGTTAAATTCTTCACGCGTTAAATAAGGTGGTGGCGGCGGTGTACAAAGGTGTTCCACGCGTGATGGGGTGGCCATCACGGACCACCCCCACTCCCCTAAGAGATGTGAGATAAGAATGTTAATCTTAATGATGTGAAGTACTGGGGTAGTCGTTTACAGCACCAGCAGTGGATGTTTCTTTAAGACTAAGGTTCATATTTTGGTATGATTTTTTTTTAAATCTTTTTTTACGAGATTTTCATTAAAACAGAGACAGAGACGATTATTGACTAATAGCAGGTAAACAGGCAACAAGCTACGCCGTTACCCCCTTCTGAATAGCAAACCTTACCCTGCTAAACACAAAATTCTGCCTCTTAACATGCGTGGTGTTACTGCTTACCACCTGCTGAACCCGCTTGAGGAACCGCACCGCGTCAGGAGGGGCGAGAGCGCCAAAGGTATGAAATCGATTGTTAGGATAATAATTTCTTTAGGGTTCTTTTTATTTTCTATTTTATGGGGTAATTAATTGTAGTTTATCTTTAGACTAATTTTCTGGGATTAATCTTTAGAGCAATTATTTTCAATTTAACTCCAAAGAAAATATCTTTAAGGAATGCAATTTTAAAGACTTGCTGGTGGTGCTGATAACTTGGTAGATTATATTTTTGAGTGCATATGTCTTTTTATTTACATGTTCAGTTGATCTAAATTATACAGAACGAAGAAGGTTGTACATAAAGCAACCCAGTGGTGGATCTAGAAAATTCTTATAGGGGCAACGCTTCAAAAAAAAGGGTAACGAAATCGAAAAAAAACGTGGAAAACGTTAATTTTTTTTTTCAAAATTTACACTACCACCGGAGCGTCTATAGGTAGCGGGGGCTACCCCTATTTATTAACTATATCCGCCCCTGAAACAACCCTCACAGATGACAAGTGGCTACAAAGTACTATGAAGAGGATAGGAGTAAACACAATCCTAGCAATTGAGGAAATTAATCTTTAATGATGAAAAGGTCATCCAGTTTCTAAACCCCAAAGGTGCTATCTTTTTGTGTATCTAGGGGTGCTTGGTCGGATGGTATAGGTTTGATCGTGTTTAGTTTAAGTGTATGGGGCGTTGATCACACTCGTAAAGTTAGGTATTGTGTTTAGATATCCATCTCTTTTCATTCATGTTACCACTACATCCAATCATCAAACTCATACCCATATGCCCATCTAGTTAAATGAAATTGACCGATGCACAATTTTTGTTTGTTCGTCTTCAGTTTCAGCCTCTATAAAGAGTATGTTACCTCTCTTTTTTAATAACATTAGTTTACCCAAAATCGACTATTTCTTATTTAGCACAGGTAATTGGTGTTAATCCAGCCCATTAAGTACAAATGGGTATAAATCGGTTAAATCAGTAGCGAGAAAGAAGTATAATGGGCCTAATGGCTTGTGGAGCCGAACAAGAGAAGCGGCCCTTTGTACATGTATAAATTAAGGCCTTATTTTTCCTAGTAAACTTCAAGTTGGGTTTGAGAGTTTTTCTTGAAAATTTAGAAGGCTTTTAAAATAAGTTGAGTTTGAGAGTTTTTCTTTTCAACATGTTTTCCCCTAATTTTTTCTCTTTCCAATGTGGAATAAGTGGTATATTTTATAAGCATTTTCTTTTATCATTACTTTCTCCGCTCATTAATATGTTAACGAGAAAGGCAATTCGGTCATTTTATATGTAATTCTGTTAACTAGAAAGGCAATTCGGCCATATAAAATGACCGAATTGCCCTTCTCGTTAACAAAAAAATGGATGAAGTTAACCCAGTAGACTAAAATGACAACGGTGAAACCTTTTTGAATGGTCATTAAGAGGCTACCAAACAGCCCCTAACATTATTGGGGTGTAATAGTAATGGTCAGCGGCGGAACTAGCCCAAAAATTTAGAGGTATCCCAATTTTTTATTTTTTAGACCAGTGGTATCCTTTGTATAATGGAGACGAAGTTAAGGGGTATTTTTACACTACGGAAACAAAGTTAAGAGGTATTTTTACACTACGGAGACGGGGTTGAGGGGTAGCCCGTGCTACCCTTACTAACATTGTAAGTCTGCCACTGGTAATGGTTACATCAGTAGTACTTCAGTAGGAACTCTATTAGATAGTTGCTACTGATGTTGACGCACACTTGCTATTGATACTAATCAGTCGTTTATCCTGAACATAGTTGATACTGATCTTTAGTTCCCACTGATCATAATTTCACCATTGATGGACCAAGTTACCATTGATCTTCATTTGCCATTAATACCAATTTCCACTCATTAACTTAGTTGCTACTAATCTACACTGATGGACTAAGTTATCAGTGATCTTTAGTTGCCATTGATAATCAGTAGCAACTTGCTACCAATATTGAATCATTTTTTAGGTCAATTTATATGCAACTTTTCTTCATCCATGTATTTTGAATGAAGAATAGTTAAAGATAATCCATGCTTGGTGATCCTAGTTAGAGGCGTTGTCCCATGGACCCCACAAGGGGCAAGCCTCCACAGGGGCGGATCCAGCCTTGCTTTATGGGAATCCCGTTCGGTTTAAAGAAAACGAAAAAAAATTAGTATGAACCTTGTTTGATTTGAAAAAAAACTAGTGAAAATCTTATAAAAGAAACCCACTAGGAAAAAAAAATTAGATCCGCCACTGATCCTCAGACCCCCACCAAGGCACTACCCTCATGGAAAACCCCATTGTCCATGGGCTTCGCCTTTTAAAACTTTTGAGATTCTATGGTGCTTGAAATCATAATTGTCTTGAATAAACGTGTACTTCACACATCATACAATGCTTATTATAATTTCTTATTTGGTCTTTAATTAGATCCTATTATCCAAAATAGTTTGATAACGCTAAAAATCACCAACAAAAGTTCCCCGGGCGGATTCACATAGAGCGGGTCGAGGTCCCCGGATCCCAGTGTTTTTGAAAAATTAGTAGATCCGGTATATTAAATTTTATAAGAATCCCATAAATATAATAAGTTGAACACCATAAAAAGTAAAGTAAAGATGGTGTAGTGATAAACCCATTTCTTTACCAACAAGAGGTCGTTGGTTCAATACTCGTATAACTTGTTTTTTCATAAGTTTGTTATCCGTTTACTAACGATCTCGATGTAAATTCATAAGTTTAATGAAAGTATTTTTAAATCTAATTCAAATCTAAGATTTCTTAAACAAACAAAAAAGTGAAAAAACAAACAGACCTCTTTACAAGTAAAACTAATTGATTTTTTTTAGTTTTATAACTTGAATTTTGTTACTTACCTATCTGTTTAAAGATTTGTTACTATGAATATTAAGTTAAGAAATTATAATGACATCGTTTTTTATTGTGTGTTTTCTAATGAGTAATAGTTATAGATTTTTGTTATATGTTCCTCGCTTTGACCCGACTCGAAAATTTTAACTTTTTGTTGTGAAAATTTTGAACACCAAAAAAATGGACCTCATCGAAAAAAAAAATCATGGGTCCGCTAGTGCCTTCAACCAAATACATCTCTAAAATCATCTATTAGAAAAATAATGTAATGTGTAATACAAAAATCTACATAGATTTAACTTATTTCAGTTCAACTCTATCTCTTTCTTTTCTTAATTCTTTTCCCTTATTTATGCATTGTAAACGTATATTAAAATTGATATTTGTTATTTTTTGGTATTAAATCACCCAAAACATAGATAAGACAGTCTTATTAGACCATGTGTAGTGGAACTTGAAACAAATGTCTCATCCTTAGACATGAAGCGACAAGTGACCGCCTAGTCAGTAAAGGGGCATTTGTTAAAAAGGGGTGTAGTGGTATAATGCCTCAAAAAAACACCCAATTTGACTTCCGGTACGGTGGTCTTATCGTTATAGTCAAGATGAACCATGTTTTTAAGGAGGTTAAATTGAGTGGGGGGACAAATGGGACATTTCATAATGAGCCATAAATGTATGTTCTTGGAACTTTTTTTTTTTGAAAGGATGTTCTTAGAACTTAGGGTGAACGGGGCGTCCTCGGGGTGGCGTGCGGTGAGTGAGTTCCCCGCTCGGGAACACCGCCGCCGACCCCTCGGGGAGGCTAAGCGGGGTGTGGTCTGCGGCATTGATTCACCGCGCACAACTTTTCAAAGTTTTGATTTTTTGAACGTTTGGCAACGGTTATATGTTAAAAAATAAAAAAAAAATCCAATTTTAACCTATAAATACCCCATTAAATCTAATTTTTTACCACACAAATTTTCAATCTTATTTCTCTAAAATTCTTTCAAATACAACACAAAGCCAAACCGAGCAATGGAGAACCAACCCCCCGAAGCCAAGAAAAAGTCCGTCGGCTCTAACACTAAGGGACGCGGCTCGCAACCGTCTCGTGGTGGTTCGAGCGGTGCAAGTGCACAACCACAACCACCTTTCAGATGGTTTTTTGGAGTAGGATTTTATATCATTATAACTGTCACACCCCAACCGATGGCGGAAACATCGGGGCATGGCACTGAGCGAAACAGATTGTCCAGAAGTTTCCATAACAATTATCATTACCAATCAATTTAAAATAACATGTCCCATACCATGTCTCAAAAGGTAAACAAATTATTACAGACAAAATCCAGGCAAATAGTTCTATTCCGACAACTCAGATTTTCAAATAGAGCAATTGTTTATCTGCTTCTAGAGACCATTGATTTCATTTGTACAGACAACGATTTGTTGGCCTCTAGAGCCTTATTCTAGCCTCAATTTCCTAGCAGATGTGCATCCTAAGCACCTGTCACATACGTTAAAATAAAGTCAATACATATAATGTAAATGTGAGCATACAAGTTTGATACTAGCATATAGAGTTCGAAATTCGTTTACGCATAACCAGCACGTACACATAGTGAAATGAAGCACGTTAGTTATCGACATAGATCCATCGATACCAATGACTGCGGGTTGACTGCCTGAGGCAGTTCGCAATACATGATTACCACCGTAATCCATGCAAGTAATTGTCCTTAACAACCCATGTGAACAGGTGCTGAGTCCAAACTATAGTACTATTGTTGCTAAGGCGGGTAGACATCATTCCATGTGTAAACATAACAAACAAGCATTCATAAGCCATGTATAACATGCATTAACGGTTAGCGTTCAAATAGTATTGAGTAGTGTGTTTATTGTGATTTGAATATTCGTAACGTATGTAACACCCAAAAGTGCGTAAAGCAAAACGGGATCGAGTATACTCACAGCGGTTGATGGATTGAAGGGAGCGCTTAGAGAGTAGGGTTAGCCTGATCAGAACGATAGCATAACGATAAGTGAAGCGTAAAACGATGCAAGGTGTAAGTGGTTCGGACAGCAGTTCGGTCAGATGGTAATCCGACCGGATGGTCCAGTCATGTGGATAACAATCCGTTCGGATGCTCATCCGGTCGGACAGATTGTCCGGTCGGATGACTATTCGAGTGGATTGTTTCTTCCTTTGAGAAGGATGTGTTTGTGTATGATGGCTTGTCCTTTGAAGTTTTCGTTGTAGCATTTTGAAAACATTGAAGTATCTCTTCCTTTCAAGTCGGTCGATCGGACGGTCAGTCGTGCGGACGACAATCCGCTCGGATGATTTATCCGGTCGGACGGCGACTCGAGTGGCGAGGTTACTCAGTGAGAACAAATTCACATCAGGTTGTCACTCGATCGGACAGCAGTCCGGTCGGGTGGCTTCCTTAGTGCGTTGAACACATTGAAAATTATTTAAGTCCAAGTATCTCATGATACGAAGAGTAATCCGGTCGGATTGGTAGTCCGATCGGATAGCAAATCGTTCAATACTCAAACTTCAGATAAAGTTGGTTAAGTGTGGGACCCAAGGTGTAAGCCGCTCGGATGACCTAGTCGCTCGGATGGCTTATCCGTTCGGACAGTAGTCCGGTCTGATAGCACTCCATGCTGGTCGTTTCGTTCGTTTTTCACTTGGTCGTTTTGATTGTTTGTTGCTTGTATCGAGACGTTTTGACAACGTGCTAACCAACAGAACCCCATCTTGACCCAAGTGACCCGATCAAACAGGAATCACCCTAGTTTGACCAGTTAACCGGTTCAAGACGGTTATTCTTGGTTAACCCGAAATCGGTGGTCTCGTGAGTAGAATCCAGATCTTGAGCTAGCACAACACCGCGAATGAGTAGAAGACTAGAACAAGGTCCGATTCTATCGGTTTTGAGTGCATTGAGTGTAAAAGAGTTGAAAGAAAGTTAGAAACCATCTTTCAATCCTTTTCCACCATGAAAGTGTTTAGATCTCTGCAAGATCTTTGTTTATTTGTGTGGAAATCGGTTGTATCCAAGTTGTTCTTGGTGGATTGAAGCCAAAACATGAAGTTTATAAGAACACCATGATGACGTCATCCTAGAACACCTCAAATCTAGTGATTTCACGGTTAAAAGTTAAGATTCAAAAGATAGAAAGGTGTAGGAGTGCGTGTAGATTAAGGAAGTACAAGATTTAGGATGAGATCTTACCGGGATTGAGAGAAATCGAAGAAAAGGTGAGGAGCACGGGCTGTTCGGACAGAGAGTTTCCAAAAGTAGAAAGAATGAAAGTGACATGGGTATTTATAGAGTTCCAAAAGGGGAAAGTGTTGGCCGGTCGGATGGCATCTCGCCCGGATGACTGTCCGGTCGGATGTCATCTCGGTCGGATGACACCCTGACACCATGATCAAGTGGCAGCCCGGTCGGATGGCTTATCCGGCCGGATGGCACTTGGTTCGGGTGTTCGGCGCGACGATTTTTGGGGTTTCGATTGTAATTGCGAGCGATGCGATGCAATAGATTTTCCTAGTCAAATTACTTTTGGTCCCAACTACTATATCCACAAATTATCATACCATTTCGATTGCGATTGAGTTCGATTGCTTTTCGATTGATTACCACAGCATAACATAAATAAACATGCACAAGTAACACATAAGGCGCACACACAAGTATATTAGTAACCAAAATGCGTAGTTCGAGTTGCGATTCGATTCGATGTCGATTTGATTAACATAGGTTGATTATCATTTAGTTAACTTTATCGCATTGTTACTTCCTATAGTTCACGACCGTAAGTCGATTAGATATCGAACAACATACGTCGATTATTGTAATTATTGACACTTACTCCACATAATACAACTAAAATAAACACATAAAAGGATTTCACTGCAAGTCAGGTTACGCGAAATCGGTCGTTGACTTTGACCTTGACTTTCGAAAACACGGGGTGTTACAGCCTCCCCTTGTTTAGGGAATTTCGTCCCGAAATTAGGCCGAAGCCATAACGAACAACTGCGGGTACTTCTCCTTCATGTCGCTTTCGAGTTCCCAAGTGAACTTTGCGCCTCGTTTGCCTTCCCATCGAACTTTCTCAATAGGAATGCGTGAGCGTCTGAGCTGTTTGGTTTGGCGATCCATGATTTCGACAGGCTTCTCCACGAAGTGGAGTGTTTCGTTTACTTGAAGGTCGTCGAGAGGTACAATTAAATCATGCTCAGCTAGGCACTTTCGAAGGTTTGACACGTGGAAAGTCAGGTGGACGTTACTAAGTTCCTCCGGTAGTTCGAGTCTGTAGGCGACTTTTCCGATCCTTTCCAGAATCTTAAAAGGTCCAACATATCGAGGCGCTAGTTTCCCTTTCTTGCCGAATCTGACCACACCCTTCCAAGGTGATACCTTTAGGAGTACGTAGTCGCCAACGTCAAATTCAAGGGGCTTGCGTCGTCTATCGGCGTAACTTTTCTGTCGACTTCGAGCTTTCAACAAGTTATCTCGAATTTGGAGGACTTTGTCAGTCGTTTCTTGCAGTAGCTCAGGACCGGTTAATTGCGAGTGACCGATCTCGTGCCACACAATAGGCGATCGACATTTTCTTCCGTATAAGGCCTCGAATGGTGCCATTTGTATGCTGGAATGATAACTGTTGTTATACGAGAATTCGACTAACGGTATGTATTTATCCCAATTACCACCGAAGTCTATGACACACGAACAGAGCATGTCTTCAAGAGTACGGATCGTTCTTTCAGTCTGACCGTCGGTTTGAGGGTGGAAAGCGGTACTTAGATTAAGCGATGTACCGAGTGCCGTTTGAAACGTTTCCCACAGTCGCGAGGTAAACCGAGCATCACGATCAGAGATGATGCCGCGGGACGTCCCATGATTACAAATAATCTCGTCGGTGTAGATTCGGACTAATCGTTCTACCTTGTAGTCTTCCTGTATTGGCAAAAAGTGAGCTGATTTGGTCAAACGGTCAACAACAACCCAAATGCTATCGTGACCCGATGACGTGTGCGGAAGTTTGGTGATGAAGTCCATAACTATACTCTCCCACTTCCACATAGGGATCGGTGGTTGTTCTAGTAAGCCAGATGGTCTTTGGTGTTCAGCCTTGACTCTTGCACATGTCAGGCACTTTCCAACGTAGAGAGCAATATCCATTTTCATGCCAGGCCACCAGTACTTGTAGCGAAGATCCTGGTACATTTTGTCAGCACCGGGATGAATAGAATACCGGGATTTGTGGGCTTCGTCCATCAAAATCTGTCGCAAATCGGTCCGTTTGGGGATCCAAATTCAGTCCAGAAAGTGGAATATCCCATTTGATTTACTCACAAGCTGGGCTCCGTCGTGATAGATTTTTTCCTTCTTTAGAGTGCGTTCATTAAAACATGCATGCTGAGCTTCGCGGATGAGGGTTTCGAGATCGTGTTGGGCTTGGACGTTACGAGGGCTAAGCAGATAGCTCCATCTGCTGAGTGCGTCGACAACAACATTTGCTTTGCCTGGGTGATAACGAATCTCACAGTCGTAATCGTTGAGAAGTTCTACCCATCGGCGTTGACGCGTATTAAGTTCTTTCTGATCAAAGATATGTTGTAGGCTCCTATGATCGGTGAAGATCGTACACTTGGTACCATACAGGTAGTGTCGCCAAATCTTTAACGCAAAAACAACTGCGCCTAGCTCGAGATCATGGGTTGTATAGTTCTTCTCGTGGATTTTGAGCTGACGAGACGCATAAGCTATAACCTTGTCCTGCTGCATAAGAACACAACCAAGACCAAGGTTGGAAGCGTCACAATAGACAATGAAATCGTCGTTTCCGTCGGGCAATGTGAGAACAGGAGCATTGCAAAGCATGTGCTTGAGGGTTTGGAAAGCAGATTCTTGTTCAGTTCCCCAAACAAAAGGCTTGTCTTTATGCGTGAGAGCGGTAAGCGGCACAGCGATCTTTGAGAATCCTTCGATAAATCGTCGATAACAGCCCGCTAGTCTGAGAAAATAACGGACTTCGGACGGGTTCTTAGGTGTAATCCAACTCTTAACGGCTTCAATCTTCGCAGGATCGACGTGAATACCCTGACTATTGACAATATGACCCAGAAACTGAACCTCCTCCAACCAGAATTCACACTTGGAGAACTTGGCATAGAGTTGATTCCCCTGGAGTAGCTCGAGAACCAAACGTAGATGTTGCGCGTGTTCGGCTTTCGATTTGGAATAGATCAAGACATCATCGATGAATACGATGACGAAACGGTCGAGATATGGTTTACACATGCGATTCATCAGATCCATGAAGACCGCGGGTTGGTTAATCCAAAAGGCATAACAACGAATTCGTAATGGCCGTATCGAGTGCGAAAATCGGTTTTGGGTATATCATCCTCTTGAATGCGTAGCTGGTGATAGCCTGAGCGTAGATCGATCTTCGAGAAACACGTAGCACCTTGTAGCTGATCAAACAAATCGTCAATGCGAGGTAGGGGATAGCGGTTCTTGATAGTTAACTTATTCAATTCCCGATAGTCGATGCACATCCTGAACGACCCATCCTTCTTTTTGACGAAAAGGACTGGCGAGCCCCAAGGAGAGGTGCTCGGGCGAATGAAGCCTTTCTCAAGTAATTCCTGGAGTTGGTTTGAGAGTTCACGCATTTCAGACGGTGCGAGTCGGTAAGGAGCTTTGGCAATAGGGTTGGCTCCAGGAATGAGGCCGATATGAAAGTCGATATCACGACTTGGTGGAAAACCGGGAAGATCCTCAGGAAAGACGCTAGGAAATTCTCGGACCACTAGAACATCGTTTACACCAGGTTTTCCTTTCTTTTCCTTTTCCGCTACTACAATGTTAGCCAAGAAAGCTCTGTATTTCTTGCGGAGATACTTGCTAGCTTGGACACATGACATGAGTTTGAGACCTTTCGAAGCAGTTTCGCCATAAACCCACAATAAATCACCATTCGCGAGTGAAAATCGAATCATCTTGTCGAAGCACACAACTTCAGCATGGTTTTCGTGAAGAAAGTCCATGCCTACTATGACATCAAAAATTCCGAGTTGCATCGGAATAAGGTCGATGGGGAAGATGTGATTGTTGAGCTCAAGGGTACAATCACGGAGAATAGAATTAACGGCGACAGTTCTTCCAGTAGCGACTTCAACATCGAACGTCGAGGAGAGTTGGGAGCGCTTACGATTAAGGAGCTTCTCGAATTCGAACGACACAAAGCAATTATCGGCTCCAGTATCAAATAAACATGAAGCATAAATACCATTCACAAGGAACGTACCATTGACCACGTTGTTGTCGGCTTGGGCTTGGCGCACGTTGATGTTGAAAGTTCGTGCGCGTGCTGCTTGTTGTTGTTGCTGCTGGTGTTGCTGCTGCTGCTGAGGCTGCTGCTGCTGGGGCTCTTGTTTCACAACCCTGTTTGGGCACATGTTGGCGAAATGGTTAGGATCGCCACATGCGAAGCAGGCTCTGGCGTTGACCGCGGGTGCCGGAGGAGCTTGTTAACCCTGAGGGGCGGTGAGTAGAGCTTGATGAACAGGAGCTTGTCGAGCACGGCAGTTGGCAGTGAAATGGCCGTACATATTGCAGTGAGCACAAAAACGACAAGCGATGGTAGTCGGGTGGTGGTAGCCCAGTGTATGCACGCTTAGCAGACGGTGCATTTACCACAGGCGCCGCTACTTGACGTTGTTGGGCTGGTACAGCTTGTATCGGTGCAACAGTGATCGCACAGTTCTTGTTGCTGGAGCTGTTCTTTCTCTTGTTCTTCCTCTTGTTGCTCGATGCGGTGGTGGTCTTAGCAGTTGGTGCGGCGGTGGTAGCTTGATGCAGGTGCTTCGAAGTTTTATCCCAGACACCAGCCTTGACCCGCTTGTCGTTGATTTCAGTGGCCAGTAGGTAAGTCTCTTCGATCGTCTTAGTCTTAGCCGCTTGCACGAAATCTGCAACACAGTCAGGCAGGGCTCGGATATACTTATTAATTGTCATGTCTGAAGTCTTGACTTGGTCAGGGCAGATGATGCTGAGCTGTTTGAAGCGAGCAGTGAGAGCAGCATTTTCACCTTCCTTCTGCGTTATGTGCCAGAATTCATCTTCTAACTTTTGGCGCTCATGAGGAGGGCAGAATTCTTCCAGCCTGACCTCATTGAGTTCGTCCCACGACAGGCCGTAGGCTGTATCGTTCCCTCGTTTGTTTCTCTCGGCCGTCCACCAATCTAGTGCGCGGGACTGGAAGACGCCGGTAGCATTTAGAGTGCGGAGATCGTCTGGGCAACCGCTCTGTCGTAGAGTGACCTCAATGGAATCAAACCATTGGAACAACGCTGTAGGGCCTTCCTCGCCAGTGAATTCCTTTGGCCCACAAGACTTGAACTGCTTGAAATTGAAGGCAGCTTTGGGGGTAGCTTTAGGAGTTTCGGTTCTCGACTCCTCAGATGATTTGCTGACGTTCTCGTAAACATCACTCACGGCTTTTGCTACTTGTTTAGCGATGATAGCAGCAAGACGTTTGTCTCTCTTTTCTTGACGAGAAAGTGGTGGGTGGCGGGATCCAGATGACATTGTCTGCAACAGACATCGTCACAGGACTCAATACAATGTACTCGAATCTCACCTCACACGTCTACTACTTACTAAAGCTTAGGAACACGCAATGTAACACGTATCACATAAACACATAGACACACAATCACAGATTCACATAAACACAGAAGCACATAATCACGTAGGGCACAGAATCACAGAAACACATATCCCACAGAAGTATTTAAGCACAAGAGGCAGTCAGATTACAGAAACCTATCATTCACAGTTCGCGAGCGTTCGAATATAGCGATCGCGTTTAGTATATCGAGTAGCGTAGTATAAGCGTATATCATAACATAAGGTCGTCCACAATTCAGCGATTTGTCAGCGATGTGTAGTGTGTTGTGTGATTAGCGGAAGCAAAGAGGCGTTAGATCGAAACCAGTGGTATCTCAAAACGCTAACAAATAGACATAAACCACATAAAACACAAAAAATCAACGAGTCATCAAAGTCAACAGTTGCGGCCTTAGAAACGAAACACATAAAAATCGAGAAATAGATTGTCTGCGGCTATTAGACTTCGACTAACCAAAGTGATTCGACTATTCTCAAGGATCTGTTGTACACACTTGACCTTCGGGGTAGTGCCTTTGCCTCGATTCTTGGGCGTTGGGCACGCATCCCATTAGTCATATCGTGACTTCAGTTCGTTGGAGTCCGTCGAGACTTTGGTGGGAGTTTTGTAAAATGAGCGGAACAAGTCGTCAAGGTTAGGGTTTCACCCCTAGCTTAACAACTCCGTTCCTGTTTTTAATAAAATAGAGGAGATTATTCATCAAAATACGGATTTCACTCCTGATTTGGCATAATTCTCCCCGTTTGTAGATAAAATGCGGGTTGATTAAGCAACTTTAGTCGAGAGTTTGCGGTTTTCACACCTAATATTGACTTAGTTGCTCTTTCATTGTTGAAAATTCGAGTGCAGTGATAGTGTAGCATAAGCGAGAATAGTGAGAAATAGTAAACTCATACATAATCCCTAATGGATATGCACAAGTCGGTCTGTTGGTTCCTAACTATAGACTAGGTCTCTAAGACATCGACCCGGACTAGGTCGTGTCATGCCTAATTCCCTATAGTTATGGCTCTGATACCAATCTGTCACACCCCAACCGATGGCGGAAACATCGGGGCATGGCACTGAGCGAAACAGATTGTCCAGAAGTTTCCATAACAATTATCATTACCAATCAATTTAAAATAACATGTCCCATACCATGTCTCAAAAGGTAAACAAATTATTACAGATAAAATTCAGGCAAATAGTTCTATTCCGACAACTCAGATTTTCAAATAGAGCAATTGTTTATCTGCTTCTAGAGACCCTTGATTTCATTTGTACAGACAACTATTTGTTGGCCTCTAGAGCATTATTCTAGTCTCAATTTCCTAGCAGATGTGCATCCTAAGCACCTGTCACATACGTTAAAATAAAGTCAATACATATAATGTAAAGGTGAGCATACAAGTTTGATACTAGCATATAGAGTTTGAAATTCGTTTACGCATAACCAGCACGTACACATAGTGAAATGAAGCACGTTAGTTATCGACATAGATCCATCGATACCAATGACTGCGGGTTGACTGCCTGAGGCAGTTCGCAATACATGATTACCACCGTAATCCATGCAAGTAATTGTCCTTAACAACCCATGCGAACAGGTGCTGAGTCCAAACTATAGTACTATCGTTGCTAAGGCGGGTAGACAACATTCCATGTGTAAACATAACAAACAAGCATTCATAAGCCACGTATAACATGCATTAACGGTTATCGTTCAAATAGTATTGAGTAGTGTGTTTATTGTGATTTGAATATTCGTAACGTATGTAACACCCAAAAGTGCGTAAAGCAAAAAGGGATCGAGTATACTCACAGCGGTTGATGGATTGAAGGGAGCGCTTAGAGAGTAGGGTTAGCCTGATCAGAACGATAGCATAACGATAAGTGACGCGTAAAACGATGCAAGGTGTAAGTGGTTCGGACATCAGTTCGGTCGGATGATAATCCGACCGGATGGTCCAGTCGTGTGGATAACAATCCGTTCGGATGGTCATCCGGTCGGACAGATTGTCCGGTCGGATGACTATTCGAGTGGATTGTTTCTTCCTTTGAGAAGGATGTGTTTGTGTATGATAGCTTGTCCTTTGAAGTTTTCGTTGTAGCATTTTGAAAACATTGAAGTATCTCTTCCTTTCAAGTCGGTCGATCGGACGGTCAGTCGCGTGGACGACAATCCGCTCGGATGATTTATCCGGTCGGACGGCGACTCGAGTGGCGAGGTTACTCAGTGAGAACAAATTCACAGCAGGTTGTCACCCGATCGGACAGCAGTCCGGTCGGGTGGCTTCCTTAGTGCGTTGAACACGTTGAAAATTGTTTAAGTCCAAGTATCTCATGATACGAAGAGTAATCCGGTCGGATTGGTAGTCCGATCGGATAGCAAATCGTTCAATACTCAAACTTCAGATAAAGTTGGTTAAGTGTGGGACCCACGGTGTAAGCCGCTCGGATGACCTAGTCGCTCGGATGGCTTATCCGTTCGGACAGTAGTCCGGTCTGATAGCACTCCATGCTGGTCGTTTCGTTCGTTTTTCACTTGGTCGTTTTGATTGTTTGTTGCTTGTATCGAGACGTTTTGACAACGTGCTAACCAACAGAACCCCATCTTGACCCAAGTGACCCGATCAAACAGGAATCACCCTAGTTTGACCAGTTAACCGGTTCAAGACGGTTATTCTTGGTTAACCCGAAATCGGTGGTCTCGTGAGTAGAATCCAGATCTTGAGCTAGCACAACACCGCGAATGAGTAGAAGACTAGAACAAGGTCCGATTCTATCGGTTTTGAGTGCATTGAGTGTAAAAGAGTTGAAAGAAAGTTAGAAACCATCTTTCAATCCTTTTCCACCATGAAAGTTTTTAGATCTCTGCAAGATCTTTGTTTATTTGTGTGGAAATCGGTTGTATCCAAGTTGTTCTTGGTGGATTGAAGCCAAAACATGAAGTTTATAAGAACACCATGATGACGTCATCCTAGAACACCTCAAATCTAGTGATTTCACGGTTAAAAGTTAAGATTCAAAAGATAGAAAGGTGTAGGAGTGCGTGTAGATTAAGGAAGTACAAGATTTAGGATGAGATCTTACCGGGATTGAGAGAAATCGAAGAAAAGGTGAGGAGCACGGGCTGTTCGGACAGAGAGTTTCCAAAAGTAGAAAGAATGAAAGTGACATGGGTATTTATAGAGTTCCAAAAGGGGAAAGTGTTGGCCGGTCGGATGGCATCTCGCCCGGATGACTGTCCGGTCGGATGTCATCTCGGTCGGATGACACCCTAACACCATGATCAAGTGGCAGCCCGGTCGGATGGCTTATCCGGCCGGATGGCACTTGGTTCGGGTGTTCGGCGCGACGATTTTTGGGGTTTCGATTGTAATTGCGTGCGATGCGATGCGATATATTTTCCTAGTCATATTACTTTTGGTCCCATCTACTATATCCACAAATTATCATACCATTTCGATTGCGATTGAGTTCGACTGTGATTCGAGTTTCGATTGCGTTTCGATTGATTACCACAGCATAACATAAATAAACATGCACAAGTAACACATAAGGCGCACACACAAGTATATTAGTAACCAAAATGCGTAGTTCGAGTTGCGATTCGATTCGATGTCGATTTGATTAACATAGGTTGATTATCATTTAGTTAACTTTATCGCATTGTTACTTCCTATAGTTCACGGTCGTAAGTCGATTAGATAGCGAACAACATACGTCGATTATTGTAATTATTGACACTTACTCCACATAATACAACTAAAATAAACACATAAAAGGATTTCACTGCAAGTCAGGTTGCGCGAAATCGGTCGTTGACTTTGACCTTGACTTTCGAAAACACGAGGTGTTACCAATGTTGTAGAAGGCGCTAGGCGCTAGTCGGGCGGTGAGGTACAGCCTATGGATTAATCGGGATTAATCAGGATTAATCGGAATGGGATTTTTATATGTATTTTTTCAAAATTATATATATATACCCAATAATATAAAAATAATACTTCAAAATTCACATAAATACTTCAAGTTTCAGATAGTATGGTTCGATTTTGACCAATTTTGACCGCCTAGGACCGATTTTTATCGATTTTGACCGACTAATATTGTCCGATTAATCCGATTTTTGACCGCCTAGGACCGATTTTGACCGCCTAGGACCGATTTTGACCGACTTTTGACCTTGACCGATTAACTGACCGCCTAGCTCAAAATTAGGCAGTAGATGACCGCCTAGCGCCTAGGCGCCGATTAATCGGCCGCCTAGGCCGATTTCTGCAACCATGGGTGTTACAATAACGCCACCGTTAGTGAAAGTAACCGGACCGTGCATCAAGTACGGTTAAATGGATACCGATGATGACGAAAATAAACTATTTCAACGGCCTATACCAACAATCGGTAAAAATTATATTTTTTAACGTTGTAAATTTTTTAAATTTAACCAGGTGGGGTAGCCCAGTTGGCCACCGACACCCACCTCTTACCAAGAGGTACCGGGTTCGAACCTTGGGGCGAACAAAGTAATCTCAAGGGTCGGCTCGGCAAGGGTATTTACTGCCAGGCTCAGGCTTGTCGGGTGGCGGCCTGGGAGGGGTTATCCCCTCCGCGGTCAGGGGTACCGTGCATTACCCTTTTTTTTCTATATTTTTTAAATTTGTTTACTAAGTTCATATGTTTTTAACACTTGTTATTTTATAATATGTAGGATCGCACACGAGATAGCGGGTGTGACGATCTCAACGTGATGAAAATCGCTTTAAAGGATTTTCAAAATAAATATCCGAGCGGTTTTCAACATGTCGAGGCATGGGAGGTCGTTCGAAAACACGACAAATGGGCCCAAGTCCCATTGTTGGGTAAGGAAGGGGAAGGTTCGGCACAAAAAAGAAAGTCCGTTGACACGGACCCTTCCATACCCGATATGAACGAAGACCCATCGCCACAAAGAACACAACGGCGAGACAAGCGTCAAGCGACATCGTCCGAGGGCTCGGCTGAGTTGGCGGCACAATTCAAAGAGTACACCGCCATGAAAGAAGCGAAGCACGTGAGTGAGATGGAGGCGATTGATTTGAGGAAGAAAAGGGAGTCGGAGGCTCGCGATCTCGTAACGGAACAACGCGAGACGATGAGAAACTACGCGCACGATCGAGATATGAAAACATTCCTCAAGCCGCACGACGATGCTCTGCCGGAAATGTTGCCGTTCATCCTCGCCCGAAAGCGCGAGATCGCTAACAAGTACGGGTGGCCGTGCAATTTCTAAAATTTTTATGTAGTATTGCGATGTAATTTTTATTTTATTAAATGAAATGTAATTTTTAATTTTATATAAATTATGTTTTACTTTTTATAAAAATATTTTCTTAATTAAAAAAACAAAAAAAAAACAAGTCACCCAAGAGAGGAATGCCGCCATCAAATTGAGGGTGTGGGGGGAGTTAAGTGGGGAGTTGACGTGACGCATGCTGATTGGCTGTAGGTAAGAGAGGTCACTCCCCACTTAGAGGAGTGCCCCTTACACCCTTAGAAAGGTAGTGCCCTAACTTGAAAACCACTTTCATGGATATCATGTCACAAATTACTACCGTTCAAAGTTATGTCGGTAAAACGGTTGATGAGCTTTAAAAAAATGCGGATATAACATATATTAAAAGACTAGAGTACGTTGGAGAATTACAATAAATAATCTAGAATGCCATTCGTATAATTGCATTTAAAAAGACTAAACAGATGGTGGTGAATTGTAAATGAGTTATAAAATGAGTTAAAGTGGTCATAAACATCTTTTTAATATGATTTTGTTAACAGAGTAGTTGAATCTACCTGTTCGTGTTGGGTTCGTATTGTGTCATAGAATATTACTTCCGAAAATTTCAGTTTTAATTATTGTTTGAAAGATATCGTATTCACGTATTGTGTCATAAAATATCATTCCTGAAAATTTCAATTTTAATTATTGTTTGAAAGATATCGTATGATTTTTAGCTAATACTTGTTTTCCTTATTCTTATTATTATTTATAAAAATAGTAGTATTTTTCAATGTTTTAAAATCCGATTTTATACCGTACCGGATTGAGCTCAGAAACAATTTAACCCGGTGTATCGAACGGTTTAACCGGGTGTACCGGGAGATTTAACCGGTTTTACCGGACGGTTCAACTAGTACTACCGTCCGGTTTGAACCGGTTTTTAAAACATTGGCATTTTACTATAACTCGTTAGTGTATATGTATTACTTTATTATAAATAAATTAGATTATATTACTTTTCTAATTCTAAAATTAATATTCCTAATTATTTAGCATAATGTATTCATTAAATTTCATTGCATTCTTTGTAAATTAAACTATTGATAGGATTTAATTTTTTCAAAATCAGATTCTTTAAGGTTCAAATACTGTATTTTATTAATATTTCTTTTATTTGCAGATTAAAAGATAAATAGTAGATATATTTTAAATTGTTTTTTCGTGTACACGTCCATTTTTTAACTTTTACTTATTTGTAAGATTAAGCAATGGGTTGTTGAGACATGTATATATATTGCATTTGGACTATTTCGAATTTCGATCATGTATATGTTATATTAATATCCATATTACTATTGATTTTGAATGCCTTTTATTTATTTAATATTTTTAATGACAACGTTTAATACTCTATTACACGAATAATTCTGGATTATTCATATTTGTTCCGAATTAAACCTATGATATCTTCTATAAAAAAATATATGTCCCTACCAGGTGAGCTAGCCTATAGCCTCACATAATTTTTTTTATACAAACTATAATAAAAATGATTAATAAAAATGACAAATACTTTCTTTTAACTTCTAGTCTCAAAAGTTTGAAAACCACTTTTAAAACTTTTCTTTATTTTATCGATTACAATTAGACTTTATAAAAAGAAAAGTTCTATAACCAGGACTCCAGTGACCCCCTTTGTTTTCGCTTCTGCTTAGAATAAACTTGAAATTTATAAAAAGAAAAAGTTATTTAAAATACTATTAACTTAAATGGTTTTTGTTCATGAGATTGTCTTTTAATCAAGTTAGGCTCAAACAAAAGTTTAAAAACACTTTTGGCCGAGTTAGCTTCAAAGTTAAAAGGAATTATAGAATAGCTCGGATACAAATGCTTAACACAATTATACAACAAAGAGAAGCCTAATTTACCACAATAAATTATTATGTTTTCTTTAATAGCAAATCTTACATACTTCTAAATTATATGCAACTTTTCTTCATCCATGTATTTTCAATGAAGTATACTTCAAGATAATCCATGCTTGGTGATCCTAGTTAGAGGCGTTGCCCCGTGGACCCCACAAGAGGCAAGCCCCCACAGGGCGGATCCAGGTCATCCAGTCTTGTTTTATGGGTTCTCAAGAACTTGTTCGATTTGAAGAAAATAAAAAAAAAATTAGTTTGAACCTTGTATGATTTGAAAACAAAAAATAACAGTGAAAATCTACCAATAGAAACCCACTAAAAAAAATTAGATCCGCCACTTAGCCACCCAGACCCCCACCAAGGCACTACCCTCATGGAAAACCCCATTGTCCATGGGCTTTGCCTTTTAAATCTACAAGATTTACCACCCGCCGCAATGCGGCGGGGGCGTAAAACCGTGCCGAATAGCACCAACCAATACTGAAGTTACGGTGTGTTAATGTGAATAAATTAGACTCCAACGTAAAACATAGAAAATAATAATTAAGTCGATTTAGGATCAACGTGCGTTGTAACGAACTTGTCAAACCAGGAAAAGATAGACGACGTAAAAACGTTGAACCACAGATGCACGTTGAGTTGTGTTAACTCGCAAAATCTAGTACGAAGCTTAAAACGAAATGTTAAAACGTTGAACCACACACACGTTATGCCGTGTTAACTCGCAAAATTTAAAACGAAATATTTGCTAAATATGAAAAGTGTGGGGACAAAAGTTGAAAGTACAATAGCTGTGAGTTTAAATTGCAACAGATAAAAACTTTTGGTGTTATAAGTAGAAGAGTAAACTGCCATTTTGGTCCCTGTGGTTTGGGCAGTTTTGCCATTTTAGTCCAAATCTCATACTTTTTACATCTGGGTCCCTGTGGTTTGCATTTTGTTGCCATTTTAGTCCAAAACTCAAAATCCCTGATTTTTTACTGTTGAAACCTGCTTATTTTGTCCTTTAGTGCAGGGGCATTTTGGTCATTCTGATTTTACTCTTCTAATAAATTAAAACAAAATTAATTATATATTATATAATATATATATATATATAACCCAGATCTCTCTCTCTCACTAAAACAACATAGATCTTTCTCTCTCAGTTATCTCTCTCTCTACACCGTTCACCACCGTCATCACCACAGATCACCACCGTCCACCGCCATACACACTCTCTCTCTTTCTCTACACAGATCTCTCCTCCATCCTTCTCTCCACCACCGCCGTCGCAGGAAACCAACATCATCTTCGCAACCACCACCACCTCCCTGACCTCCGAAAACCACCATCATCTTAGCAATCACAACTGTCGGAAAGCATAAAACTTAACCATTAGAAACCTAATCATATAACCCCCTAATCCTTCCTGTATCCACTCTTCTTCCACAAATTCGTACCCAGATCTGTAAAACGCAACCACAGTAACTGTTAGTGGGTTTCAAATCAAGTAGATCATGGATGATGTGACAAGATTCCGAGGAAGACGTTGATGGCAGAACGAGATATCCATTCTGATTCAATCTAGGGTTCCGGTAAGTGATGAGAATAGTTCTGAGATCTTGGGAATTTGTTATAGTGGCGTTAAGTTGTGTTTTCAGATCGGGTGGGGATTGTTGTGGTTTGCTTATTGTGGGTTCAGATCGGGTGGGGATTGTTGTGGTTTGCTGGTGATGTTAAAGTTCTTGCAGGTACAAGACAGCCGTGTATGTTGTCGTTTAAAGTTAACCGATTCGGTGATGGTTGGATTTGATGTTGGTGACTGTCACAGTGGTAGTGCGATGGTGGTTATCGTAGTGGTGGTGGGGTTGGGGTTGGGGTTGGGGTTGGTTGGAGATAGAGAGGGAGGATAAAGAGAACTAGGATGGAGGAGAGATCTGTGTAGAAAGAGAGCGAACTGAGAGAGAGAGTGTGTGTATGGCGGTGGTGATCTGTGGTGATGACGGTGGTGAACGGTGTAGAGAGAGAGAGAGAACTGAGAGAGAGAGAGATCTGTGTTGTTTTAGTGAGAGAGAGAGATCTGGGTTATATATATATATATATTATAATATATAATTAATTTTGTTTTAATTTATTAGAAGAGTAAAATCAGAATGACCAAAATGCCCCTGCATTAAAGGACAAAATAATCAGGTTTCAACAGTAAAAAATCAGGGATTTTGAGTTTTGGACGAAAATGGCAACAAAATGCAAACCACAGGGACCCAGATGTAAAAAGTTTGAGATTTGGACTAAAATGGCAAAACTGCCCAAACCACAGGGACCAAAATGGCAGTTTACTCTAAGTAGAAAAACAAATAGTTTTTGGTTAAAAGTGAAACATTAATTTTTTTATTTTTTTTTGAAAACCTCCCAAAGCATGAGGTACATACCTCTATGCACACAAATGTTGCTAATTTACACTTTGTTAATTCAAATCTAAGATTTCTTAAACAAACAAAAAAGTGAAAAAAACAAACAAAAGGTAAACCAGCTTCTTTACCAACAAGAGGTCATGAGTTCAATTATTTATAACCTCTTTTTTCTGTTTTGTTTTAAATCTAATTCAAATATAAGATTTCTTAAACAAACAAAAAAGTGAAAAAAAAACAAAATGACCTCCTCCTCCTCCTAACTAATTGATTTTTTTTAGTTTTATAACTTGAATTTTGTTACTTGTCTATTTGTTTAAAGATTTGTTACTATGAATATTAAGTTAAGAAAATATAATAACATCGTTTTTTTTATTTTGTGTTCTCTAACGAGTAATAATTATAGATTTTTGTTATATGTTCCTCGCTCTGACCTGACCCGAACGAGGACCGACCGAAAATTTTAAAATTTTATTGTAAAAATTTTGAACACCGAAAAAATGGACTTTATTAAGAAAAAATCATGGGTCCTCCAGTGCCTTCAACCAAATACATCTCTAAAATCATCTATTAGAAAAATAATGTAATGTGTAATACACAAATCTAACGCCTTGAAAAACGTTAACCTCGCAAGCCCTATTGAACAAACAAGACAGCGCCTCCATAACCACCACAAAAAGAAATGGAGATATAGGATCCCCTTGTCTCATTCCTTTACTGCACCCGAACTCAAAAGTAGGAGAGCCGTTCACCAAAACGGACGCCCTGGCCGAAGCCTGAATACCAGAAATCCAACTGCACCACTTCAAACCAAAACCCATTTGCTGAAGAATATCCAAGACAAAACCCCCATTTTGCTACGGATTATGCAACGTTATATTTTTAGATATATTTCCTTAATTTTGCTACGGATTTGCTACGAATTTTGCTATGGATTTCATTTGCGACGGAATATCCAAAGCAAAATTGTAGTAAAAAGCGTCGTAGCTAACTCGTAGTAAAATTTGCGACCACTTTTCCGGTAGCAAAATTTCGTAGCAAATGCCTTTTTTTAATAGTGTGGGGTAATCGTTTACAGCAGCAGTGGAAGTTTCTTTAAGACTAATGTTCATATTTTGGTATGAAATCGATTGTTAGGATCATAATTTCTTTTGGGTTCTTTTTATTTTCTATTTTTTTTGGGTAATTAATTGTAGTTTATCTTTAGACTAATTATCTGGGATTAATCTTTAGAGCAATTCTTTTCAATTTAACTCCAAAGAAAGATATCTTTAAGGAATGCAATTTTAAAGACTTACTGGGTGCTGATAACTTGGTAGATTGATTATATTTTTGAGTGCATATGTCTTTTTATTTACATGTTTAGTTGATCTAAATTATACAGAAAGAAGAAGGTTGTACATAAAGCCAGGGGCGGACCTACCTTAGGGGAAGGGGTAGTCTCCGCTACTGCCTGACGCTCCGGCCTTAGTGTAAACTTTGGAAAAATTTGACGTTTTTTCGATTTTGTTACCGCTTTTTTTATAAAACATTACCGCTACGAAGATTTTCTTGATCCGCCACTGCATAAAGCAACCGAGTGGTGGATCTAGAAAATTCTTATAGGGGCAATGTTTCAAAAAAGGGGAAATGAAATCGAAAAAACGTCGAAAAACGTCAATTTTTTTCAAAATTTATACTACCGCCGGAGCGTCTATAGGTAGCGGGGGCTACCCCTATTTATTAACTATATCCTCCCCTAAAGCAACCCTCACAGATGACAAATGGCTACAAAGTACTATGAAGAGGATAGGAGTAAACACAATCCTAGCTGTTGAGGAAGTTAATCTTTAATGATGAAACGGTCATCCAGTTTCTAAACCCCAAAGGTACTATCTTTTTGTGTATCTAGGGGTGCTTGGTTGGAGGGTATAGGTTTGATTGTGTTTGGTTTAAGTGTATGCAGTGGTGGATTCAAAAACTTTTTCAGTTGGTTCGTTTTGGTAGACTCTCACTAAATTTTTCCATATCATCCAAGATTCTCACTAATTTTTTCAATTTTTTCCATACTGAGTGGGTTCATGTGAACCCACAAAACAGGGCTAGATCCGCCACTGAGTGTATGGGGTTGATCAAACTCATAAAGTTAGGTATTGTGTTTAGGGATTAGGATCAAATACAAAGGATCCTAATTGTAAGAAGTGTAAGAAGGATTTATAAAGTGACAAGTGTCAAATAACCTAAAAAAACCCACTACACCAACAAAAAAAAAACTTAAACATCCACCACCACCAAAAACCTAAACCCCCCCCCCCCCCCATCACCCACCCAAATTTTTTTTTTTGCCAAAGGGGTGGGGGTGGGTGTTTAGGTTATTGGACACTTGTCACTCTATAAATCATTCTTACACTTCTTACAATTAGAAGCCTTTGTAGAATAACTTGACCCGTGTGTTTAGATATCCATCTCTTTTCATTTATGTTACCACTACATCCAATCATCAAAACTCATACCCATATGCCCGTCTATTTAAATGAAATTGACCGACGCACAAATTTTGTTTGTTCGTCTTCAATTTCAGCCTCTATTGGTGCCAACACATGGTTTACTAGCAGCTTGCCTCAAATAAAGAGTATGTTACCTCTCCTTTTTAACAACATTAGTTTACCAAAATCAACTATTTCTTATTTAGCACAGGTAATTGGTGTTAATCCAGCCCATTAAGTACAAATGGGTATAAATCGGTTAAATCAGTAGCGGAGAAAGAAGTATAATGGGCCTAATGGCTTGTGGAGCCAAACAAAAGAAGCGGCCCTATGTACTTATATAAATTAAGGCCTTATTTTAAAATAAGTTGGGTTTGAGAGTTTTTCTTTTCAACATTTTTTCCCCTAATTTTTTCTCTTTCCAATGTGGAATAAGTGATATATTTTATAAGCATTTTCTTTTATCATTACTTTCTCCGCTCATTAATATGTTAACGAGAAGGGCAATTCGGTCATTTTATATGCACTTCTGTTAACTAGAAGGCCAATTCGGCCATATAAAATGACCGAATTGCCCTTCTCGTTAACAGAAAAAATGGATGAAGTTAACCCAGTGGAGTAAAATGGCAACGATGAAACCTTTTTGGACCCACGGGCGAAAAATGAAACATTTGGACTAAACTGGCAAAATGACCCAAACCACAGGGACTAAAATGACATTTAACTCTTCTTTTTCATTTTTTTCTTTAGATTAAGTTGAGCCAACCCTGTCGAAAGATACGAAAATTGTTAAGCACTCACATTGGAACCTCTTTATCCATGCTTTCTATATAATATAGAGAGAAATATAAAGAAAACAACAACATTTCATTGGGTTTTCTATAATAGAGACCATTTTATAGAATAGTAAAGTAAACCTTTATATTTAGAGGCTTATATGCAACTCATTATATTTTTTTTTGTTAGTGTGTAGGAAAGAGAAAATAATAATAAAATAAGTGTTTGTTAGTGAGATAGACATAGAGATAAAGAATTGGATGTGGAATATTTTTGAAAAATATACTAAATTTATAGAAAAATATGTTTTTAATTCAATTTTATAGATGGAGATGAAGGTTTCAATGTGAATGATATTCTTTTGCATTTATAAAATTATAAGTAAGTATCCTTATAACTGGTGGACTTCGGCCTAACCCAAACAAATTAGCCTACTGGACAGATTTTAGCCCAATTGGGTGTACACAGAAGGAAAACTAACCGGGCCACGTTGCGATCTTTTGGACTTGTAACAAGTTCAATAATTTTGAGTTTCTAACAAGTTCAGTGTGATATTTATAATATTCGTCAAGATTATATGATATATTGATATATTCGATTTCGATACGGATAAAAAGGTTTGGGTAATAAGGCGGGCATTAGCTAATGACAAACCCGTCTGAAACTCTCGATTTTTTAACTAATTCCAAACCTAGTCCCATACCAAAATATTTGTTCCGGATGTTTCCCTGACACGACATGAAACAAGTAGGTTTTGGGTCGATTAACACTCCCCATATATTAATGTGAACGGGCTGTTTATTAAAGGTTTCAAATCGAACATGACCATTAGTTTAACAGGTAACCCGTTATGAGGATTTTTATTTATTTTTTTAATTCAGAAAGTTCACATTTAGATTTTATAAGTTAAATGTATTAATTACAAAAATGTTCATTTAAGTTTGAGTTATTTATTGATTATATTGTTACCATTACTTACCAAGTCGACACTTGTTTTCACAAATGAACATCAAACGAGGAAAGCTGAATCATGACATGAATACGACCCCATTTTAAGTGTGTCCAACACAGACACAGACACGACACAAATAAATATATAGGTTGGGTTCGGGTTCATCTAATCAAGCCGACACCCCAAAATCCACCAACTTGAAACGATTGGCACCCATGGATTTTCCCATCTTTATTTACATGTAATGATATAAGAAAACGATATTCAGAGGTTAAATATTTTAAATGTACTCATCATTCTTTTTCAAATCTAAAAATATACGAGAAGGTTGTAGGTTTTGTATTTCATATGTTTGGATACTTTCTAAATAGTGTAAATCACTTTCTGATTAAAGTATTTCATGGGTACACATACATCTATACTAAAAAACAGAAAGATAAGACTTTGCCTGGTGGCGGTACCCGGGAGTTGAATAAGGTTTTGCCTTTCAAAATGATGAAGGCTCAAGTTTCGCGGTGTCAAGAAAACGTGTAATTTATGAGTAAAGTTAGTGAGTGTGTGAGTTGCTGTTAAAAGAAGAAGCAACATAATGAGCTTTCAAAATAACGAGGTATTCATAATATGTGAGAATTTGTATGAATTTGATAACAAAGTTAGACCACGATTTTTTTTTTTTTTTTTTTTTTTGTATAGTTGAAACATCACATTTATTGGGAGTGAAATGTCAGATTCTTTCGTGAAAAAAGTATAACATTATTGGGGTGTAATAGTAATGATTACATCTGTGGTACTTTAGTAGGAACTCTAGAGTTGCTACTGATGTTGACGCACACTTGCTATTGATACTAATCAGTCGTTAATCCTGAACATAGTTGATACCACTGATCATAATTTCACCATTGATGGACCAAGTTAGATCATGCGTAGTCGTTGGGGTGAATAATGCACCACCCTAGGGCGTTTTTGCGCTATGTGTCAGTCCAGTCAGCGATGGGGCATTATTGGGCGTTTTTACAAAAGGGGTGCAGTGGGGATGTGGGGATTGTGAGGCATTACGTTTGTAATAAAATAAAATAAAACATTTAAAAAATCTTATTGGACAAAAATGGAAGCTCAAATGTGATTGGCCAAGAAATCCCTCCTTTGACGTGATTTATAAAACACCTAAACAAAAAAATTGCCAATCACGCCCATGCGTAATGGCTAGGGGGCGATATTGGGGGTGATTCAGCACAAAAAACACCCCTTTAGGCAACCACTACAGGTGGTCTTACCATTGATCTTCATTTGCCACTAATACCAATTTCCACTCATTAACTTAGTTGCTACTAATCTACACTGATGGACTAAGTTATCGATGATCTTTAGTTGCCATTGATAATCAATAGCAACTTACTACTAATACTGAGTCATTTTTTAGATCAATTTATATGCAACTTTTCTTCATCCATGTATTTTCAATGACAAGATAATCCATGCTTGGTGATCCTAGTTAGAAGCGTTGCCCCATAGACCCCACAAGGGGGCAAGCCCCACAGTGCGGATCCAACCTTGCTTTATGGGTTTACAGGAATCCGTTTGGTTTGAAGAAAATGAAAAAAAAAAAATAGTTTAAACCTTGTATGATTTTAAAAAAATACTAGAAAAATCTACCAAAAGAAACTCACTAGAAAAAAAAAATAGATCCGCCACTGAGCCCCCCAGTCCCCCACCAAAGCACTACCCTCATGGAAAACCCCATTGTCCATGGGCTTCACCTTTTAAAACTTTTGAGATCCTATGGTGCTCGGAATCATAATTGTCTTGAATAAACGTGTACTTCACACATCATAACAATGCTTATCCAAAATAGTTTGATAACGCTAAAAATCACCAACAAAAGTTCCCTTCAACCAGGGGCGGATCCATATAGAGCGGGTCGAGATCACCGGATCCCAATATTTTTAGAAAAATTAGTAGATCCTGTATATTAAATTTTATAAGAATCCCATAAATATAATAAGTTGGACACCATAAAAAGTAAAGTAAAGATGGTGTAGTGGTAAACTCATTTCTTTACCAACAAAATGTCATTGGTTCAATCCTCGTATAACTTGTTTTTTCTGTTTTGTTTTTAAATCTAATATAATATAATTTCTCAATAGTAAAACAAAAAAAAAATCTAATTCAAATCTAAGATTTCTTAAACAAACAAAAAAGTGAAAAAACAAACAGACCTCCTCCTCTTTGCAAGTAAAACTAATTGATTTTTTTTTAGTTTTATATATTGAATTTTGTTACTTGTCTATCTGTTTAAAGATTTGTTACTATGAATATTTAGTTAAAAAATTATAATGACATCGTTTTTATTGTGTGTTTTCTAATGAGTAATAATTATAGATTTTTGTTATATGTTCCTCGCTCTGACCTGACCCGAAAATTTTAACTTTTTGTTGTGAAAATTTTGAACACCGTAAAAAATGGACCCCATTAAGAAAAAAATCATGGGTCCGCAACTACCTTCAACCAATTACATCTCCAAAATCATCTATTAGAAAAACAATGTAATGTGTAATACACAAATCTACGTAGATTTAACTTATTTCAGTTCAACTCTATCTCTTTCTTTTCTTTAATTCTTTTCCTTATTTATGCATTGTAAACGAATATTAACATTGATATTTGTTATTTTTTTGGTATTAAATCATCCAAAACATAGATAAAGACAGTCTTATTAGACCATGTGTAGTGGGGCTTGAAACAAATGTCTCACCCTTGGGCATGAAGCGACAAGTGGCCCCATAATGCCCCAACAATAATTACTTAATTATTATTTTTTTTAGAAAAATAAAACAAATAAATGAGTTGAAAATTTGTTATTGGTCAAAAATAAAACAATCCGGTGTTTCAATCTACAAGCCCAACCAAAAACCGCCTAAAGGGGCTGTGCACGGGCATTTTTTGGTGCGAATGGGGCAAAAAAACACCCGATTTGACTTCCACTACGGGTGGTCTTATCGTTGTATTCAAGATAAACCATGTTTTTAAGGAGGTCAAATTGAGTGGGGGACAAATGGGACATTTCATAATGAGCCATAAATGTATGTCCTTAGAACTTAGAAAGGTAGTGTCCTAACTTGAAAACCACTTTCATGGACATCATCCTTCTCTAACTTTTGTACAAATTACTACCGTTCAAAGTTGCTCGAAACTGCTTCTAGGTAAAGATTTCGTGAACAGGTCAGCTAGATTTTCACTCGACTTAATCTGGCGAACATCAATTTCCCCTTCCTTTTGCAAGTCATATGTTGAGAAAAATTTTGGTGAGATGTGCTTTGTTCGATCACCCTTGATATAACCTTCTCTGATTTGAGCTATGCAAGCAGCATTGTCTTCATAAATAATTGTCGGCTCCTTCTTGATCTGTTCTAATCCGCATGTTTCTTGTATGTGATTAATCATTGATCTCAACCACACGCATTCTCGACCAGCATCATATAGTGCTATCAATTCGGCATGGTTTGATGATGTTGCTGTAAGTGTTTGCTTAGTTGACTTCCAAGAAATTGCTGTGCCACCGTATGTGAATACGTAACCTGTCTGAGATTTTGCTTTGTGAGGATCTGATAGATATCCGGCATCAGCATACCCAACAAGTTGGGACTTTTGATCTCTCTGATAGAAAAGACCTAAGTCTTGTGTCCCGCAAATATACCGGAATATATGTTTTATGCCATTCCAGTGTCTACGTGTTGGATTCGAACTGTATCTCGCTAGTACATGTACTGCAAATGCAATGTCAGGTCTTGTGTTATTTGCGAGATACATATGGGCACCGATCGCGCTTAAGTACGGTACTTCTGGACCAAGTAATTCTTCGCCTTCTTCTTGAGGGCGATAAGGATCCTTGTGTGGATCTAGCGGTCGAACAACCATAGGTACGCTAAACGGATGTGCTTTATCCATATTGAAACGTACTAACATCTTCTGGATGTAGTTTGATTGATGGACAAATGTGCCATTGCACATATACTCAAATTGTAGTCCGATGCATACTTTTGTCATACCAAGATCTTTCATCTCAAATTCCTTCTTTAATAACTGAGCAGCTTTCTCTATCTCTTCAGGAGATCCGATGATGTTGATATCGTCAACATAGACTGCTATTATAGTGAAATTTGAGAGTGATCGTTTTATAAAAAACACATGGACTGATTACATCAGACTTGTATCCTTCCTTTTCGAGATATTCACTAAGTCGATTGTACCACATACGACCAGATTGTTTGAGACCATATAAAGATCTCTGGAGCTTTATAGAACACATATCTCGAGGTGTTGATATTAATGCCTCAGGCAATTTTAATCCTTTAGGGATTTTCATGTAGATGTCGTTTTCAAGTGTCCCGTATAAGTATGCGGTGACGACATCCATTAGTCTCATATGAAGTCCTTCAGAGATTGTAAGGCCGATTAGGAACCTAAGGGTTATCGCATCCACTACAGGGGAATACGTTTCCTCATAATCAACTCCTGGGATTTGGGAAAACCCTTGTGCTACAAGTCGAGCCTTATATCGTACAATCTCATTCTTTTCATTTCTCTTTATTGCAAACACCCATTTATAACCTACTGGTTTGACGTCTATGGGCGTTCGGACTACAGGTCCGAAAACATGTCGCTTTTCGAGCGAATTCAATTCAGCGTTTATGGCTTCTTGCCATCTTGGCCAATCATTTCTGTGCATGCACTCTTCTAAAGTTTTAGGTACGTAATCATTTTCATTGATTACATCCGTTGCTATAGCATATGCGAATATATCATCAACACGTGTTTTATTCCGGTTCCACATTGTACTATATTGTACATAATTAATAGAGATCTCATTTTCGTTCGGTACCGGTGTTTCTTCTGAAACTTCATTTTCCTCTGGATTCATAGTTGTCTCTTCTGGGACATTTACCTCTACCGGGGTTTCACTTATAATCTTTTGTGAGTTTTCACCAACTGCGTTACTTTGCTCTTTTCGTTTCCGTGGGTTTTTGTCTTTGGAACCGATTGGTCTCCCACGCTTTCGTTGTATAGTAATCGCTTCTGGGATTACTTCAATTCGAGCAGGTGCATTTGATGCTGGTACATGTGACTTTGTCACTCTATTCGTGTCTGTGAATGCATCTGGTAATTCATTCGCTATTCTTTGCAAATGTATGATCTTTTGGACTTCATATTCACATTGACCACTTCGGGGGTCGAGATTTGATAGCAATGATGCATTCCACGTTATTTCTTGTGTTACCAGTTGAAGAAACACGGAACTAATTATGGGCTTAATCAGTTTGGTTTATGTTCCTACCATAGTGGTTAATCTTCTAATGGCCTTCTGAGCTTCGTAATGATCGCCTAATCCTGCAAAACAGAACACCGTTACTCGTTAAGAGGGGAATATGGGGGTTTCCCTCTTAACCAGGCTCCGGCGTGAGAATAAGCGACTGTATTTGAGGTGATAAGTGTGTATTAAGAGTGAGAGTAGAGGGAATCAAATGTTTAACCTGTGAAGTGGGGTCTCTATTTATAGCCGGAGAGGTGTAAGAGGATGTGGGCTGATGGGCCTTGGGCCGGAAGGCGACAACATGGAGGGTATGCTCCTTGTCTCGCTGGTGTCGACCGCTAGTGGCTTCTAGGAGCTTTCTGGAGCTGGCGCAATGTGATTGGAGCCACGTGTCACTGTTGTCGGCCTGGTCGCCCTTCTGCCATCAGCAGGTAAGTGGAGATCGTGGGGCAGTTGTCTCTGCCTTATGATTGGTGCCATGTAGGCGTCCTTAAGTACTTTTTGTCTCCTGCATGTCAGATGATCGTGGAGCACGATTGAGCAGGGCCAGAAGGACGTTGATTGGCTCTTTTCCTCTGTCACTTGTACCTTGTGTACTATCTGGACAGCCTTGCGTTACTTCCCTGCGCGATTCCTGCTAGGTATGTAACTACCTCGCGCGGGGTTTGGATGACTGAGTGCTCTTTTAGCATGCTAAGTGTTGTTATTGGAGCTTCTTATTGTCTAGGCCTCGCGCCGCGTAAAACAGGATGTGATGTAGCTCGCGCGAGGATCATGATAAAAAGATTGTTGAATAAGGAGTATGGTCCCGCGCGCGACCTTGACGGAGGTTTGCGCGGCTTTTTTGGGACCATACCCCTTCAAGTCCCCCCAGTCCAGTGCTGCACCATGCGCATGGCAAATGGTTGGAGCTCTGGACTTAGAAAAATAAAGTTGTAGAAAATGTTTCCTTGACGTTGGTAGACGGGGTGCGTGTAAACTCTTATTGGTTACTACGGCGCGACTACCAGGTTTGGTTCCAGGTGGGCTGCTGCCTTTGGGTGTAAGCGCGCAGGGTTATTAAAGCCATTGTTAAAACTGCGCGACCCTATTAGCTTTTTCATGAAGTCTGTAGTAATTTCTGGCGGGAAAACCTTCTAGATTTGAATTTTGACAAGTTGGTGAGAAACGTCATTGACGGTGACGTTTGAGTTGACCACTTACACGGCTGTCATCAAGTTGTCTCTGACGGTTGGTCACGTCAGGAGAGTGAGCTCCACGCGCGCGTGGTAACCGTCACTCCGGGATTCTCGCCTTACGTGTCATCCTCTGATTGGTCACGTGCGCGGCGATCTCGGCACGTTTACCCATCGCATTAAATGCGATGGGTATATATATCCGATGAGACGGAGAGAAGAAACCACTTTTCTTCTTCTTCTGTTGCATTCTCTTTCCTATTTGCTCTCAAATTCCTTTGAATCTTCAAGACTTTGAAGAACATCGTAGCTGATCTTCAAGTCCTTGAAGAACATCGTAGCAGATCTTCAAGTTTGTTTCCAGAATATTCAAGGCTTCTTTGTCGATTATCAATGGCTGAAGAACATCACGAAGAAAATCCCGGAGAAGAAGGCCCTGTTCCCGTTCTCCGGTGGGATTTAGGGCTGTTTGAGCAAATCACGAGGAGTTTCCGGTTTCCACCGGAATGGGATGCCAGATATCCCGGTCAAAATCAGACGGCCGCCGATGCACCGCCGGGTTATATCACGCTATTTGAAGACTTCTTTCATCAGGGCAACTTTCGGCTGCCGGCGACGAACTTTATGGCCCATATTCTTCAGTTTTATGGGTTTCATATCTCACAGCTGAGTCCACCAGGGATGGTGAGAGTTCGACATTTCGATTTTTTATGTCGCTCTCATGATATCGAGCCAACGTTTGAGAGGTTCCGGGCATTTTACCAGCTTATCCGGAATATGGGCTTCTATTCCTTTGCTAGTCGAGGCGCTGCGAAGAAGATACTCCTTAATCCTCCCAAGAGTTTCCATGATTGGAAGCCGAAATTCTTCTATATTCGCGAGGAGGTGATTCCTATCGTCATGACCTTTCGCGCTTGGTCTGTACCCATTGTGAAAGAAGACTTGGCGATCCCCAAAACTGAGGCTTGGTATAGGACGCTTACTGCCACCCCAAACCGAGTGTTTGGTGAGAACGTCTTGGTGGCGGCGCGGATGAGTGATCAATGGCTGCCTGACAGCAAGGAAGTTCCCATTCTGATGATCGATGATAGAGGTTAGTAATTCTCTTAATTTTGTTAATTTCCTGTTTCGTACTTGTGTTTATTTTCATAATTTGTCGTGTAGAGGTGCATCTGTATCAAGCTGCCTTCCCCACCTTTGGTGGTTCCATGGGCGTGCGCCCGCTTCAGGCTGGAGAAGAATACTAGTATGACCAGATTAAGGGTAACTTCATGTACCCAGTTGGTGATGCATTCGCCGCTCCGCCTACTGCGACTGAAGGTGCGCACATACCTAAACCTCGTCCTTTGCGCTCTGTGACTTCTGCTGGGAAAGAGATTGTCTATCTTTCCAGCGAGGAGTCTGTAGGGTCTTCGAATGGGGAGCTAAGTTCGTGGTCTAACGTCTTTGCTGGTGTGTTGCGCGACCTGGGTATCGACCCTGAGGATAAGAAGAAAAAGCCTGTGAGAAAGAAGAAGGTTATCACCTTGGATCCTGAGGTGACCAGCAAAGGAGCTGGGAGTAGTCGCGCAACCGCTAGCACTGCTGACAAAGATACTCTCCGCCTTCGTCAAGGTAACTTGGAGGATTACGTTATTATCAGTGATTCATTTGAAGGTTTGTCGCATATAGGCGAGAAGAAATCTGGAGGAGCTGGTTCGAAGAGCTCCGGAAGCGCGGGTTCTCGCAACCCGGATGCTGGTGCTACTCCTTCCTCGGTTGCGCAAGAGGAAGAGGAAGAAGAAGAAGAAGAGGAGGAGGAGGCTGCTGAAAAGTTGATCAGCCGAAAAAGAAATAGAAGCGAGACCACAGCTGGTGTGGTTGCTGCGCCGAAAGCTGGTGCGGTTCCCTTGATCGGGAAGACAAGCAACTTGCGCTCCCTTTATCGGTTTTCTCCTGGTTAGTTTTCCTTAGCTTCTCATTCTTTGTTTCCTCTTTTTGACACTTTTTATCTTCTGCAGAGGCCAAGAAGAAAACGCCCGAAAAGAAAGGTGCTGTGTTGACGGAGCCTTCGGAGCCGGAGCCGGAGCCAAAGAGGCCTAAGATTACCATTAAACCTTCGCGGACTGCTGAAGTGGAGTCTGAGAAGGGAAAACAGGCTGCTGCGGGGGTTAAGGAGAAAGTTGCTGAAGAGAAGAAGAAGGCTGAGGAAAAGAAAGCCGAGGAAGACAAGAAGAAGAAGGCTGCTGAGGAGCACAAGAAGAAAGCTGAGGAGGATAAGAAGAAAAGAGTTGACGAGGAGAAGAAGAGGCGGGCTGAGCAGGAGAGAGAGAAACGGCCTGCTGAAAAGCTTCTTGCTGATGTTGATAAGGAGAAGGAAAAGAAAAAGGCCCCTGAAGAGCCTATTGATGATGCTCTAAAGTATACCGGTGCTGCTTCTACCACTGCTCATGAAGAGACGAGGAAGGAACTTGGGGTGGATAAGCCTACCCACCCTGCGTGGCCTGATGCTTCCCATTGCTTCAAGGGAACTACAGGGGGATCAGGTCCGTACGTTTCTGGTGGCGCGAGCTCTGGTGGCGCTGGGGGTTACAACCCACAAGTTATCGGGGCGAAGGATACCCTTGGTGACATCTATTATAAAAGTTATACTGAAGAGGAACGTGGTAATGCCCCCCACCAAGCTCCGTGGGGTTTGAAGCAGAAAGACACCCTTTAAGAGTTCGGCCCTTGCCGCGATTGGTTCTTAAATTCCTTCCCTCCTGGTGAGGTTAATTGGCAGGGGGCTAAGACTCATGATGGGCTGTATCGCACTTATGTGATTGGGGAGGCCAATACTCGCGCCGCCAAGCACCAAATCGTTCGCGAATGGCGAACGATGGTTAGGGAGCGGGTCGATTGGGAGAAATACCGTGAGCGCCTTGTGCGGCAAGTTAAGGAGTTTGAGAAGGCTAATGCCAAGTTTGAGGAAGAGAAATCCAAATTTGAGGCTGATAGGAAAGCGGAGGAGTGGGGGCGCGAGGGCCTGAAGGGCAAGCTTCGAGCTGCCAAGGATCTGCTGGCAAAGGAGAAAGCTGAATGGAAGAAGATCTGCGAGAAAGACAACCAGCGCGCTTATGCTGCTCGCACTAAAATTACTGAGCTCGAAGGCAAGGTTGCTGAGTTGACAACGCAAGTCAAGGATGCCCAGGCTGTGCATGCTGCTAAGGAGCAAGCTGAGGTTCGAGAGACTTCTCTTTTCAATTTATGCTTTTGTTAGCAGAGTTAAGTGAATCTTTTATCCCTTACAGGTTGAGCTGGCTGAGGTGAAGGTGCAGCTGTCAAGCAAAGACAAGGATCTGACGGCCAAGGATGTCGAGATTGCTGAACTGAAACGCCGCCTGAACGAGCAGGTTGACAAATGCAAATCCTTGGAAATCGATCTTGAGGCGGAGAAGGTTAAGGCCGCAACTGCTGAGGAGGCCAAGCAGAGAGTTGAAGAAGCGCGTGATGTTAGTACCGCGGCCCTCAATGTAGCGCAGACTAACTATTCTGAGGCTCAGGGCATCGTTGATACTCTTGTCTCTAAGGCCGAGTGGATGCGCGGCCGCGGAGTAGTGCTGGTATGCTATTCTTTTCCCTTAAAAGTTTTATTTGCTAAAAGTTGTTTTTAATACACAGTCTTCGCTATAGGTTGCTAACTCTGTCCTTAACGCTGGAGAACTGGATCACGCTGTTGCTGCTCTGACAGATGCCGCGCGCGCAGTTGGTCATCGTGGAGGCTATCTGGAATGTGCGCAGCACGTTGAAGAGGTATTCGGACAGGAGTTTGACACTAGTCATTGCTCAGTGACTGACCAGGCTAATGCCGAGTTGATACGTGCTGAAAATGCTTATGATCACTTATCACTGCCTGTGATGGACTTGGTTACTGAAGCGTTGAAGCATGATGATTGGTGTCATCGGTTAAAGGCCATCCTTGATCCACCAGAAACCGTTGAATTATCAGATGAAGAGGAAATTGCTGCTGATGATGGCGATGGTGAAGGCGATAAGCACGAAGATGGTGATGATGGTGATGGATTCGAATAGATGAGTGTTTTCAGGCTTTGTGCCTTGTAATTTTTAGGTTTTTATAACATTTGCGCGGTCGCGCTTGTTTTGGATCATATGAATGATCGTTGGTTTCTATGTAATCGTTGCGCGCTTGTGTTTATTGAATATAATTTTCATGTTTATTCTTGTCATGTTACAATTATTGAACTGTTGTTAGAAAATTTGGTTAAGTTAGCGCGAATAAATGTAAGTGTGGCTCTTAAGCGAGTGTAGTTGCTTGGTCTCGCGCTTTGTTCGCGGGGGACCTCGAAGGTGTGAGCTTGTAACTCACTGGAGTGTTTTCGTGCTAATCAAAAGTTTAACATGCATTTGTAACTCAAGAAGCAATATAGAAGAAAACATGTCGTATGATTTCATTGACTTGGAAACAGGCGCTTAGGCCAACATACATTGCTTGTAACGTAAAGGGCGTTTAGCCAACATAGGAAAGTAAAAAGGCGCGTGGCCAACGTTAGTGAGTAGATGCGCAAGACCGAGAGCGATTACATATAGCATTTGCGCAGTTGTTGCGCATTCCATGTGCGTGGGATGATGTGTCCATCCAGGGTGCGCAGTTTGTATGCCCCTTTTCCTAGCACTTCATGTACTAAGTATGGGCCTTCCCATTTGGGTGCTAGCTTTCCTGGGCGTTCGGCGTTTGAAGCCTCGTTGTCTCGAAAGACGTATTCTCCTGGAGTGAAGGTACAAATGCGGACTCTCGCATTGTAGTACCTTTCCAGTTGTGTCTTGTATTTCGCTTCTTTGATACGCGCAATCTCGCGTCGTTCTTCCAGCAAATCCAAATCGAGACGGCGCTCTGCTTCATTATCAATCGTGTTGACTGCAGTCAAGCGCGGTGAGGGGAGTCCAACTTCTGCTGGGATAACTGCTTCCAAGCCGTATACTAGGCTAAAAGGAGTTTCGCCGGTGCTTGTCTTCGGCATGGTGCGATGAGCCCACAGGATGCTTGGGAGCTCATCTACCCAGCCTCTTCTCTTTGTGCCCAGTCAGGCTTTTATCCCCTCGATGATGCTTTTGTTCACGCTTTCCACTTGACCGTTTCCTTGAGGGTGTGCAACGGAGGAGAAGGTATGCTCGATTTTCATTTCCTTCATCCAATTTTGAAGGTCCTCAGAAGCAAAATTGGTACCGTTGTCTGTGACGATCTTGAGTGGGAGACCGAACCTGCAAATGATGTGCTCCCAAATAAACTTGCGCACCATCATTGCAGTGGTTGAGGCGAGGGATTTGGCCTCTACCCATTTAGTGAAATAATCAACGGCCACGATTATGAACTTGACGGCGCCGGGGGCGTCTGGGAAGGGTCCCACCATGTCAATTCCCCACTGCTGAAAAGGCCAAGCAGTGGATACGGGAATGAGATCATTCTTTGGGCGCAGGGTTTTTGGAGAGTGCCGCTGACAGGAGTCGCATTTGCGCAGCTCCTTCAGGGCGTCGACATGCATCCCTAGCCAATAATATCCAGCGTTCATAATTTTCGCGACAACCATGTGCGGTCCTGCATGGATGCCACAGATTCCTTCGTGAATCTCTCTGATCAAGTAATTGGCGTCCTGGGGGTCCACGCAGCGCAATAAGGGCCCCAAGAAGGACTTTCGGTATAGGATACCATCGTTCATCTCATAATGCAGGGCCTTGTTTTGAATCTTCCTTGCCTCTGCTTTGCTCTCCGGGAGTACCCCTTCCTGCAGATACTGAATTATAGGGGTCATCCAAGATGGCTGCCCTACTTCGATCACATTTACCTGGCGCAGCAGGACTGATGGATTTTTAAGTACTTCAATCCTTACATCCTTGGCAAGATGTTGGAATGACGTTGAAGCAAGCTTGCTCAAGGCGTCAGCTGGTTTGTTTTCGGAACGGTTGATGTGTACTACCTTGTATGACTTGAATTTCTGAAGCAGCTCTTTCGCCTGATCCAAATATAAGGCCATAACTTCGCCCCTTGCATCATAGATTCCGTTGATTTGACTGGCGATCAAAAGTGAATCAACATGCGCTTGAAGATTCTTAGCTCCCATTTTTATGGCGAGGCGTAAGCCTGCCAGAAATGCCTCGTACTCTGCCTCGTTGTTGGTATTCTTAAAATCCAACTTGATGGCGTACGTAAATTCATGTCTTTCAGGGCTCACGAGGCGCAATCCTGCTCCTGCGCCGTCTTCGTTTGAGGCCCCATCGGTGTACAGCAACCACAACTCGTCAGATGTATCTTTTACGGGAGTTTCAACAATCTCGCAATCCTTGATTTTTTCTGCTGGGACTTCTGTGATAAAGTCTGCAAGGACTTGGCCCTTGATGGCTGGGCCTGGCCTGTACAAAATGTTGTGTCCCCCCAGCTCGATCGCCCACTTTGCTAGTCGCCCAGATGTTTCTGGCTTTTGCAATATCGTTCCGATGTGAAAGTTGGTAAGTACTGTGACTACGTGCCCCGTAAAGTATCTGCGCAACCTCCTAGAAGCATGGAGTAATGCAAGTACCAACTTCTTCATTGTTGAATATCTCGTTTCTGGGTCAGTGAGTACCCTGTTGACGTAATAAATTGGAGTTTGGACTCCATTTCTCTCCACCAGTAATACCGACCCTACTGCCTTATCCGAAGAAGATAAGTACAGTACGAGTGGCTCTTTTTCAAACGGTGCAGTCAGGGTAGGGAGTTCGATCAAACACTCCTTCATTTGCTGAAAAGCTTTCTCTGCTTCAGGGGTCCACCTGAACTCTTGTTTCTTCACACAGTTGCGCAGAGTGCTGATAAAAGGGTACGACTTTGCGGCGTGATTTGACAAAAAACGGTTAAGCGCGGCTAGGCGGCCGGCTAACCTTTGCATCTCTTTGATTGTTCGCGGTGATGGCATTCGCTCTATTGCCTGGACCTTTTCTGGATTCACTTTAAAGCCGCCATTTGTGACTATAAATCCTAAGAACTTCCCTTCTTCCATGCCAAAAGAACACTTGGCTGGATTCAACTTCATATTCACGCTGCGCAATGAGTTGAATGTTTTTTCGATATCCTTCAACATTTGGTCCTCTTCGGGACTTTTGATCACCAGATCATCGATGTAAACCTCGATATGCTTCCCGATATCTCCAGCGAAGGTCTTATCCATCAGGCGTTGATACGTTGCGCCAGCATTTTTTAAGCCGAAAGGCATCTTTGTGTAGCAGAAGATCCCTAGATCGGTTCGAAAAGCTGTCTTGTCTTCGTCTTCTAGCTTCATTTGAACCTGATGGTACCCTTTATAGCAATCTAAGAAGCATTTCCATCTGTATGGCGCGAGAGAGTCTATCTTTTTGTCGATCTCAGGCAAAGAGTAGCAATCTTTAGGACATGCCTTGTTGAGATCGGTATAGTCAACACACATTCGCCATCCTCCACTAGACTTCTCCACCATCACGGGGTTCACAACCCAACTTTGATAACGGACCTCCCGCAAGATTCCCGCTTTGAGTAGTTCACATACTTGCTCATTCATTGCTTTGGTTTTGTCTGCCCCTAAGCTGCGCCTTCTTTGAACTTTCGGCTCAACAGAGGGGTATGTGTTTAAACAATGCTCGGTGATGTCGCGCGGGACACCGGTCATGTCGGCCGGGGTCCAGGCGAAGATATCCATATTCTTGAACAGGAGCTGCTTGAGATGAGTTCTGATGTTTGGTGAGATTGCGTGGCCTATCATCACCGCTTGCTCCGGGTACTTGCGGTTTAAAACCCATTTTTCTGGCTCTGTTGTTGAAACCTTGGCCGCTTTTGTAGGGCGCATCTCTTCTGTCGCCATTACTTCTTTCTTGGCATAGATGATTGCCACCCCCGTTTTGGTTGGAAACCCTATCGCTGAGTGGGGTGTGGAAGTTACCATGTTTAGTTCGCCTTGGGTTTCTCTCCCAATCAACACATCATGCCTCGATTTGACAGGCATCACCATGAAGTTTACATTTGTTGTTCTTGAGTGCTTTCCGTCAGAGAGCGTGATGGGGAAGCTGATTTGGCCTAGCGGGAAGACCATTTCGTTTCAAAATCCAGACAGTGGATAATCAACTGGCTCAAGTCTCGCTTTGTCATCCTCATCAAACTGATTAAAACACTGCTCATAGATGATATCGGCCGTACTTCCTGGGTCAATGAAGACATACTCCGTTTCATAATGGCCGATAATACCGGTAATGACAACGGGTCGAGTGGCGCGAGGGCCCCCGCGTACTACCGGGAAAATGACCTGTTGCTCTTGCCACGAGGGTTCGTACGGGCGCTTGCCTTTCTCTTTTGCGTTGTATCTTGGTCCGTTGACCATATGGGTTTCTAGGCGTCTGACTTTCTTGTGATTCCCCTCATCGTGGCGTTGGAGCTGTCGAGTTTCTTTGCGCACGTTTTTCACCAGGTGGCTTAGCTTCCCGTTTTTTAATGCTCTTTCGATCTCCTGACGTAAACTGTAACAGTCGTCTGTCAGGTGTCCCGTATCTTTGTGGAAGTCACAGTACAGGTTGGGGTCTTGCCCCTTTTTGTTTGTCATAGGCCTTGGCGCCTTGAAATCATGATTCTCCGTCATCAGCACCTCTTTTGGTGTTTTTATGAGCGGAGTCCAGTGCTTATCTCGGTACCCAATTCGATCAATAGTGTCTCGCGCATCTTCTCTGTAGCGCGACCGTTCTTCATAACGAGGTCGTTCACCATAACCGCCGGAGTGGTTGGCTTTCCACCCAGGGTTCTTGCCTTTGTTCCGTTTGTTGTCGTCGCGCGAATGGCCCCCTTTAGAGAATCGATCTTCGGTACGATAACTCTTGTTTCTGGCGAGTGACTCTTCAGTTTGCGCGACTATCTTCGCGGCTTCCATGAGCTTATCCCATTCTTTAGGCATTCCGTCCTTCCCAGTGATGGTTCTGATGAGACTATCGCAGCGAATGGCTTTCTTGAAGTGGCAGCGCATGAGTTGTTCACTTACGCCACCGATTTCCAAGCACTCTTTGTTGAAGCGAGTGATGAAATCTTCGAGACCCTCGTTATCTCTGCGCCAGATGTCCTCTACCTCGGCTGTGTCGCGATGGTAACGTCTCTGTTGACTGAAGTGACTCAAAAACTGTGTCCTGAAATTCACCCATGATTTGATTTTTCCCGGAGGAAGGCTGTCGAACCAGGCGCGAGCAGCCCCGGTAAGCGTTTGAATAAACAGATGGCACCACATGGGCATATTCCATCCTCCCATGCAACCCACGCTTGTGAAAACTCTGACGTGATCATCGGGATCAGTCAATCCGTTAAACTTTCCGACTGTCGGAGGTAACTTCTCTCTTTTAAGAGACGCCAGTGCGATTTTTGGAATGAACTTTGAATGTTCTACAGCTTCAGCTGGTCGATAGGCGAGGCGAAAGTCTTGCTCTGCCTCTTCGGTGTACCCAACATGTTGTCTTGGTTTGTAGTATTCATGGTTCCTTTGCAAGCGATTGAAGACTGACGAACCCTCATCATCTTGCCAAGTTGGGTCATTCGGGTCAGTATCTTCCCATTCATTGTTCATGTTGCGCGGCGTGAGCCGGCTATGAACTGGGCCTCTTTGGACATTTGACGGATAGTCATAATAGCTTTCTGTTTCTCCCCGTGTATCGCGCGTGTCCTGCACGCTTAGTCTTCGGGTAGGGGGAGGTCTGTTAGCTCTTCCTTGGATGTTTTGCGTTGGTGGTATCTGGCGCGCCCCGTGACTGGGGCCGGTTGGTGTAACCAAGGACGGTTCTACCGTTAAGACTGCTTGCTGTGCGCTCAAATATTGATATACCTCGTTAATGGTGGCAAGTTGCTTGGCGTACCATGAGGCTGGGGTTTCGCCCTCTGGTAGCCCTAGTAGCGCCGAAATGTTCTGAGGTGGAGCTGGGTTTGAAGGTCCGACGCCATTGTTTGCTGGGGTTACCGTTTGAGTGATGCGGGTGATGCTCCCGCGCGGTCCCCCAGTGTTGGTTACTTCAATTTCGCCAATTTCTTCAATGTGTTGGGGTTGGACGTTTTGGTTGTCCACCCCCAACGCTGCATTAGAGTTTGCTCCAAAACCAACAAACTCATGAATGATTCCTTGACCAGCCATGATCGAAGGAAGAAAAAACCACGAAAACTCAGAAAAAGAAGATGAAAGTGATTTGTAGAAAACCGGTGGACGCCAATGAAGAAACACGGAACTAATTATGGGCTTAATCAGTTCGGTTTATGTTCCTACCATAGTGGTTAATCTTCTAATGGCCTTCTGAGTTTCGTAATGATCGCCTAACCCTGCAAAACAGAACACCGTTACTCGTTAAGAGGGGAATATGGGGGTTTCCCTCTTAACCAGGCTCCGGCGTGAGAATAAGCGACTGTATTTGAGGTGATAAGTGTGTATTAAGAGTGAGAGTAGAGGGAATCGAATGTTTAACCTGTGAAGTGGGGTCTCTATTTATAGCCGGAGAGGTGTAAGAGGATGTGGGCTGATGGGCCTTGGGCCGGAAGGCGACAACATGGAGGGTATGCTCCTTGTCTCGCTGGTGTCGACCGTTAGTGGCTTCTAGGAGCTTTCTGGAGCTGGCGCAATGTGATTGGAGCCACGTGTCACTGTTGTCGGCCTGGCCGCCCTTCTGCCATCAGCAGGTAAGTGGAGATCGTGGGGCAGTTGTCTCTGCCTTATGATTGGTGCCATGTAGGCGTCCTTAAGTACTTTTTGTCTCCTGCATGTCAGATGATCGTGGAGCACGATTGAGCAGGGCCAGAAGGACGTTGATTGGCTCTTTTCCTCTGTCACTTGTACCTTGTGTACTATCTGGACAGCCTTGCGTTACTTCCCTGCGCGATTCCTGCTGGGTATGTAACTACCTCGCGCGGGGTTTGGATGACTGAGTGCTCTTTTAGCATTCTAAGTGTTGTTATTGGAGCTTCTTATTGTCTAGGCCTCGCGCCGCGTAAAACAGGATGTGATGTAGCTCGCGCGAGGATCATGATAAGAAGATTGTTGAATAAGGAGTGTGGTCCCGCGCGCGACCTTGATGGAGGTTTGCGCGGCTTTTTTGGGACCATACCCCTTCACCAGTCTTTCTTTGTCCTTGTCTCCCCCTAAGATTGGGAACATCATTTCATCAAAATGACAGTCAACATACCGTGCTATAAACATGTCTCCCGTCATTGGTTCTAAGTATCTAATAATGGACGGGGAGTTAAAACCAATATAGATACCCAGTCTTCTTTGAGGTCCCATTGTAGTACGTTGTGGTGGCGGTATTGGTACGTATACTGCACAACAAAAAATTCTAAGGTGGGACAAACTTGGTTCTCGTCCGGAGACCAGTTGTAATGGGGAGTATTGGTGATCAGCAGTTGGTCTCAATCTAATCTGTGCAGCGGCATGCAAAATAGCATGACCCCATGCAGAAGATGGTAATTTACATCTCATTAAGAGTGGTCTAGCGATTATTTGTAATCGTTTAATCAGAAATTCAGCTAAACCGTTTTGTGTGTGAACATGAGGTACTGAATGTTCAACATTGATCCCAATTGACATACAATAGTCATTAAAAGCTTGAGATGTAAACTCTCCCGCATTATCCATTCGAATGTTTTTAATTTGATTATCGGGGAAATTGGCTCTCAATTGTATGATTTGAGCTAAAAGTCGGGCAAATGCTACATTTCGAGTAGCTAAAAGGCTCACATGTGACCACCTTGAGGATGCGTCAATTAAGACCAAGAAATAGCGGAATGGTCCACACGGAGGATGAATAGGCCCACAAATATCCCCTTGGATTCTTTCTAAAAATGATGGGGTTTCATGTACCAATTTAGTTTGTGAGGGCCGAGTTATAAGTTTGCCCAGAGAGCATGCTGCACATGATAAGTCTTGTGGTAGCAAAACTTTTAAGTTTTTGAGAGGGTGTCCGGTTGCACTTTTGATTATTCGTCTCATCATTATGCTACCAGGGTGACCTAGACGATCATGCCATGTATTGAATGTGTCTTTATCTAACAGCTTTTGGTTACTCACCATGTATGATTCGATAGGATTGATATTAGTACAATATAATCCAGAGGATAAGGCTTCTAATTGTTCAACAATTATTTCTTTGCCATTTTTATTTGAAGTAATATGAAGATATTCAATATTATTTTTAGATATTGTTTTTAGGTGGTAACCGTTTTTTCGAATATCTTTAAAGCTAAGTAAATTTCTTCTGGATTTACTAGAATGTAATGCATTATCAATAGTTAATTTGGTACCCGAAGATAATGTTATGTGTGCTCTGCCGGAGCCTTCGATAAGGTTACTGACACCAGATATAGTACTAATTGGTGTCTCTGTCGGAGACAACTCAGAGAAAAATTTCATATCTTTGAGAATAGTGTTAGTACTACCGCTATCTACCAGACATTCATCACCAATAATAGCTCTACTGGAGCTAGCATGCATATTTCTTCAGGAAATAAATAAAAATAAATAAATAAATGTTAATTCAAGTGCGGTAAATTCAAGTTTTGATAAGTTCGATATATTATCTACAAAGGAAAGAATAAGGCATTTTAAAAACAAGCCTTCCAATGAAATGTATATTGTATGAGAACTTCGGGTTCTCTTTTGCTAGAACAGCAGGTTCTAAACTTTAAGTATGTTTATAAAATATAGAAGGAAAATAAAGTCATTTATGAATTTTGTATCCTGTAATGTAGTTGTCTAGTAACATTATATTGGGTTAAATTTGGAATTCAAATAGTATCCCACTATATATTCGTACTAAAAAGTGTCATTCTAATTAAAAAATATTCGATCAAAACTAATATTAAATAATTATTATTGATATGTAATGGAGGACAGTTGGATCAAAACATTAAATAATAATTATTATTAACACATATATTTTAAAACCACCCTCCGGTTCTTTTTCCCATCGAAAACTCCAATAACTAAAAACTGTTTATATATATATAATATGGGACCAAAGTAAAACTAAGTTTTCAATTCCATTTAGAAAATTCAAAATCACATGGATATTTAACATCCACGTAATGATCCGTAAACTGAGACAAATTGCATGTTTACTAAGACCATGTGTAGTGGTAAATTGTTATAATGCCCCCACCATGGGGCATTATTCGACACGTGTGATCCCAGTCAGCATGGGGCATTATAGCATAAAGTGGTGTAGTGGGGCATTATTCAAATAACGCCCATGCAATCATTTCTCAATTATTTTTTTTAAATTAATTCATTAAATTAAAAAAATACAATACTTGAAATAAAAAAACCAAAAAAAACAGAAAATAAAAAAAACCGAAAAAAAAAACTTAAAATAATTCATTAAATTAAAAAAATACAATACTAAAAAATTACTTTGGGGCCTAATGTGTCAAAACAGAAAATAATAAAGTTTAAAACTATAGGGGCCTAAGTGTCAATATCAAAGTTTTAAAACAAAGCCCTTCTTCTTCTTCGTGCATATGACCTGCAAACCCATTTGAAATTCCGGCCAAAAATCCGGCCAAATCAAACCCCACATTCCATCTCTCTCTCTAAACCCACATGTCCTCATTTGATTGGCCATTCAAACACCCTTGAAGCGTTTTAAATAAAACGCCAGATCCATTTTTTTCGAAAAAAACGCCCCAAAACGCCTAGCGTAGTGGGGGGCCAGGCGTTTTCCGACGTTTTCGGGCGGTATCGGGGGGAACACGCCCCAGTACGCTTGGTCTAATGCCTTTGGCGAGTGATAACTTTAGTAAAAACAAAGTTTTCAAATTCATTTTTCAAAACTACATGTATCCATTAAAGAACCCACATGTACTGTAGCAAAATCAAAAAAAATGTAGTCACATTTAGCCCACTAATATGAAACGTCACAAGATGTGCCACATCTTTGTGTTTATATTTACGATCACAAAAAAAAACAAAATAATTTTCTCAATTGATGATGAACTTGACCAAAAGAATTATTAGCCAAAGATCTTTGTGAATTTCAATATATATTAAATCCCAAATCCGTAGGAAACTATAAACCTATATGAGATATTTTCTAAGTTATTTGCTAACTTCACAAAACAAATTCTTAAAATATTGAAGAACATATCATTACGGTTTCCAGAAATAAACTTTTCCAACCAAATTGCCTTTTCCATCAAAATAATGGATATCAAGTTTCATGGATCGATAAATCCAGGTTGAAACCAATTTCAAATTATAATTAAATCATCTAGAATATGTAAAGTTAAATTATTTATCCCAGAACACATATTGTTGGTCAGTTACCCAAATCAGTAAACAAAATCGACCGAACATAACAAATCGAAAACAACTTTGAAATCCAATCTGGGTTGATGACAACAAATATTATAATTGAATCCAAAATCAAACTTTGCAACTTAGTATTTTCAACAAACCACCACAGAAACGGTTGGCGATTGAGGGCAATCGCCGGAGAAAGATTTCGGAAAGTTTTTCCTTTTTTTTTTTTTGTGTGGCGGCAGTGACCGCTTTTGTGTTTGTGAAAAAAATAATCCGGTGGAGTAATATATAAATTGATGTATCTACTATTTGAGATGCAAATGTATACATTGTAACATAAAATCAACATATATGAGAGATTGTGATGATGTGTACCAGGATTATAAGGGACTGAAGATTGATTTATTCAAGATGTGTTATGGTCTGCGGATTGTGGCACTACTACCTGTTGCAAGTTACAGCAACGATTTGATATGATGGCCGATAAATCTCAGCGGAGAGTCTCGTGCTGATAACGTGATAAAAACCAAAGAGTAATAGGGATAAACTGAATTCTCATAATTCATTCTAATCAACATTACAATATATAGAGATGAATATAACTGTAAACCCTAAAGCCCATAAGTAATGGGTTGGGCCTAAAATGTCTGGTTTATAACAGTTATATTAATATCCATATTTATTTTTGATTTTGAACGACTTTTATTTATTTAATTTTTTTTATTGATAACGTTTACTCCTACTATATTACACTAATAAGTAATAATTCTAAATTATTCATATTTGTTCCGAATTAAACATGTGATATCTTCTATAAAAAGCATATGTCCCAATCAGGTGGGCTAGCCTGTAGCCTCACATATATTTTTTTAGGGAAAATCTCGAAACTAGCCAAGAATTGGTCAACATTTCGAAACTAGCCAAAGGAAATGTCTTGTAGAGACGTTATCACGTTGCTGAAACGTCTTGAAAATGGACCAATCACTGGCTGCCACGTGTCCGACAACGCTGAAACGTCTCAGAAGTCTTAGCTGAGACGTCTTAACATGGCTTGAGACGTTTCCACACGGCTTCATATGCCTTGAGACGTTTCCACATGGCTTGAGACTTTTCCACATGGCTTGAGCAATTTCTATATGGCTTGAGCCCTAAAATGACATTTAACTCTTTATAAAATTAACCTTAAATTAAGTTAAATATATATAAAATTAAATAAAATAGTTGGTTGTTAGGATTTTTCATATTTTTAATGTTTTTTACTTTTCTTAAGTTTTAAAGTCTTTTAGAGTTCTTATACACACATACATACACATCATGTTGTAATACATATGAGAATTTCAAAAGAATAATTTTTCATAATCTTAAAAGTTTTAGTAATTAAAAGTTTTGTAACATAATACGATTACTTAAAACATATTTTCAATTTTTAAACTAATCTTTCTCACGATTTTTAAACATATTTTATGGTGTAATTTTGAAGAAAAAAAGAAACGTAAACATAGAAAAAAGATATAAGAGTTTAAAAATCGTGAGAAAGATTAGTTTAAAAATTGAAAATATGTTTTAAGTAATCGTATTATGTTACAAAACTTTTAATTACTAAAACTTTTAAGATTATGAAAAATTATTCTTTTGAAATTCTCATATGTATTACAAAATGGTGTGTATGTATGTGTGTATAAGAACTCTAAGGTGCTGTTTGTTTTTTCAGATGTAAAATGTCTGTAGTCTGCGAACCACATCTGCAGGCATCTGCAAGAGAAGATGTGGCCCAAATGTCTGCAGTCTGCAAGGAGAAGAGGGTTTGTTTTTTTCCTTCAAAAACAACTTCACACACACACAACACACACAACTCTCTCTCTCTGCTCTCTCTCTCTAGAAACTCTCTCTCTCTCTACAACCACCACCACCACCGCACCACCTCTGCCACCACCACCGCACCACCTCCGCCATCACCGCCGCCCTCTTATTGACTGAAAACGGTGCACCACCGTCACGAGATCTGTACTGTCGCCGCGATTCTTCATCACCACCGCCGGAACCGCCGTCACGGAACCACCACCGCTCCTCCTTGTTCTGGTTGCCAGCTCGACATCACACCACTACGGTCTCTCTCCCTCACAGCTCTCTCTCTCTCTCAGCTCTCTCTCTCTCACAGATCTCTCTCTCTCTACGATATCTCTCTCTCTCTCACAGATCTCTCTCTCTCTCGCCCAATCTCTCACAGCCCTAAATTGGTGGTGGGTTTTGACGATGGTGGTGGTGGAGGAGGTGGTGCGGTGGTGGTGGCGGAGGTGGTGGTGCCAGGAAGAAGAAGGGTTGGTGGTGTGTGAAGATGGTGTGTGAAGATGTGTGTGAAGATCTTGAAGCAGTGATTCATAGCTTTTTTTTTTAAGCAAACAAAAGCTATTTTAAGATCTTCTTTTTTTTTTAAACAAACCGTCTTCAAGAGCTTATGTCTGCCCGCCCGCAGACATAAGCTCTTTTCAGCCAATATAAGCAAAAACAAACAGCACCTAAAAGACTTTAAAACTTAAGAAAAGTAAAAAACTTTTAAAAATATGAAAAATCCTAACAACCAACTATTTTATTTAATTTTATATATATTTAACATAATTTAAGGTTAATTTTATAAAGAGTTAAATGTCATTTTAGGGCTCAAGCCATGTAGAAATGGCTCAAGCCATGTGGAAAGGTCTCAAGCCATTTGGAAAAGTCTCAAGCCATGTGGAAACGTCTCAAGCCATGTTAAGACGTCTCAGCTAAGACTTCTGAGACGTTTCAGCGTTGTCGGACACGTGGCAGCCAGTGATTGGTCCATTTTCAAGACGTTTCAGCAATGTGGAAACGTCTCTACAAGACGTTTCCTTTGGCTAGTTTCGAAATGTTGACCAATTCTTGGCTAGTTTCGAGATTTCCCCTTTTTTTTATATCCACTGTAATATAAGGTGTGATGAATAAAAATGACAAATACTTTCTTTTAACTTGCTCTGTTCCCGAGTTAACATAACGAGGGATAAGAAAAGAAAGCAAAAGTGGGAAAGGAAAGGACGAGAAAGGAAAAAAAAAAGATGTGTTTCCCACTGTTTCCTCCCAAATCGGAAGGAAAGAAAAAATTAAAGAATTTAGCTAGGGGTGTAAACAAGCCCAGAGGCTCGAGAGCTACTCGTGATCGGCTCGGTTAAAAGCTCGAACGAGCCGAGCCTTAACGAGCCCGAGCTCGAGCCTGAAATAGAGCTTGTTTTGTTATCGAGCCCGAGCCTGAAATACAAAGCTTGTTTAGGCTCGCGAGCCTAAACGAGCCCATACAAAATTTTAATTTTTTTATGTATAATATATTAATAATGATGATAACATTGATGAACCGAGCTCGAGCCGAGCTTTGCCTTCTTTAAGCGATGTTGAAGTGAGCTCGAGTCGAGTTTTTAGCTCATTTAAGGTTGTTCTCAAAATAGTTCAAGCCGAGCTCGAGCTTTGGGTTTTACTCGCGAGCCGAGCTCGAGCTCAAAGAAGTAGGCTCGAGCCGAGCTCGAGCTTCATAAAAACCTAACGAGCCGAGCTCGAGCCTGGTCGAGCTCGGGCTCGGCCCGGCTCGTTTACACCCCTAAATTTAGCCTAGTTTTCCTGTCATTTCCTTTCTTTTCCTTCCTTAAATGAAACTCGGGAACACGATATGTTTTATTTTTCTTTCTTTTCCTTCTTTAAATGAAACTCTGGAACACAAAATATTTGTACTATCTTTTTATTTCCTTTCCTTCCGTTAGTAAACTCTGGAACATAGTGCTAGTCTCAAAAGTTTGAAAACCACTTTTAAAACTTTTCTTTATTTTATCGATTACAATTAGACTTTTAGCTCATTTTACCTAAAATAAAGCCTTGCACTCAATAAAGAAAAGTCCTATAACCAGGACTCCAATCACCTCCTTTGGTTTAGCTTCTGCTTAGAATAAACTTGAAATTTATAAAAATAATAAGTTATTTAAAATACTATTAACTTAAATGGTTTTTGTTCATGAGATTGTCTTTTAATCAACGAGCCCCGCTTGCGGTCTGCTCATATAATGTAATATATGTGTGGGCGCTCGGGGGGGCAAAAGCAAAAGTGCACTAATTTTTAACGTTATTTTACTAATTTCGTGAAAATAACGTTAAAAAGAGGGGATCGTTAATCAGGCATCATGTGGTGGCGTTGATAGCCGAAAGACAAGGGGGTACATGCACCAATTGGCGTTTGTCTCAATTGCTGAGTGTTATGTGCCTTATGTCCAAGGCTTGATGCAAAACCACAATCGAGCCGGGGGTCTCATTGGAAGCAGCCTCTCTATTCCTACGGGGTAGAGGTAAGGCTGTCTACATCCCACCCTCCTCAGACCCTACCTTAGCTTTGCTATAGGTGGGATATACTGAGTACGATGATGATGATGATGATTGTCTTTTAATCAAGTTAGGCTCAAACAAAAGTTTAAAAACACTTCTGGCCGAGTTAGCTTCAAAGTTAAAAGGAATTAAAGAATAGCTCGGATACAAATGCTTAACACAATTATACAACAAAGAGAAGCCTAATTTACCACAATAAATTATTATGTTTTTTTAATAGCAAATCTTATATACTTCTAAATTACACCAAATAAATCATTTGGTGTTATCGAGTGTTGTCTATTACTATTAAATGAAATCCACTCGTATGGTTTAATTTATCTCTTGCATGATAAGTCTTAAATAATTTTATATATTTATGAGATTCAATCTTTGTTTAAGTGAGTTACAAACTTGAGTCGCTATAAACATGAAACAAACTTGATTACATGTTTCATAATTCAACTTAGTTGTAATCCATTCTATTTATAGTCATAAATCTATTTTCCTTCTAAAAATCATTATTTTCTCAATACTTGGTTATAAAAAGTTAATATGGAATTTATAATAAACATTTTAGCTATATAATAATTAACAAACTATCAATTAAAAAGGGATATTGAATTTTAATAATCTTAAGTTTCACTTGTTGGCCGATAATAATCCCAACTTTAAAAATTCCCTCCAATAATCCCAACTTGTAAAAGTTTGGCCGTTGTTGATCATTTTCTAACATAGGTGCACTTAAATCAATTAAGAAGTCTCTAGGTGTAATTGAATCTATTGAGTAGACCAAATTCTTATATGTTTGAAAATGATCAGTGGCGGCCAAACTTTTACAAGTTGGGATTATTGGAGGGAATTTTTAAAATTGAGATTATTATCGGCCAACGGGTGAAACTTAGGATTATTAAAATCCAATAACCCAATTAAAAATGAAAAACAGGTCAAGATTTAAAGAAAATGTTAATATGGAATTTATAATACCATTTTACTTGGTTATAAAAAGTTAATATGGAATTTATAATAAACATTTTAGCTATATAATAATTAATAAACTATCATTTAAAATGAAAAAAAAGGTCAAGATTTAAAGAAAATGTTAATATGGAATTTATAATGCCAAGGGGGTGGTGGTCCATTGGCAAAAGCAAAGCCTTTAAACACCTTTGGAGAGGGAGGTCTTGGGTTCAAGTCTCACAGACGACAGAAATAAAAAGAAATTTGCTGTTAAAAAATCAGGTAAATTGGATTTAAATAATCTGAGCTTTCTCAATTTTACCGATAATAATCACAACTCAGTTATTGAACGATAATAATCCCAACTGGTCCACTTTTGGCCGATAATAGTATGCGTTAAATATAGCTTAACAGAGTTAAGTTTTTTTCAAGTTACAAACTGATTTTTTAGGGTTTTTGATTAGAACGAGGATACGATTTGATTGATGTTAAATTTATCTCGAAATACTGCCACAAACAACGAAAACGGTGCTTCAATTCGGGTGTTTAAACTTCTAATTAAAAAAAATCAAGCCGTTTGAAGCATCGTTTCGAGGTAAGTTTTACATAAATCGACTCATAGCCTTGTTCTGATCAAAATCCATAAAACATCAGTTTGTAATTTGGAAAAAAACTTAACTTCGTTAAGCTATTTTTAGCGGTGCACTATTATCGGCCAAAAATAGACCAGTGCGAATCAGCCAATAACTGAGTTGGAATTATTATCGTACAAATTGAGAAAGCTGAGATTATTTAAATTCAATTTGCCGAAAAAGTATGAAATTTATAATAAACATTTTAGCTATTGCCGTTCAAAAAAAAAATTATGGAATTTATAATAAACATTTTAGCTATATAATAATTAATAAACTATCAATTAAAAAAGAAAAAAAAAGGTCATTTTCAAAGCCCACCCGACAATATTCATATTCATATTGGAAAGTATTGATGAGAATTAAGAATTGATTTTGAACCCCATATTTGATGTCGACTTTCCATCTACCTTTCCATCGACCCACCTTCATTCATCCCCCATGCATATTTTTATATCTAACTTAGACATATCATATTATCAATACACTTAAATAATACATACTTTTATCTAATAGAATTATAAATTAGGCATTTAAACAATATTAAAATTCTTTTTAGTGTTTTAAAAACACCAATTGTTTTCATGATTTGTGCCGGCTGATGTTTAGTCATTTTTTATTTAGTATAAACATTTATAATTTTAGATGATAACACATAAATTAAATAAAGCTTATTCGTGTTACTAAAGTTGTCATTAATCTATAAATATCGGTTCTTCCCATTTGTAGAATTTGTGGCTTTGCTACATGATGGTGAACTTTCATTGGAAGGCCTTAGCCTATGAAATCGAGTGATCAAGAGAAACATGACATAATATAGAAAGTTACAACGTCTTACTTTATACTTTATATACAAATGTTAAATATTCAAGGAAAAATATTGATTTAACCACTTTTAGAAAGTTGCTATTCCTCAAAGATACAAATAATTTGTATATAATCATATTTCTTTTTAAATCATAGTTCGTTTTATTACGATTTATTAGTATTCTCTTCGAAAGATAGTTCCTACACACCTCTTAGACCATGCGTAGTGGTAAGGGTGAATAATGTCCCCAGCCTTAGGCGTTTTCCGCCATGTGGCAGTACAGTTAGCAAGGGGCATTATTGGGCGTTTTTCTAAAATGGGTGTAGTGGGGATGTGGGAATTATGTTAAAAGGGTGTAGAAAATTAAATAAAAATAAAAAACCCAACAAAAAAAGCTATTGGCCAAGAAAAAGGAAGATTAAATGTGATTGGTGCTTCAAATTTGGACAAAGCGTTATTTAAAAAACGCCTAGGGGGAAAATTGATCAATAACGCCCAATAATGCCCAAGGGGGTGGGGAGGGGGCGTGTTTGGTGGCAAATTTTGAAAAAATAACGGCCACTACGCATGGTCTTAGAGGGTTTTTGGCATTAAGTTTGGAAATTACTTATTAACTTGTTAGCTTTTTGAAAAAGTTAATAAGTTAATAAATCATTTTTTAAAAGCCAGGATTTACAGTTTTTCCAAATGACTTATTGGCTCCAATAAGTTAATAAGCTATTTCCAAATACAATACCAAACACACCCATTTCGATCATGAACGTAGATAAAAGTATCAGGTATGCACTTAATAAAGTACAATAACTAATTTCAGAAAAATATTCACGAATGGTTTCATGATTTTATTGCCTATAGATTTATATTTAGTGAAAATGTAAAATACAATATTCCTTAACGTGTGATGCGTACAATAGAAAATTAACGTGCGTAATTATTTTTATAACATCGTGAGTTCTGATTTTGTACATGCGTGATTTCAGATTTTGTTCATGTGTGATTGTGTGTATTTATTCATGCGTGATTAGGGTTTGATTTTTATAACATGCATGATTTAGCATCGTACACATCACACGTTAAGAAATATTGTATGTTAACCTTCCCCTATATATTTATGGACAAAATATCAAATACAAATACCCTTTTCATACAAAACGTACGAATAGGTGAAAAGGTAAAAAAACGTCGTGGCCTTTTCGTAATTATTTACTCGTAGAGTAATTATCAAAATTACCCTACAAATGGTCTTCTAAGGTGGGAATTTTGATTTTGATGATGGAATTTGATGAATATATGAAATTCAAATGCTTGAAGGAAATGATTCGATTAATCAAAATTTGTTTATCTTGTAGGAAGGTTGTTTTTTGTTATTCAAAGAGAAAAATGCCCGGATAGTCCCTGTGGTTTCGCCTTTTTTCACCTATAGTCCCCAACTTTCTAAAATTACCTGAATAGTCCCCAAGTTTTCATTTTATGTTCCCGGATAGTCCATGGGTCTAACTTCAGTTTGTTTTCTCTGTTAAGAGGGTGTGAAATGACAAAAATACTCTTTCCTTAAAAGGCCAAACCACAGGGACTATCCGGGCATCTTCTTCATTTTTATTTATAAAACCCCACCACCACACTTCATCTTCAACCTCCACCCACCATCACCCTCCTCCACCCTCCACCATCACCATCACCGCCACCGCCACCATCACCCTCCTCCACCCTCCCTCACCACCCTGTGAATCATAACCCGCACACCAGACAAAACCCCTGTGCCCTCTCCTTCTTCGATGATAACCTCACACCCACACTCATCTCCTCCCCCATCTACTCCTCTCTCCCCTCTCAAACAAACCGCCAACCACCAACTGCTGAGTGGCGGCGGACGACAACGAACACAAGAACCACCACAGCCGGTGGCGCTGTGGTGGTTGACATCGGACCCGAGATGGTAGAGAGGAGAGAGAGCGACCGGTGGAAAGACGAAAACAGGTGAGAAAGAGAGAGAGAGGGGGATAGCGACCGAAGAAGAAAAAGGGAGCCGGCCGATCACCGGCGACCCCCCCCCCCCCCGGCGGCGGCGCCGCTGGAAGTGGTGGCAGCAGAAATCGGCAGCTCCGGCAGTGGTGATCGGGTAAATCTTCAACAACATCCTCTCTTTCTAATTTCTTTTCTTTCGGATCACATCTTACATTTATTATTTTTTTTTCTCTGATTATTGATGATGATAACTGAGGATGTTGATGGTGACGGTGGTGCTTTGATGGCCGACGGTGGCTAGGGTGCTGTTTGTTTTTTCTGCAAGAAAAGGTCTGCAGTCTGCGGACCACATCTGCAGGCATCTGCAGGAGAAGAGGTGGACCAAATGTCTGCAGTCTGCAAGGAGAAGAGGGTTTGTTTTTTTATATATAAAAACCTCTTCTCAAATTAAACACACACACAACACACAGAACATCTCTCTCTCATCTCTCTCTCCCTGCCTCCCTCTACCACCACAACCACCGTCCACCTCCACCACCACAACCAACCACCACCACTTCAGCCACCACCCACCCCGTCGCAGCCACCACCACCCCGTCGCAACCACCACCACCTAACACTCACCACCACCATCTCACTTCCACATCCTCCACCGAACACCCACTGCCACCACCGTCACCGGAAACCCACCAACACCACCACCACCGTGAAGATGGCTCAGCTTCTCTCTCTCGTTCTTGTCGCCGCTGCCAAACGAAGAGGGGGGTTGCAGGTTACGTCGGGGGTATGGGGGTTTCGTGGGGGGCTCGCCGGAGAAGAAGGGGAGCCGACAACCGGCTCTGGTCACCGAACAGAGAGAGAAAGGAGGAGAAGCAAGGGGGTGCGGCTGGTTAGGTCTGATTAGGGTTTCCACAAGATGAGGGAGAAGAGGGAAAGATCTGGTGTGGTGGCGGAGCAGGGGTGGGCGGCGGATGAGGTGGTGTCGGGGGTGGAGGTGGTGGCAGATGAGGTGGTGTCGGGGGTGGAGGTGGTGGCGGAGCAGGGGTGGGCGGGTCTATGTTTTGTTAGAGAGAAGAAGTTGGAAGAGGTTGGGACATGTCTGCTTGGGGTAGAGGTGGGGAAGACCTTTTTGGTGAGAAGTGCTTCCAGAAAACAAACAAGCTGCAGACATCAAACGTCTGCGCGCGTCTGCGCGACGCAGACATAAGTGGCCAGAAGCACTTCTGGCCAAAAAACAAACACCACCTAGCTGTTTTACCGGCACCGGCGACAACTGCGAATGCAGTGGTGGTGATGGTTTGAGTCAGGTTGGTTCGGGTCATGTTAAGTTCGGGTATACTCGGTCCAAGGTACGGTTCACTTCAGATTCAGGTTCGGTTCAGTCGACACCGGTCAAGGTTCGAGTCAACTCAGTCAAACGGGTTGACCCGGTCAACAACAGTCCGACCAACCTGCACATCACCGTCGTTCATATTTCATCGTTAATCATCTTCATCGGAGTCTGGCGGCTGAAATTTTCTAAAGGAATTTAGGGTTTTGATCGTACAAGAAGCAAACGACATTTGAGAGTGAGAGGTTAATTTCTGCATTTGATTTGGTGGAGAGTGACTGTGGCGGTGATGGTGGAGGAGGGTGATGGTGGGTGGAGGTTGAAGATGAAGTGTGGTGGTGGGGTTTTATAAATAAAAATGAAGAAGATGCCCGGATAGTCCCTGTGGTTTGGCCTTTTAAGGAAAGGGTATTTTTGTCATTTCACACCCTCTTAACAGAGAAAACAAACTGAAGTTAGACCCATTCAGGTAATTTTAGAAAGTTGGGGACTATAGGTGAAAAAAGGCGAAACCACAGGGACTATCCGGGCATTTTTCTCTTATTCAAATTATATTGTGAGAAAAATAACATTTTTCTATTTTCGAGTATAAGGATTTTAAGGTTATTTATTTCTTTTTATTTGATGACTATCTAATTGTTAGGATTTGTCCTTTCTAACTTATCATATTGGGTCTAGGTTGATCGCGTTTGTTTGTTTGATCGTTAGGTGTTTAGACGTTTAAATCTTAACGAAGTAGAGTCATTGGGCATCAAATGTCTCTTACACTATGTGTTGAGGGTTAGCTAAACTCATTGCCACATCGCCGTCACATCATTGCCATATAAGAACTTGGCCATTAACAAAATACTAGTTAATTATGGGTATGTTTGGCATGGAGCTTTTAGGAGCTTTTAGGAGCTTTTAAGAGCTTCTAGCTTTAAGCTTTTAAGAAAAAACTCCTACTTAATAAAAAGTCTTGTTTGGTTGAAGGAGCTTTAAGCATTTAGGTTAGGAGCTTGAAGCTTTTGGTTGAACGCTACTACTAGTAGCGTTTAGAAGGAGCTACAAGCTTTTAGGGAAAAATGACTATTTTAACCTCTCAAAATAAAGAACTTTTTAATGCACCAACTTTCTAAATTTTTAGTTATGTCCATTTTGGTAATTTTATACATTTTATTAAAAGCTCCACTACTATACCAAACACCAAATATATCTAAAAAACTACAGCTACCAGCTACAGCTTCCAGCCACCAGCTTCCAGCTACCAGCCACCAGCTACTTTTGCCAAACATACCCTATGTGTTGTGGGTTAAGTAAACACCTAATACCAATAACAAAAAAATAAAAAATAAAAAGGTGGCATGTGATTGGTTCCCACATTCATAGGCCCCACCATAGTTTCAGTTAACATAGTTAATGGGTTAACTATGAAGGCATTCAATCCCCGTGAACTAGCGAACGTAGATTAACCGTCGCCAACAGCCCCCTATGTCTGGTCACAGAAATGACCAAGCAGAATCTTTGTGGACTTGAAGAGTTCATGGTCATGTTACTCCTAGAACCATTTTTCAATACAACGATACGTCAAGCCCACTTAACCCATGCGATATAAATAATGAACGCCAACTACAACAAGTTTTAGAACTCTAGATTCAATAGGCCTCACTACAAAAGAGCACAAGTCAGAGGTGAGCATCTGAGACGACATTGAAAACTGAAAATAACGTAAAACCTTTTGGTGGAGACCTTTAGACCATCCATCATAAGGTATATCAAAAACATTTAAAAACATGTCTAGTCAACTATTACATTAGAGAAACACCATTTTTTCAAAAACATAAGGAAACCTAAAAAACACTGCCACGTCACCACCACATTTTACATCAAAAAAACCCCTCCCGAATCCACCATTTGCCACATACCCCACCTTTGTTTCATTTTTTTTTTATTTTGTGTTGAAATCTATACTATATAATAAAAGAAACCAATTTTGGGACACTTGTCATTATATTAGGCCATGTATCTTATGGATAATTATTATTTAGTTTAATTAATCTCTTTTAATTATCATATTAGGCCATGTATCTTATGGATAATTATTATTTAGTTTAATTAATCTCTTTTAATTAATTATAGATAACCCTCCTATTAAATATTATTTAGTTTAATCTCTTATAGATAATTATTATTTAGTTTAATTTTAATTTAATCTCTTCTTGAAAAAAAATTCATAATTATTTATTAATGAAACATATTTTTTTAATAAATTATCTAACCATAAATTTTAAAATTCGTTTGATGAAAAGGGAACACACTCAAATATCTTATTTATTGATTATAGGGATTTTCGTTATTGTCTATTAGTTTATTTTAAGAAATTTACACATAGTTAGAGCATTCTCATACATCCCACTATATTTTCACCCTAAATTACACTAAAAAACACTACATTTTCCCTCTCATTTTCAATTAAAAAATATTTTTTTTATATCTTTATCATTACATTTTCTCTCTCCTCCACTCACAACCAATTTCAAAATATATTAAAAAATTTTAGAGGGGGGAACAGTGTCCCCCCAAATATACAGATGAACAGTAACATTTTCTCTCTCCTCCACTCACAACCATTTTTTAGAGCATTCACATCCTAACCATCAAATTATGTGAGGAGGGGTTTTTATATTATAAAGGGTATAAAAAGTGGTTGTGAGTAGAGGAGAGAGAAAATGTTACTGTTCATCTGTATATTTGGGGGATACTGTTCACCCGTTATAATTTTTTAATATATTTTGAAAGTGGTTGTGAGTGGAAGTGAGAGAAAAATGTAATGATAATATTATTTAATTGAAAGGAGAGAGAAAAAATATTTGTTTTTAGTGAAAATATATTGATATAGGAGTTGTTTTTTAGTGGAATGTATGTATAATTTGATGGATTGGATGTGAATGCTCTTATACTCTTCATATTTTAAAAATACCACACACATAATATGATTCCTTGGATGTGAATGCTCTTAGGTTCAATCTTTGTTTTGTCATATTATTATTATTATTATTATTAAATTAAATATATAACTTGATTGTTTTATTTCTCATTAAATATAATGTAATAAGTAAAAACAATAATAAGTATTATATAATATAATATATTTATTTTTATATTATTTTCAAAGATTACATGTTTCTTTGATGAATTTTATAATAGTAACATACATCATCTTTATATTAACTCATTTATGTCAATTTGGTAAATAAACGTCTCCATCTTTAGTTTGCATTTACAAGAAATATTTATTATATAGTTTAGATTGTTCAACCCGTGTAACACACTGGGAACTAACCTAGTATAGATATAAAGAATGAGGTAAAAAATGGAGTTCCCAATAGACAAAAATGAGTGAGATACAAAAGTGAGAAAAAATAAGGCTAAAAATGCCTTATTATAAATGCTCTTAGACCAAGCGGTATGGGGGCCGGCTTAGGCCCGGCGCCGGTCCCCCACACCGCCCCCCTCGCCCCATCATGTGATAACCGGCTACACCAAGACGTTGAAGACGGGCCGCTTTCTCTCTCTCATCTTTGTCTCTCCTCTCTCTCTATCTCTCTCTAAAATCGGAAAAAGTTTTATATTTTTTAATTGTTGTGGGGCCCCATCCTCCACCCCCTAGGTCCATCCCCTGCAAGCCCCTCCTACGTGGCGCTGACGTGGCGGCCCATCCTCATGGGGATGAGCCTCCCCATACCCACTAGTCTTAGGGTTTTCTTGGTGACCATGATGAACAACCGTGAGCAATGATAACTTTATTTAAAATCTAATGTCTAGATGTTTGTTTTAGGCTCTTACTATTCACACAACCTTAAAATCTTATTTTTACACCACTATATCTATACGACTCGTATAGAGTAATACGGGTCGTATAGTAGATTGTTTTTTTCTCCATATTATACGAGACGTATTGACATTATATGATCTGTATAGAATGTTATACGATCCATATAATGTTATACAACACGTATAGAATGTTATACGACCTAGTATTTTCACCATCTATACAAACCGTATAACATTATACGACCCAATATTTGTTATGTCAGATTATTCTATACGGGCCTTATAACCCGATACGACCCGTATAGAGAGTGTGAAAATAGGATTTTAGGGTGTGGCTGTTAAAAATATAACATCTTAATATTTCAGTTTTATATTTTACATTTTACATTTGTTATTCTATATTTTATTGTTCTTTTATGTTACTTATGTTATGTGAGTTGTCACATGTGCAAAGTTGCTGCTGGACTCGCTGGACGTGTGATATGGACCACGACTTTAGGACATATGGGTTGAAGGCTGAAGGGCGGTTGCTGTTTGGGCTTGGAAGTGGGCCTCTTCTGGACACTCGCAGACTTCAAGTGGGGCTGTTAAAAGAACCCATGTGTTGACATCAGATATTAGTTGCACGTATCAAGTTCCAGAATCATCTCTGGTTCCTTTTCTTCTCTCACTTAGGGTTTGATAGATCATACTGTTCTTGTTGGTCTTGTGTTGTGTTGTGTTGTGTTGTGTTGATATCTTCGTTCGTAGTATGTATCAAAGAGTGCAGATCGTCATGTAATTGATCTACAGGTGAGTTGAGAGTTGATTGTAAACTGTATATTATGTTCTTCTTGTTCACTGTAATCGTCAAGTTTCTTTCAATAATGTTAATCATTGGTTCCTGAAGGTTCTTGTGTTAATCGAATCTCTTATTTTTTGACATGGTATCAGAGCCATAGATGCTCTTGATCGCTTCCGTTCACCCCGATTGTTCGAGTTCTTGAAGTTAGGGTTTCTAAAGATTTGGGGTTTTTTATTTCTTTTTGTGTGGAATTATGTGGAATTCTTGGCAATGAAAGGTTGAAACCCTAACCTCACCTCAATTCATCACATTCACACTTCACTCCTCCATATTGTCGTCCCTGCCACCCCTGACCGTGACTTGCACGTGACATACCTTATATTAAACCCCAATTCAACCGTTACTCCTACGGCAACCCTCAACAATGGCTCTACTCCACTTATTTAACTGGCATTATTCCCTGTCACCACAAAATTTATTTCCAATTTGGGCACATTTTGGTTACCGAACAAAAGTTTGTTCTTAACCCTAACCCTAGATCTCCTTAAAATTCTTTCGATTCGTCTGGTTTTTCGAGACTCCGGTTGCAGATTTCTGAAATTCGGAGCTTCTTTGTTCTGATTATGGTGTCATTGTGATTAACGTGATTCCTCCTAATGAGTTATTTTCTGAAACATTGGTGCAACAACTTCAAGATGTTTTTCATAAAGTCTATGCAATGGATGTTAAGAATAATGTGAATATTGTTTTACGTTTGAGTAAAATGCATGGATAGTCCCTGTGGTTTGGTGAAATTTCACCTTTAGTCCCCAACTTTTCAAAATTACATTCTTAGTCCTTGTGGTTTGACAAGTTGTTACTCGGATAGTCCCTAAAGTGGATGAAGGTTACTCGGATAGTCCCTGTGGTTTGACAAGTTGTTACTCGGATAGTCCTTGTCATTTCACACCCACTTAACCAGTAAAACGAATCTCCATCCGCTTTGGGGACTATCCGAGTAACAACTTGTCAAACCACAAGGACTATCCGTGCATTTTACTCTTTACGTTTTCTATTGTTTTCTTGCATTAGGCATCCTGTTGCAGGGGTAGTTGGACCGGTCTTGTGAATTTGGGACACAGGAAGGGTACATCCTGTTGCATTCTTGTTTTTTTTTTTGTGATTACTTCTTGTTAGTTGTTCAACTTATGTTCTGAGTTACTGGTTGTTTAGATTGTGTCTACGTCTAAAAGGCTTCCTCGATAAGGCTTGCAGAGGCACTTTTGGGTGATGAACCACTGATCTGGTCCCTGTCGAGGTTTCGCCATAGTTGCTTTACATTGATTTGATTGCATCTTTATGATTCTATATGATTTGTTCAATCTTTGTGCTATGTTCTATGTGTATTGAACTTTGTTTTTGATCCTAGTTGCTAGTAGTAACAATCTTGAATTTTGTTTTTGGCACATAGTTATTATGTTTATAAATGATATGTTATATACGTTGGGCCATGATTAATATGTTCTTTGGTTCTAAGAATGTGGTTCTTGATTGGTTTTGAGTGAGTTTTTTTTTCTTTCTTGTCGCATTGTTTCTCTCTAGGGTTTCATATTGAAACTGAGATTTAGGGCGTTACTTGTTCTTGTATGTTCAGATTTGTAGTGTGTCCGTGAAGTCTTGTTGAGAGTTAAAGCAGATATTCGTGTTGAGGATCTGTGTGTGTGAGATTGAATGTAGATCTGGCTGATTGAGTCTTATCTTGTAAAGGTTATACTATCTTGAAGATGTGTTCTTAGATAGTGTTTGTCTTTTTCTCACTGGTCTTGGATTTTTTGTGTTTTGAGTCCGACCGTAGTGAGGTTTGTGTAGGATCATTGTGTTGGCGATCTTATCTGTTTCTTATTTGTCTCTTTGAGACTTCATCACTGATCGTAGTGATGTTAGTTCACTGGTCTAGGTGGTGCTTATTTTCACACTGGTCTAGGGTCGTTTGTAGATTCTTCGTGTTGTTGAGTCTAGTCCCGTTAGACCGCAGTGTTGGTTTTTATCTGTTCTTCGTATTGTCTAAAATCTTCTTATTTGGTTAGTCGAACCGTGTGGTTCATGTGTCTTAACCATTAATGTTGTCAAGATTATTATTAGATATGTTTTACAGCCTTGTTTATGTCTCTGAATCTCTGGTAGGTAAGATGTTTCTTTTTCTAGTTGAAAAAGTTCTCTATTTTTGTTCACCTAGGTGTTTTTAGCTGTAAATTTGTTATGTGACGTAGAATTGTGTGATTCTAAGTTTTGACATAATTGTTTTTTGAATCGTGTGATTCAAGTTTTTAGACATCGTTCTGAGTTGTATAGAGGTTTATAACTCTTTGTTTGTTATCAGATATGTTTCTTGAATTATGATAGAACCAAGTGGTTCTTCATTCTTTGTACTATTAGTATTGTATCTGATAGTTGTTTGGGATTTTGTAATTCCATGTTTGATCGGGTTTAGAAGTCTGATATGGTTATTGAATCTTTTGATTTTTTTTGTTGGTTTGGCTCTTATATTTGTCTTGTGACATTTTTTTTGATGTGGATTTAAAGTCCATTATTCAATTAAATATTTTTTTTAAATAAGTGAAGTGCAATTTTAGAATTTCCAGAAAGTATTTCTGGTTCTTGAGATTCTTTGGTTTTCACAGATGTTTGTTGTACTTGTTATAGAATCTTTGACTCTAGTTTTCTTATTAGGTCTTTAGTTCGGTTGTGCTTAGACAAGTCTAATGTAGTAGACGAGGAAAAAACCAGCACATACAACTGTAACTTTCATCACTTTGGTTGTGCTTCCTCTACCGGTATCTAAAACAAATGGAGATGCCAGGTTAGAACTAATCAAATTGCGTTGCAATGATGAGTTTGAAGCCGATCAAACATCATTCACTCATATTAAAATTTTAGATTCGGGTAAGAAATATCTTCTCTTTTCTAAAAGTGTATAAGGCGCATCGAAGATCTAGGGTGTATCGTACTATCGTATAGTGAATCTGTTAGATCTGATTTGTTCTTGTAGACAGATCGTTGTGTTAATGATCTGTGGGAGTATTGAGTTAGAGTTTTCACCTTGTTTCTTTCCATGTCTCTAGAGCGTCATCTTAGATCTAGGTTTTTTCTTTTTCATCAAATCCGTTAGGTCTTGTAGTTTTGATAACATATTTTCGTGTTGATGATCTGGTCCGTAGAGTCTTGTAAAGATGTTGTGTGTTTGAGTTGTTTGTGAGTTTTTTTGTGAATCAAAGGTTATTTGAATTCGCTCATCTTGTTGTTTCTCTCTCTCTCTGAACTGAAGATTTAGGGTTGTTGATCTTGTTAACATTTATAGATCTTCGTAGCCTGTCTAGATCTTATTTGGAGTGTGGCAGCCTATCAGGTCATTGTGTTGATGGTCTGAAGTTTGAGGTTGAGAGTTGTATTTGTTACAATTTTGTTTTGTGAATCTAAAAGTTATGTCGTTGTTATACAAAATTGTGGTATGATTACTTATTTTTCTCTAAAATGGGAATTCAGAAAAATCAGCTATGTTCTTCGGTTTGACTGGACAAATGCTTTATCATTGGTTTTTTTAAAAAAGGATTGTCATCAATATTTGTTGTCTACAATGAAATGCAAGTTTTCTTAACAATTTTGTACAATTTTATTTTTGCTAGCTTGACAAGCTTACTAGTGATCAAGTGTTGTGGATGTTATTTTTTGCTAAATTGTTCAACAGTTGTTTCAAGTTTTTTTTAAACTTGTTTTATACTTGTCTGGACTACTTTTTTTTTGTATATCTCAGGTAGATATGTGATCGACAATGCTCAGCGAAGTTTTTTTCTCATATCTTATTTTTAGTTGGTTCTGATAGTGTGTGAATTCTCATGGTTGTAAAACAATAGGGATTCATGTATTAGTTTGTGAGTTTTAAAATATAAAACTGAGGGGGGGGGGGGTGTTAAAAATATAACATCTTAATATTTCAGTTTTATATTTTACTTTTGTTATTCTATATTTTATTGTTCTTTTATGTTACTTATGTTATGTGTTATGTGAGTTGTCACATGTGCAAAGTTGTTGCTGGACTCGTTGGACGTGTGATATGGACCACGACTTTAGGAGATATGGGCTGAAGGCTGAAGGGCGGTTGCTGTTTGGGCTTGGAAGTGGGCCTCTTGTGGACACTCGCAGACTTCAAGTGGGGCTGTTAAAAGAACCCATGTGTTGACATCAGATATTAGTTGCACGTATCAAGTTCCAGAATCATCTCTGGTTCCTTTTCTTCTCTCACTTAGGGTTTGATAGATCATACTGTTCTTGTTGGTCTTGTGTTGTGTTGAGATCTTCATTCGTAGTATGTATCAAAGAGTGCAGATCGTCGTGTAATTGATCTGCAGGTGAGTTGAGAGTTGACTGTAAACTGTATATTATGTTCTTCTTGTTCACTGTAATCGTCAAGTTTCTTTCAATAATGTTAATCATTGGTTCCTGAAGGTTCTTGTGTTAATCGAATCTCTTATTTTTTGACAGTGGCTTTATTAACACCCTTGTTTTATCATTATTTTAAAGAATGTTATGTTATTTTGACTACTTAAAATGAGTAGAAAATCGATAGTAAAAAAGCAAGATTCAAACTTGCGCCCCTACGAAACTCAAACAAGAAGCCTTGTCATCCTCACAGGCAAGGCGTCTTTCCATCCTCTTGAGAGAAGGTCTTATGGGTTATTTTTATGCTATTTGTATTTATTTGTTACCAGGGCCGACCCTCAGAATTCATGTACCAATTTCGAACTCGAAAAAACGTGTCCTTAGGCCTTAACGAAATTGAGCATTGGGCTCACTAAAGGTCTAAAGCTAATGTCAATGAGCTAATAACTAATCTAAACCATAATACTAGTTTTGTATGTGGACCTATATTGGTGTTTGTATCAGTATACCCTACTAATTCTTTTTTACATATACATATTAGATCTTTTTAAAAAATAATGTGTCATTGGAAATATCGGGGCCTAGCCGGTGGTCCCCCCGCCCACCTCCAGGGCCGCCCCTGTTTGTTATGATTCACCGAGTCATATCAAGATCTAGCTTATTTAAAAAAATATTCATCAAATAAAATTATAAATAACCTTTATAAAAAAGTGAATGTCCTTTAGAAAGCTATTACCTATGTGAATTGGAAGTACACATCTGATTCCCATATAAAGAAGAAAAAGGGGGGAAATAACATGTGTATTGTGGGGTGTTTTTTTTCTTTCATTTGGTGGGAGTGTGGGGTAATTGGTGATGTAGATGTTTAACATGTCCTTTTGACTATATAGGAAGTTTTGCTTTATATTTTTTCAGACGTTATAGAGCACTTACAATCGATTTTATATATTCATGTAATACATTCTTTATATTTTTTAGAATGACTGCGATTAGAGGAGATATAAAATGTTAATGTTCATAAATTTAAAGAATCTTTGTTCACCCTCTATGATCTTTTTTTTTTTTTTTTTTTTTGAAAGTGACTGTGAATGGAGAAGAGACAAAAAGTAATGATAAAAATAAAATAAAATACAAAAGTAGAATATATATATATATATATATATATATGTTAATAAATTTAAATAATTTTAGAATATACCCCCTCTGATATGGTATCAGAGCAAAAGCTTTCTTAAAATCTAAAAGACTGAGACAAGCTCCGTATTTTTATTAGCTGTCTATGCCAAAAAAACTATTGTGGAGAACTCTCTCAGGTGAATATTATGGGAAATGTTTATTGCTTTGGTAACAAATTGGATGTGGTTCTGTAGTTTTGTATATTAACTGCTAGGTTAGTTTTCTATTTAATTAAAAAAAAACTGGAATATAGGAAAATCTAACAGAAACTAAGGATAGGAATTAAAGCTAAGGAGTCGGAATTTATTAAACCATAGAGTTCACTCAACCATCCTCGCCATTCAAAAAATTTGAATTCTTGAATTTAGAATTTACTGAAAAACCCAGCCTTAAAAATATTAACACAAAAAACTATAATTTTATTTGCAGAATCAAAGATAATTGTAAACATAATCTACACACAGAAAACCCACATTTAAACGCTTTAACAGATCTAGTAATAAATCTTGGTTGGAATCTATAGAAAGATTCAATAATTAATAAACACTTACTTGAAAAGATTGCTAACATATACAAAAGAATTTAAAAAATATTCACAAAATTTAGATTATATAAAGGAACAAAACAACCAAATAATTAACGAACTAAAGAAAAGTTGTTTAGAAAAGCAAACAGAAAATACACAAAATAATAATATACAATTAGAAGTAGATAAAATTACCGACGCCATAAACAAACTTAATATTGACGACATAAAAATTATTAAAAAAACCAACACCATATAAACATTGGCAACCCCGAAAATGAACAACCAATTTTCAGGAAGAAGTAGAACTATACAAGAAGCTAGAAATTCAACAAGTAGTATACAAGATATAATTACATCTGAAACATTTTTAAATCGAATACTTAGACGTGGATCAGGGTCTAATAGTAATAGACAAATAGTATAAATAGAAGAAGAAATAGATGTAGACAGAAATATAGATCTGTATAATCAACACCAATTAGCCATATTAAACCCAAGAATATTATACCAAACTGGGATATTTAATGTAAATACAACATTAATAAGAAGCACTAGAGAAGAAAGCATCAGAGTACTAGATAAACATTTTGTACATACAGGATTAATTGTCATAGGCATTAAAGCTTTAGGACGAAAAATTTAGGAACTAAACTTTTAGCACTAATATTAGATAAAAGTTGGAAAATAGAAATGAAAAAAGCAATAATATCAGAAATGGAAATTGACTTAAGCCAAAATACAGCCTTATTCTATTGCACACCAGGAATATTGAAAGACATAAGAGATTTGCAGAATATTAAAATAGCTTTACAAACAAAAGGATATGAGAATTACGATGGAAACAATATAGTTATAAGTATAGGAGTACTAGGAAAGGCTAGTAACAATTCAGGAATGAAATACAAAGTAAACATAGATGAGATAGTTAAAATAGTAGCATCAAAATCTATACAAATGATAGAACCAACTAAAATAGACCCTGAACAATTAACAGGTTTAGAATGGAATATAAATGATCTTCAAGAAAATGAAAAAAACAGTTCTAGTTCCAAAAAGAAGTTTTATATATGAAGGATCAGATGGTAAGCGGAGTTTAAGATTTACAGATTTTAAAGAAACTACAAATGAAGAAAATAATGAAAATACTATGGAATATCGTTTTATGAATATAGAACAACTAGAATAGGATGAAGTAGACCCAATATATGATACAGAAAATGAAGGAGAAATAAATACAAATTTCTTAAAATTTAAAGAAGAATATATGGATTACACTCTAATAGACTATAAAGACGAATAGTTAACAAGTTTTAAAACAGAAGAAACTAACAAAACAATAGAACAAATAATAGATAGAAAATTTACAGAATTAAATATACAAGAAGAAGTAGACAATATGATAATAGAATGTATAACAGACCTAGGAATGACCTATGAAGAAAGCTATAAAAAATTACAAGAATTCTATAATTTACCATTAGTAGAAAGTATTTTATAAGGAAAAACAATGCTAGTAGATTTTTATAAACATGAACAAGCCTTTATGGTTATGAAAGAAGAATTAAAAAGACCTAGAATGGAATGGAGTGGAGATTCAAGCAACGGAACTTCACATGAAACCCTAGGAAGAGAACCCTGGACACAACCATCAATAAATTACAGTCAAGAATCAACATTAAGAGGAAAAGGTAGCAGGTTACCAATAGGACAAACATACAGTGGGAGTATGTTGTTATTAGAATAACAAAAAACCCAACTATGGATAGATGAAGTATTAACATGGGAACAAACAGTAGTTAGAATGTGGGAAACAAATAAAAAAAGATAGCATGTACATGTTTTCCTATCTAGAGACTACACTAGGACCAATAGCCCTAGGAATCTGGCAAAGTAAAAAAGCATAAGATTCAACATAAATTAACAATTTAAAAGCTTTAGGAGACAATCCTTATAATTTCACATCACAAATCAGAACCCTTATTTTAGGAGTTGATCCAGCAAAAAATAATAGCCTAATACAGGATACAGCTGTTAGAAATCTAGAACAATTAAGTATAGCTGATATGAAATACATAAATGAATTTACATTAGATTTTACAAGATTGCTTTCACAAACAGGAAAAGCGATGGATGATAATCTATGTGATAAATATTTTATAAAACTACCAGGAGATTTAGGAAAAAATATACATGAGTCATGGAAGACAATATATGGAGAACACCACAATCTTGGAATAGGACCTAGAATAACTTATACATTTGGAATCTTAGAAGATAAATGTAAGGAAGTAGCTTTACAAGAACAATTAAAAAGAAATGCATATGCATTCTGTAAAACAACAATCTACACACCCCAAGCCTTGGTTTTTATGATAGAAACAAAAATATAAGAAAAAGCACTACTTATAACAAAAATTACAGAGCAAATTATAACAAAAACAAGAGTAAATTACGTTTTTGGCCCCTATGGTTATATCACTTTTACTATATTAGCCCAAAATAAGAATTTTTAACATATCTGCCCCCATGGTCTCTATAACTAACCATTTTGGCCCATAAGCCTAACCATTTTGGCCCCCATGGTCTCTATAACTAACCATTTTGCCCCCCATGATCTCTAGACTTAGGGGCCAAAGTGGTTAGTTATAGAGACCACGGGGGCAGATATGCTAAAAATTCTTATTTTGGGCTAATATAGTAAAAATGATATAACCACAGGGGCAAAAAATGTAATTTACTCCAAAAACAAATATGTTAGAAAACCTCAAACAAGAAAATGTAAATGTTTCATATGTGGGGAAGAACAACATTTAGTTAACAAATGTCCTAATAAAAATAAGAATATAGAAAGGGCTAGCTTAGTAGAACAGTTACACGATTACGAAATAGAAGCTATTAGAACAAATGAATCAGATAATGAGTCAGTCTATAGCATATACAGTGAAGACGAAAAGCCAATTACTAAAGTCACTTACACATACATGAATATAGAAGAATGTCAACATATTTGGGTACATCAAAGAGGTAATAATTATATAAAATGCTCTAATTGTGGATATTATCCTAGTATAGAAAAAATGTCACAATGTAATATATGCTTTCAGGAAATATGTTGCATTTGTATAAAGAAATTACATAACATAGATATAGGTACTACATCAAAAACTATAGATACAAGTACCAACATAATTATAGAAAGATTAAACAAGTTAGAATTAGCAACTGAATTACACAATCTAAAGTTAAAAGATATAGACAATAGAATTATAGAAATAGAAAAGAAGATAAAATAATTGAAGAGCCAAGTCAAATGTCTACAGAAGCACCTAAAGAACAAGTATTTATACAAACTCAAGGGTATATGAATATGTTAATATACAATGTCGCTTATGGCTTGATAATAATAGATTTTTAGACTTAACATCATTAGTTGATACAGGAGCTACTAAAAGTCTAATATCACATAGTCTAGCACCAAAACAATACCATAAAGAACTAAAATATAAAGTAATAAGTAGAACAATTGAAGATAGATTAGTTTAAATAACACACTACTTAGAACCTGTAGGAATACAGTTTTTAGATTTTTCAAATAATTATAGTATGAAGTACGATATACCACAAGTGAATATAAACCCAGCATATATACAGTCAAAAGACTTTGTGCTAGGATTAAATTTTTTATTTGCTTTAAATGGTTCTGTTACAGTGAATAGAAATTTTATTACACTCAGTAAACAAATCTATACAATCCCAACAACAAGGTATAATAATATATCAAAAATTGCACAGAAGCGTGGTGGTTAAGGAAGTTTAGAATTTTTAAGGCAACAAAAAAGAAGTAATCTAATAGAAAATGAAACTATAAAATTGTTGACAGACTTTTTAAGTCATGAAGTAGAAAAAGGAAAAGATATTACAAAAAGTATAAATCATCCTATGATCTTACACTTAGAAAAAATTGGTCTTATAGGTGAAGATATCACAAAATCACATATAGACTACATATGTAAATTTAAACTAAAAAATCCAGATATTACTATAAGAACTGCTAATGTAGAATATAGTCCCTTAGACAAAGAAGAGTTTTAAAAACAAATACCTGAAATGATTAGCCAGGGATTAATTAAAAAATCAGAAAGTCCTCACAGATCAGCAGCCTTTATAGTAAGAAACCATAGTGAAATAAAAAGAGATAAAGCAAGAATAATATACAATTATAAAAGACTAAACGATAATACAATAGATGATGGATATAATATTTCCAATAAAGACACTTTGTTAAATCTTATACAGAAAAAGAAAGTATTTTCAAAATTTGATTTAAAGTCAGGATATAATCAGTTAAAACTTGAAGAAAGTTTTAAACCATGGACAACTTTTACATGCTCAGAAGGACAATTTGAATGGAATGTTCTTAGCTTCGGGCTAAAAAACGCTCCTTCAATATTTCAAAGGTTTATGGACAATATTTTCTTAAAATATGACTTTTGTTTAGTATATATTAATGATATACTCGTAGCAAGCCAAACAGTACAAGAACATGAAAAACATTTAGAACAGGTATTTGAAGAAATACAAAAGAATGGAATAGTAGTTTCTAAACGGAAAATGGAGTTATTTAAAAGAAAAAATATCTTTCCTAGGATTATAAATAGGTAACGGAAAAATAGAATTACAGTCACATATCTCTACAAAAATACTTGATTTCCCAGAAAAATTTGAATATATATAGGGTCAGAATTTAGAGAAAACGGTGAAAAGTGTAAGAACAGTGAGAACGGTTATGGATCGTCCGATCAAAACAATCTATGGACTAGATTGGCGCTGTGGCGTTTTCGTAAATAACACCAATTCTATTAAGTGGACGCACTTCATTAAGGGTAAAAGGGTCTTTAGACTTCTCTACCAAAAACGCCAAACTCATGAATAAAACACTATTACGGGCCAAAACACATCCTATATAAACAAAACATCTCAGACATTCATTAAACACACCCCGAACAGGAAACGCCATATTTACTACTATATACCATTCATCTTAGAAACGCCAAAAAACCCAAAACATCAAACACACCAAACTCAAAAATACCATATTTTACTATATACCAATCATCTTAGAAAACGCCAAAAAACTCAAACATCAAATATTCCAAATCAACGTTTCTTTTAGATACACTATTTCAGTAAAACGCCAAAATGACAAACATCGTTTCTTGTATATTCAATATTGTTCTACGCGAAGTTTCGCAGAATGCATTCTTAGCTGAGGGGGTGTAACTCAATAACATTTTGCTGTATGAGATGGATAAATCTTCAACAAAAAGATGTTGGTGTCAGACTTATGTCATTTTTTGTGTTTTGTTGTTGATGAATTTTTGAATGGTATGAAGAGACAGATGACACTAATGAGTGGTTTGAAGATAAAGATGAACTTCAAACAAAAAACTCACGTCATTTTGTCCTTCCAAACGACCACAAAAAAACTACTTCAACAACAAAAAAACAAAATGAAGCATACCAAAGTCAAACCGCCTGTGAACATGTTTCAAAGAAGAAAGAGACTGATGACAGTGAAGATTTGGAAGATGAATTGTTTCTATTTTTATTTTTTAATTTTCTTTTTCTGTTGTTTGTTACGTATTTTTCAGCTAAGAACAAAAAATACATTATTTTAATAAAAACGTCACACAACCAAAATGCTTGTGAAACGCCATCATGCCATAAAACGCCTAAAACTCCCAAACTATAATAAAAGTAATTTGGACAAGTATTATTAAAAACTTAAAAAAAAAAAAAAACGCGAAAAACTACGTAAAGCCATTAAAAACGACAAACTTGGAAGATGGCACGTCTATCACCCTAAACTCACAAAAAGCTGAACAAAAACAGTAAAAATACACACAGTAACTGAAAAAGACGGTTACTTTATTAATATCATTTATTATAACAAAATCCCCCCTAAACTACGCGCCAAAAACATCATATAAGAGAGACGTCTCTGCACAATCAATTGATCACACCTAGAAACAACGCCAAGTTTCCTAGAAACCACTCCCTTTAAAAACGCCAAAAAAATAGTTAAAAAACCACAGATGGGAAACCTCGTTTCTTCTATATTGAGTATTGTTCTGAATGAAGTTTCACTTAATGGATTCTTCTCTGAGGTGGGTATCTCTATAAACTTTTGCTGAATGAGATGGACAAATATTCAAGAAAAAGAGACTGATGACACTGATACGTCATCATGTCACTTTGTTCTTGATTGATATATTGATGGCATGAAGGGATCAATACATTCGAGCAGGCTTTGATCTTCAACATGTCACCAAACAAGTATATATCAAACCAAAATACAGGATACCACTAAAAACAAGCTTCTTCTAAAGACGGGCATTATGTAGGAAAATTAGCATCTAGGTAAGGTATTCAAAATGGTTCAAAACTCCAAAAAGGTTAAAGAAAAAGAGGCTGATGACAATGAAGATTTGGATGAGAAATTAGATTAGAATTTTTAATTTTTTTTCATTTTCTATTGTTTGTTATCTAATTCTCTGTTGTTTATTATCTAATTCTCTATTAATAAAAAAATTGAGTATAAAACGCCAAAAAGTACAAACACCAAAACGCTTGATAGTATGAAAACTGTGAGAACGGATGCTAGCAAAGCACGTTGTTGCTATATAAAACGCCAAAAAATGCCAAACAATGTATTACTGGAAAACAACACTAATTGCAAAAGAGTAAAATGAAGAGACGGTAACATTATTGCTAAACAATTATTACATTAAAAGCCACTACATGGGAAATTGAATTTATTTATCTATTCAAAACGCCATAATTGTCTGTCACATCATAGGCATACATCCTACATGGCACAACAATTGATAAAAAAAAAATAAACATCAAGAAAATTACTAATGTTTTTTAACGCCATAAACAAATATCTTCCTAGCCCTAAAAAAAGCTCATTATATAAGTACAACAACTAAACAAAAGCTTCACACTACACACATTCACTAAAAACGCCACATCTTGTCTAAAACGCCATTTAATTTAAAAAAATGGTACATATTATTGCATGGAGGTTTGAGAGGTCAGTGGACGTTTCGTCATTAAGTTCTCTGATAGGAGAAGGGTGAAAGTCAAAACAATCAAAGCCATACTTAGTTAAAAACGCCAAAATATTAACTATGCTTCTGATCTAAAAAAACAATAAAAAAGCCGCGTATTTGTTAAACGCCAAAAATGGAGAGGTGATGTGAGACGCGTTTAAAAAAGAATGTAAAAGGACAAAAAAAGGCCCTCAACCCTTCACTATGTCGCATGATGTGTGTAAAATGCAACATATAAATTACATCAAATGAGGGATAAAACTAACCCATTTTAGTACTAATGTTGGAAAAAGTGTGCTTTTGTCTTCCTTTTGTATTTTCAGGATTAAATGAGCTCAAATGAATAAAAGAAGCAAAAATACAGTTAAATCTAACATAAATACAAGAAAAGGAATGAACGTGGCATGCCCGACCCCTCGACAACATCTTCCCAAGCAAAAACAAGAGAACAGAAGGCTGAACACGCCCCGTGCCCAGCGGACACGGGGGCGTGCCCAAGTGTTTACAGAAAAGACAAAGTTGTAGAAGCTTCTATTTCCCAACACGGGGGCGTGCCCAGCGGACACGGGACCGTGGTCAACGCTAAGATTTGCAGAATCTAAGCAAATCTTGATAGTACAGATACGCTTCTGCACACGGGGCCGTGCCCAGGGGACACAGGGGCGTGGTCAACTAATGCAGACAAACTGCAATTAATGAAGAAAAAGAAGATGGGTGGACACGGGGCCGTGTCCGGGCTTCTGTGCAGGCTATAAATAGAGGTGCTTGGTTCACTTCAAAGGCATCCCATGAAAAACCACCTCTCTCACACTTCACCCACCCTCCACAACCATCACAACCCACATCCACCACCATCATCCATCATAGAGTGTGTGTAGTAGTCTCGGGATCCAAGATTGATAGTAAGATTTCTTGACAATCAAAGGTCATGTTTGCCTAAGTCTCTTACATCACTTGGTGAAGACAAGCATTTAGTGTAATACTTTTTATTTTTAATCTTTTCGCACTTTTTATTTGGTTTGTATTAATGACTTTAATAACTAGTTTCTTATGTTGAAGGTGAAACTTCCTTATCATTTGTCCGTGGTGTCTTGGCGTTATTTTACTGTCTATATAAAATAAAAGATTTACACCATTCATATCACCACGGTCTATATGGAGATATGTTGGCTACCTGGTCGGGGGTTAATGGAATGGTTTGGTAAGGTTCTTGCCTTGTTCAGTGTATAGATCCTGCAAGGACCTAGGTCAAGCTTAGTAGGACCTCCTTCAATACCCACTTGTATTGGATGGCTGGCGTGCGAATGGCTTGATCCCCTCATATGTAAACTACTATTAAAACATTAACCCGGCTACTTGGGATTGTATCCCTGCTGACTCAAACCACTTAGCCGATGGTAACGTCACCTTCAAAAGAGGGGCCTACCACATTACGCATTAATAACTTAATTAATTATCTTCCAATAATCCAACCCTTTTGGATTGTATCCTTGCTGACTCAAACTACTGGGTTGAGGGTAACGTCACCTTCAAAAGAGGGGCCTACTACTATAACTAATATAATCTCTTAAAAAGTGCAAAAGTGCGGAAATAATCAAAGGTTACTGATGAGTGTAAAATGCAACATATAAATTACATCAAATGAGGCATAAAACTAACCCCTTTTTTGTACTAATGTTGGAAAAAGTGTGCTTTTGTCTTCCTTTTGTATTTTCAGGGTTAAAAGAGCTTAAACGAACAAAAGAAGCAAAAATACAGCTAAATCTAACATAAATACAAGAAAAGGAATAAACGTGGCATGCCCGACCCCCCGACAACATCTTCCCAAGCAAAAACAAGACAACAGAAGGCTGAACACGCCCCGTTTCGAGCGGACACGGGGGCGTGCCCAAGTGTCTGCAGAAAAGACAAAGTGGTAGAAGCTTCTATTTCCCAACACGGGGGCGTGCCCAGCAGGCACGGGGCCGTGGTCAATGCAAAGATTCGCAGAATCTGAGCAAATCTTAATAGTACAGATACGCTTCTGCACACGGGGCCGTGCCCAGAAGACATGGGGGAGTGGTCAACTAATACAGACAAACTGCATTAAATGAAGAAAGAGAAGAAGGGTGGACACGGGGCCGTGCCCAACGGGCACTGGGCCGTGTCCGGGCTTCTGTGCAGGCTATAAATAGGGGTGCTTGGCTCACTTTAAAATCATCCCTTGGCAAACCACCTCTCTCACACTTCACCCACCCACCACCACCATCACAACCCACATCCACCACCATCATCCATCGTCCATCATAGAGTGTGTGTAGTAGTCTCGGGATCCAAGATTGATCGTAAGAGTTCTTGACAATCAAATGCCATGTTTGCCTAAGTCTCTTACATCACTTGGTGAAGACAAGCATTTTGTGTAATACTTTTTATTTTTAATCTTTTCGCACGTTTTATTTGGTTATGTATTAATGACTTTAATAGCTAGTTTCTTATGTTGAAGGTGAAACTTCCTTATCATTTGTCCGTGGTGTCTTGGCGTTATTTTACTGTCTATATAAAATAAAAGATTTACACCATTCATATCTCCACGGTCTATATGGAGATATGTTGGCTACCTGGTCGGGGGTTAAGGGAATGGTTTGGTAAGCGTCTTGCCTTGTTCAGTGTATAGATCCTGCAAGGACCTGGGTCAAGCTTAGTAGGACCTCCTTCAATACCCACTGGTATTGGATGGCGGGGGTTCGAATTTCTTGATCCCCTCATATGTAAACTACTATTAAAACATTAACCCGGCTACTTAGGATTGTATCCCTGCTGACTCAAACTACTTAGCCGAGGGTAACGTCACCTTCAAAAGAGGGGCCTACCACATTACGCATTAATAACTTAATTAATTATCTTTCAATAATCCAACCCTTTAGGATTGTATCCTTGCTGACTCAAACTACTGGGTTGAGGGTAACGTCACCTTCAAAAGAGGGGCCTACTACTATAATTAAGATAATCTCTTAAAAAGTGCAAAAGTGTGGAAATAATCAAAGGTTACACTAAAGGCGTGTCGGATCCAAGTGATTCATCTTGTCTATAAGTTTTTATTTTTATTTTTATTTTCAGCATTTTTAGTTTTTATTTTCATGTTTAAACCTTTTTCTCAAATTTTTGATTTGATTAGACGTTGAGGATAAACCGGTATTAAAAGCTCTTGTGTCCTTGGACGACCTCGGTATCTTACCAACGCTATACTACGCCCACGATGGGTGCAGTTGCCCATATGTGTGTTTAGTGTTAGTAAAATATCGTGTTTTATAAATTTAAAACTTGACTAAAGTGTAAAAAGGGCTAAAAATATACATAAAATATATTACACTACACACGCATCATTACACTAAAGGCGAGTCGGATCCAAGTGATTCATCTTGTCTATCTGTTTTTATTTTTATTTTTATTTTCAGCATTTTTAGTTTTTATTTTTCATGTTTAAACCTTTTTCTAAATTTTGATTTGATTAGACGTTGAGGATAAACCGGTACTAAAAGCTCTTGTGTCCTTGGACGACCTCGGTATCTTACCAACGCTAGACTACGCTCACGATGGGTGCACTTGCCCATATGTGTGTTTAGTGTTAGTAAAATATCGTGTTTTATAAATTTAAAACTTGACCAAAGTTATAAAAAGGGCTAAAAATATAATTAAAAACATATACATGACAACACGCATCAAGTTTTTGGCGCCGCTGCCGGGGACACAAAGATTTTAAGAAAGTTAGGAATCAACGGCGTAATCATTTTTCTTATTTTTTCTGTTTTTTTAGGTTTTTTCTTAAATTTTCAGTTTCTGCAGAGCTCAGCACGCCGTGCCCAGCATTGTTATTGGCATTTTTTATTTTCCGAGTTACAGAGAGCTGAGCACGGGGCCGTGTTGGTGCAACACGGGGTCGTGTCAAGCTCCCCAGTAACAGGGGTCCGGAAAACAATTATTGTATCTCAGACCACGGGCCGTGTTCATCTGAGCACGGGGCCGTGGTGAAACTTCTGACCAACGTTCTTTTTGTTTTTATTTCAGGACTTGGAACCCATACGCCACATCTGAACTTTCTACGCAGTGTATGAGCTCCAGTTCCAGTAGAGACATAAAAGAACCTCTAGACGAACCCGAACGCTTTCTAAGAAAAAGACTTAAAGCTAAAAACCAAGAGAAAGTTTCGGGGGACTTACTTCCAATGGCGGATCAACGTACCCTCATGGATTACCTACGGCCCACCGTAGGTAATCTTGGCGCCACTATCAATGTACCGAATGTCGAAGCCAACAACTTCGAACTTCGGCCGTATTTGATACAAATGCTCCAAAACTCCGCAACCTTCCATGGGCTTACGGACGAAGATCCCCATTTACATATTACCAACTTTTTGGAAATATGTGATACTTTTCGGATCAATGGAGCATCAAATGACGCCATCCGCCTCCGAATGTTTCCATTTTCACTAAAGGACCGAGCTAAGGCTTGGCTCAATACCCTCCTAGTTGGTTTGGTAAACACCTGGGATGAACTAGCCCAAAAGTTTCTATATAAGTATTTCCCTCCTGCTAAAACGGCTAAATTAATTACTGAAATTAATACATATTCACAAGAGGATGGGGAATCCTTTTATGAAACTTGGGAAAGGTTCAAGGAGCTACTAAGAAAGTGTCCTCCTCATCATGGTCTTGCGGTATGGCAACAAGTATCCACTTTCTACAATGGGTTGCTGCCACACACAAGACAAACACTTGACTCTAGACCCGGGGGGCTTTTAGGTAACCGTCGCCCAAATGAAATTTATAATCAAATTGAGGAAATTGCTCAAACCAATTTTTAGTGGCACACTCCCCGAGGCACAAAATCTATTGCCCCGGGCGCCCATAAAGTTGACGAAAGCACCTCTTTGGAAGCCAAAATCGAGGCCCTTTCTTCAAAAATAAAAAAATTTAGAAATGGCAAAAACGGCCTCGGTTATGGCTTGTGAAGGGTGTGGTGGGCCACATGAAAATTGGAGTTGTATGAAAGAAATGGATAATCAAACAGAAACGGTAAACTACATTGATAATAGACCTAGGCCGTCAGGTTCTCCAACGGGTACCTACAACCAAGGATGGCATAACCACCCTAACCTTGGTTGGAGAGAACCCGAAAATAGTAGTAACCAACAAAATCTAAACCAACGGATAAACTTTCAACAACCAAGAAACGAGTCACAGAATTTCTCTCAACAATAACAAGGGGGACGAAAGAGGCTTGAGGATACCGTCTCTCGCCTCATCTCCGACACCGAAAAGAAAAACTCGGATCGATTTCAACAATTGGAATCGAACTTTAGAAATCAACAAGCTAGTATTCAAAACATTGAAAAACAAATAAACCAACTAGCTCAAAATTTCTCCGAGAGACCTCAAGGCGCGTTACCAAGCAATACCGAAACCAACCCAAAGGCGCAAGTGCATCTCATCACATTGAGAAATCGTACCGTAGGTCCCGAGGAGGCTCCGCTACCTCCAACTGAAATGAGCCGATCTAGCCAAACCACAACTACGCCGACACCCCAACAAGAGACGGCTCCTTCACCAAATCAAGAGCCCACCAAGAATCCTCCGGTACCGTACCCCGGTCGGTTACTTCACCAAAAGACCAATGAGCAATTCACAAAATTCGTTAATTTACTAAAACAATTGCATGTTAATATTCCATTTGTCGAAGTCCTAACTCAAATGCCTAAATAATCAAAATTTATGAGGGACTTCCTCACTCACAAAAGGAAAATCAAATCATTGCAATTAGTAAATTTAAGCGAAGAATGCTCCGCCTTGCTACTCAACAAACTCCTGCAAAAGAAGATCGATCCCGGAAGCTTCACCATCCCTTGTTCTATTGGGGAATCACCCATTCGCAACGCACTAGCCGACCTCGGGGCTAGTATCAACCTCATGCCCGCATCAATGTTCGACCGACTCGGCCTAGGGAAAACAAGCTCTATAAAAATGAGCATACAAATCGCCGATAGGTCCATAAAATACCCACAAGGTGTCGCCGAAAATCTATTGGTTAAAGTCGGAGACTTTGTCTTCCCGGCCGACTTTGTCATATTAGATATGGAGGAGGATACCGAAGTGCCACTCATATTAGGAAGACCATTTCTGGCCACGGCTCATGCAGTGGTAGATATGAATGGTGGAACACTAACATTGAGGGTTGGGGACAAGGAGATGGCGTTCGGGGTTGGTAAGAGAGTAGAAGATGACGACCCGGTCAATTACATGAAAGTCATAGACTAAAGTTTGGATGATGCTCTCCGACGGTGCAACATGGGATGCAAAACATCCCTCTTGGGTAACATATGACTGAGTTTGGGTCTAGCCAAGGACCCTTATAAACGTGGCGCATCACAGAGGCATTCCGCGGAACTATCCTTAGTTTTAGTTTAGATTAACTTTTATGCTTTCTAGTTTAGTTTTAATTTTCAGGAATAAAACACACTCGGGATGGTGAAGGATACTAAGGGAAGCTTGAACCAACACCCCATGCACAAAAACAGAGCCTCCCGACAATTTTTCTTCATTACAGCAAGTTCAGCACGGGCCGTGCCCAGCCAACACGGCTCCGTGCTTAAGGATCTGTAGAAAAACGCCCAGTTCAGGTAACTGGACACGGGGCGTGTTCACTGAACACGCCCCCGTGCCCAACCGTCTGTTACTTTTTGTTATTGGTAACCTGAACACGGGGCCGTGCCCGGACACCACGGCCCGTGTCCAGATGCCCAGTAACATAAAATTTTGTCTTTAACACACCTTTTACACATTCAATCAACCTAAAAACTTATTTTTGGGACACATTGAGGACAATGTGTAATTTAAGTGTGTGTGTGGGGGGGGGGGGTGCTAAAACCTTGAATCTTGCAAGTCCTAATTACGAGCCTTACACAAAACTCTATTGGAACCACTAAACACCCCAAATTTTTTCAAAAACTTTTCATTTTTTTACTTGTCTTGCTTTAAATTGGGAATAACAAGTTCTAAAAAGGTTATATTTTTATGAATTTACAACCGATAGCGTCGTGATAAAAAGAACCAACATAAGAAAATTATGAAACGGCATTACAAATCTAGTTAAAATTTGATTATATATACTTCATCACATTAAAAACCCATTCCCACAAAAAGTGAGTTTTGAGCCTTTAATTGAGCATACAAATACACATCTTTAAACTAAATGCTCATCTTTCGTTTCTTGTGTGAATAGCCGCTTGGTTTCTTACGACTCTAGAACTTGCCATGACGATACATTCTCAGTCCTTACCAACTTAAACCAAAGTAAGTAAATGACGGAGGCATTAGGACTAACCCCCTTTTCTTTTCAACACCATTTTTTTTACCACCTACCCAAAATCCCCTAGTTAACCACTTTGAGCTTAAACCTTTTCATTTCTAAACCCACAAAACAAACACCCTTTATCCACCAAAACCCTTTTTCATTTTAAACCCTTTGTTTTAGTAACAAGCTCGGTTTTCATGTGACATTCCTTATAAAAAAAAAAAAAAATTTTTGATGATGATGAAGCCTATCAATAAACAAACAAGTTACTCAAAAGAAACTTTGTTTGAAAAATGCTTCATTGGAATAAAAAGTCACAAAAAATAAAAAGTTTTACGAAAACCGACGCTTTTTACGCCTTTCGCCCTTTTCTACTATCCACTAACCCAAAACCACCTACCTTTAACCCAAGCATAACTCTTCCCCCAAAGTCCTCTTGATATTTACAAAGGTTTTTAGTTAAAAAGGAGGAGGATTGATTGCTTGGCAATCATATGGTAGAAGTAAGTTCCATGCCGGTCTCGAGTGTTTCACAAAAATACATATTCGGCCGAGTGTAGAGTGATCTCCCGTGAGATATGTGAACTTGTATATAAATGGAATTTTAAAGAGGCGTGTTATGCCCAAATAAGTAATTTCTCTTATGAAACGTTCTAAATAAATCATAACGAATAGAATTGTAAATAACATAAAAATAAAACCTAATAAAGATCTTGGATTCCCGACATTCAAAGACAAGCCCAAAACCTTCTCTACTACCAATTCCATTTGGGTGTGTAAGACACATTATAAAGAGTTTTGCTTGAGGACAAGCAAAGATTCAAGTGTGGGGGTATTTAATGTGTGTAAAATGCAACATATAAATTACATCAAATGAGGCATAAAACTAACCCTTTTTTAGTACTAATGTTGGAAAAAGTGTGCTTTTGTCTTCCTTTTGTATTTTCAGGATTAAATGAGCTCAAATGAACAAAAGAAGCAAAAATACAACTAAATCTAACATAAATACAAGAAAAGGAATGAACGTGGCATGTCCGACCCCTCGACAACATCTTCCCAAGCAAAAACAAGAGAACAGAAGGCTGAACACTCCCCGTGCTCAGCGGAGACGGGGGCGTGCCCAAGTGTCTGCAGAAAAAACAAAGTTGTAGAAGCTTCTTTTTCCCAACACGGGGGCGTGCTCAGCGGACACGGGGCCGTGGTCAACGCTAAGATTCACAGAATCTAAGCAAATCTTGATAGTACATATACGCTTCTGCACACGAGGCCGTGCCCAACGGACACGGGGGCGTGGTCAACTAATACAGACAAACTGCAATTAATGAAGAAAAAGAAGATGTGTGGACATGGGGCCGTGCCCAGCGGGCACGGGGCCGTGTCCGGGCTTCTGTGCAGGCTATAAATAGAGGTGCTTGGTTCACTTCAAAGGCATCCCTTGACAAACCACCTCTCTCACACTTCACCCACCCTCCACCACCATCACAACCCACATCCACCACCATCATCCATCATAGAGTGTGTGTAGTAGTCTCGGGATCCAAGATTGATAGTAATAGTTCTTGACAATCAAAGACCATGTTTGCCTAAGTCTCTTACATCACTTGGTGAAGACAAGCATTTAGTGTAATACTTTTATTTTTAATCTTTTCGCACTTTTTATTTGGTTTCGTATTAATGACTTTAATAACTAGTTTCTTATGTTGAAGGTGAAACTTCCTTATCATTTGTCCGTGGTGTCTTGGCGTTATTTTACTGTCTATATAAAATAAAAGATTTACACCATTCATATCTCCACGGTCTATATGGAGATATGTTGGTTACCTGGTCGAGGGTTAAGGGAATGGTTTGGTAAGGTTCCTGCCTTGTTCAGTGTATAGATCCTGCAAGGACCTGGGTCAAGCTTAGTAGGACCTCCTTCAATACCCACTGGTATTGGATGGCGGGGGTGCGAATGGCTTGATCCCCTCATATGTAAATTACTATTAAAACATTAACCCGGCTACTTGGGATTGTATCCCTGCTGACTCAAACCACTTAGCCGAGGGTAACGTCACCTTCAAAAGAGGGGCCTACCACATTACGCATTAATAACTTAATTAATTATCTTCCAATAATCCAACCCTTTAGGATTGTATCATTGCTGACTCAAACTACTGGGTCGAGGGTAACGCCACCTTCAAAAGAGGGGCCTACTACTATAACTAAGATAATCTCTTAAAAAGTGCAAAAGTGCGGAAATAATCAAAGGTTACACTAAGGGCGAGTTGGATCTAAGTGATTCATCATGTCTATCTGTTTTTATTTTTATTTTTATTTTCAGCATTTTTAGTTTTTATTTTTCATGTTTAAACCTTTTTCTAAATTTTGATTTGATTAGACGTTGAGGATAAACCGGTACTAAAAGCTCTTATATCCTTGGATGACCTCGGTATCTTACCAACGCTATACTACGCTCACGATTGGTGCACTTGCCCATATGTGTGTTTAGTGTTAGTAACATATCGTGTTTTATAAATTTAAAACTTAACCAAAGTGTTAAAAAGGGCTAAAAATATAATTAAAAACATATACACGACAACACGCATCATCGCATGACACGTGTTACACCAGGATCCGTTCCCACCGTTCTCACACTTTTGGGCGTTTTCTCCTAATCCCGTACCTATATATATATATATATATATATATATTACTTAATTAAAAAGGAGATAGAAAATATAGTTTTTTTCTGTGTAATTATAGAGATGGAACAGAGAATCGATTGTGAATGCTCCTAGTAATTATTAATATTATGTTATTCTTCTCTCAAGTAAATACAAGTTCGATTTGAATGTATTTTATACTCGAATATGGTAAGTATTTTTTAATATTTTGTTTTAAAAAAAAATATGTTTAACATTTAACTTGAATTTTTTATGATATATTTAACATGTTAAAGGCATTGTTTTTCGGTTCTCCATTTTTCTAATGTTCCCCGTTAAACCCAACCCTATATATATATTTTTTTAATCATAAAAGTTTTTATAGTAAATAATTTAAAATCAACTTTTTATTATAATTTAGCTTCACATATAATCCTTTTTCATGACCAACTAACTCTTTTTTCCAAAGTTGTAAGAAAAACATTAGATTAAAATCATCTTCAATATATAAAATTTAAAAAGCCAATTGCAAGTTGGCTGGTGGCCATATCTCTAAAGCATACATTAAAAAAGGGAAAAAGAAAATAAGCATAAATTAATAGAGGTATCCAAATATTATATATAATAATAAATGTAAAATATTGCAATTGGTTGAAAAATCGGTTAAATCAAATAGTGGATGTCAATATTCTTATTTCTCTTCCAAACATTGTAATCCGAGACTTTGATCATAATAAAACTCGATGATTTTATACATACTTAGGTTATACGTTACAAACTCGAATACATGCTCATACGCAAAAACTTATACTTGAAATACTTGAAGCATCAAATATACATACATATTACTAACACATTACACTTTTACGCTTGAAATACTTAAAACTGGCTCAAATACGCGAAACCAACCAACCTAAATCCCCTCGCACGGATGAACCCTTCGTGCAAGTGAACCCATCCGTGCGAACTGACCTCAGTCGCACGAGCCACCCATCCGCACCAGACCAACTCCTCATCTATAAATACGTTACCGCATCTATAAATACGGGGTTTGTCCCGATATTAATAATAAAATAATCCGGTGTTTTCCATTTTAAACGGTCTTGTTAAAAGTTTCCGCTGCCAAATAAATACCAATACCACGGGTTTCTGTCCCGCGGCTTCCGAACCGGCAAAATGGGTCGAGGGCCGTGACACCTAGGCTTGTTCCAAGTGATTAGAAAGAAGAATCAAAGAAAAAGACTAAGAAATGAAGAAGTTATGCATACTTAAACAACTTGGTACGATTCTGATCTAGTTCTTGATTTCCAGCAGATTGGGAGTGATTCGAGAGTGTAATTTGAGAGTTGTAAAGTGGAAAATGTGTGGAAGGCACTTGGGTTTTATAGGGAAGTGATTAGGCTTGGGTTTGGTGAGCATTTAAGACAAGAAACACACTTAAACAACCAATAAAACACATCTAACCCGCCAATAAACGAGCTGCAACAAGGATCTGCGGATTACACGGCCTCGCGGGCCACGAAGCACACAGGTGGGCCAGGTCGCGGCCGGTGAGAGCCCGGGTTTGGGCAATTGTTTGATATTTTGACAATTTACACCCCTATACTTCCATTCTTGCATGTTTCAAGTACATTTTAGGTGTTTTAAGCACAAAGGACCTTATATAAGGGTATGTTATTAAATTATTTTATAAAACCAACATAAATGTATGACCCTTACTATTATTTAACGGTTTTCGTATAAATTTAGACTAAAATGTGTATTAACAATTACACATACATATGAAAATATAGGTTTATTAAAACTTTTATAAATTTGAGAACAATACAACATAATACGTATGAGTTCGTTGTTTTAAAATGACGACGAAGCAATGTGCGGAAGCTTGTATCTTGATCGTGTTCAGTTCTTCATTGAGCTTGATCGTCCTCCGGCAACTTATAACCATTACCTATAATCAAAACCAACATAAAAGTTTGTTTTGATAGCTTTATAACAAATTATACCAAATTCCTTAAGTTAAACAAGCAAACAAACAAAATCTACATATTTAAACACCCGTCGCTTGCCGCGACGGGTTTGAGAAACATTGTCGCGTGCCGCGACAGCTTGTCCTGTCTTGTTTCGTACGACGCGAGCATAAGATTTCGACAAAGTGTTCATTTCCTTTGAGCTGCATCTGCCAAAAGAGAATGACTCACATTGCAAGTTTAAACGGTCAGAGTCTGCATACTGATTAAGCCGGTAAACCTAGTTAAATAAAAATGCAAACGAAACTAGGTTAGTAACTTAATACAACTTTTACGATAGTTCACGAGATCGAAACCCTCACGACGAATGACAAAGTAGAGCCCAATGTTTAGGCAACACTTAAACATTCATCGGATCGGTTTTAATCGATCGGACATTGTATCGTTGCAGTGATCGAGTTATTACCCTGTTATCGTAGCAGAGGTTCGGGACTGTGATTGTTTTTGAAAGAAACAGAGTATAACTCAATGTACGTAGTGAATTTTTATGTCGTAACATGCAACCAGATCAAGTCCCAAGCCCCTGGCTTTATAGCCAAATTTTGACCCGCCCGCGTGTCGCGCACGGATCCACCTTCCCTGGCGCGTGTCACAAGGCTGACCCATTTAGGCTAGGGTAGCCTCATGTCCTGTATAGCCTTGGTGAGTTGAAAATTTTCGAAATACGTGTTTTAATTTCGTTTTGTGAGGATAAACATAATTAGGGGATATCCCCCTTAAGTTTTAGGGGACCCTGTTGCTGATTTCGGGTGTTTTTCAAATTTAGGGTCGCACTGTACCACTTTGGGGTTTTTAATTAGGATTTATTAATGTACTTATTTAGAATAGGAAATAACAAATTTTTCGAGAGTTGTTACATCCTCCCCACCTTGTTTAAAATCTCATCCTCGAGATTTACTGGAACAAATGAGGGTACTTTCGTTTCATTTCTGATTCCAGCTCCCATTTATATTCGGGTCCTCTTCTTGAATCCCATTTTACTTTAACCAGAACTAATCTCTTGTCTTTGAGATTCTTGACCTTTTTATCTTCTATTTGAAAAGGTTTTTCAACAAACTTTAACTTTTCATTTACCTCTATATCTTGAAGAGGTACTACCAGTGATTCATTAGATAAGCATTTCTTAAGATTAGATACATGAAATACATCATGTACCCCGGCTAACTCTTCTGGTATTTGTAATTGGTATGTGATTGGTCCTATTCGTTGGATAACTGTAAATGGTCCTACATACCTTGGACTTAGTTTTCCTTTCTTACCGAATCGGACTACTCCTTTACAAGGAGAAACTTTCAATAGTACTTTGTCTCCAATTTGAAATTCTAACGGCTTACGTCGATTATCGGCATAACTCTTTTGGCGATCTCTAGCCGTTTTCAGCCTTTCCTTGATTTGGGTTATATTATCGGTGGTTTCCTGCACAATCTCGGGACCTGATAGCTGACTCTCTCCTATTTCTGCCCAACATACTGGAGTTCGGCACTTTCGTCCATAAAGTGCTTCGAATGGGGCAGCATTAATGCTTGTGTGATAACTGTTGTTATAGGAGAATTCTATTAATGGCAAGTGGTCATCCCAATTTCCATCGAAATCTATAACACATGCTCTTAACATATCTTCCATCTGTCTGGGGATGGTATGCTGTACTTAAATTCAAGCGTGTCCCCATTGCTTGCTGGAAACTTGTCCAAAAATGTGAAGTGAAACGACTATCCCTATCCGATACTTTGGAGAGTGGAACTCCATGTAGTGACACTACCTCATCTACGTATAACTTAGCTAGTTTTTCCATACTAAAGGTTTCCTTCATTGGTAGGAAATGAGCCGATTTAGTTAATCTATCTACAATCACCCAGATTGCATTGTTACCTTTCCTAGTTTTGGGTAGCTTAGTAACAAAATCCATTGTTATTAATTCCCATTTCCATACAGGCATTTCAAACTGTTGAAGTAAACCTGAAGGTTTCTGGTGTTCTGCTTTAACTTGTGAACAAGTCAAACACTTAGAAAGATATCTAGCTATGTCCTTTTTCATTCCTATCCACCAGAAGTTACCCCTTAAATCTTGGTACATCCTGTTGTTACCAGGATGCATCGTATATCTAGATTTATGGGCTTCTTCTAATATCTTATCTCTTAGGTTTCCTTGTCTAGGTACCCAAATTCTTTTCTTATGGAATCTCCAAATTCCATCAGTTCCTTTCCCTAACTCCTTTATTCTTCCTTTTATTTCTTCAACATCATCTTTGATCACGGTTTCTTGAACACTTTTTAGTTGTTTCATTAAATCCAACTGCAGATTTAATCTAAGAGCACGAACTCGCGTTTGTTTCTCATGATACTTACGACTTAGGGCATCGGCTACTACATTTGCTTTTCCTTCGTGATATCGAATATCACAATCGTAATCACTTAGGATTTCCATCCATCTTCTTTGCCTCATGTTTAATTCTTTTTGCCCAAATATGTACCTTAAGCTCTTAAGATCTGTAAAGACAGTAAACTTACTACCATACAGATAATGTCTCCAAATCTTAAGGGGAAAAATTATTACTCCTAATTCTAAGTCAAGAGTTGTGTAATTTTCCTCATGCTTTTTCAATTGCCTTGATGCATATGAAATCACTTTCTTACGCTGCATTAGCACATTTCCTTATCCTAGCTTAGAAGCATCACAATAGACTTCAAAATCTTCTGTTCCTTATGGTAAGGTAAGAATTGGGGCATTCGTTAATCTTTGCTTTAGAACTCTAAAGCCTTCTTCCTGTTTAGTTCTCCATTCAAACCTAACAGTTTTACATGTTAACTTAGTTAATGGGACAACTATCTTAGAAAAGTCTTGGATAAAACGTCTATAGTAACCAGCTAATCCTAGAAAACTTCTTACCTCTGTAGATGATTTCGGGACTTTCCAATTTATGATAGCTTCTATCTTAGAAGGATCTACGTGAATACCTTCGTGATTCACCATGTGTCCCAAAAATTACACTTCTTGCAACCAAAATTCACACTTAGTAAATTTAGCATAGAGCTTTTCTTTTCTTAACAGGGTTAGAAGTGCGTGCAAGTGCTCACAATGTTTATTCTGGCTTTTGGAATAAATAAGTATATCGTCAATGAAGACAATTACAAATTTATCCAAATACGGTTTACAGATCCTATTCATCATATCCATAAATGCTGCAGGAGCATTTGTTAATCCAAATGGCATGACTGTAAACTCGTAGTGACCATACCTAGTCCTGAAATTAGTTTTAGGAATATCCTCTTCCTGTACTTTTAGTTGTTGGTATCCGGAGCGCAAATCTATCTTAGAGAACTACCTTGCTCCCTGAAGTTGATAAAAAAGATCATCAATTCTAGGTAATGGGTATCGATTCTTAATGGTAACCTTATTTAATTCTCTATAACCGATACACATCCGCAACGAACCATCCTTCTTTTTCACGAACAACACCGGTGCTCCCTAAGGGGATGAACTGGGTTATATGAATCCTTTCCCTTACAATTTGTCTAACTGCTTTTTCAGTTCTAACATTTCTGTTGGTGCCAAACGATAGGGTGCCTTAGCTATTGGAGCAGTTCCAGGTATTAGATGAATTCTAAATTTTACTTCCCTATCTGGTGGCAATCCAGGTAGATCTTCTGGGAATATATCGGGGTATTCTGATACTACTGGTATTTCCTTAAGTTCTTTGCTTTTAGTGTTAATGATTATCGAAATCATATACACTATGCCTTGCTTTCGTTTGTAACTAGCAACTTTCATTACTGAAATGAACTTCATTGGTTTGCGTGGCCTGTCTCCTGTAATCATAATTATCTCTCCTGTTGGCACACGAATTTCTAAGGAATTCTGATCACTTAGGATTCGAGTATGGTTGGTTATTAACCAATCCATTCCTAACACAACATCGAATCCTGCTAAATTCATAGGTAGAAGGTTTGCGGAAAACTTATGACCTGAGAGTTTTATTTCTCCTTCTTGCAGTACTCTATCTATACTGACAGAGTTTCCTTCTGTCGTTTCTACCGCATAGACTTGGCTAAGTTTAGTTAAGGGTTGCTTAAGGGCTTGGTAGAATGAAGTATTTATAAAACTTTGGTTTGCACTAGAGTCAAATAATACTTTTGCATAAACGCCATGTACAAGAAACGTACCAGCTATCACGTCCGTATCAGATCAGCCTCTTGCGTTGTTAGCTGAAAGGCTCTAGCATTCTTCTTATTAGTTCCATCGGTCGCTTTTGCTTTGTTGTCAGTGGCTTTGACCAATTTAGGGCAATTTGGCTTAAAATGTCCGGCTTCTCCGCAGTTGTAGCAGATCGTTGATTTCTTTCTGCATTCCTCCTCGCGGTGCCCCGGTGTTTTGCAGAAATTGCAGTATACCTTACATTTTCCAAAATGCTTTCTTTTACAAGTACTGCAAAATGGTGCGGTGGAAGACTGTCCGGCTCCCTTTTTCTTGAAGTTATTATTATTACCCAAACGGAAACCTTGGGTAATCTTTTGAGCCAATTCTTTCTTCCTGTTCTCTTCTCTCGTGCGTACCAATCCGTCAGTCAAGGTGTTGGCCAATTCGACTGCATCGTCGATAGCCCTAGGTCTCGCAGCCTTGACTATGTCACGAATGTCGCTAATTAATCCCCAAATGTATCGAGAAATAAGTACGGGTTCTGGCGAGGCCAGAGTCGGTACAATCCTAGTGTTTTGGTCAAAAATCAGGCTAAGATAATGTAACCAAATCTTTGTTGTGAGGTATGATGCTTGAATCAACGATCAATATGAAGGATAACTCAGAAATGTAATGGACAAATGACACAATGATTTATACGAGGAAAAAGCCCTTGATCAAGAGTTGATCTCCGGCATAAAAAACCTCGGGTGATGGAAACTACCAATCACCAACTAAGATTAATTAAAAGAAGTTTACAACTCGGGATGATAACAAGCTTGTTACAAGGATCACTAGTGTGCAATGTGTAAAAAGGTATGAAATCGCCAAGTAGTGTTTGAGAGCTGATTGAGAGCTGTTACGAGAGTGTGTGTATTTGCTAAAATTAGCCAAGTGTTCTAACTCAAGCTTGTTATCCCCATTTTAAATTAGAAATAACTAAACTAAAACACTATCCGGAAATTGTGCAAGCTCCCCACGATCTCCATAACGTCCACAAGAGCCAAGCACGTGCGGAATATTGAGGGAATATGCTCCAGGAATTTCGGTGAGACTTGGTCCATGCCTTTGCTCCTGCAAAACAAGCTTACGTACAATGAAGACAATCGTTAGTATAAGGATAGCAATACCTACTGAGGATCCTTAATTCAAACGGAATTGAGGATCCATGATCCAGGCAGCACTTGAGGATCCGTGATCCTTAGGATTGGAAAATCCTCCCCTAACAATTGCCCCCAAAATATAAGGAGTAAAGTGTAAATTAGCGAGTTATATTTTTTGATCTTACCTGCAACAAACTAACAGATATATAGCCGTTACAATCTGACTAGCCATTGCAATCATACGTCATTGAAGCGACATCCCTGTAGAATCATCATTATAAATTCAAGTTAGAGATAAGGATCAATGTGCATTTAAATTCGAGCGAGACTCCCTTTAAATCCTTATTCGAAGATTAATCAGGTATCTCTTTCTTTTCCCTTCCTCTTCATCTTCTTCTTTCTTTATCGACGTCCGTTACCAAGATGATGTTAAGATCTTCACCGGCTAAGGATCACCAAAAGGATAGCCCTCCAAAGAGCCAAGGAATCATCAAAGATTCTCCGAAGGAACGCTGCTGCTTTACTGATCCTGATATCGACAGGATTCGTCATTGCTTTCCGGCGAACACTGTTTTTAAACCTTTCGACCCTACCGCCTTGAGTGACTTCGTTTCTGCAACATGGGTTGCTTTTCCGGCTACCCCATTTCTGATAGGATACTCCTATCCTTTCCCTGCTTTTACCCAGTCTTTTTTCTCCCTTATCGGCATATCCTATATCCAGGCTATGCCAATGATGTGGAGGGTTTTATATACCCTCGAGAGAATCATTGAGCAGGAGGATATAGAGTTGGGAATGTCTGAATTGGCCGAACTATACAACCTTGTGAGCCATGGTTCACACCGCTTTCTATTCAAACACAAACCTGGTGAGGCACACCCGATCATGAAGACCACCAAGAATGACACCAACTGGAAGAGGCGATTCGTCTTCGTTAGGAGAGATTCCATCCCGGATGGGAAGGATCTACCAAGAAAGTGGGCCACCCATGAAAGGATAGAGGATCCTTATAGAAGGATCATAAGATAACCCTGTTCCTGCTGAGGATCACTAACCCTTTTTTGTATCTTTTTGTGCAGCTATATCTGTTTCTCATATCATTTCATCTCCTGCAACCGAAAAAAGGATTGCTGCTTTCTGGAATCTTGATCCTGCAGTAAGGTCATTTCAAGCAAACACCAAGGATTCTCAAGAAGTATCCTCAGGCTCCATTACAATGTCAAGTAAGTATCCAAGTTCATATATGGTTAAATGTTGTAATGCAAATAAAACAAGAATACTTATCTGTTATTTTGGATTGATAGGTGCTGGAAAATCCTCAAGGTCAGCCTCCAGATTCAGTGTTACTGACCTCGATGTTGTCCGATCCGGAAAGAAGAAATCTGCTGCTAGTCCATCCGTCACAGTCCCCAAGCCAGCCACTTCCAAGGGCAAGGGCGGAAAGAAAAGGAAGACTGCTGATACCCTTGAAGGTCTGCCCCTGATCCAGCATCAGTTCGAGGAATACGTCGCTGAGGTAAGGATAACTGATCCTTAAATGTGATTCTTGAACATGATCCTTCCATACTGAGGGTAAGGGATCCTGAATTGTATCCTTTCTTTTGCAGAAATTTGCTGAAATCCAAGAGTATGTAGGGAGTGTTGAAGAGGCTGAACTAAAGTGTTTGGACCTCCAAAAGATCCTCCTGGCCAAGGATCAGAAGATTGCCTCCCTCGAAAACGACGTCAAGCTGGTGAAAAAGGAGCTGGTCCTGACTCATGTCATAGCTGATCAGAAGAAGGCTGAAATCATGGATGATGCTAAGGTCTCTGCTGCCATTGCTATGTACAAGACCAAGCTATAGATGGCTCAAGAAGCTCAGGATCCTGGCTTTGACAAGACCAACTGGGACCTAGAGGGTTGGAAGGCTAGGTTGGCTGAGCTGGATGACGAAGAAGAGGCTGGTGAGGGCCGAGCAATCGAGGCTGGCAGCAGTGGGGGTAAAGGATCAGGCTGGCGATGCCGGAGCTGGAGGTGCTGGTGAAGGTGATGGTGATGCAGCAAAGGTGTAAGCTGCAGGAATGGGTGATGATGGACATTTCTAGACGCGGCCGGAGCCCATTTTTTTAGGATTTGAAAGTTTTTTGGATGTGATGTTTTGAAACAATGTTGTGTTGTATTTTGAACAATAGTTTTTAGGGTTGTGGATCATGGATCCTTAGACAATAGGTAGGATAATAGGTGGTGGAGGGATCCTCTGTTTGGGGGATGAAACCATTGTTATCCTGCCATCTTTTATTTCCTGCACTTTCAAGACCCGTTAACAATGGACACCCTTTGCCAACCCAAGTGGACGGGCCACGGTTTGCTGGTAGAAGCTTGGGTTAGCAATTTTGACAACCTTTAAGGGTTTAACTTTTGGTGAACAAATAAAACTTTAATCTTTTGGCTATTTCTTGTGTTGTTATCCTTGTTAATTCTTCATTTTTCAACTGTTATTATATACTTTATTTGAATTCATAAGTAGAGAATAAAAGTTCAATAAATCATGTCAAAAAGTTTTAGGATATGATCAAGGATCAAATATCCTATAATTGATAAATTCAAAAAAGTAGTATAGTCTAAGGATCATAAATCCTGTTGTCAAAGGATAAGGGTCACTTATATGAATAATGAATAAAATCAAAGTGATTAAGGATCATACCTGAGAATCCAAGTTAGGATCCTAAATCTTTAACATCTATATCAGGATAACCAAAAGACAAACCTTAGTAAAAGGTAAGGATCAGGGATCCTTAGCTGTTTTACTTCAAAAACCTGAAACAGAACATAACTTGGGACTAAGCCGATATAAGAGAAGAGTTAGTAACTGGGGACAAGCCCAACAATTCTGGGGACAAGCCTAATATACTGGGGATAAGCCCAAAGGATAACTGGGGACAAGCCCAAAGGATCTTGTGTAAACTGGAGTATGGCCCTCACTGGCGACTATCCAAGCTTGAGTGACATGAAAATGCCGATACCTTAGCTAACTTGAAAACATTAGAAACCTTAGGAACGGATGTATGGTACGTCTACCATTATACGTAGGATCCCGGATACAGCCAGTACAATGAAATTGTCAGCCCCTAAAGCGAGTACTGGTCCCATTGCCATGAACTGTACCAGGATCATCGTGCGATACTGGCAATACTGGGGACAGGCCCAAAAACTGGGGACAAGCCCAAAAAACTGGGGTCAAGCCCAAATAACTGGGGTCAAGCCCAAATAACTGGACACTTCTGTGGATACACAATCCTTTGTTAAGGATACCTAAACCTTCTGCAAAACTCAGAATCAAATGAAAGAAGGATAAAGGATCCAGGATCCTTATCCTTGTATATAGGATAATTAAAGAATGAAATAGATTGAAATTAGATCATTACCAGGATGAGGATCACCTGTCTTCTAAGGATCCTTCAAGGATACTTGTTATGAAAATAGCTAAGGATCATGGATCCTTATTACATGAAGTATTTCTTCAAGTGGACAACATTCCAAGCTCTTGGTAGCAAATCACCCTCCATTGTTGGCAATCGATATGCCCCCTTTCCAGCCTCAGCTTCAATCAAGTAGGGGCCTTCCCACTTTGGTGCCAATTTTCCATCAGCAGGATTTGTGGTATTCTGAAATGTTTTCCTTAATACCATATCACTAACTTGGAACTTCCTGATCCTGACATTCTTATTGTAGGCTCCAGCCATCCTTTGTTGATAACTAGCCATCCTTATCCTTGCCAAGTCCCTGAGTTCTTCTATAGTATCCAAGTCTTGAACCAAGTTTTCAGCATTTCCTTCAGGATCACGGATGCTTGTTCTTGCAGTAGGAACCACCATTTCTATAGGGATCACTGATTCTGCCCCAAATACCAAAGAAAATGGAGTTTGACCAGTAGCATTCTTGGGAGTTGTCCTATCAGCCCATAATACATAAGGTAGTTCTTCTACCCACTTTCCTTTCTTGGATCCAAGCTTCTTCTTCAAATTGTTGATGATGATCTTGTTGGATGATTCCGCTTGACCATTAGCTTGTGGGTGGACTGGTGTTGATGTTATCATCTTGATCCCCCAGCTGTCACAAAAGTTAGTAGTTCTACTCCCAATAAATTGGGATCCATTATCACAAACAATTTCAGAAGGAATACCAAATCTAGTAATAATATTTCTTTTAATAAAGGATATCACTTCCTTTTCTCTGACTTGAGTAAAGGCTTCAGCCTCTATCCACTTGGAGAAGTAATCAGTCATAGCAAGCATGAATACTTTTCCACCAGGTGCCTTAGGAAGCTTACCAACTATATCCATTCCCCATCTCATAAATGGCCAAGAAGAGGATATAGGATGCAAAAGCTCTGCTGGTTGATGAAGGATATTACTATGTCTCTGACAAGAATCACACTTCTTGGCGTATTCCACAGCATCCTTCTTCATAGTAGGCCAATAGTATCCTATCCTCAGGATCCTTGAGAATAATGCTCTGCCCCCAGTGTGGTTTCCACAATCTCCTTCATGAAAATCCTTTAGGACTTCTTGAATTTCAGGATCCTCAATGCATCTTAGATATGGTCCTGCAAGAGATCGTTTATATAGCATGTTATTTAATATTGTAAACTGAGATACCTTAATTTTGAAAGCCCTGGGGTTTTCTCCTGTGGGAATCTCTCCATGTTGGATATATCTTTTGATTGGGAGGATCCATGATCCTGAATGAGACAGTGTATCATCGCTAGGGATGATTGCAGAATCTTCTCCTATCTCCATGGCTACATGATCCTCAATAGCAGGGGTTAGGATGTGGATAATAGGGACCCTGATATCCTCTGGAATCTTCAAGGATGATCCTAGATTGGCCAATGCATTAGCCTCTACATTCTCTTCCCTTGGTACCTGTGTTAAACTAAAGGAAGCAAAAGAGAGTGCCAATTCTTTGACTATCTCTAAATATTTGATTAGCTTTTCACCTTTAACAGCATAGGATCCATTGAAGTGATTAGTAATTAACAATGGATCTACATGTACCTCAAGATACCTAATCCTCATATGCTTGGCAATTTGCAAACCAGCTATCAAGGCTTCATATTCAGCCTCATTATTAGTAGTTTGAAACTCACAAGCTATGGAGTGGGGTATTATGTCCTGTTGTGGCGATTTTAGTAGTATTCCAAGTCATGTTCCTTTGACATTGGAGGCTCCATCAGTGAAGAGTATCCAAGGATCCTTAGTTTCTTCTAGCTGTTGGACTTCTAACTCAGCTTCCTTTTGCAAGTCACTACTAAAATCTGCCACAAAGTCAGCTAAGGCTTGGGATTTGATGGCAGTCCTTGGTTCATATCTTATATCATAAGCACTAAGCTTCACTGCCCACTTAGCCATCCTTCCTGACATTTCAGGTTTCCTGAGAACATTCTTAATTGGAAAATTAGTCTTAACAATAATGGCATGAGTTTCAAAATAATGTCTTAATTTAGTAGATGCCATAATTAATTCAAGGATAAGTTTTTCTAAATGTGAATACCTGGATTCAGCATCAAGCAAACTCTTATTTACATAATAAACAGGATGTTGTGTACCTTCGTGATCCTTAACAAGGACCGCACTTACTTCTTTAGAGGATACCGCTAAATATAAGGATAATATATCCCCTTTTTCTGGTTTCATTAAGGCAAGAGCTGAGGATAGGTAATCCTTAAGGGCTTTGAGAGCATTTTCATGCTTTTCAGTCCACTCAAATTTCTTGTTCTTCCTCAAAATGTCGTAGAATTCCTTGCATTTTTCTGAGGATTTGGATATGAACCTGTTCAAGGCTGCGATCCTGCCTGTCAATCTTTGCACATCCTTGGCATTGGCAGGAGATTTGATATTCACAATAGCCTTAATTTGCTCTGGACTTGCTTCAATGCCACTTTTTGTCACCATATAGCCTAGGAATTTACCTGCTTTAACACCAAAGTGACACTTGGAAGGATTTAGTTTCATATTAAATTTATCAAGGATATTGAATGCTTCCTCCAAGTCTCTAAGGTGATCCTCAGCTTTCTTGGACTTAACCACCATGTCATCTATATAGACTTCCATAGTATGTCCAATTTCTTCCTTGAACATCATATTGACTAGCCTTTGATAAGTAGCACCTGCATTTCTTAGTCCAAATGGCATAGCAATATAACAATATATACCAGTTGGGGTCATAAAGGCTGTATCCTCTTGATCAGATGGTTCCATCTGAATCTGTTGAAATCCAGATGAAGCATCCATAAAAGTCAACAACTCATGACCCGCGGTAGCATCCACCATGGAGTCAATGTGGGGTAATGGGAAAGGATCCTTGGGACATGCCTTGTTTAAATCAGTAAAATCGACACATACCCTCCACTTTCCATTTTTCTTTTGAACAACAACCACATTAGCTAACCATCTTGGATACTTAACCTCTCTAATCATACCTGTTTTGGTCAAAAATCAAGCAATGATAATGCAACCAAACTTTCTGTTGTGAGGTATGATGCTTGAATTGATGAACAACAATAAGGATCACTATGAAATGTAATGAACAAGTGACACAAAGGTTTATACGAGGAAAAAGCCCTTGATCAATGAATGATCTCCGGCATAAAAAACCTCGGGTGATGGAAACTACCGATCACCAACTCAAATTAAACAACAAATGTGTTACAACTTCGGATGATAGCGAGCTAAGTACAAGGATCACTACAGTGTAACGTGCAAAAGGTGTATGAAATTGCTTAGCGATTTGCCGAGAGCTGGTGAGAGCAGTTGTTAGTGTGTGTGCAGCCAAAAATAGCCAAGTGTTTTCTAATTAGCTCGCTACCCCTTTAAAAATGGAAAATATCTATACTAACTAACATTCCGCAATTCATGCAAGTCCCCCACGAACTCCATAACGTCCACTTTCAGGTAAGCACGTACGGAATAAGTCATGGAATATGCTCCAGGAATATCGCCAAGACCAAGTCCAAGCTCGTACTCCTGCAAAACAACACCATATTCAAAGTAGACAATCGTTAGTATAAGGATCCTTAAGATGATCCATGATCCTGATCCTGCAACACTTCTGAGGATCACCCATTCTAACAGAAGTGAAGATCACGAAACCCAACAGTAATTGAGGATCACTGATCATTTGGAAATCCTCCCCTAACAATACCTGCTCGGAGTAATTTGTCTACCTCCTCCTGGATAATGGCATTTGTCTCTGGTGCAAACTTCCTCCTCTTCTGATGTATAGGTTTGAATGACCTGTCAATGCCAAGTTTATGAGTAATTATATCCTTAGAGATACCTGTCATGTCCTCATGCTTCCAGGCAAAGGTAGTTTTCCTCCTTTTAAGGAAGGATACTAGATCCTGTTCAATGTTACTGAGGATCCCTGATCCTATGAAGATTATGGATTCAAGATCATGGGGACCCATAAGGATTTCTTTCACATCCTGCTCTCTTGCCTCCAAGACATCTCTTGGAGGATGCTTTAATTGCTATTGCTCCCTTGGTCTTGAGGCTGGCTTCATTGATGACGTGTAGCAATTCTTAGCTTCTTATTGATCACTCTCAATTTTCACCACCCCCCATGGACTAGGAAGCTTCACGCATTGATGATAGGTAGATGGGACTGCCTTCATGTCATGTATCCATGGCCTGCCAAGGATAACATTACAACAAGATAAGCAATCTATAACACAAAATTTTTGATAAGAATGGAGTCCTTCAATATAGATGGGGAGTTTGATGTCCCCCAATGTGTTCTTGGTTTCTCCACTGAATCCCACAAGAACTGAGGATCTTGGGACAATGTCTGATTCAGGGATGTTCATCTTCTTGAGGACATCAAGCTGAATGATGTTTACTGAGCTTCCTCCATCTATCAGGATCCTGCGAATAAAGTGGTTAGAAATAAACAGAGTAATAACAAGACCATCATGATGAGGATCCTGAACATCAACACGATCATCCTCATCAAAGGTTATAACTTTCTCCTTTGTAACAATAGAGGTTCGAATGGGTCTATCTCCATTATCCATCTTGGTTTCCTTAGCATGTCTCTTGGCTGCTGAAAAGGAAGTACCATAGATGTCTGATCCACCGGATATGAAGTTTATAACTTATGCATCTGCTGGAGGAGCGGGAGCTCTTTCTGGGATCCTCTCAGGATCCTGGGTCCTTGACTTCTTTCTTCCCAAAAGCTCCTTCAAGTGCCCCTTGCTTAACAAGTAACCAATTTCTTTTCTAAGTGCAATAAACTCTTCAGTGAGATGTCCGAAATCCTCATGATATGCACACCACTTGGACTTGTCTTTTGTTGCGGCTGGTTTGTCACTTTTCCTTGGCCATCTTGCTTTCTCACCTAAATTCTGCATTGCAAGAATTAGTTCATTGTTATCAACAGAAAAACAGTACTAAGAAATTGGAGGATAATCCTCATCATCCTCTTCTTGTTCTACTGCATGCACACTCTGGTTATCAGACTTGTTGTAGGACTTGAACTTGTTATTCTTGAAGTAGGATCCTTGCTTTTCCTGTTTTGAGGATCCTGCCAATCTCTCCTGGATCCTTTTATCATCCTCTAATCGGATGAATCTAAGGGCCCTGGTTCTCACTTCATCAAGATTCCTGCATGGGGTCATAACAAGATCATCATATAATAATGAATCCCTAAGCAAACCCATTTTAAAGGCCTTCACAGCCGTAGCTATATCCAGATTAGGGATATCTAAGGATTCTTTACTAAACTTAGTGATGTAATCTCTAAGTGATTCATTTTGACCTTGTGTTACCCTATACAGATCGCTAGTTAAACGTTCAAATTTTCTGCTACATGAGAATTGACTATTAAACAGATTAACTAGATTAGCAAATGAAGTAATATAGTAAGGGGGAAGACTTAGCAGCCATTTAAGAGCTGATCCTGTGAGTGTGGATCCAAAACCCTTGCATAGACATGCTTCTTTTAACCTCTCTGGGATGGGGTTGATCTCCATCCTCTCTCTATATTGAGATACATGTTCTTCTGGATCTGTTGAACCATCATACAGCTTCATAGTTGGTATTTGGAACCTTTTGGGTATCTCAGCATCACAAATAGGTGGTGCAAAATGAGATATCCTATGGCTCCCATCTGCAATTTCAGGGATGGGCTTAACCACTCCTGGAACACTTGATATCATATCCTTCAGCTTCTGTAATTCCCTAGCCATGGCTTGGTTGATACCTGTATCCTGCATAGAGCCATGGTTAGTGTTATAAGAATTATTGAAAGTGTTACCTCCCGGAGGATTCAAGTTTGGAATTGTAGATGCGAATCCATATTGACGAGATTCTGGTATGATTGAAGGGCCAGAAGAGGCAATGGTTTGCATTGGAATGAAATCTCCTTGATGAACATCTGAGCTTGAGGGTTGTACGCTTCTTAAGAATCCTTGATCCTGAAAGATGTTGGATCCTTGAATCTGGGAGGATCCTGGAACCGGAAAGGAGGATCCTTGAACCTGGGAGGATCCTGGAACCAGAAAGGAGGATCCTTGAACCTGGAAGGATCTTGGAACCGGAAAGGAGGATACTTGAACCTGGGAGGATCCTAGAACCGGAAAGGAGGATCCTTGAACCTAGGAGGATCCTAGAACCGGAAAGGAGGATCCTTGAACCGTGTGCGTCCCCATATATCCTCCTGAGCTGACGAAGGACCCCTGATGCTGGAAAGAGGATCCCGAAGGCTGAAAGCGAGATCCAAAAGCCTGACTCATAGTTGTTGTTCCATAACGTCTTTCCAATGGTCCACTCTGGTACTGGATGTCTGGACCTGCAGATTGCAGGGCGGTTACGGCTGGAGTGTCAAAATCCAGTGATCTAGGTATCAGAGGGGAGTGATCCTCCGCTGATTTCTTCTGTTTCTTGATGTCACCAATCTCCCGGAGGATCCTTTCTTTAGTCTTGTCCTGTTCTTGTATGTGATCCCTCATCTGCAAAATCAAATTAAACAGATCACTAGTAGTAGGATTAGAAGAAACAACAGAAGTTGGTGGTTTTGGAAAAATGGGGCTTTGTCTCTTTGCAGCATTTTCAGCATTCTTCTGGGATCCAGAAGGTGGCGGAGGCAAAGGTGGAACGCCCAGTGAAGAAGTGATTGCCGGCATTGAACTTGAAGTGTTCTTCGCTGAGGAAGCCATTTGCTTGGTTGTAATGAACCGAAATGATCACAAAAACAAGAATTTCTTAGGAATGAAGCACCAATTGCCCCACGGTGGGCGCCAAACTGTTTTGGTCAAAAATCAGGCTAAGATAATGTAACCAAATATTTGTTGTGAGGTATGATGCTTGAATCAACGATCAATATGAAGGATAACTCAGAAATGTAATGGACAAATGACACAATGATTTATACGAGGAAAAAGCCCTTGATCAAGAGTTGATCTCCGGCATAAAAAAACATCGGGTGATGGAAACTACCAATCACCAACTAAGATTAATCAAAAGAAGTTTACAACTCGGGATGATAACAAGCTTGTTACAAGGATCACTAGTGTGCAATGTACAAAAAGGTATGAAATCGCCAAGTAGTGTTTGAGAGCTGATTGAGAGTTGTTACGAGAGTGTGTGTATTTGCTAAAATTAGCCAAGTGTTCTAACTCAAGCTTGTTATCCCCATTTTAAATTAGAAATAACTAAACTAACAAACTATCCGGAAATTGTGCAAGCTCCCCACGATCTCCATAACGTCCACAAGAGCCAAGCACGTGCGGAATATTGAGGGAATATGCTCCAGGAATTTCGGTGAGACTTGGTCCATGCCTTTGCTCCTGCAAAACAAGCTTACGTACAATGAAGACAATCGTTAGTATAAGGATAGCAATAAGGATCCTGAATCCTGATCCTGCAACACCTACTGAGGATCCTTAATTCAAACGGAATTGAGGATCCATGATCCTGGCAGCACTTGAGGATCCGTGATCCTTAGGATTGGAAAATCCTCCCCTAACAATTGCCCCCAAAATATAAGGAGTAAAGTGTAAATTAGCGAGTTATATTTTTTGATCTTATCTGCAACAAACTAAAGGATATATAGCCGTTACAATCTGACTAGCCGTTGCAATCATACGTCATTGAAGCGACATCCCTGCAGAATCGTAATTATAAATTCAAGTTAGAGATAAGGATCAATGTGCATTTAAATTCGAGCGAGACTCCCTTTAAATACTCATTCGAAGATTAATCAGGTATCTCTTTCTTTTCCCTTTCTCTTCATCTTCTTCTTTCTTTATCGACGTCCGTTACCAAGATGATGTTAAGATCTTCACCGGCTAAGGATCACCAAAAGGATAGCCCTCCAAAGAGCCAAGGAATCATCAAAGATTCTTCGAAGGAACGCTGCTGCTTTACTGATCCTGATATCGACAGGATTCGTCATTGCTTTCCGGCGAATACTGTTTTTAAACCTTTCGACCCTACCGCCTTGAGTGACTTCGTTTCTGCAACATGGGTTGCTTTTCCGGCTACCCCATTTCTGATAGGATACTCCTATCCTTTCCCTGCTTTTACCCAGTCTTTTTTCTCCCTTATCGGCATATCCTATATCAAGGCTATGCCAATGATGTGGAGGGTTTTATATACCCTCGATAGAATCATTGAGCAGGAGGATATAGAGTTGGGAATGTCTGAATTGGCCGAACTATACAACCTTGTGAGCCATGGTTCACACCGCTTTCTATTCAAACACAAACCTGGTGAGGCACACCCGATCCTGAAGACCACCAAGAATGACACCAACTGGAAGAGGCGATTCTTCTTCGTTAGGAGGGATTCCATCCTGGATGGGAAGGATCTACCAAGAAAGTGGGCCACCCACGGTAGGATAGAGGATCCTTATCGAAGGATCATAGGATAACCCTGTTCATGCTGAGGATCACTAACCCTTTTTTGTATCTTTTTGTGCAGCTATATCTGTTTCTCATATCATTTCATCTCCTGCAATCGAAAAAAGGATTGCTGCTTTCTGGAATCTTGATCCTGCAGTAAGGTCATTTCAAGCAAACACCAAGGATTCTCAAGAAGTATCCTCAGGCTCCGTTACAATGTCAAGTAAGTATCCAAGTTCATATATGGTTAAATGTTGAAATGCAAATAAAACAAGAATACTTATCTGTTATTTTGGATTGATAGGTGCTGGAAAATCCTTAAGGTCAGCCTCCAGATTCAGTGTTACTGACCTCGATGTTGTCCGATCCAGAAAGAAGAAATCTGCTGCTAGTCCATCCGTCACAGTCCCCAAGCCAGCCACTTCCAAGGGCAAGGGCGGAAAGAAAAGGAAGACTGCTGATACCCTTGAAGGTCTGCCCCTGATCCAGCATCAGTTCGAGGAATACGTCGCTGAGTTAAGGATAACTGATCCTTAAATGTGATTCTTGAACATGATCCTTCCATACTGAGGGTAAGGGATCCTGAATTGTATCCTTTCTTTTGCAGAAATTTGCTGAAATCCAAGAGTATGTAGGGAGTGTTGAAGAGGCTGAACTAAAGTGTTTGGACCTCCAAAAGATCCTCCTGGCCAAGGATCAGAAGATTGCCTCCCTCGAAAACGACGTCAAGCTGATGAAAAAGGAGCTGGTCCTGGCTCATGTCATAGCTGATCAGGAGAAGGCTGAAATCATGGATGATGCTAAGCTCTCTGCTGCCATTGCTATGTACAAGACCAAGCTACAGATGGCTCAAGAAGCTCAGGATCCTGGCTTTGACAAGACCAACTGGGACCTAGAGGGCTGGAAGGCTAGGTTGGCTGAGCTGGATGACGAAGAAGAGGCTGGTGAGGTCCGAGCAATCGAGGCTGGCAGCAGTGGGGGTAAAGGATCAGGCTGGCGATGCCGGAGCTGGAGGTGCTGGTGAAGGTGATGGTGATGCAGCAAAGGTGTAAGCTGCAGGAATGGGCGATGATGGACATTTCTAGACGCGGCCGGAGCCCATTTTTTTAGGATTTGAAAGTTTTTTGGTTGTGATGTTTTGAAACAATGTTGTGTTATATTTTTAACAATAGTTTTTAGGGTTGTGGATCATGGATCCTTAGACAATAGGTAGGATAATAGGTGGTGGAGGGATCCTCTGTTTGGGGGATGAAACCACTTGTTATCCGGCCATCTTTTATTTCCTGCACTTTCAAGACCTGTTAACAATGGACACCCTTTGCCAACCCAAGTGGACGGGCCACGGTTTGCTGGTAGAAGCTTGGGTTAGCAATTTTGACAACCTTTAAGGGTTTAACTTTTGGTGAACAAATAAAACTTTAATCTTTTGGCTATTTCTTGTGTTGTTATCCTTGTTAATTCTTCATTTTTCAACTGTTATTATATACTTTATTTGAATTCATAAGTAGAGAATAAAAGTTCAATAAATCATATCAAAAAGTTTTAGGATATGATCAAGGATCAAATATCCTATAATCGATAAATTCAAAAAAGTAGTATAGTCTAAGGATCATAAATCCTGTTGTCAAAGGATAAGGGTCACTTATATGAATAATGAATAAAATCAAAGTGATTAAGGATCATACCTGAGAATCCAAGTTAGGATCCAAAATCTTTAACATCTATAATCAGGATAACCAAAAGACAAACCTTAGTAAAAGGTAAGGATCAAGGATCCTTAGCTGTTTTACTTCAAAAACCTGAAACAGAACATAACTTGGGACTAAGCCGATATAAGAGAAGAGTTAATAACTGGGGACAAGCCCAAAGGATAACTAGGGACAAGCCCAAAGGATAACTGGGGACAAGCCCATAGGATCTTGTGTAAACTGGAGTATGGCCCTCACTGGCGACTATCCAAACTTGAGCGACATGAAAATGCCGATACCTTAGCTAACGTGAAAACGTTAGAAACCTTAGGAACGGATGTATGGTACGTCTACCATTATACGTAGGATCCCGGATACAGCTAGTACAATGAAATTGTCAGCCCCTAAAGCGAGTACTGGTCCCATTGCCATGAACTGTACCAGGATCATCGTGCGCTACTGGCGATACTGGGGACAGGCCCAAAAACTGGGGACAAGCACAAAAAACTGGGGTCAAGCCCAAATAACTGGATACTTCTGTGGATACACAATCCTTTGTTATGGATACCTAAACCTTCTGCAAAACTCAGAATCAAGTGAAAGAAGGATAAAGGATCCAGGATCCTTATCCTTGTATATAGGATAATTAAAGAATGAAATAGATTGAAATTAGACCATTACCAGGATGAGGATCACATGTCTTCTAAGGATCCTTCAAGGATACTTGTTATGAAAATAGCTAAGGATCATGGATCCTTATTACTTGAAGTATTTCTTCAAGTGGACAGCATTCCAAGCTCTTGGTAGCAAATCACCCTCCATTGTTAGCAATCGATATGCCCCCTTTCCACCTAGCATATTCGAAAAATTTCGAAGTATACTCACGACAATTAACATCCACCATCCGGTGGTTCAGGAATTGGTTTGTCATCTGTTCCTTTTCGCAGGAAGGACAAAATTTCCTTTCTACCAATGTCACTTCCTTTAGCTTGTAACAGCGTGTTCCACCATTCTAATACCTCTTCTTTGAAAAGGTGGGATGCATACATCACCCTGTCTTCTTCTGCGCATTTACTTATTTTAATCACAGCTTCCGTCTTTTCTAACAAACGTGGTGCGGCAGTTGCTCCTTCATTGCCTGCAAATTCGACTGGCTTACAGGCGAGGAATTCTTTGTAAGTGCAACCAGTCGTCATCACCTTCATCTTTTTAGGTAATGGGGTTTGAATTATATTATTATTGTTACCTCCGTTTATGCTGTAACTGAAATTATCGTCACGAGTGCGTTTACTATTGTTGGCTTGGGAAGGTTCTACTTGATTCTTAACAACTGCAACAATTGCTGGGATAACATTACCTATACCCTGAGCAACTATATTTTCTATATCTTCTCTATTAAGAAAACTTTCCTGATTATTCGGTTCGACTTGATTAACTTCATTTGCCGATTGGTGTACTGAATTTGCCATCTGAATTATTAACAATATATACGAATTATTGTAACAAAATGGATAGCAATTAAACACAATATAGCAATCACAAACGCAATTAAGTCAACACATATAGCCAAAATCGTCGATATTGCGACATTTATATATATATATATATATATATATTTATGCATCCGTACAAACCACGTATTTACAGATGTTTTATTGGGTGATATTATACAATATTATATATTTTATTATTATTATTATTATTATTATTATTATTATTATTATTATTATTATTATTGTTAGGGATAGAATTTTTATAGCCTATGGATCACGGATCCTCAAGTATAGCATGGATCACGGATCCTCAGTTCAGTTCGAATTAAGGATCCTTAGGAGACGCTGCGAGAATAAGGATCCAGGATCCTCATTGTTATTCTGAACTAACAATTGTTTCCATCACCTTTTGGCTTGTTTTGCAGGTATGTTTCGAAGAAGACTTATTCCATCCGAGATACTAGGGGAATATGCTCTATATTTTCAACATGTGCACGAGCTAATGACCGTTGGTGGTGATCGTGGGTGATGGGCTGATTTTTCGGATAGTTAGTTAGGATATTTTTAGCTAAGATTAAAGGGGTATTGAGCTTATTTTTAGAAACATTTTGCACTCTTGTAAACTGTACAACACCTCTGCTACTCGCTCTCAAACACACACACTAGAATTCATTGTATCAAGCTCAATACTTCCGAAGTTGTAAACTTGTTTATTCAATATACTTGGTAGTGATAGTTTTCACTATCCGAGGTTTTTTATGCCGGAGATCATTCGTTGATCAAGGCCTTTTTCCTCATATAAATCCCTGTATTCATCACTCATTTCATATATTTATCGTTCATACATTTGATCATTTAACCAAGCATCATACCTCACAAAAATCAGATTTGGTTACATTATCCTTGTGTGATTTTTGACCAAAACAGTTTGGCGCCCACCGTGGGGCAATCGGTGCTTCATTCTCGAGAAATTTTGTTCATTTTATCCATTTCTGTTCATTACCTTCAACTACATGGCTTCTCACACGAAGAACACTTCAAGCTCCATGCCGGCGATCACCTCGTCACATAGCATTCCATCTTTGCCTCCTGTCTCTTCTGGATCCCATAAGAATGCTAAGAATGCTACGAAGAAGCCACTCCCCGTTTTCCCAAAATCAACTACTAACTGTTAGGGGAGGATTTTCTAACAATTAGTGATCCTTACTTGTTATCCTAATTAATGATCCTTACTTCTGTGACAGATAGTGATCCTCAGAAGAGCTTCAGGATCAGGATCATGGATCACCTTAAGGATCCTCATACTAACGATTGTTTGTGTTTCGTATTATTTTGCAGGAGTAACAAGCTTGACTTGGTCTTGGCAACGTTACTATTGAATATTCCACGGGTATTTCGCACACGTTTGACTGGAAATGGACGTTGTCGAGAACGTGGGAGCATGGCACAAAAGTCGGACAGTTTGTTAGCGTAGTTAACTTCTATTTTTAAAGGGGTGACGAGCTAGTATTTAGAACACTTAGCCATTTTTCAGCTACATACACTCTCGTACAATTGCACTCTTGAAGCTTTCGGCAAACACTTAACAGTTTTCGCTCACTTTTACACATTTCACCATAGTGATCCTTGTACCTAGCTCGTTGCTATCCGAAGTTGTAAACATTTATTGATTTATTTGAGCTTGGTGATCGGTAGTTTCCATCACCCGAGGTTTTTTGTGCCGGAGATCAACTCTTGATCAAGGGCTTTTTCCCCGTATAAACCTTGTGTCACTTGTTATTTATTTTTCATAGTGATCCTTATTGCTACAAAGTAATTCAAGCATCATACCCCGTAACAGAGAGTTTGGTTGCATTATCCTCATCAGATTTTTTGACCAAAACAGTTTGGCGCCATCCGTGGGACCATTGGTGCTTCATTCCTAAGAAGTTTTTCTGTTGGTGATCATTCCGGTTCATTGCATACAAATACATGGCTTCATCATTGAAGAATACCTCTACTGCAATGTCTGCGGTCAATTCATCTCAGGGCATTCCACCTTTGCCTTCACCACCTTCTGGACCTCAGAAAAATGCCGAGAAGAAACCAACTCCCATTTTCTCCAAACCTCCAACTTCTTCTGCTTCTTACACTCCCACTACTAGTGACATGTTTACTTTGATTTTGCAGATGAAGGATCATATACAGCAACAGGATAAGACCAATGAAAGGATTCTCAAAGAAATCGGAGATCTCAAGAAACAAAAGAAAACGGCAGAGGATCATTCCCCACTGGTGCCCAGATTTTTGAATTTTGATACTCCGGTGATTACTTCTCAGCCATCAGTGGTTCCAGATGTTCAATATGTGGGTGGACCAAAAGGAGTGCACTACGGAGCAACAACAGTGACCCAGGCATCAGGTTCATATTTCCAACCAGCAGGATCCTATCATCAGCATATGGGATCCTTCATGAATTCAGGAGGATACTTAGGAGCGCAGCAGATTCAAGGATCTTCCTTTGTTCCAGGATCATTCCAGGTTCAAGGATCCTCCTTCGTTCCAGGATCATCCCAGGTTCAAGGATCCTCCTTTGTTCCAGGATCATCCCAGGTTCAAGGATCCTCCTTTGTTCCAGGATCATCCCAGGTTCAAGGATCCTCATTGGTTCCAGGATAATCCCAGGTTCAAGGATCCTCCCTTGTTCCAGGATCGTCCCAGTTTCAGGGATCCTTCCAGATGCCAGGATCCTTGAGGAGTTTGCAAACAGGAAGTTCAGATGTCCATCAGGGAGATTTTATTCCGATGCAGACCATTGCTTCTACTGGTCCTTCGATCATTCCAGAGCCCCAACAATATGGATTAACATCCATTCTTCCTAATTTGAATCCAATGGGAGGTAACACTTTTAATAATTCTTATACTACTAACCATGGCCTTATGCAGGATCCAGGTATCAACCACGCCATGGCCAGAGAGTTGCAAAAGTTGAAGGATATGATATCAAGTGTTCCAGGAGTGGTCAAACCTATCCCAGAGATTGCAGATGGGAGCCACAAGATATCTCGTTTTGCACCATCGATCTGTGATGCTGAGATACCCAAGAGGTTCCATGTGCCAACCATGAAGCTGTATGATGGTTCGACGGATCCTGAAGAACACATAGCACAATACAGGGAGAGGATGGAGATCAATCCCATCCCAGAAAGGTTAAAGGAAGCATGCCTGTGCAAAGGATTCGGATCCACTCTTACTGGATCAGCTCTCAAATGGCTGCTAAGTCTCCCCCTACTCTATTACCTCATTTGCTAATCTAGTTAACCTATTTAATAATCAGTTTTCTTGTAGTAGAAAATTTGAACGATTAACTAGTGATCTATATAGGATAACCCAGGGTCATAATGAATCATTAAGGGATTACATTACCAAATTCAGTAAAGAATCCTTAGACATTCCCAACTTGGATATAGCCACGGCTGTTGAGGCCTTCAAAATGGGATTGCTTAGGGATTCATTGTTCTATGATGATCTTGTTATGACACCATGCAGGAACCTAGATGAGGTAAGAACCCGGGCACTCAGGTTCATCCGGCTAGAGGACGATAAGAGGATCCAGGAAAGATTAGCAGGATCCTCAAAACAAGAGAAGCAAGGATCCTCGTTCAAGAACAACAAGTTCAGATCCTATAACAGATCTGATAACCAGAACGTGCATGCTGTTGATCAGGAAGAGGATGATGAGGATTATCCTCCAATCTCTGAATATTGTTTTTCTGTTGATAACAATGAGCTAATCCTTGCGATGCAGAATCTAGGTGATAAAACCAGATGGCCCAGAAAAAATGACAGACCAGCTGCAACCAAAGATAAATCAAAGTGGTGTGCATACCATGAAGATTTTGGGCATCTCACAGAAGAATGCATTGCACTAAGAAAGGAAATTGGATACTTGTTGAGCAAGGGGCATCTAAAAGAATTGTTGGGTAGAAAAAAGTCAAGGACTCAGGATCCTGAAAGGATCCCTGAGAAAGCTCCGGCCCCTCCAGCAGATGCACAAGTAATAAACTTTATTTCAGGAGGATCAGACATTTGTGGCACATCCTTCTCAGCAGCTAAAAGGCATGCAAAGGAAACTAAAATGGATAATGGAGAAAGACCCGTTCGAACATCAAGTGTCTCCGAAGGAAAAGTTATAACCTTTGATGAGGATGATCGTGTTGATATCCAGGATCCTCATCACGATGGCTTAGTTATTACTCTTTTCATTTCTAACCATTTTGTCCGCAGGATCCTTATAGACGGAGGGAGCTCAGTAAACATTATCCAGCTTGATGTCCTAAAGAAGATGGGTATCCCTGAATCAGATATCATACCAAGATCCTCCGTGCTCGTGGGATTTAGTGGCGAAACTAAGAATACCCTGGGGGACATTAAGCTCCCAATATACATCGAAGGCCTACACTCTTATAAAAAATTTTGTGTTATTGACTGTTTATCTTGTTGTAATGTTATCCTTGGCAGGCCCTGGATACACGATATGAAGGCAGTCCCATCTACTTACCATCAATGTGTGAAGCTCCCTAGTCCTTGGGGAATAGTCAAGATTGATAGTGATCAGCAGGAGGCTAAGAATTGCTATACTTCATCGATGAAACCAGCCTCGAAGTCAAGGGAGCAATAGCAATCAAAGTATCCTCCAAGGGATGTCTTGGAGGCAAGAGAGCCGGATGTGGTAGAAATCCTCATGGATCCTCATGATCCTGAATCCAAAATCTATATCGGATCAGGGATCCTTGGCAAAATGAAAGAAGACCTCGTATCCTTCCTCAAAAGGAGAAAGACTACCTTTGCATGGAAACACGAAGACATGACAGGTATATCTAAAGATGTAATCACTCACAAACTTGGCATTGATAGGTCCTTCAAACCAATCCATCAAAGGAGAAGAAAGTTTGCAGCGGAAAGAAATGCCATTATCCAGGAAGAGGTAGAGAAATTGCTCCGGGCAGGTATGATTAGAGAGGTCAAGTATCCAAGATGGTTGGCTAATGTGGTTGTTGTTCAAAAGAAAAATGGAAAGTGGAGGGTATGTGTCGATTTCACAGATTTAAATAAGGCATGTCCCAAGGATCCTTTCCCATTACCCCACATTGACTCCATGGTGGATGCAACTACGGGTCATGAACTGTTAACTTTTATGGATGCTTCATCTGGATTTCAACAAATCCAAATGGAACCATCCGATCAAGAGGATACAGCCTTCATGACTCCAACTGGTATATACTGCTATATTGCTATGCCGTTCGGACTAAGAAATGCAGGTGCAACTTATCAAAGGCTAGTGAATATGATGTTCAAGGATCAGATTGGACAAACTATGTAGGTTTACTTAGACGATATGGTGGTAAAATCAATAAAGGCTGAGGATCACCTAAGAGACTTGGAGGAAGCATTCAATATCCTTGATAAATATAATATGAAGCTTAATCCTTCAAAATGTCACTTTGGTGTTAAAGCAGGCAAATTCTTAGGATACATGGTGACAAAGAGAGGCATTGAAGCCAGTCCAGAACAAATCAAAGCAATAGTGAACATCAAATCTCCGGCCAATGCTAAGGATGTTCAAAGGCTAACAGGCAGGATAGCAGCTTTGAACATATTTATATCCAAATCCTCAGAGAAGTGCAAAGAATTCTATGATATCCTAAGGAAGAACAAGAAATTTGAGTGGACTGAGAAGCATGAAAATGCCTTAAGAGCTCTCAAAGATTACCTATCCTCAGCCCCGGCCTTGATGAAACCAGAAAAAGGCGATGTGCTATCCTTGTATCTTGCAGTATCCTCAAAAGCAGTAAGTGCGGTCCTTGTTAAGGATCATGAAGGTACACAACATCCTGTCTATTATGTAAGTAAAAGTTTACTTGATGCCGAATCCAGGTATTCACACCTTGAAAAGCTTATTCTTGCATTAATTATGGCATCTACTAAGTTGAGAAATTATTTTGAAACTCATGTTATTGTTGTTAAAACTAATTTTCCAATTAAGAATGTCCTCAGGAAACCAGAGATGTCAGGAAGGATGGCTAAGTGGGCAGTGAAGCTTAGTGCCTATGATATAAGATATGAGCCTAGGACAGCCCTCAAATCCCAAGCATTAGCTGACTTTGTGGCTGATTTCAGTAGTGATTTACAAGAAGAAGCTGAGTTAGAAGTCCAGCAGCTAGAGGAGACCAAGGATCCTTGGATACTCTATACTGATGGATCCTCAAATGTCAAAGGCGCAGGGCTTGGAATACTACTAAAATCGCCACAGGGGGACATAATACCCCACTCTATAGCTTGTGAGTTCCAAACCACTAACAATGAGGCTGAATATGAAGCCTTAATTGCTGGTTTGCAAATTGCTAAGCATATGGGGATCAGGTATCTTGAGGTACATGTAGATTCATTGTTAATTACAAACCACTTTAATGGATCCTATGCTGTTAAAGGTGAAAAGCTAACCAAATATTTAGAGATAGTCAAAGAATTGGCACTCTCCTTTGTTTCCTTTAGTTTAACACAGGTACCAAGGGAAGAAAATATAGAAGCTGATGCATTCGCTAATTTAGGATCATCTTTGAAGATACCGGAGGATATCAAGATCCCTATTATCCATATCCTGACCCCGGCTATCGAGGATCATGTGGCTATGGAGATAGGAAAGAATTCTGCAATTATTCCTAATGAGGATACTCAATCCCATTCAGGATCAGGATCATGGATCTCACCAATCATGAGATACTTACAACGTGGAGAAATTCCTACAGGAGAAAACCCTAGGGCTTTCAAAATTAAGGTATCTCAATTCACAATTTTAAATAATATGTTGTATAAACGATCTCTTGCAGGACCATACCTAAGATGCATTGAGGATCCTGAGACCCAAGAAGTTTTAAAAGATTTCCATGAAGGAGATTGTGGAAACCACACTGGGGGCAGGGCATTATTCTCAAGGATCCTGAGGACAGGATACTACTGGCCAACCATGAAGAGAGATGCTGTGGAGTATGCTAAGAGATGTGATCCTTGTCAGAGACACAGCAATATCCTTCATCAACCAGCTGAATTTTTGCATCCGATATCCTCCTCTTGGCCATTTATAAGATGGGGTATGGATATAGTTGGTAAGCTCCCTAAGGCACCTGGTGGAAAAGTATTCATGCTTGCTATGACTGATTACTTCTCCAAGTGGATAGAGGCTGAGGCTTTTGCCCAAGTCAGAGAAAAGGAAGTTATATCCTTCATTAAAAGAAATATTATAACTAGATTCGGTATTCCTTCTGAAATTATATGTGATAATGGTTCCCAATTCATTGGGGGCAGAACCACTAACTTTTGTGACAACTGGGGGATTAAGATGATAACATCAACACCAGTCCACCCACAAGCTAATGGTCAAGCAGAATCATCCAACAAGATCATCATCAACAATTTGAAGAAGAAGCTTGGATCCAAGAAAGGGAAATGGGCAGAAGAACTACCTTATGTGCTTTGGGCTGATAGGACAACCCCTAAGAATGCTACTGGTCAAACGCAATTCTCTTTGGTATTTGGGGCAGAATCAGTGATCCCAACAGAAATGGTGGTTCCAACTGCTAGAACAAGTACCCGTGATCCTGAGGAAAATGATGTGAACTTGGCTCAAGACCTGGATACTATTGAAGAAATCAGGGATCTGGCTAGGATAAGGATGGCCAGTTATCAACAAAGAATGGCTGGTTCTTACAACAAAAATGTCAGGATCAGGAAGTTTCAAGTTGGAGATATGGTATTAAGGAAAGTATTTCAGAATACCACCAATCCTGCTGATGGAAAATTGGCTCCAAAATGGGAAGGCCCATATTTGATTGAAGCTGAAGCAGGAAATGGGGCATATAGATTGCTAACCATGGAAGGTGATTTGCTACCAAGAGCTTGGAATGCTGTCCACTTGAAGAAATATTTCATGTGAGCAGGATCCTCATGGCACAGGTGATCCTTACGTTAGGGGTATCCTTGAAGGATCCTTAAAGTATCGGTGATCCTTACTTTGGTAATATCCTAATCTTGAACTATTTCATTTCTTTATTTTCTCATATAAGGATAAGGATCATGTGTCCTTTATCCATCTCTCACGTGATTTTAAGTTTTGAAAGTTCAGGTATCCTTAGCAAAATATTGGTTATCTGCAGAAGCAATCCGTTCCTTGGGTTTAACCCCAGTTATTTGGGCTTGACCCCAGTTCCGCCTGTAGCGCATGATGATCCTGGTATAGTTCAAGGCAGTGGGACCAGTACTCACTTTAGGGGCTGATAATTCCATTGTACTGGCTATACCTAGGATCCTACGTATAATGGTAGACGTACCATACATCCGTTCCTAAGGTTTCTAACGTTTTCACGTTAGCTAAGGTTTTGGCATTTTCATGTCACTAAGTTTGGATAGTCGCCAGTAAGGGCCATACTCCAGTTTACATACGATCCTTGGGCTTGTCCCCAGTTATCCTTGGGCTTGTCCCCAGTTGCTAACTCTTATCTCATATTGGCTTAGTCCCAAGTTATGCTCTATTTTCAGGTCCTTGAAGATAAGCAACTAGGGATCCTTGATCCTTACTTCTCTCTAAGGTTTATCTTATAGTTATCCTGATTATGGTTAGGATCCTAACTTGGATCCTCTGGTATGATCCTTAACTATTTTTAATTCTATTCATTGTTCATTTGAATAACCCTTAAAATTTGACAACTAAACTTGTGATCCTTAAAATATATTACTTTTTGGGATTCTTTAACTATAGGATATTTGATCATGGATCATATCCTAAATATTTTCAATCTGACTTATTCAAAATTGCTTATTCAATAAGTGTACATCAAAACAATTGAGAATTAAAGAGACAAAAAGGATAACAATACAAGATAAGCGACAAAAGATTAAGGTTTTATTTATTAACAAAAGATTAATCCTTAAAAGGTTGTCAAAATTACCTACCCCGAGCATCTACCAGCAATACGTGGCCCATCCGCTGGGGTAGGTAAAGGGTGTCCATGATAATAGGTTCAAAGTAGTGCAGGAATATAAAGGCGACAGGATCACAATGGCTTCATCCCCCAAACAGAGGATCCCTCCACCATTTGCAATCCTACCTGTTGTCCAAAGGATCATACATGATCCTTAATCCTAAAAACTATTGTTCAGTACAAACCATCAAATTGTTCAACAAAACAACCATCAAACTAAAAAATTGGGCTCCGGCTATGTCTAGAAATTTCCATCATCGCCCAATCATGCAGCCTAAACCTTCGCTGCATCACCACCTCCGGCTCCACTTGCTTCACCACCTTCACCCTTGCCTCCAGCCTCGATCGCCAAAACCTCCTCAGCCTCTTCATCATCTTCAAGATCAGCCAACCTTGCTTTCCAGCCCTCAACATCCCAGCTGCTTCTGTCGAAGTTAGGATCTTGAGCTTCCTGGGCCATCTTTAGTTTTGTCTGATACATTGCTATGGCGGCAGAGACCTTGGCGTCTTCGGTGATCTCATGCTTCTCGTAGTCAGCATTAACCAGCACCTTGGCCGTCTCCTGTTTAGCATCCTGGAGTTCCTTCTGAAGATCAGCAATTTTGAGGTCCTTTAGCAATGCAACCTGCTGGAGGTCGGCAATCTTCCTATCCTGATCCTCAACGTGGCCAACATAGTCCTCAATCTCAGCGAATTTCTGCAAAGGGGATAAAAGATAAGGTCAGGACCAAGTGATCCTCAAATCAGCAGGATATGTCAGCAGGATATACGAGCAGATACAGTGATCCTTACATCGTTGAAGTACTCGAGGAATTGGTGGCGGATCAGAGGCAGACCCTGCAGATCCTCAGCCTCGGAGGCCTTTCTCTTCTTGATTCCCTTTCCTTTGAGGGGTGCCTTGGGGACTGAAGCTGTCGGGCTGGTAGGAGCCTTTCTTTTGGAGGATCTGACGGTGGTGAGATCGGTGACATTGAACTTTGAAGCAGACTTGGTGGATTTTCCAGCACCTACACGACCAAAACAAGATAAGTATCTTTACTTCACTTATATTTCACTATTTATTTAAATTTTTAAACAAAGATACTTACTTGACATCGTGACAGAGCCTGAGGATACCACCTGAGAATCCTGGGTGGTTGTCTTGAAAGTTCTTGTTTCAGGATCAAGTCTCTTGAAAGTGGCGAGTCTCTCTTTGGCAGCAGGAGACAGTCTGAGGTGTGAAACGGTGATAGCTGTATAACAAGAAAGCAAAAGTATATAAGTGATCCTTATATCAAAAGAAAGTTCTTTGGTGATCCTTCTCAGGATCCTCCATCCTACCATGGGTAGCCCATTTCCTGGGTAGATCCTTCCCGTCAGAGATAGAATCTCTCTTGACGAAAAAGAAACGCCGCTTCCAGTTAGCATCATTCTTGGTAGCTTTGAAGATCGGGTGTTCCTCACCAGGTTTACGTTTGAACAAATAACGATGAGAACCAATGGTAGTAAGATCATACAGCTCTCCCAGCTCTGACATTCCTAGGTCTATCCCTTCCTGCTCGATGATCCTTTCAAGGGTATACAAAACCCTCCATATCATCGGCATGGCTTGGATATAAGAGATGCCGGTTAGGGAAAAGAAAGATTGGGTGAAGGCTGGAAAAGGATATGTATAGCCTATGGTGAACGGAGTGACAGGAAAAGCAACCCAGTTGTCGGAAATATGATCACTCAGGGCATTGGGATCAAAAGATTTGAACACGGTGTTCGCCGGGAAACAGTGGCGGATCCTATCAATCTGCGGATCGGTGAAACAGCAGCGTTCTTTTATGGAATCTTCGATGATCCCCTGGCTCTTCAGTGGGCTATTTTTCGGATGATCCTTAGCTGGGGAGTTCCGGAGTAACATTTTTGACAGAATGATGGAAAGAGACGGAAAACAGAGCAAAAGAAGGAAGAAGATGAAGAGAGAATACCTGTTTATCTTCGGATGCAGTTATAAAGGGAGTATCTCTGAAATTTAAATGCAAACGATCCTATCTTTATCTCCTATTTATAATCATGATTGTGCAGGGTTGTCACTTCTGTGACGTCATAGTTGCAACAGATAGTTCTACATCAACGGCTATATTTACGATAGTTAGTTGCGGATAAGATCAAGAAAATATAATTCGTTCATTTTACATATTACTCCTTATATTTTGGGGGCAATTGTTAGGGGAGGATTTTCTAACAATTAGTGATCCTTACTTGTTATCCTAATTAATGATCCTTACTTCTGTGACAGATAGTGATCCTCAGAAGAGCTTCAGGATCAGGATCATGGATCACCTTAAGGATCCTCATACTAACGATTGTTTGTGTTTCGTATTATTTTGCAGGAGTAACAAGCTTGACTTGGTCTTGGCAACGTTACTATGGAATATTCCACGGGTATTTCGCACACGTTTGACTGGAAATGGACGTTGTGGAGAACGTGGGAGCATGACACAAAAGTCGGATAGTTTGTTAGCGTAGTTAACTTCTATTTTTAAAGGGGTGACGAGCTAGTATTTAGAACACTTAGCCATTTTTCAGCTACACACACTCTCGTACAATTGCACTCTTGAAGCTTTCGGCAAACACTTAACAGTTTTCGCTCACTTTTACACATTTCACCATAGTGATCCTTGTACCTAGCTCGTTGCTATCCGAAGTTGTAAACATTTATTGATTTATTTGAGCTTGGTGATCGGTAGTTTCCATCACCCGGGGTTTTTTGTGCCGGAGATCAACTCTTGATCAAGGGCTTTTTCCCCGTATAAACCTTGTGTCACTTGTTATTTATTTTTCATAGTGATCCTTATTGCTACAAAGTAATTCAAGCATCATACCCCGTAACAGAGAGTTTGGTTGCATTATCCTCATCAGATTTTTTGACCAAAACACTAACAACGATCTTTATTCTTTGATTTTGTAGATGAAGGAGTATATGCAGCAGCAGGACAGAACTAATGACAGGGTCCTTCGAGAAATTGATGAAATCAAAAAATTGAAGAGATCAGCGGAGGATCACTCCCCATTGGTACCAAGATCACTGAATTTCGATACTCCACGCACAACTGTCCAGCATTCCACAACATCAGGTGTCCAGCATCAGGGTGGATCATCAAGTATGCACTATGGATCATCGGCAATGACACAGGCTCAAGGATCCTACTTTCAGCCTTCAGGATCCTCTCTTCAGCCTTCAGGATCCTCCTTCCAGCATCAAGGATCCTTCTCTAGTTTAGGAGAATACATGAGGACACAGTCAGTTCAAGGATCCTACTCACAGTATCCAGGATCCTCAACTCAGGTTCAGGGATCCTCATCCCAGGCTCACGGATCCATAGACTATCCTCCAAGACCCCCAACTTCGGTGTATCAGGGATCCAACATCTTTCAGGATCAAGGATCCTTAAGGAGTGTGCAACCTAGAAGTACAGAGATTCACTTGGGAGACTTCATCCCCATGCAAACTATTGCTTCATCTGGTCCCTCGATCATGCCAGAATCGCATCAATATGGATTCACATAAGGAATTCCGCCCTTGAATCCGTCGGGAGGTAACACTTTAAATACTTCTCAAAACACTAACCATGGCTTTGTGCAGGATACAGGGATCAACCAAGCTATGGCCAGAGAGTTACAAAAACTCAAGGATATGATATCCAGTGTTCCAGGAGTGGTTAAGCCCATTCCTGAAATTCTAGGAGTGGTTAAGCCCATTCCTGAAATTCCAGATGGGTCTCACTTCGAGCCTCAAAGATCCTGTTCTCAGCCTTCGGGATCCTCTTTTCTGCATCAGGGATCCTTCGTCAGCTCAGGAGGTTATTTGGGAATGCACACAGTCCAAGGATCCTCTCAGGTTCAAGGATCCTCTAGGGTCCAAGGATCCTCCATGGTTCAAGGATCCTCTCAGGTTCAAGGATCCTCATTTCAGGTTCAAGGATCCTCTCAGCCTCAGGGATCCTTTCAGGTTCAAGGATCCTCTCAACATCAAGGATCCAACATCTTTCAGGATCAAGGATTCTTGAGAAGTATACAACCCCCAAGCACAGATGTTCATCAAGGAGACTTCATTCCAATGCAGACCATTGCCTCTTCTGGTCCTTCAATCATACCAGAATCCCGTCAATATGGATTCACATCTGCAATTCCTAATTTGAATCCCCTGGGAGGTAACACTTTCAATAATTCTTATAACACTAACCATGGTTCTATGCAGGATACAGGTATCAATCAAGCTATGGCTAGGGAATTACAGAAGCTGAAGGATATGATATCCAGCGTTCCAGGAGTGGTTAAGCCCATCCCTGAAATTGCAGATGGGAGCCATAGGATATCTCATTTTGCACCACCTATTTGTGATGCTGAGATACCCAAAAGGTTCCAAATACCAACTATGAAGCTGTATGATGGTTCAACAGATCCAGAAGAACATGTAGCTCAATATAGAGAGAGGATGGAGATCAACCCCATCCCAGAGAGGTTAAAAGAAGCATGCCTATGCAAGGGTTTCGGATCCACACTCACAGGATCAGCTCTTAAATGGCTGCTAAGTTTTCCCCCTTACTCTATTACTTCGTTTGCTAATCTAGTTAATCTGTTTAATAGTCAGTTCTCATGTAGCAGAAAATTTGAACGTTTAACTAGTGATCTATATAGGGTAACACAGGGTCAAAATGAATCACTTAGAGATTACATCACTAAGTTTAGTAAAAAAATCCTTAGATATCCCTAATCTGGATATAGCCATGGCTGTGGAAGCCTTTAAAATGGGTTTGCTTAGGGATTCATTATTCTATGATGATCTTGTTATGACCCCATGCAGGAATCTTGATGAAGTGAGAACCAGGGCCCTTAGATTCATTCGATTAGAGGATGATAAAAGGATCCAGGAGAGATTGGCAGGATCCTCAAAGCAGGAAAAGCAAGGATCCTACTTCAAGAATAACAAGTTCATGTCCTGCAATAAGTCTGATAACCAGAATGTGCATGCAGTAGAACAAGAAGAGGATGATGAGGATTATCCTCCAATTTCTGAATACTGTTTTTCTGTTGATAACAATGAACTAATTCTTGCAATGCAGAATCTAGGTGAGAAAGCAAGATGGCCAAGGAAAAGTGATAAACCAGCTGCTACAAAGGACAAGTCCAAATGGTGTGCATATCATGGGGATTTTGGGCATCTCACTGAAGAGTTTATTGCACTTAGAAAAGAAATTGGTTACTTGTTAAGCAAGGGGCACTTGAAAGAGCTTTTGGGAAGAAAAAAGTCAAGGATCCAGGATCCTGAAAAGGTTCCAGAAAGAGCTCCTGCCCCTCCAGCAGATGCACAAGTTATAAACATCATTTTGGGTGGATCAGACATTTGTGGTACTTCCTTTTCAGCAGCCAAGAGACATGCTAAGGTAACCAAGATGGATAACGGGGATAGACCCATTCGAACCTCTACTGTTACAAAGGAGAAAGTTATAACCTTTGATGAGGATGATCGTGTTGATGTTCAGGATCCTCATCATGATGGTCTTGTTATTACTCTGTTTATTTCTAACCACTTTGTTCGTAGGATCCTGATAGATGGAGGAAGCTCAGTAAACATCATTCAGCTTGATGTCCTCAAGAAGATGAACATCCCTGAATCAGACATTGTCCCAAGATCCTCAGTTCTTGTGGGATTCAGTGGAGAAACCAAGAACACATTGGGGGACATCAAACTCCCCATCTATATTGAAGGACTCCATTCTTATAAAAAATTTTGTGTTATAGATTGCTTATCCTGTTGTAATGTTATCCTTGGCAGGCCATGGATACATGACATGAAGGCAGTCCCATATACCTATCATCAATGCGTGAAGCTTCCTAGTCCATGGGGGGTGGTGAAAATTGAGAGTGATCAACAAGAAGCTAAGAATTGCTACACGTCGTCAATGAAGCCAGCCTCAAGACCAAGGGAGCAATAGTAATTAAAGCATCCTCCAAGAGATGTCTTGGAGGCAAGAGAGCAGGATGTGAAAGAAATCCTTATGGGTCCCCATGATCCTGAGTCCATAGTCTTCATAGGATCAGGGATCCTCAGCAACATTGAACAGGATCTAGTATCCTTCCTTAAAAGGAGAAAAACTACCTTTTCCTGGAAGCATGAGGACATGACAGGTATATCTAAAGATATAATTACTCATAAACATGGCATTGACAGGTCATTCAAGCCAATTCATCAAAAAAGGAGGAAGTTTGCACCTGAAAGGAATGCTATTATCCAGGAAGAAGTAGATAAACTACTCCGGGCAGGTATGATAAGAGAGGTTAAGTATCCAAGGTGGTTAGCCAATGTGGTTGTTGTTCAAAAGAAAAATGGAAAGTGGAGGGTATGTGTCGATTTTACTGATTTGAACAAGGCATGTCCCAAGGATCCTTTCCCATTACCCCACATTGACTCCATGGTGGATGCTACCGCGGGTCATGAGTTGTTGACTTTTATGGATGCTTCATCTGGATTTCAACAGATTCAGATGGAACCATCTGATCAAGAGGATACAACCTTTATGACCCCAACTGGTATATCTTGTTATATTGCTATGCCATTTGGACTAAGGAATGCAGGTGCTACTTATCAAAGGCTAGTCAATATGATGTTCAAGGAACAAATTGGACACACTATGGAAGTCTATATAGATGACATGGTGGTTAAGTCCAAGAAAGCTGAGGATCACCTTAGAGACTTGGAGGAAGCATTCGATATCCTTGATAAATTTAATATGAAACTAAATCCTTCCAAGTGTCACTTTGGTGTTAAAGCAGGTAAATTCTTAGGATACATGGTAACAAAAAGAGGCATTGAGGCAAGTCCAGAGCAAATTAAGGCTATTGTGAATATCAAATCTCCTGCCAATGCCAAGGATGTGCAAAGGTTAATAGGGAGGATCGCGGCCTTGAACAGGTTCATATCCAAGTCATCAGAAAAATGCAAGGAATTCTATGACATTTTGAGAAAGAACAAGAAATTTGAGTAGACTGAAAAGCATGAAAATGCTCTCAAAGCCCTTAAGAATTACCTATCCTCAGCTCCTGCCTTGATGAAACCAGAAAAAGGGGATATATTATCCTTGTACCAAGCGGTATCCTCTAAAGCAGTAAGTGCGGTCCTTATTAAGGATCACGAAGGTACACAACATCCTGTCTTTTATGTTAGTAAGAGTTTGCTTGATGCTGAATCCAGGTATTCACATTTAGAGAAACTTATCCTTGCTTTAATTATGGCATCTACTAAATTAAGACATTATTTTGAAACTCATGCCATTATTGTTAAGACTAATTTTCCAATTAAGAATGTTCTCAGGAAACCTGAAATGTCAGGAAGGATGGCTAAGTGGGCAGTGAAGCTTAGTGCTTATGATATAAGATATGAACCAAGGACTGCCATCAAATCCCAAGCCTTAGCTGACTTTGTGGCAGGACTTGGAATACTACTAAAATCGCCACAGGGGGACATAATACCACACTCCATAGCTTGTGAGTTTCAAACTACTAATAATGAGGCTGAATATGATGCCTTGATAGCTGGTTTGCAAATTGCCAAGCATATGAGGATCAGGTATCTTGAGGTACATGTAGATTCAATGTTAATTACTAATCACTTCAATGGATCCTATGCTGTTAAAGGTGAAAAGCTAATCAAATATTTAGAGATAGTCAAAGAATTGGCACTCTCTTTTGCTTCCTTTAGTTTGACACAGGTACCAAGGGAAGAGAATGCAGAAGCTGATGCATTGGCCAATCTAGGATCATCCTCGAAGATTCCAGAGGATATCAGGATCCCTATTATACACATCCTAACCCCTGCCATTGAGGATCATATAGCCATGGAGATAGAAGAGGATTCTGCAATCATTCCTAATGATGATACACAATCTCATTCAGGATCATAGACCCTTCCAATCATGAGATATATCCAACATGGAGAGATTCCTACAGGAGAAAACCCCAGGGCTTTCAAAATTAAGGTATCTCAATTTACAATATTGAATAATATGTTATATAAACGATCTCTTGCAGGATCATATCTAAGATTCATTGAGGATCCTGAAATTCAAGAAGTCCTAAAGGATTTTCATGAAGGAGATTGTGGAAACCACACTGGGGGCAGGGCATTATTCTCAAGGATCCTGAGGACATGATACTGTTGGCCTACTATGAAGAAGGATGCTGTGGAATACGCCAAGAAGTGTGATCCTTGTCAGAGACATAGTAATATCCTTCATCAACCAGCAGAGCTTTTGCATCCTATATCCTCTTCTTGGCCATTTATGAGATGGGGAATGGATATAGTTGGTAAGCTTCCTAAGGCACCTGGTGGAAAAGTATTCATGCTTGCTATGACTGATTACTTCTCCAAGTGGATAGAGGCTGAAGCCTTTGCTCAAGTCAGAGAAAAGGAAGTGATATCCTTTATTAAAAGAAACATTATTACTAGATTTGGTATTCCTTCTGAAATTGTTTGTGATAATGGATCCCAATTTATTGGGAGTAGAACTACTAACTTTTGTGACAGCTAGGGGATCAAGATGATAACATCAACACCAGTCCACCCACAAGTTAATGGTCAAGCAGAATCATCCAACAAGATCATCATCAACAACTTGAAGAAAAAGCTTGGATCCAAGAAAGGAAAATGGGCAGAAGAACTACCTTATGTACTATGGGATGATAGGACAACTCCCAAGAATGCTACTGGCCAAACTCCATTTTCTTTGGTATTTGGGGCAGAATCAGTGATCCCTACAGAAATGGTGGTTCCTACTGCAAGAACAAGCGTCCGTGATCCTGAAGGAAATGCTGAAAACTTGGTTCAAGACTTGGATACTATAGAAGAACTCAGGGATTTGGCAAGGATAAGGATGGCTAGTTATCAACAAAGGATGGCTGGAGCCTACAACAAAAATGTCAGGATCAGGAAATTCCAAGTTGGTGATATGGTATTAAGGAAAGCATTTCAGAATACTACAAATCCTGCTGATGGAAAGTTGGCACCAAAGTGGGAAGGCCCCTACCTGGTTGAAGCTGAGGCAGGAAAGGGGGCATATAGATTGCTAACAATGGAAGGTGATTTGCTACCAAGATCTTGGAATGCTGTCCACTTGAAGAAATACTTCATGTAATAAGGATCCATGATCCTTAGCTATTTTCATAACAAGTATCCTTGAAGGATCCTTTGAAGATAGGTGATCCTCATCCTGGTAATGATCTAATTTCAATCTATTTCATTCTTTAATTATCCTATATACAAGGAGAAGGATCCTGGATCCTTTATCCTCCTTTCACGTGATTCTGAGTTTTGCAGAAGGGTCATGTATCCTTAACGAAGGATTCAGTATCCACAGAAGTCTCCAGTTATTTGGGCTTGACCCAAGTTATTTGGGCTTGACCCCAGTTATTTGGGCTTGTCCCCAGTTATTTGGGCCTATCCCTTGTATCGCCAGTAGCGCACGATGATCCTGGTACAGTTCATGGCAATGGGACCAATACTCGCTTTAGGGGCTGACAATTTCATTGTACTGGCTGTATCTGGGATCCTACGTATAATGGTAGACGTACCATACATCCGTTCCTAAGGTTTCTAATGTTTTCACGTTAGCCAAGGTTTCGGCATTTTCATGTCGCTCAAGTTTGGATAGTCGCCAGTGAGGGCCATACTCCAGTTTACACAAGATCCTTTAGGCTTGTCCCCAGTTATCCTTTGGGCTTGTCCCCAGTTATCCTTTGGGCTTGTCCCTAGTTATCCTTTGGGCTTGTCCCCAGTATATTGGGCTTGTCCCTAGAATTGTTGGGCTTGTCCCCAGTTACTAACTCTTCTCTTGTATTGGCTTAGTCCCAAGTTATGTTCTGTTTCTGGTTTTTGAAGTAAAACAGCTAAGGATCCCTGATACTTACCTTTTACTAAGGTTTGTCTCTTGGTTATCCTGATTATAAATGTTAAAGGGTTAGGATCCTAACTTGGATTCTCAGGTATGATCCTTAATCACTTTGATTTTATTCATTATTCATATAAGTGACCCTTATCCTTTGACAACAGAACTAATGATCCTTAAGTTACATAACTTTTCTGAATTTGTCGACTATATGATATTTGATCCTTGATCATATCCTAAAACTTTTAAACATGATTTATTAAACCTTTATTCTTTACTTAAAATTCAAAGAAAGTGAATAACAACAGTAGAAAAATAAAGAATTCACAAGGATAACAACACGGGAAATAGCCAAAAAGTTAAAGTTTTATTTATTCACAAAAGTTAAACCCTTTTAAGGTTGTCAAAATTGCCAACCCAAGTTTCTACCAGCAATACGTGGCCCGTCCACTTGGGTTGGCAAAGGGTGTCCATTGTTAACAGGTCTTAAAAGTGCAGGAAATAAAAGAAGGCAGGATAACAAGTGGTTTCATCCCCCAAACAGAGGATCCCTCCACCACCTATTATCCTACCTATTGTTCAAAGGATCCATGATCCTCAACCCTAATAGCTATTGTTTAGTTATTACAGACCATCATTGTTCGAAATATAAACATCATAACCAAAAAACCAATACCAAATCCTAAAAAATGGGCTCCGGCCGCGTCTAGAAATGTCCATCATCGCCCATTCCTGCAGCTCACACCTTTGCTGCATCACCATCACCTTCACCAGCACCTCCAGCTCCGGCATCACCAGCCTGATCCTTTACCCCACTGCTGCCAGCCTCGATTGCTAGGACCTCACCAGCCTCTTCTTCGTCATCCAGCTCAGCCAACCTAGCCTTCCAGCCCTCTAGGTCCCAGTTGGTCTTGTCAAAGCCAGGATCCTGAGTGTAGGTCCCCTTATTCGTACGGATCGTCACAGAAATGTATATCTAACCTAGAGTGCGGAATCCTCTAGATCAGATTTGTTACAGAAACGAGTAGAAACAGAATTCACAATCAAGCAGGTCTTCTATTGATTATCCAACTTGCAGTTTACAATCAATTCAAGACCTCACAACCTCACAGCCTATCTCTGTGATCTTGCTCAAGAACCCTATTTCGAATTCTCTCTCTCTCTATACTTTCTCTCTCTAGAATTCCCTTACAACTAAAACCCTAATCACAAAACATGTTTATATACCACATGTCTGTGAACTGGGCTTCCTACTGGGCTAGGCCATTTTCCAAGCCCAATACAACAAATAACTCAGTAACCAATAAGCTAAGCCCATTACAAAATTTCCAAAGACTAATTAATCAAACTATTAAGTTGTTGTCACCGAATATGCACCAACAGACTCCCCCTTGACAATAGCTTCATAGTGTAACTTTGTCTTCAAACATCTTGTGTTCTTTTGGTCTTTGGATAGCGTCAGCTACACAGTTTCTGACATCAACAGACTCCCCCTTAGCTGATGCTTCCAATCTCCAAAACTTTCATTCTTTGTAGATCATTGAACTAGCAATCCTTGGTTAAGCAAGTAAACTCCAACTCTTCCATATCTCTCTCAAACACTGTTTTGGCTGATTAACCTAAACCCTAAAGCCTAACCTTGTTTATATAACACAAGGTTTGCAACTTGGGCTAAGGTTTCCTACATGGGCAAAGCCCAATTCGTCCCCCTAGACCCAACTGGGTTTTGTTTAGCCCAAACTCTATTATTCCACTAATACAAAGCTAAACCCGCTAACTGTTTATCGTTTAACTAATTACAAGATATCCAAAGACCAAATCTAAGCTGTTGTCACAAATATGCACCAACAAACTCCCCCTTGACAATAGCTTCATAAAATAACTTTGTCTTCAGTCATCTTGCAATCTTCATGTAAGCTTGCACTGTCTTTGGTCTTTGGATAGCTTCAGCTTCAACAACTTCTGTCAGCAACAGACTCCCCCTAAGCTGATGCATCCAATTACCAAATCTTCAAAACGTTAGCATTTGAGTAAAACTCCAGTTTAGCATTTGCAAAGCAATCTTCAAACTCTTCAACTTTGTCTGCAATGTAGAAAGGAGGTTCTACCATGCATCCAATCAAACTCTCACCTCTTCACAGCAACTCATCACTTTAACTTCTCAGCAACAAACAACTTCAATCTGTATACTATAAAACCAACATCTCGAGAAACCATAAGAATTTTTCAACACAGTTGAATAAATTATTATTATTTAAGAGATTATATCACAGATTAAGCATTTTCAATTTATCACCAACACGCAAAACTTATTAATCACACACCCTATAACCCGCATGATTTAAAATTTTTAACTCACTTTCCAACACTGTCTCCCCCTATCAGTAACAATTCCTCCAAGAATAACAGTTTTCCTTAAGTTAAGAATTTTAAACAGAAAAAGACATTATTTTTGGATTTTTTATATTTTCTGAAAGCAAGTAAATAACAAAAGCAATAAACACTCTATTTTTGTGAGAATCACTGGTAAGAAGATCATATCAGCACAATCAAACTGTTTTCACACAATTAGATAATTCTTTATTTAATTTTTCGTGAAAAGCAGTCCAAGACGATTACCAGTATGTTTGTCCACTTAAACAAAATGCATGAACATTTCAAGTGCCATTACCGTATGATACGTTAAGGTAATTTTATTACTGAAATATTAGTGTGTCCCACTTCAGGATATACCCTCGCGATCAAAGTATGCACAAAGATTCATCGTAGTAGGTGAGTATACTGAATTCATCCGTTTTGTTTTTCAACGTTTAGATAATTGGTGATCAGGTCAGTACTTCCGTACAGCAAAGAGACCAAAATATCTAACGAGGGCTATGACAAATACCATTTTTGGTACGATTTATGCTTTTTGCACATTTGAATGACTCTCTATGAGAGCTTCTTCATTTATGGGTTTTGGCACTTTTAGCTCTTTTAAGATATCTTGGTTGTGCCTAGGTCAGCATGTATCTGGATGCAGCAGAAGGACAACCTTGATATCCCCAGATGAAATAACAGTATAAAGACCCAAAACCTCATATTTTGGCAATCTATCAACGCAAGATTTAAGGTCATTAAACCATACACCACTGATGTGTTCCCCACTCATATTCAGTTCATTTAGGTTTATATCACATTGGTAAGTTGATTATTTCATGCTTTTTGCCTACTGGTACATCGTATGATGAAGCTGCTATCACACTAAAACAATTTAATTTCATTTTTAGTGTGACAGTCTAACTTGCCGATGTTCTATCATTTCTTCTTTTTCACACAGTGATAACTCATTTTTTATTTTCTATTTTTTTTATGTTTTTGATTTTTCAATTTTTTTGATTTTTAATTTTTAAGAAAAGCAGTAAACTATTTACAAAATTCTTATGAAAAACCAGTTATTCAGAATTCCTCATCCCGTTGAGTTCGACTAAATGTTCAAAGCGAGCCCTGTCAAAAGCTTTAGTATAAAGATCTGCCAGGTTATCTTCTGTGTCGAATCAGCACTTTAAACTTCAATTTAAATCATTTAATATATATATATATATATATATATATCAACAATCTCACATCCCCCCGTCATGTGCCTAGAGCAGCCACTATCAACATACCATAAGTTGATAATCCTCCTTAGCAGCTCCTGCACACACCAACTAAGAAATTAGTTAGATTGGGGGACCCAAGCCTTAATGGTCTTGGGTCATCCAAATTCACCAACTACTGGAACATCCATCCAATATCCATTACTCCTAACAGGAGTCTTGGATCTCAGACCTGTTGATGGAATTTGATTTTGATTTCCACTAGGTCTTTGGTCCTGAGGGTTCCTATATGTGTTTGGACTATTTGACCTTTGAAAATTGTGATTTTGGTACCTTGAATTTTGATTCCAAGAAGCATTATTGCTGTAATTTCTAAAGCCATTGTTATAAAAAGTTCGACCACCATCATTTTGGTATCGATTTTGATATTGACCTTGACTCCTGAAATTATTTGTATTATGATTGTTCATTCTTGGTGAACTGCTTCTAGGTCTCTCATATCTGCCTGGTGGAGATTTAGGCTGAAATCTTGGTTGATTTCTTTGAAAACGTGGAACTTGTGGAGTTCCTTTTTCAGCCTTATCTACACCAACAGCAACATTCTCTGGTTGCTTAGGAGCAGATGTCTTTGGAGAATTTGAGCCTTTCTCCTCACTATCACCTTTCTTCTCTGGTGATTTCCCTATCTGTTTTTCACTAATTTGTGCTTCACTCTTTTTGTTAGGATAGCAGCTAGCTACATGTCCTTTGATGTGACACCTGAAGCACGATCTCCTTTTCAAAGACTTCTTAGCTGGAGTCTTTGAGGTAGATCCCTCATCAGATAATGATGCCTTGGAAGAATTTTGCTCAGTTTGCTTGGATTCAGATATGTCTTTGTTTTTATTTTTAGCAAACTCTACATTTGATTCATTTTCAATAACAGTGGTTTCATTTTTCATATCACTACCTTGAACAAAATTAATCTTTTTAACAAAAGTTTGATTTTTGCTCTTAGGAGGTGAATTTTTCTTGTTTAAAGGTTCCCTGTTATTGTTCTTCTTAGCATCATCACTCTCAGACCCCTCACTTTGACTTGATGTGGATGCGAAACTACTTGGTGCAGTTGACATAAAGTCTGTTAGCTCATCTTCATCAGGCAGGAATGAATAGTCATGACTAAGAGGAGGTGGAACTTCATTGAAACCATGGAATCCAACACTTGTCTTGTCATTACTCTTCTTTAACCCACCCATCATGTGTTTCATTACAAAAGACGAATCTCTGAATTGACTTAATTTCTTTTCAAGTTCAACAATTTTGAGTTGTGCATCTGACAACTCTTTGCATTTTTCAGAAATCTCTTTTGTTTTCTCAGCCATCATGTCATGAGCTAAATCTATTACTTGAAGTTTTTCATTTAACTTGCATGTTAAAGCTTCAATTTCACTTTCATACCCTTTTATCTTCTTCAAGTATACAGATTCGTTTCTTTTAGCAAAAAAAATTGACTCTTTTTTGTTCGACATCTCGCTTACCAGACTTTGGTTTTGTGTTGACAACCTGTCAACCTCACCCTGTAATTCACGACATCTCAAACACACAGAATTAGATTTTACCTCTTTCTCATGACTTTCTGTAGTTTGATCAGCAATAACTTATTCAGCTTCACTCTGTTTCTCTACATCAGAATCCACTTTTGCTTCAACAACATTCACAGTAGTTTCAGCCTCATCAACTGGCATTATCTCTGCCATGAATGCCTGAGTGGCATTCTCATTACCTTCCAGATGAACACTCCAATCATATGATCCTTCTCGTGCTGTAGAGATCGTAGCTTTATTCCTCTTGACATCTTCATTTCCTTGATACCTCTTTTCCAATGCATCCCACATATCCTTTGAATTTGTGTACTTTTTGAAGGTATGCTTGATGCTATCAGGTAAAGACATCTTTATTGCAGCCAAGGCTCTCTTTTCAGCCTCATACATCTTTTTATCATCCTCTTGCTTGTTCACATAGTCTGTTCTACGTGGTCTGCCCTCAAAGTCGTGTGTTGGGTTTGTGTACCCATCTATAATACAGATCCACATTCGTGCATCCTGAGATTCAATGAAGGATTGGAAGCTGTCCTTCCATGTAAGATAATTCTCCACCTTCAACATCTTAGGTGCATTCAAATTCGTCATGTTTGACATTTTAACGCAACAGACTGGTAAAACCGTACAAAATATCTTCGAAAACAGTGGTTACCAAATTACACCGTTAGAATAGTCTCGAAAAGACGAATCCAATAATATATAATGTCAAAAAACGAATCCAATAATATATAATCCAATAATATTTTTTTTTCTAAAAATACAAGGAATTTAACGGTGCCGACGGTTCTGTCAAACGAGCTACGGATCAATTTCTATTTTCGAAAACGTGAATTTTTCCTTACGCTTGCCAAAAAATCTTCCACCTTTTTAATTTCTCTAATAAATTCGCTAGGTTAACTTCGCTGATCAGTTCAAGTTAATTTCGCCGGAAGGTCAAGTTCGCTGGTCAAATTCGCTGTCAAATTCGCTGCTTAATTTCGCTATTGCGACGAACTGGTAAAGTCGCCGAAACCGTGATAATTTCGCTGAGGAAAATTATACGGTTAACAAAGTCGCCTTTGGATTTACTTTCGCCGGTAACTTCGCAGGTCTGTTAAATTCGCAGGTCCAGATAATTTCGCTGGTCTGTAAATTTGGAAACTTAATCTTTTCGAAATTCTGATTATTTTCCTGATTCTCCTAACACTTTCCTGCAGAATCGAAACAGCAAAAATATCAGTAATTTTCGAAAATCAGTAAGAAACAGAACGAAGAACGTGAAGAACACGAAGAACAATCTTCGAATCTTCAAGCCTTTCCAGCCAACAACTTCTCCAGAATCGACAAAAACTTTCCTGAAAACCTGCAAAACAGCAATCAAGCAAACCAGAAGATCAAAACAGCCAAAAAATTTTGAAAATTAATATCAAACACACAAAAAATTTCGAAACCCTAGTTTTTAGGTTTTAAAAATTTCGAAAATTCTTCAACTTCCACCCGAATCTGCAGACACAATTCTGAACCGAGCCTTCAAGAGCCTAACGCTCTGATACCAATTGTAGGTCCCCTTGACGTATGGATCTTAACAGAATTGTCAATCCAATCAAGAGTGCGGAATCCTCTTGATCAGAATATCACAGAAACAAGTAGAAGAACAGAAACAACAATTCCAATCAAACCGGGTTTCTATTGATCATCAATCTTACGGATTACAATCAACTAAAACCCTAACCAACTCCAAATTCGTCCAAGACACTAGTCTCTCACGAATTCTCTCTCACACACTGTTTTGGCTGATTAACCTAAACCCTAAAGCCTAACCTTGTTTATATAACACAAGGTTTGCAACTTGGGCTAAGGTTTCCTACATGGGCAAAGCCCAATTCGTCCCCCTAGACACAACTGGGTTTTGTTTAGCCCAAACTCTATTATTCCACTAATACAAAGCTAAACCCGCTAACTGTTTATCACACAAGTCTTGGCCCACACACAAATGTTTGAACCTCATATATGTTTTTGGGCCAATCGGCCCAGCCCAGTCGCACAAGCCAATTGTAATCACACAAGATTAATTGGATCGCACAATTTGATTATCCGTTTGATTGGTTGGGCTGTATAGTTTTGGGTTGCATGTTTTGGGCCGGGTTTTCTTTGGATCGCACAACCCGTTCTGAGTCACACAAGATTGTGCTGGACGCACAACAGGTTGGGCCAAATATTGTTGGGCTTCAATTAGTGAATCGCACAAGGCTGTAGGGCCATTAAACTTGTGCGAGCCCAATCATTTGAGTCGCACAAGTTTGGTTATGATGTATATTGACTGTTAACGTGTTGAACATGATCTTATGTGTTTGCCATGATCATTACGTGTTGTAACCTGTTAGTTTATGCGTAAACCTATGTGCACTACTTGAACCTAGACCTGACTTGTATGGTAACCATGTTAGGGCGTGGTTGACCACTAGCAGCTCGATTTGACCGTTCTGTGTATCTGCCGAGCTAACCTAAGGTGAGTTCACATTTTCTACAAAGCATGGTAATTCCCGGTGGGTTGGGAATGGGTTAAGGAATATGGATTCCTCGTCCTTCTTGGGTAGGACAGTATGGGTTAAGGAGTATAAATTCCTCGTCCTTCTCGGGACAGTCTTAAGCTTACAAGACAAAACTCTATCATGAAGTCCCTCATTTTTATATCGACTTAATCGCCGGGCTAATGGCGAGCGGGCCATTAGTTAATAGCGCTATTAGGTTTGACAAGCCTCACACCGTGCCGCAGAGGACGGGAGTGGACTAATGGATCTGGGCACGTCTATGATGATAGACATCGACGCAGGGCACGTAAACATGACTACAGTCAGTTGTCGATATGGTAACGAGTCTAGTAGTATAAACATGGGGTAACCCCCACGGCTGGATAGCCAGAATAAATGGGATTAACCAACTTACGTTTTCAAACATGGGGTAGCCCCCACGGCAAGTGAGCAAGTTAATGAGAAACTATGGTTTTTGGAATAACTTAAAATGAACACCCAACTGTGAACTCGCTCAACTTTGTTGTTGACTCGTTACTACATGCTTTGCAGGTCATTAGGTACTTAGCTGGAGCTTGCATGGGGAAGAGTCGTTGTGGGACATGGACTGTTGAGTTCCATGTTAAGCATTTGAACTTTAAAACTTATGTTTTTGTTTTACACCTTATGCTTCCGCTGATAACTTGAACTTGGTTAAATTGTTTTGGACACCAATTATATTGTTGTTGGTTTTATTTTTATTATTATACATTGTTCAATATGATTGGTGGCTTGATCCTGGTCACGTCACGCCTCCTGCGGTGATATTCCGCTTGTGGATTTTGGGGGTATGACAGATTGGTATCAGAGCCATTGGTTATAGTGAACTAGGTTTTAAAAAGGGAAAAGCTTTTTGACAAAACTAGACTATAACCTGTACAGTGCTCAACGATCCACAACGACACTTCGCTCCACGTGCAAGACTTAACACTATAGGTGATATGGTTTACTTTGTATTGCCTGCCTATTAGTTAAAGTAGTGCATTTGATCATGGTATGCTTAGTTAGTGTAAGAATTGCTGCTTGAAACCTTGCTTGCTTGCTCTCTTCTGTCATCCCATGCTTGCGCATTTTCGCGACACCTTTCTTACTTGTGTTTCCTTCGATGTGAAGATCATGAGTGGACGTCTGAACTTGACTCAAGCCCAGCTGACGGCTCTAATCAACTAACGAGTTGCTGAGGCACTCGCAGCAGCCCCTGCAGGAGTATAACCTGCCATTTCGACCTATCCTAGGATGTTTAGACCCTACTCTCACGAACCAACTCTCGTGTTTATCCTTGTCTTTTCTTTCTTGCACGACAGGTCAACATACTCAGCCTCCCGTGTGTACGTTCAAGACCTTTATGGATTGTCGACCTACTACCTTCAGTGGTACAGAAGGAGCTGTAGGTCTCCTCCACTGGTTCGAGAAGCTCGAGGGCACAGACGATTTCATGGTTTATTGTGACGTGTCAATCCAGGGACTCGGTTGTGTGTTGATGCAACGTGAAAAAGTCATTGCTTACGCATCACGACAACTTAAGGTTCACGAAAAGAACTACACTACTCACGAGTTGGAGTTGGGAGCAGTGGTGTTTGCTCTTAAGATATGGAGACATTACTTGTACGGTACCAAGTGCACCATTTACACCGATCACAAGAGTCTCCAGCATATCTTCGATTAGAAGGAGCTGAACATGCGACAGCGTCGATGGGTCGAACTTCTTAACGACTACGAATGCGCAATCAGATACCATCCAGGCAAAGCCAATGTTGTGGCTGACGCCCTCAGTCGAAAGGAAACTAAACCTAAGCGTGTACGTGCGTTACAGTTCACCATTCACTCTAGTCTTCCCGCCCAAATTCATGATGCTCAGGTTGAAGCATTGAAAGAAGAGAACATCAGGGCTGAGTCCCTGCGAGGATCGAAGAAACGGTTAGAACTAAGGGAAGACGGTGCCTACTACTTGGCAGGGCGCATCTGGGTCCCATTTTATGGTAACCTGATTGAGCTCGTGATGGATGAAGCTCACAAGTCTCGTTACTCAGTACACCCTGGTTCAGATAAGATGTACCACGATCTCAAGACTACGTACTGGTGGCCTCACATGAAAGATAACATAGTGACCTATGTTAGTAAATGTTTGACCTGTGCTAGGGTCAAGGTTGAATACCAGAAGCCATCAGGCCTACTTCAGCAACCAGAGATACCGACCTGGAAATGGGAGCAAATTTCCACGGACTTCGTTACTGGCTTACCTAGATCTCAACGAGGAAATGATACCATTTGGGTGATAGTGGATCGATTAACCAAGTCTGCACACTTCCTGGCTCTTAAGGAAACAGATAAGTTCTCCACTCTAGCAGACGTCTACCTGAAGGAAGTAGTTTCGAGGCACGGGGTGCCAACCTCCATCATTTCCGATCGTGAGTCACGTTTTACCTCTGATTTGTGGCAAGCGATGCACAAATCCTTTGGCTCACACTTAGACATGAGCACATCGTATCATCCACAGACGGATGGGCAGTCTGAGCGCACCATCCAAATCCTCGAAGACATGCTTCGAGCATGTGTAATTGACTTTGGCAACGGTTGGGAAAGGCACCTACCTTTGGTAGAGTTTTCGTATAACAACAGTTACCACACCAACATCCAGGCCGCTCCGTTCGAGGCATTGTATGGACGAAAATGTCGATCACCTTATGCTGGGCAGAAGTTGGTGACAGTCAAATCACTGGCCCAGAACTCGTCGTAGACACGACAGAAAAGATTGCCCAAATACGACAACGAATGGCAGCAGCTTATGACCGTTAGAAAAGCTATGCTGATAAGCGCAGGAAACCACTCGAGTTCCAGGTTGGGGATCGAGTACTACTCAGAGTCTCACCTTGGAAAGGTGTGATTCGTTTTGGTAAACGATGCAAGCTAAATCCACGTTATGTTGGACCTTTCGAAATCACTGAGAGAATTGGCAAGGTGGCCTATAGATTAAATCTACCTGAAGAACTCAGCGGAGTTCACAACGTATTCCATGTGTCGAATCTGAAGAAGTGTCTGTCAGATGAGACCCTCATAGTTCCTCTCAAGGAACTCACCATTGACGATCAGCTGCGATTCGTCGAGGAACCAGTAGAGATTACTGACCGAGACGTTAAGGTTCTCAAGCGTACCAGGATACCCATCGTTCGAGTTCGTTGGAACTCCCGTCGTGGCCCAGAGTTCACCTGGGAACGAGAAGACCAAATGAAACACAAGTATCCCCAGTTGTTCGAGAAAAGTGAAACCACTACTGAGGCTGAAGCTACTGTGAAATTCGGGACGTAATTCCAAACCAACGGGGGAAGGATGTGACACCCCAGGAAAACCAGGAAACCATGCAACCTAACTAGCTTCCTCAGTAACTACGTGCTAAATTTTGGGACGAAATTTCTTTCAACTTGGGGATGATGTGACAACTCGTATTTCAGAACTTTTCTTTATACTTTGATGTAACTAGTATGGACGTTATGTGATTACGTGACTATGTGATTTTAATGGAGTGAATGTTTTATCTTTTATGTGGATTGTGTAATGAACATTTATGTAATGTGATTTCACAACACGAACCCAACCGCACAACTTCAACCTGATTGCACAAGCCCTTTTGGGCCACCCTCTTTGCACTCGAACCACAAGGGCAACCCGCAATGGGTTCGGCCCATTCCATTTGTTGCACATAACCTCATGAGGAGGGAGTATACTCCTCATTACTTGCAAAACGCAACACACACACCAAACCCTAGTTCTCTCTCTCTTTCTCTCCTTCTAAGACCGACGGCAACACCCTCTTCCTCGAAGACTTTCTTGTTCGAAACAATCTCATTCTACCTTTCTATCGGTTAGTTTTCCATCATTGTATACTCGTATGATTGTCCTACTATGATTGTTTGTAATAACTAGGATTGTTTATGTTAGAAGGTTTAATTATAGAAATTCGGAGTATGTGTATGTTTGATGTAAGCTTTGGTATGATCTTGGTGTTGTGATGATACATAAGTGATTAGGGTCGTGATGATTATTAAGACAACCGAACCGGATGATGATAGTAATATGAATGAATGTTTCGGTTGGTGTAAGATTAGTGTTGATGTTCATATGAGATTAAGAAAGCTAAACCCTTTGATCTGATTATGATTAAGATTGAATGTTGATCAGTGTCAAAAGAATTAATTGATAAACCTTTGATTTGATCGATTGACACAAGATTGGAAACTGTTGACCGAGTTAATGCTTGATTTGATCGAATAATTGTAAAACAAGAAACTGTTCAAATTGTTATAACTGATTGCATGATTTTAGGAAAGTCACATAACAGATCTCACAAGCTTGTCGGTCGCACAAGATCTGATCTGATCGCACAAGCCCTGGTCACACAAGACAGTCGCACAGGATCGGTGCAACTGTTTAAGCACATTGTAAAATTTGGAACTGCATGATCGCACAAGACCTTGTGGATCGCACAAGGCAATGTCGATCGCACAAGTCTTGGGCCACATACAAATGTTTGAACCTCATATATGTTTTTGGGCCAATCGGCCCAGCCCAGTCGCACAAGCCAATTGTAATCGCACAAGATTAATTGGATCACACAAGTTGATTATCCGTTTGATTGGTTGGGCTGTATAGTTTTGGGTTGCATGTTTTGGGCCTGGTTTGCTTTGGATCGCACAACCCGTTGTGAGTCGCACAAGATTGTGCTGGACGCAGAACAGGTTGGGCCAAATATTGTTGGGCTTCAATTAGTGAATCGCACAAGGCTGTTGGGCCATTAAACTTGTGCGAACCCAATCATTTGAGTCACACAAGTTTGGTTATGATGTATATTAACTGTTAACGTGTTGAACGTGATCTTATGTGTTTACCATGATCATTACGTATTGTAACATGTTAGTTTATGTGTAAACCTATGTGCACTACTTGAACCTAAACCTGACTTGTATAGTAACCATGTTAGGACGTGGTTGACCACTAGCAGCTCGATTTGACCTTTCTGTGTATCTGCCGAGCTAACCTAAGGTGAGTTCACATTTCCTATAAAGCATGGTAATTCCCGGTGGGTTGGGAATGGGTTAAGGAATATGGATTCCTTGTCCTTCTTGGGTAGGACAGTATGGGTTAAGGAGTATAAATTCCTCGTCCTTCTCGGGACAGTCTTAAGATTACAAGACAAAACTCTATCATGAAGTCCCTCATTTTTATGTCGACTTAATCGCCGGGCCAATGGCGAGCGGGTCATTAGTTAAATAGCGCTATTAGGTTTGACAAGCCTCACACCGTGCCGCAGAGGACGGGAGTGGACTAATGGATCTGGGCACATCGATGTTGATAGACATCGACGCAGGGCACATAAACATGACTACAGTCAGTTGTCGATATGGTAACGAGTCTAGTAGTATAAACATGGGGTAGCCCCCACGGCTGGATAGCTAGAATAAATGGGATTAACCAACTTACGTTTTCAAACATGGGGTAGCCCCCACGGCAAGTGAGCGAGTTAATGAGAAACTATGGTTTTTGGAACAACTTAAAATGAACACCCAACTGTGAACTCGCTCAACTTTGTTGTTGACTCGTTACTACATGCTTTGCAGGTCATTAGGTACCTAGATGGAGCTTGCATGGGGAAGAGTCGTTGTGGGACATGGACTGTTGAGTTCCATATTAAACATTTGAACTTTAAAACTTATGTTTTGGTTTTACACCTTATGCTTCCGCTGATAACTTGAACTTGGTTAAATTGTTTTGGACACCAATTATATTGTGGTTGGTTTTATCTTTATTATTATACATTGTTCAATATGATTGGTGGCTTGATCCTGGTCACGTCACGCCTCCTGCGGTGATATTCCGCTTGTGGATTTTGGGGGTGTGACAGATTGGTATCAGAGCCATTGGTTATAGTGAACTAGGTTTTAAAAAGGGAAAAGCTTTTTGACAAAACCAGACTATAACCTGTACAGTGCTGAACGATCCACAACGACACTTCGTTCCACGTGCAAGACTTAACACTATAGGTGATATGGTTTACTTTATATTGCCTGCCTGTTAGTTAAAGTAGTGCATTTGATCATGGTATGCTTAGTTAGTGTAACAATTGCTGCTTGAAACCTTGCTTGCTTGCTCTCTTCTGTCATCCCATGCTTGCGCATTTTCGCGACACCTTTCTTACGTGTGTTTCCTTTGATGTGAAGATCATGAGTGGACGTCTGAACTTGACTCAAGGCCAGCTGATGGCTCTAATCAACGAACGAGTTGCTGAGGCACTCACAGCAGCCCCTGCAGGAGGTATAACCTGCCATTTCGACCTATCCTAGGATGTTTAGATCCTACTCTCGCGAACCAACTCTCGTGTTTAACCTTGTCTTTTCTTTCTCGCGCGACAGGTCAACATGCTCAGCCTCCCGTGTGTACGTTAGAGACCTTTATGGACTGTCGACCTAGTACCTTCAGTGGTACAGAAGGAGCTGTAGGTCTCCTCCACTGGTTCGAGAAGCTCGAGTCTGTCTTCGAAATGTGTGAATGCCCTGTTGCTAGTAGAGTGAAGTTTGCCACGGGAACTCTTGAAGGTGTTGCACTCACATGGTGGAACGCTCAGGTTCAAATACTAGGGTTTGCAGCTACTAATGCCACCCCATGGAATGACTTCAAATATTTGATCAAGGAAGACTATTGTCATCGTGACGACATCCATAAGTTGGAAGTGGAGTTTTACAATCTAAAGATGACGGGGTCTGAGATCGAGGCGTATACTAAGAGGTCTAACGAACTAGCTGCTTTGTGTCCTACTATGGTGGACCCTCCCTGCAAACGTATCGAGCTTTATATCAAGGGTTTAGTGCCAGAGATTCAGATTATGGTGACATCAGCTAACCTCCTCACGATTCAGCAGGTCATTCGACTATCCCACCGTCTCACTGATCAGGCAGTTGAGCAGAACAGACTGCCAAAGCGTATTAGTGCTACCACTACTTCTGATGCTCCTAACGACAACAAGCGCAAATGGGATGGAAATTCAAACAAGGGTTCAGCTTCTGTTCAGTCTCATTCTCAGCAGAGAAGGACTGACGACTACAAGAGCCCTGGTCAACAAGGAGGGTACAAGGGAAATCAACCCAAGTGCAACCGTTGTAACTTGCACCATAGCGGGCCATGTATAACAACCCTAAATTTAAACCGACACTCTCCTGAATTTTTCCGACGCCCCAATATATTTTAAAATATCCCAATATGTCCTAAAATACACCCCATACGTGAAAACGGGCCCCGAATACCTTAAATATTATTAAAAATAAAAAAATCAATTTTTGGGGTTTAGGCGAGCCGCGTAAGGCACCCCTTAACCCTTACGCGGGCCGCGAGAAGGTAAAATGTGGCGAAACCTTGGGCCGCCACGTGGCCCAAAACCCATCGAACCTACTAGCTGACCCGGATCACCTACGTTGTTGACCAGCGTTGACGCGGGCCGCGTAGCCCCTTTGTTACACTTTATGCGGGCTGCGTAAAAGTGAAAATCAGGCACTATAAGTAGAGGGCCTTGGATATTCAGTCTGCTCGTTCATTTCTTTCTAAAATCTCGAATTTCTTAAAGTATAGGCATAATCTCGGGTATAATACCCCCCTAAATAACGAAATTCTGCTCCGTTGTAAGTATCATAACCCCTGGATACGTATTAGATACGCTGCCCGATTGATCTAGGGTTCCGTAACGGCTGTCGTGGTTCTGCCCGACGTAGTCGTTGGAATGCCATCTCGGGGAGGGTATTACTAATGTTAAAATGGGTTATTATACTAACACGTGTGCATTTGTGTAATTTATAGATTATTCCCAGGAAATCCTTACAGAAAATCTAAGACAGCAATGTGAGTAATCTCCTTTTTGTTAACTGTTTTTACAAAACCTCATACAAATTAATTATATATATTAAACAGTTATTGAGTATTTGTAAGAATACAATTATCATGAGTATGTTGGGGTTTTGTATACAAAGTTATATTACTGCCTTGCGAGGGGTAACATTTCCACAAGTCGGGTCTGACAGTACCATGTATGTTAATTGATATAACTTGGAAACAAATGTAATTGCGAGATCGCCCTCAATACTGTACAATGGTTTTTTTAAACTTGATTAAACTGGGATTCACTCACCAGTATTTCCCACTGACAAAATGTTTTTAAACGCGTTTCAGGTAACAAAATGTGAAAGCCAAATAGAAGCCAGCTGGACAGCACTGAAGGCTTGGAAAAGTGGCAATAAAGTTACCTAAAAGAAATAGATGTTTTTATTAAATAAAAATAGGATTTATTCCTATGAAAAAGTGTGTATTTGAAAGTTGAGATTTTTCCCAATTGTTTAATGTTATAAAAGCGTGGTATTTTACTCTGATAAAATATTTCCTAACTACGGTCCTGATGAAAATTCCGCTGCCAAATTAGACAATACCAGATACCACCAAAACTGGCTCGCGGCCGCCCGTTCCCGAGGTATTAGGGGTCGGGGGTTGCGACACCATGTACCAGGAGCAACTGTCATCGGTGCAACAAGCCAGGTCACGCAGTAAAGGATTGTAGGAGTTTGCGTCTCGCGAATCAGAATCGTCAGCAACAAGCTCCACAGAATCAACGTCAGCAGCATCAGCAACAGTAAGGCAAGAACAAAGGGTGTTTTCAGTGTGGTGCTGAAGGCCACTTCAAAAGAGACTGTCCCCAGCTGAACCAGAATAAGAACAACAACAACAACAACCGGGGGAATGGTAACAATGGGGGTAACAATGATGGCAATGGTGCCAGGGGACGTGCTTTCGTGATTGGTCAAGGTGATGCGAGGAACGATCCCAACGTTGTGATGGGTAAGTTCCTACTGGACGACTTCTATGTTTCTGTTTTATTCGATTCGGGTGCCGATACTAGTTATGTGTCCTTAAAAGTTAGTCAGATGCTTAAGCGTGCCCCAATTCCCTTAAACACCAAGCATGTTGTAGAGCTAGCAAACGGCAAAAGCCTTGAAGCCACGCACATAGTTAAGGGTTGTAATCTTGTTCTTGCTGATCAGACCTTCTCTATCGACCTTATTCCTATCGTTCTTAGTAGCTTCGACATCGTCATTGGGATGGATTGGTTATCCCAACATTGAGTAGAGATTCTTTGCAAGGAAAAAATCGTTCGCATTCCTCGTTCTGGTGAAGAACCTCTCGTTATTCGTGGTGACAAGAGTGGTGCTGTTGTGAGCATCATCTCTTTCCTTAAGGCCCAGAAGTGTTTACGAAATGGTCACACTGCTATTCTAGCTCTTGTTACTGACACTTCAATGAAGGAAAAGAAGATAGAAGATATCCCGATTGTACGCGACTTCCCTGAGGAATTACCTGGTCTTCTGCCTCATCGTCAGGTCGAGTTCCAAGTCGAGCTAGCTCCTGGAGCAGCGCCTATAGCTCGTGCACCGTATCTCTTAGCCCCATCAGAACTAGAAGAACTATCTACGCAACTACAAGAGCTCTTGGACAAGGGTTTCATTCGTCCTAGCTCTTCGCCCTGGGGAGCTCCAGTCTTGTTTGTGAAGAAGAAGGACGGTACCTTTCGAATGTGTATAGACTATCGCGAACTCAACAAGGTGGCCGTGAAGAATCGTTATCCTCTTCCTCGTATTGATGACTTGTTCGACCAGTTGCAAGGGTCGAGCTTCTACTCTAAGATTGATCTGAGATCAGGCTATCACCAGCTGAGAGTCCGAGATGAGGACATCTCCAAAACAGCGTTCAGGACTCGTTATAGACACTACGAGTTTCTGGTTATGCCTTTTGGGTTGACGAACGCACCTGCGGTCTTCATGGATCTTATGAACCGAGTGTGCAAACCCTACTTGGATAAGTTCGTTATTGTGTTTATCGACGACATCCTGATCTATTCCAAGAGTCAGGAGGAACACGAGAGTCATCTACGACTCATTTTGGAACTTCTTCGAACAGAACAGCTATATGCTAAGTTCTCGAAATGTGACTTCTGGCTTCGTGAAGTCCATTTTCTAGGCCACGTGGTTAATGAGGATAGGATTCACGTTGATCCATCCAAGGTTGACTCAATCAGGAATTGGCCTGCACCTCGTACACCAACTGAAATCCGTCAATTCTTGGGTTTGGCGGGTTACTACAGAAGGTTCATCAAGGATTTCTCCAAGATTGCGCAGCCTCTCACTGTTCTTACTCAAAAGGGTATCACCTACCGTTGGGGTGATGCTCAGGAATCCGCATTTCAGCAGCTGAAGTTAAAGCTTTGTAGCGCTCCTATCCTCTCGCTGCCAGAGGGCATAGACGATTTCGTGGTTTATTGTGACGCGTCAATCCAGGGACTCGGTTGTGTGTTGATGCAACATGAAAATGTCATTGCTTACGCATCACGACAACTTAAGGTTCACGAAAAGAACTACACTACTCACGACTTGGAGTTGGGAGCAGTGGTGTTTGCTCTTAAGATATGGAGACATTTCTTGTACGGTACCAAGTGCACCCTTTACACCGATCACAAGAGTCTCCAGTATATCTTCGATCAGAAGGAGCTGAACATGCGACAGCGTCGCTGGGTCGAACTTCTTAACGACTACGAATGAGCAATCAGATACCATCCAGGCAAAGCCAATGTTGTGGATGACGCCCTCAGTCGAAAGGAAACCAAACCTAAGCGTGTACGTGCGTTACAACTCTCCATTCAATCTAGTCTTCCCGCCCAAATTCGTGATGCTCAGGTTGAAGCATTGAAAGAAGAGAACATCAGGGCTGAGTCCCTGCAAGGATCGAAGAAATGGTTAGAACTAAGGGAAGATGGTGCCTACTACTTGGCAGGGCGCATCTGGGTCCCATTCTATGGTAACCTGCGTGAGCTCGTGATGGATGAAGCTCACAAGTCTTGTTACTCAGTACACCCTGGTTCAGATAAGATGTACCACGATCTCAAGACTACGTACTGGTGACCTCACATGAAAGCTAACATGGCGACCTATGTTAGTAAATGTTTGACCTGTGCTAGGGTCAAGGTTGAATACCAGAAGCCATCAGGCCTACTTCAGCAACCAGAGATACCGACCTGGAAATGGGAGCAAATTTCAATGGACTTCGTTACTGGCTTACCTAGATCTCAACGAGGAAACGATACCATTTGGGTGATAGTGGATCGATTAACCAAGTCTGCACACTTCATGTGGATCCCACAAAAATTGAGGCGATTACTAAATGGAAAGTCCCTGAATCACCAACGGAAGTAAGAAGTATTCTTGGACTAGAAGGTTATTATAGATGGTTTATCCGAGATTTTTCTAGAATAGCCATCCCTTTAACGAAATTGACCTGCAAATCAATTATGTTTGAATGGGGACCAAAACAGGAAGAAGCTTTTAAAATTCTTAAGCAAAAGTTAACCAACGCACCCATACCCGCGTTACCAGAAGGAACTGAAGACTTTATAGTCTATTGTGACGCTTCTAAATTAGGATATGGATATGTGTTGATGCAACGTCAAAAGGTTATATCCTATGCCTCTATACAACTTAAGAATCATGAAGAGAATTATACAACCCATGATTTAGAATTAGGAGCCATAATTTTTGCCCTTAAAATTTGGAGACACTATCTTTACGGTAGCAAGTTTACTATTTTCACCGATCATAATTGTCTAAGATATGTTTTCGGGCAAAAGGAATTAAATATGAGATAAAGACGCTGGATGGAAATTCTCAGTGATTATGATTGTAATATCCAGTACCATGCGGGAAAGGCTTATGTGGTAGCTGATGCTTTAAGTCGAAAATATCATGAGAAGCCAAGACGAGTACGTTCTCTTAAATTAAATTTGCAGATAGATTAAACTGAGAAAATTAGAAAAATACAGGAAATAGTAATCAAGGACGATACTGAAAAATTAAAAGGAATTATTAAGGAATTAGAACAAGGAACAGATGGAATTTGGGGATTCCATAAGAAAAGAATCTGGATACCCAAACAAGGAAACCTACGCTACCGAATTTTAGAAGAAGCCCATAAGTCTAAGTATACGATACATCCCGGTAGTGATAAAATGTTTCAAGACTTAAGAAAGAATTTCTGGTGGATAGGAATGAAAAAGGATATAGCAACTTATGTTGCAAGTGTTTAACATGTTCACAGGTTAAAGCTGAACATCAGAAACCCTCAGGTTTATTGCAGCAACTAGAAACGCCAATATGGAAATGGGAATTAATAACAATGGACTTTGTTACTAAATTACCCAGAACACGAAAAGGTAATGATACAATCTGGGTGATTGTAGACAGATTAACCAAATCTGCTCATTTCTTACCAATGAAGGAAACCTTCAATATGGAACACCTAGCCAAGCTATATGTGAATGAAATAGTTTTATTACATGGAATTCCTTTATCTATCGTATCAGATAGAGATAGCTGTTTTACTTTTCATTTTTGGACTAGTTTCCAAAAAGCAATGGGAACCAAGTTAAATCTAAGCACTTCTTATCATCCTGAAACGGACGGACAAAGCGAAAGGACAATTCAGACAATGGAGGATATGCTTAGAGCTTGTGTGATTGATTTCGGAGGAACTTGGGACGACCATTTACCATTAATAGAATTTTCCTACAATAACAGCTATCATACCAGTATCAATGCTGCACCATTTGAAGCACTTTATGGACGAAAGTGCCGAACTCCAGTCTGTTGGGCAGAAATTGGAGAAAAACAACTACCTGGACCAGAGATAGTACAAGAAACAATGGACAAGATTATTCAAATCAAGGAAAGACTAAAAGCAGCACGCGATCGCCAAAAGAGTTATGCTGATAACAAACGAAAACCGTTGGAATTTCAAGTGGGAGATAAGGTATTATTAAAAGTTTCTCCATGTAAAGGAGTGGTCAGATTCATAAAAAGGGGAATGCTAAGCCCCAGGTATGTTGGACCTTTTGAGATTATTAGAAGAATAGGACCAGTAGCTTACTAGCTACAATTGCCAGAGGAAATGACAAGAATACATGATGTATTTCATGTATGTAATCTCAAGAAGTGCTTAGCAGATGAATCCTTGAAGGTACCTCTTAAGGACATAGAGGTAAATGAGAAACTTAAGTTTGTAGAGAAACCCCTGCAGATTGAATATAGAAAGATAAAGAATCTCAAACACAAGAGATTAGTGCTAGTCAAAGTGAAATGGGATTCCAAGAGAGGACTAGAATACACTTGGGAACTCGAATCAGAGATGCGAAAGAAATATCCACACATATTTCAGTAGACCTCGAGGATAAGATCTAAAACAAGGTGGGGAGGATATAACAACTCTCCCGACACCCTTAACATACTCCTATATGTCCTAAAATACACCCCGTATACGAAAAACGGGCTTAATACACCTTTATATATACAAAAATCAAATAAAAACAAAATTTTGAGGCTCTCGCGGGGCGCAACCCTCTTAAGATAAGTCGCCGCGACCCGTTGCCACCAGGCAACACCCCAGCCCGCCACGTGGTACAACACTAGGCAACCCTACACTTGTGACTTGCCACAGCTAAACCCTAATCTAGGGTTCTTGCGGGCCGCGAAGGCCGCTCTTGTATCTCTCGCGGGGCGCGAGAGCTCCCCGATCAGGCCTATAAATTAAGGTGTCGACCTCAGTTGTCCCTCGTTCAAAAGATTTCTTTCTCTCTCTATATATAATAGCTAAAACTATTGGGTATTATACCCCTAAAAAGCAAAGCTCTGCCTCGTTGTAAGTATTATAACCCCCGGTTACATATTAGTTACTATACCCGGTTACATATGAGTTCTGTCTCGGGGGTATGGCTAATGTAAATTGGTTTATCTTACTAACATGGGTGCATTGTTTAATTTTAATAGATTATAACCAAGAAGTCACTAGAAAGCCGTAGTGTTATGTAAAATAGCAAGGTGAGTACATCTGCTTTTTATGAGTCCAAGTGTTTTACCAAAACCTCAATTATTTTAAATTGCATTTAACAGTGATTGAGTATTTGTAATTCTACAATTACTGTCGGTATGTTGGGGTTTTGTATACATAACTTGTTACTACACTGTGAGTAGTAGCATGACCACAAGTCAGGATTGACAGTACCGTGGGTGGTAATTGGGTAGATATAAACAAATGTAATTGTGGATGCCCTCAATACTGTAAAGTGATAAAAATTGTTTTGATTAAACTGGGATGAACTCGCCAGTATTTCTTGCTGATAAAACTTTTTAAAACGCGTTTCAGGTAACAAAATGTGAAAGCCAAATAGAAGCCAGCTGGAGAGCACTGAAGGCTTGGAAAAGTGGCTATAAAAGTTAGCTAAACAAGAAAGAAGTTTTATTTCAATAAATTAGGGTTTATCCCTATAAAAATATTTGTAATGGAAACTTGGGGTTTCCCATGTATTTATTATTTATAAAAGTGTGGTGTTTTAACTCTGGTAAACTATTTCCTAACTACGGTCCTGGTGTAATTTCCGCTGCCAAATTAATAAACACCGATACCACCAGCTCTAAGTCTCGTGACACCCGCTCCCGGGGTAGGGGTCGGGGGTTGCGACACTTATTCATACTCAAAATATATACATTCGCACTTGTACGCGAGCGAAACCCGAGAGATTCGCTTACGTGGGTCTCATGCTTATTTGAACGCAAGCGTGCTTATATACTACATTCTTACACGCACGCAATCTTATTTTCATAATTTATGTATACCTTAATTCATGCGCAGCTAGTACAAGCTATGCGGATCATGCAATGATCAGTATTATCACGGGTGCACATGGGATTATAGTGATATGAGAACCATAGAGTGTACTACTGTGTATGGTAAAACACGGAACGTAACATTGCACCGAATAACGAAATGGACGCAAATATTGTTCCATCCGATTTGTACGTGTCTGATTTGTAATGTGCACATATGTACATTCATAATATACTTCTTAAAAAGAAGTTAATGATATGGTTATTCAACATGGTACATATGTGTATTGCAAGTATCTGATATGATTGTTCGGCATTGTACATATGTGTACATAACAGTCTCAACAGGTATATACATATATGTACATTAACAAGTCATATTCTTAACACGTATGTACACATATGTACATTATCACACCTATGTTCAGAACAAGTGTACATTATCATACAAGATTCATGATGAGTACATGAAGAATAATCATGGATATGGAATTGCAAAAAAATGAATATTTAATCCAAAAACAAAAAAAAATATGTAATCAAACGTTCTGTAAATAATCCATTCTTACATGAATATGTAATTAAAAAAATCCATTTTTGTGAATTAAGAGAGATGGAGAAGATAATAATGCAATTTAAGAAAACTACCAAAATTAAAAGTGTAACTGAAATTCAACGATTAAAATAAAGATTTAAAACTAATTTATTGTATAATTACAATCATTCCCTTAACAATTAAAAAGGAAATCAATGGTACTGATTAGTTCACACAGATCGCTATAAAGATGTTGTTCACAAATTGAAGGGATATGGTCCCAAAATCCTTGTGCAGGCATACAGGACCATACCCCAACCTCATCATATAAGCATCCTTAACGGAACCCTGCGAGGCTGCACAGTGGTTCTAAACAAAGATATAGAAGAAACGATCTTCGGTAACCACGCGCCGGAGAAGGGACAGAACTAACATTCAACTAACACCCCTGCGCGGGCTCGCGCAAGGGTACAGTTAGACTTTAAATTAGAAAACCTAAACATCTCCGCGCGCCGGGGACTAAGACTTGGACAAAAATGCTCCTTCTATTGTAACAAAATTAACACATGGCAAAAGCCTAGAAGATTACAGTTGTAAACCTTCTGGAAGATCTCATCGTGCACAGCCATTCGGTTATAACCGAATGGTGACGTGGCTTCATCCTGAACACTCATCTAAGTCACGACGATAGCACTGACTTGGAGAAGAAACCACTCGAATCCACTTTCCATGTGGCATCTCCCCAACCGTCAATCACCCTCACGATCCGCGTGTATGAAGGTAACGTTAGCGATTAACAGAAAAGGGTATAACCGCTTACGGAAAATGCTTTCCGTTACTATCTCCGTCAACAGATTTTCCCGCCCAAATCTAGCTATAAATAAGACAGGTCAGGTATGATCTCACAAGTTACACTCACTTCACTTTTACTACTTCTTCTTCTTCATCGAGATCAGTACTTATTCTCACGCCGGAGGGTGGTCACGGAGAGAACCCCCATTCTCCCCGTGGAGAGTCTAACGGCTTTTTGTTTTGCAGAGATCACCGGAGGAGAAGCTCAGTTTAACCCCGAATTGAACGAGAGGACCAACCCCTTTTATGCAGAACTAAACCCCTGGTCCGACTGACTCCGGTCATTCGAACCACTGTTTCTTCATTGGCGCCCACCGATTTTTCAATTTTCATTCTCATCCTCTCGTTTCGATTCATTCTCTTTGCATTTTCTGTTTTCCATGGCAGAAACTCCATCAAATCATCCGTCAGGTCCTCGATCCGAGAACAGGGGTGATTCAACTCATGTTCCTTCGATCGACGGAATCACGAAGAAAACATTTATTAGCAGCGAAATTCATCACGAGGTACACAGCTCTGTTACCTCAAAAGTGCAATCTAGAACTCAGATTAATTCAGATATACTCTCGGAAGAAACTCCAGTTTATTGGTTTACCAAATTCCAAAATACCATAAATGAAATTTTTGCACAAAAATCTGCCACTCAGGCGCAAATGGTAAACACATGCAGAGGATCTCATGATGACTCCTCAAACTTGACGACTAAAGTAACAGAGGTATACCCTCAGATAAGTATCGGATCTGAAACTCTCCATATCAGATCTGGTTATCAGGAGTCTCAGGCAGAGTACATGCTTCGGAAGAAATCCAATAACACAGTGTTGGACCCCCAATAACCACATCAGTGGGACATCCAACCCAGCGACGAAGGATATCTGAAAGCATTCAGGCATATGAGACGAAATGTAGAAAACTATAATTCGACATCCAGTAGAGAACAAACGTTCATGGTATAAGGAGGACAGTCACGCAAGCAGAGCAAACGGAGCCACGGTCAGCACTGGCGAGAACAACAAGTCGTCTTCCCTGTTGTTCCCGGAGGCCCTTAGGAAGAGCACCCAGTAATTAAAACTAGTATCTTCGATCATTATCGTACCGAATACATGTTTATTGATCCTGGTAGTTCCATGGATATAATTTACGAGCAATGCTTTAAACAATTAGTATAACAACCCTCCTAAAATATTTCTGACACCCCTAATATAATTATAACACCTCTATATGTCCTTAAATACACCCTGTATACATATAAACAGCCCTTAATACCTTTATATAATTAAAATAAAAATAAAAACAAGTTTTATTAGTTTCTGGCGGGCCGCGAAGACTCTCTCCTAGTTTTACGCAGGCCGTGACAGGTCAATATCAGGACGCACCCCTGAGCTGCCACGTGGCAGCATCGTGTCGAGACTAGTGGCCGAATCAGCCAAGCTAGGGCCTACCCTAGCTAGCCTCGCGGGCCGCGAAGCCCTTGGCTGAAGCCTACGCGGGGCGCGAGAAACCTGAAATCAGGCCGTATAAATTGGGAGCATCGGCTGTTCATTTCCGTCGCTCAAACATTTTCTTTCTCTCTCGAATTACTATAGTATAAAAAGCTATAATCGGGTATTATACCCCCTAATTAACGAAGTTCTGCCCCGTTGTAAGTATTATAACCCCGGTTACGTATTAGATACGCTGCCCGATTGATCTAGTGCTCCGTAACGGCTGTCGTGGTTCTGCCCGACGTAGTCGTTAGAGTTCTGTCTCGGGGAGAGTATTACTAATGTAAATATTGGGTTATGATACTAACGCATGTGCATTGTTTAATTATTAGATTTTAACCAGGAAACCATCAGGAAAAGTCTAAACTAGCAATGTGAGTAATCTCCTTTTTGTGTAAACCTTTTTGCAAACTGTTTTACAAAACCTCAATGCTTTACATTATAATTAAACAGTGATTGAGTATTTGTAATTATACAGTTATCGTCGGTATGTTGGGGTTTTGTATACAAAATTTGTTACTACACTGTGAGTAGTAACATGACCACAAGTCGGGTCGACAGTACCGTGGGTGGTAATTAAGGTAAAATAAATAAACAAATGTAATTGCTGATTGCCCTCAATACTGTACAAGAATAAAACCTGTTTGATTAATCTGGGATTCACTCACCAGTATTTCCCACTGACAAAATGTTTTTAAACGCGTTTCAGGTAACAAAATGTGAAAGCCAAATTAGAAGCCAGCTGGAAAGCACTGAAGGCTTGGAAAAGTGGCTATAAAGTTACCTAAAATAAAGAAGATGTTTTGTTAAATAAAATCGGGTTTACCACTATAAAAATATGTGTACTTGAAACTTGGGAATTTCCCATGTGTTTAATATTATAAAAGTGTGGTATTTTACTCTGACAAAAATATTTCCTAACTACGGTCCTGATGTAAAATTTCGCTGCCAAACTGATAAACACCGATACCACTGAAACTGGTCGCGACCGCCCGTTCCCGGACAGATAGGGGACGCGGGTTGCAACAGAAGGTGGTATCAGAGCCTAGCTACTGATTTCAGCCAAAGAGGTGTTCTGCTGACATTGAAATTATAAATTTTGTTAGGAAATAATCAATAAAACTATGTGTATTTGTGTATATTATTATTTTGTGTTATTTGACAATGTGTTAGTTTACAGTATGAGTGATCAAGGACCTTCGGACGCTTATCGTCAGTTGTCCCACTCTCCTAGGGACGAAGGAACCTCTTCATAGTCTACCCCCTCGGGGTATTCGGCTGATACCGAAGAAGGGATTTTCGTGTTCAAAGCCCAATCTGAAGAGCCATTCCTTCCCAAGAAGAGAGGATGGTTCAGCAGAGGAGCTCATGAGCGTAGAAAGAGGATGAGAAAACTTCCGTAGCAGCGAGCTTTAGCAGCCGCGAATAGGGAAATGAATGTGCAAACCCAGGACATACTCAATATGAGATTAGCTAATTTTCACATATTAGCTACCACAGCTGCAGACCCCAATCTAGAACAACTCATAGCACCCCAGCCACTGCAGTTGTTCCTAACACAATCCATGGAAGTAGAGATTGACCCAACTGAACAAAACCCACTACATGACCTAGACCCAGCTAAAATCCCTAGAATACCAGCACCCCATCCTCCAGACTACGACCCATGGTTTGACGACCACAGGGATTACCAGCAACGCTATCCAATCCCAATAGAGGAGCCCATGCAAGATCTAGTAGGACCCTACCCAGACCTTGACCCTCTAGATCCCTATTATGATAATGACCAATATATCAGGGAGATTCTAGAGAACCCGTACCCTCAAGAAGAACCTATGCCCCAGTTTCCTGACCCGATACCTGCCCCAGCCCCACCCATGAATACTGAGAACCTACAGGAACTTCGAACCTTTAGTGAGGAAATCCTAGAAGGAAGTGAGAGAATGAGACAGATAGGGGAACGACTCGTCTGGAAATATGACGAGCGTAATATGCAATTCTGGATGAACCCCTATCTGTAGTAATAATAATAATAATAATAATAATAATAATAATAATAATATAAATATATATGTGAGTATGTTTGAAAAAAAAATTAATATTTTCCAAACTAAGATAGATAACCCTATAATTATTGATGCATACTAGTATTGTATTTTCATTTTCAATTATGGTTTGTAATAGATATAGATGCATAATATAAGATAGAGTAAAGGTCGCAGTGACGACGATTTTGGATCAATGTGTTGTTGTTTGATTATTCGCATTCAATATTATTTCATGATATTAATACTTGGTAAATGTTTAAAATCCAGATGGCCGACAATGCGAATCAGGAAAACCAGAATAATGAAAACCACATAAATAACAGTGCTATTCGACATATAGTATCCCAAGGAACTAGAGATGTTATGCCAGCTATCATTCAAAATGTTAGGGAAGCAGAAAATAATAACAGTAATAGTGGAAGTAAGCGAACACATACTGAACCTGATCACAACGTGAACAATGGACCGTTAATTCGATTGCCAATTCCAAAAAGAAGAAGAACCATGTCTTATGGTTGTTCTTATAAAGAATTCTGGTCCTGTAAACCAATAGAATTCTCTGGAAATGAAAGAGCCATTGCAGCTCTACGCTGGTTAGAAAAGACTTAAGCAGTCTTAAAAATAAGCAAGTGCGCAGAAGAAGATAAGATAATGTTTGCTTCCAATCTATTTAAGAATGCAGCTCTAAAATGGTGGAACACTATCCTCCAGTCTCGGGGAAATGACAGGGTTTATAATATGGAATGGATTGAGTTTAAGAATATGGTGGAAAGGAAATTTTATCCTCCTAATGAAAATGAGCAGATAGCTAATAAATTCCTAAACCTTAGAATGACTGGAGTAGACAGCTAGGGTTACACTACTACATTCTTTGAATATGCTAGAATAGTGCCAACCCTAGCATCACCAGAACCAGTGTTAATCTCTCGTTACATCTGGGGATTAATTGGTGAAATTAGACATGTAGTCAAGGCAGCTAGGCCACCAACTATAGAAGAAGCTGTAGAACTAGCAAACACCTTGACTGATGAACTGGTACGTACACAAGAAGAGAACCAAAGGAGGAACTTAGCCCAAAGGCTTACCCAGGAATTTCGCTACGGTAATTCCAACCGTAGGGAAAATATAGGTTCTACCTCTGCACCCTACTGCAAAACCTGTAAGAAGAAGCATTTTGGAAGATGCTCTACCTACTGCAACTACTGCAAAATACCAGGACACAAGGAGGAAGATTGCAGGAAGAAACCTAGTAACGGTGTATGCTTCAACTGTGGAGAAAAAGGACATATCAGGACGAATTGTCCAAAACTAGCTCTGGCCATGAACAACAAGACTGCTAAAAATGCTAGAGCATTTGTTTTGACTGCAGAAGAAGCAAAGATGGTCCCGGATGTGATTGCCGGTACGTTTTTAGTTAATGATGTTTTTGCTAAAGTATTATTTGACTCTGGTACAAACCAAAGTTTTATTAATACTTCATTTTGCAAAATTCTCAATCAACCATTAACTAAACTCCAACAAGAATGTCTAGTAGAAACAGCAAATGGAGAACCCATGAAGATTTCCGAAATCTTGCAGGGAGCAAGAATATAAATTTTAAACCAAAAGTTTAGTGCAAATCTTTACCCAATGAATCTGGCAGGATTTGATATTGTATTAGGAATGGATTGGTTAATAGCCAATAAAGCCAGTATTCTATGTGATCAAAAATTAATACAAGTAAATTCACCAAAGGGTGAAAAGATCACAATTAAAGGAGATAAGCCAACCAGACACACAAAATTCATCTCCGTGATGAAAACTGCAAGTTATGCAAGAAAGGGATCAATAGTGTATATGATTTCCATAATCATTAACACTAAAGGGAAAGAATTAAAAGATATCCCTGTAGTATCTCAATTTTCAGATGTATTCCCAGAAGAATTACCAGGACTACCGCCGGATAGGGAAGTCGAATTCAGAATTCATCTTCTACCAGGAACCGTGCCAATTGCCAAAGCACCTTACCGTTTGGCACCTGCAGAAATGCAAGAATTAAAGAAACAGTTGGACGAACTGTTGGAGAAAGGATTCATACAGCCAAGCTCATCACCATGGGGAGAACCGATCTTGTTTGTCAAAAAGAAAGACGGATCAATGCGTATGTGCATTGATTACCGTGAATTAAATAAGGTCACGATTAAAAATTGGTACCCATTACCGAGAATCGATGATCTGTTTGATCAATTGCAAGGAGCTCGATTTTTCTCAAAGATCGATTTACGCTCAGGATATCATCAATTAAAGGTACAGGAAGAGGACATTCCTAAGACCGCATTCAGAACAAGGTATGGCCATTATGAATTTACTGTCATGCCATTTGGTTTAACCAATGCCCCAGCCACATTTATGGACATGATGAACCGAATTTGTAAGCCATATTTGGATAGATTCTTAATTGTCTTTATAGATGATATTCTAATTTACTCTAAAAATCAAGAGGATCATGTAGTGCATCTGCATGCACTTTTAAATTTACTGAGAAAAGAAACGCTTTATGCTAAATTTTCAAAATGTAAATTCTGGTTAGAAGAAGTGCAATTTCTTGGACATTTAGTTAACCATGAAGGAATTCATGTGGATTCAACAAAGATTGAGGCAATTACTAAATGGAAAGTCCCTGGGTCACCAACAGAGGTTAGAAGTTTTCTAGGATTGGCCGGTTATTATAGACGATTTATTCGAGATTTTTCCAGAATAGCCATTCCCTTAACTAAGTTAACCTGTAAATCTGTTAAGTTTGAATGGGGATCAAAACAAGAAGAAGCCTTTAGAATTCTTAAGCAAAGATTAACCAATGCACCTATACTAGCGTTACCAGAAGGAACGGAAGACTTTGAAGTCTATTGTGACGCTTCTAAGTTAGGTTATGGATGTGTGTTGATGCAACGCCAGAAGGTTATAGCATACACATCTAGACAACTTAAGAATCATGAAGAAAACTATACAACACATGATTTAGAGTTAGGAGATATAATTTTTTCCCTTAAGATTTGGAGACATTATTTATATGGAAATAAATTTGTTGTCTTCACTGATCATAAGAGTTTAAGGTACATTTTTGGGCAAAAAGAGCTGATAAACACCGATACCATTAAAACTGGTCGTGGTCGCCCATTCCTGGACAGATAGGGGATGGGGGTTGCGACAATTAGACCCAGAGGACAAGGCGCGCTTGAAACCAGTCGATTTCCCTCTAACTGGTTTCTGCAATGAAGCCGTCTTCCTGCTGGGACAAATTTCCTTTCCTGTAACACTTTCAGACGGGGAGCACTCGCGCACCGTCATAATTAATTTCATGGTTATGCCAGCTACATCGCGCCATGACGTACTTCTAGGAAGACATTCACAGAGGGAGTTCAACATGATTACCTCCATACCGCACGCTGCTTGTGGTTTTCCAACAGAAGCCGGAATAGCAATCCTATATTCCAGCAAAGAGGTGATGTATGTAGACGACGAACCACCAGTAAAGGTCGCAAAGCCGTCACCATCAAATGAACCAGAAAAGTGGGTCTTCAACAATGAGTACCCTGAACAAACCATTCTCTTAGGGCACGCCATCAAACCAGCAATCCGCGCAAAACTGAAAGAGCTCTTATCTAAGAATATGGACATCTTCGCATGGTCCCCAGCGGACATGACCGGCGTACCAAGAGAGATCACACACCATTATTTAAATTTTCGACCTTCCGCAGAACCAGTCGCACAGGGGAAGCGCGGTCTTAGTACAGAGAAGGCCCGACCGATGAATGAGCAAGTAGCTGAACTACTTCAGGCTGGAATTTTGCGCGAAGTACGATATCAAACCTGGATAGCTAATCCAGTAATGGTGCAGAATCACAACGGTGGGTGGCCCATGTGTGTTGATTTCAAAGATCTTAACAAAGACTGCCCAAAAGACTGTTATACCCTTCCAGAGATAGACAAGAAGGTGGATTCCTTAGCATCCTTCCGCTGGAAGTGTTTCTTAGATTGTTATAAAGGATACCACCAAGTACAAATGAAAGAAGAGGACACAGACAAGACAACTTTCCGCACAGACAGAGGTATATTTTGTTATACAAAAATGCCTTTCGGCCTCCGCAACGCAGGAGCCACTTATCAACGTCTAATGGATAGAGTCTTCGGAGAAGATACTGGGGTAACAGTAGAAGTTTACATGGACGGCCATGTCATCATGATTCGAGAAGAAGAATCCATGCTCGCAAACATCCAGCGTACCTTCGATTCCCTTCGCAGAGTTAACCTGAAGTTGAATCCGGTAAAATGTTCATTCGAAATGGAAGAAGGCAAATTCCTAGGGTTTATCGTAACCAAAGACGGCTTCAGGGTCAACCCAGAAAAGGTGCAAGCCATTCAACTTATGCCGTCACCGGCATCCATCAAAGAAATGCAACATTTAGTCGGTCGGTTAGCGGCGCTCAACAGGTTTTTGGCAAACCATGCTACCAAATCATACCCATTCATCAGCACGCTACGCAACTGCATAAAAAAGAGCCAGTTTCAATGGACCCCATAAGTGGAAAAAGCTTTCCAGCAAATGAAAGAATGTCTAATCCAACTACCGACTTTAACAGCTCCGCGCAAAGACGAACCATTAATCTTGTACCTCTCCGCAGCGGAAGTAGCCATCGGCGCAGTGTTAATGGTTGACAGGGACGGAGTTCAAACTCCAATATACTACATCAGCAAAATGCTAACTGGTCCAGAAATGCGCTATTCCATCATGGATAAACTTGTCCTTGCGCTGGTTCACGCCTCACGCAGGTTGCGATGATATTTCTCTGGTCACGTTATCACTGTCCTTACCAACTATCATCTAGGACAAGTCTTGCCAAATGGGCTATCGAGCTAGGTGGATATAACATCTTTTACAAACCATTCCCGGCTATCAAGGGACAAGTCCTAGCAGACTTTATTACTGAAGTTCCCGTCGACAAAATCCAGGAATGCCAAGCCATACAAAATCCTACCCCAGTCTTCGATGACAGGGTCTGGACTTTATACACAGATGGTGCTTCAAATGATGATGGCGCAGGAGTAGGCCTCCGCTTGGTTAGCCCCGATAACCACGAACTTACGTACGCCATTCGGCTAGATTTCAAGAGTACTAACAACGAGGCGGAGTACGGGGCATTCCTCGCAGGTCTCCGCCTGGCACTCAAAATGGGAGCAAAAAATCTTGAAGCACATATCGACTCCAAATTAGTGGCGGAACAAGTCAACGGTCATTATGACGCAAAAGGCGAAGCAATGGCCTTATATCTCGAACATGCAAGAATTCTGATCAACCAGTTCTAGACCTTCAAAATAATTCACATCAAGAGAAGCGAGAACAAGCACGCGGATGCGCTAAGCAAGTCAGCCGCTACAAGCTTTAAGCACCTAGAAAAGGAAATCCGCATTGAGGTTCTCTTAAATCCATATGTCCCTCTAATACAAGTAAACATAATCAAAGTTGGAAATCCATCTTGGATGTCCCCAATCATTATGTACTTACAACATGGCACTCTCCCAGAAGGGAAAATGAACGCAAGGAAAATTCAACATAAGGCGTTAAATTATGAGATAGCAGATGGCATTTTGTATCGCAAGTCTTACATGGGTCCTCGCTTAAGATGGGTAGACAAGCATTACGCGTAGTATTTGGTCCGAGAAATCCATGAAGGACTATGTGGAATACACGCGGGTCCACGCATGGTGGTAGCAAAAATCATGAGCGCAGGCTATTACTGGGCCGGTATGCATGTAGATGCTGTAGAACTCCTGCGCAAGTGCACATCATGTCAACGTCATGCTCCAAAGACACTCCGCCCAAAGAACCCTCTAGTCCCAGTAACTGCAGCATGGCCTTTCCAGCAATGGGGAATTGACCTGGTAGGTCCCTTCCCCGATGCACCTGGCGCAGTAAAATTCATAGTAGTAGCAGTCGATTACTTTACTAAATGGGTAGAAGCCAAGGCTCTCGCATCAACTACCGCAATGGTAATCCGAAAATTCATCTAGGAGCACATCATATGCCGCTTTGGATTACCATTACGCATTATCACAGATAATGGTACCAATTTCGCATCCGAAGACCTGCAAAAATGGTTGAAAGAGATGCACATCGAACATAGTTTCGCCTCTGTGGCACACCCACAAGCGAACAGACAAGTCGAAAGTATTAACAAGCAGATCGTAGATGGTATAAAAGCAAGACTTGGAACCGCAAGAAGAGGTTGGGTTGACGAACTCCCAAGCATTTTATGGGCTCACCGCACTATGCCGAAAACTAGCACGAGGGAAACGCCATTCAGCCTCATTTACGGTTCAGAAGCAGTAATTCTGGCAGAGATTGGCCTCCCATCACCACGAATGATAGCCATGGAAACGCGGAACAACAAGTTGGAGTGCAGATTCGACCTGGATCTCCTTGAAGAGAGGCGTGAAAACGCAGCCATTAATGAAACCAGGTATAAATCAAAGTTAGAGAAATATTATAATGCTCGAGTGCGCATATGCACTTTTGTACCAGGAGATTTTGTTCTACGAGACAACGAGGCTTCAAACGCTGAGAAACCAGGGAAACTTGCGCCAAAATGGGAAGGACCATACGTTATTAACGAAGTCCTAGGAAAAGGCGCATATACCCTACGACGGCTCGATGGAACAAACATTCCACGCACTTGGAATGCGCAACAGTTGCGCAGATGCTACATGTAACTAAATGAACCTAATCCTATTTATATATATATATATATATAACATAACTCAATTATAAACACAAAAGTCAGACTTGGACTAGTGGTTTATTTCGTCAGCAATCACATAATGCACCTTGGTTCAATACATGGCGCGTATATTTTTCTTATTTGTTTTGGGATTATATCAAGCATTGATTGCTTTATGTGATAATTTATTATACACTAGGTTAAGTATTCGTGTGCTACACGGGCTTATCAAGGGAACATCTTGTAAATGATAAGTGAATAACAAACATATACAATCATTTTAAAACAATAAAGCGAAATATAAATACAATCGAGTATTTAACATAATACATGAATTTTTCATAAATCTCTAAATACTTCTTTGTACAATGCATTAGATGTTTTATTGGTAACATTGCCATCCTTATCTGTTATTAGCAACGTTAAACTAACCTTACTTTTTAGGGTTATTGGATTTTATCACCCCCGAATAATCTCTTTTGGCCGTTGCCACTCCCAACTTTCACTTTGGCTCCCACCACTCCCAACTTAACACTTTGTGTCTCTTGTACCCCATCGTTAACTAAACACTAACTCTGTTAGTAGTTTTTGCTAATGTGGCATGATGATGTGTAAAAAATATATTTGTTTTCAAAATCTGCTTTTTTTAAATCTCAAGAATAAAAAAAATAAATTTCCATTTTTCAATATTAAAGGGAACATCTTGTAATGCTTTTTATAAAACCCCACCCAACCCCCCTCTTCTCTCCCTCCCCCACTCTAACGCCACCACCACCATCACCTCCACCAACCACCACCTGCCACCACCACCCTAAAACACCACCACCAACATTAGAACCCTAATTGTTGCTGCAGTGAAGGAATGACTGGGATTGACAATTGCGACGATGGCCAATTTTACCTTCTTCTCCGATGACCTACGACTACCACAACTCTACACCTACGCTTTCTCGCCTCAAAGTGAGTTTGTAGCTTTTGGCAGCGTCCTCATAAAAAATTGGACCCGAGAAGAAGGATGACATCAGCAGTGAATCGAAGAATGAACCTTTGAAGCTGGATCTTTTGTCTCCACACTATATTGAACAATGATACCAGATGAGGGAGAATTTCAGGATGGAATGGTGGGTCAGGGGTCCCAAAGTGCTCTCCTAGCTGTTGATATTAACAAAATTAGTAATGATTCTAGCAGCTCTTCAAGCTGGTCTTAGTGGATGTTGAATGCAGCCTGGCCATTATCTGGGATGTCGTTAACAAATGACTCTGTTTTCACATGGGCTTCGTCGTCATTCTCGCGGCCTTCACTAGAAGAGACATGGTCTTGTTAATAATGGCATCAATTCCACTTTCCATATTGAGTGTATGTATTGAGGTAGATTCATGGCGGATTGGATGGATTAAAGAAATTAGAGTGGAAGATTGATTGGAGTTAGGGTTTGAGAAAGGGGGGAAAGTGAGGTGGTGGTGGAGAGAGGGGTGGGGCTTTACCTTTTTAAATATTTAAAAACATTAATATATTTTACATGTCATCATGCCACATCAGATAAAAATGCCATGTCGGCAAAAACCACTAACGGAGTTAGTGTTTAGTTAACGACGGGGTGACAGGACACACAAAGTGCTAAGTTGGTAGTGGTGGGGGCCAAAGTGAAAGTTGGGAGTGACAGCGGCCAAAATGGATTAGTTAGGGGTGATAAAATCCAATAACCCTACTTTTTACCCTTGATATAGCGTCATACAAGTGTTAGAAACGTTTTTAAAACTAGTAACTATTGATTTTTGTAATAATTTATCTTCTAACATGCATGTGTATTAGAAATGACTTATTTAAACGATTCATAAAAAGAGTTAGTTTGAAAACAATTTTTTAATTGTTTATTTTCTAACGTGTGTATTAGAAATGACTTATTTATTTGAACCATATATGGGTTATAACAAGTCGAGTTAACATTTTGTGAAAATGTTAATATTTCTAACTTGCGCATTAGAATTTCTTTCATTTTAACATGATTGTTAAAAGTGGTTAAAATACAAATGCTTTGAAATGTTTTGTGTAAACATTTTATATAAGTAATTTGTTGTATCATTGATTTTAATGAGTATAAACACTTTATATTATGCTTTGTATGGTTTAGAAATAAAAGATCATACATTAAAGTTGATGTTTGATTGGCTTCAAGAATTAAATAACCATAAAGTGATGGTGTAGTTGTGTGAGATTTATCACCAACTTTAATATGTGATTTCTAAATCCAAATGGTCATGTTTTGTATATATAAAATGACTTAAATTTCCTAACATGTGTGTTAAAAAATGTGTATCACGAATACAAGGTTAGAGATTGTTCATTTTATAAACCATAATGATCGAAAATGTTTTACGTAAACATTTAATTGCCTATGTGTGCATTAAAAACAATTAAAAATGGTTTATTTTATAAACTATATCATTGGAAAACGTTTTATGTAAACGTTTAATTTTATAATGTGTCGTTATAACATTTTTTTTCTAATATGCGTGTTAGAAAACTTTTAGTACATGCGTAGTAAGACTAAACAATATAAAACCGTTTGTTATTTTGGGTTTTGATCTATGTCATCATAAACTCTAATTGATATTATTAATATTGTACATTGCAAAACTAAGGAAATATTTTAAAACGATTTTTAAAACAAAGTTTTGCATAGTATTGAGAATGCAAATGGTTTGATACTCTTGCTAGAAATAACATTTGTTGAACAAAGTAACAATCTCGTGTATATTATTTGGTGGAAAACAACTTCGTGTTGTTGTGAACAAATTTAATTGTTCAAGTTTACTACTTAAATGTAACCTTTGTAACAACTTGGTGTTGTTTTGAGGAAAATTGTTCAAGTTTAAAGTTTCAAGATGAAATGGGGAACTTGTACTTTCAAGTGCATGGAGTCTTATTGAGAGAGTACCTCAAGACATGCCATGAGACGATATCGTTGAGAAGATTTTGGTCAGATTCTAAAGTGTTGAAGATAAAAGCACTTTTATATTTGATGTCTACATATCGTCTATGCTTCCGTTTAAATTTCAAAAGTGTTTGACACTTATGATTTAGTTTCCAATGTATTTAATTGTTTTGTGTTCAATATCTTCGGATAACACGTGCAATTTATTTACAAAGAAATAAATCACTAATATTTGTGACGTATACATTATTTTTGTGGAAAGTAATTATAACGTCAACTATACATTGTTTAAAAGAATATAGTTTTAAACGGATAGTACATGAAAATTCTTAGACATAAACAACTTAAAAGTTGTTGCATTGACTAAATGTCAAAGATGAGACATCAAATGTGTAACCACATCATGAGAGAGTAATGAAAGAAAGCAGTGAATGTATTGAGATAAACTACACAAAAGAGATACATGTCGAGATACTTCGTTAGAAGTCATTGGAAAATTCACAAATGTGAATTCTAACATATGAAAGTAAAAGTACTATACCTTTGATAAATCTTGCGAGATTTGTTCCGAGTGATCTATACGTAGATGCGTCTACCACTTGATTATTGTTAGAACTATATGGAGATTTTACCTTCATTTGAGAGAGCATCCTAAATATATATCTCCTAATGAATAACAATAGATGTGTGAAAATCACTTATGAAAAAATTATGAATGCCATGTTGTTGAGTGTCGATCTAGTTGACTCTATCTCACACATAATAGTGATTGTAGACGAGGAACATTCATCTTGTTGGTGATGAATGTGTTCACCAAGTGACTTGGATTAGGACTTATGTTTAAGTCCTTATGAGTCAATGGTAAAGCGTTGGAGATCAAAGGTAAACAAGTTATGTTCCTTAATTGAATGATAAAAATTAGCTATGTGCTATATACAATAATTTATGAGACCTTCCAAAATATTGATGTTTTAGGATTATGAATAAGTCTCATTATTTTGTCTTAACAAGGGATGAATGTTGCAAATTGATATTATGATACCTTTGGGGCTGTGAAGAATCAGAATGATGCATCTTATGTTCACATGCTAAAGTATTGTAGTCTAAAGCATGCTAGACTAGTACTTGGTTAATTATGGGTTTTGACGGAGACTAATTAACTTTAAACATTCAAATGTGTATGAACACAAAAAGAATGTGTGCATAGAAAAAGTTGAGGGAGAATTTTCATTCATTATAAGGAAAAGACATGTAACTTTTGAAGAACTTGTTCGAAAGATAATAAGGTGAACTCATTGTCTAGGATTATTCAAGATGGTAAATTCGAATTATTCAAAGTTGGTGACAAACTTATGACAATGGCATGTGTTGCGTTGGTCAGCTTGGAAGCTTATGTAAGCTAATGCAATATGAGTTGAATTCACTGATACAATAAGGTTGATCTTGTTCAATCATATGTGTAACGACTCGCTTTTGTAACTTTCCTTAATTAGAAAGCTCATATTGAATTTCTATTTTTGGAAACTTGTAATCTGTTGTATCGTATTTCGTTTCAAATCGTTGTAAACCGGGGGCTTTGATCATAATAAAATTGATTATTTTATGAGAATTATACATTGTTTATTCATGTTTGCTTATACATTTAATTCATACATACGCTTGGTACATGTTCATGATTCTCGTAAAAACGTGTTTAATCTACAAACAACCATCATGAATACGTGATTTTAAACGTTCTATACATGCACTTACTTCGTTATACATTTTACAATCTTTAATCTATAATTTCATACTTGGTTTATACCTAATTACATGTTATTTATACTTGAAATAACATAAAATGTGCCAATACCAAACATTAGGGACTTAATGTGTCAAATATGGAAAATGATTCTCGGAGAACCTCGGCCGCGACTCGCGGCAATCCCCGTGGTCACATCTGCGACGCGCAGAAGACGGTGATCCGTAGCCAGACGCGGTAAACCTGTGGATTGGCTCATTTTTGGGTTCCAACTCACACCTAACTCACTTAATTACACCCCCAACTACTAACCCTAATCCATCACTATATATGCAACACTTCTAAGCCCTATTTCCACATTCCAAACCTCTCAAACACTCACAAATTCACTCTAAATCTCTCCAAAATATCCAGATTTGAGCAAAAAGTTCTAAGAGTTCAAAGTGAGTTCTAGCTCACTTCCTCATCTATTTTATTCTTGTTTCTTCTTCCATATCACTTGGATAACCTCTAGGAAGGTTTTCACAAGATTACCATGGTAATCTAATGTCACACCCCCAAAATCCACACGCGGAGTATCACCGCTTGGAGGCGTGACTGACCAGGATCAAGCCACCAATCATATAGAACAATGTATAAAGTAAATGTAATTGCAATTTAATTCCAAACAATCCATATGAGAGGTGTTCCAAAACATAAGTACGTTATCACTGTATAGCGGAAGCGCATAATTAAACCCAACGTAATAAAGTATGAAATGTCAAAAAGTCTAAACAAGTATTCAAGATCCTTGCCCACAACGACTACGCCTCCCGTGCAAGCTCCATAAGTACCTAAGGTCCTGCAAGGCATGTAACAGAGGATCAACAACTAGTTGAGCGAGTTCACAGAAAGTAATAGTAAGTTCGTATGTAACATGTGGCTCTACTGGGCCGATAGTACGTTCTATTGGTGGGGGCTTCCCATGTTATATATCCCCTAGACTATTCGTAATCATAAGTATCCTTCCCAATCCGAGGATAGTAGTAAGTATAGGTTTACGCAGGTTTTATGTAAGTGCCCTTCCCAACCGAGGACAGTACGTAGCGAGTACGTAGGTTTAGCGCTGGCGTCCTTCCCAATCCGAGGACGGTAGTACGTAGGTTTAGCACTGGCGTCCTTCCCAATCCGAGGACGGTAGTACGTAGGTTTTACGTAAGTTTAGTGCTGGTGTCCTTCCCAATCCGAGGACAGTACGTAGGCTTTGCGTAGAATTTAGCACAGGCATCCTTCCCAATCCGAGGACCGTGGTAAATAGTCTAGTGTTAATGTAAGTACAGGTAATCATTCAATCCCATTCCCAACCCAACTGGGGAATCCCATGCCTTGGTAAGAGTGTGAACTCACCTCGGTTTGCTCGGCAGATACACAAAAGGGTTTCTTGAACTATGAGTGGTCAACCACGTCCTAACAGGGTTACCATACAAGTCAGGTTTTGGTTTCACAGAGTGCACATAAGCATCACGTAAGATAGCACATAAGAAACACATACGGATCATGGCAACATAATACACACATAGAATGTTTTAAGTGTTATCAGTTTAACATACGGATGAAGCCCAAATAAGCATGATTAGTTCAACAAGTAGCCGGCCCATCAATTAAACAAATAAACAACTTGTGCGATCAGCTTTATTACCCAGCCCATGTCTACGGCCCAAATAACAACAAGCATCCTTGTGCGACTGGAAGCCCCTTGTGCGATCAGGGCCTCTTGTGCGACCAGATCTGCTTATGCGACTGGTCTTCTTGTGCGAGTGGACCTCTTGTACGACAAGAGGTCTCGTGCGATCAGGTTTAGTGATTCGAAAATTATGGAAATCTGTTACAACTTTTATCTTGTAACTAATTGCAAGGTTTCCTTTTTATTTGTCAATAAACAATTTAACCGTTTCAAATACCACCCATATTCGATCAAACCAAACAATCTTATTATTAAATTAATAGGAACTCTAGTGCATATCAACTCATCATCATCGAATTAACATTAAAGTCATCACCGAAATCTTAAGTCAATGTGCAACAACTTCTGACAACACACTAATCCTAATTATAATATACCAGAATACTTATTAAATGTCCACATGATTAATGATAATATTTCACATGCACATTCCTTTGTATTGGACCTCACAAAATAGTGGCCTGACAACTAGATCAAATCACATGCCATGCTCAATTCAATGCACTGAAACATTTAATTTAGATCACTATCACATGTATATCCTACACAACCTAATCATTACCAATCATCCATTGACTTCATATACATAACAGCCGGTTTAACTAGTATTTGATTTCAAATCATGATCATGCAATTCATCCTAACACAACATCAACCTTTCGGATCTAAACTCATACATAGCCGATTGCATACATTTATACAACATAACAATACATCATTAAATCTCATATTAATCATAGTCAACATGCATGAGAGCCGATTAACAAGAACACTTATCATTCAATCATCATAATCTATCATGTTAATCGAAACCCTAAATCATCATACCAAAACTTTAATAGTACACACATCATCAAACATGTATTCGATGAATCCAAGTACTAACCGAATTGAGATGGGTGAGAGTGATCCAAACAAAGAAAGATCTTGGATGGAGAGGGTGTTCGGCTGCCTTCTTTTTCGTGAGGGAGAGAGTGTGAGCACTAGGGTTTTGTGTGTAATATGAAGTTGCAACAAAATGATTAACAAACTCTCTAAGGGTGTGTGTGTGTAGGCGTATGAGGGAGTGGGCCGAACCCAAACCTTGGGCTGCCCTTGGATCCGATTACAAGAGATACGGCCCCAAGTGGGCTCGTGCGATTGTGTGTGTGTGTTGTGCGTTTGGGCTCGTATGCATACATACACATATTACACATAGCACATAACAACATAACATTCATTAAATAAAAGTCACATAATTACATAACGTTGCACAAAGATAAGCTCGAAATGTCACATATCGTACACATACGTTACATCGAAGTACAAAAATAGGTTCGGAAATACGAGTTGTCACATTATCCCCAACTAAAAAGAAATTTCGTCCCGAAATTTGGTACGCACTCACTGAGGAAGCTAGGTAAATTGTATCGTTCACTGGTTTTCCTGGGGTGTCACATCATCCCCCCGTTGATCTGGAATTTCGTCCCGAAATTCCACAGTAGTAGCTTCAGCCTCAGTAGTGGTTGCATTGGTTCCGAATAACTGGGGATATTTGAGTTCCATTTGATCTTCACGCTCCCAGGTGAACTCTGGGCCGCGGCGGGTGTTCCAACGAACTCGTACAAGAGGGATTCTCGTGTTCTTGAGGACCTTAACATCCCGGTCCGTGATTTCAACTGGTTCTTCGACGAAGTGCAACCGTTCGTCGATAGTGAGTTCCTTTAAGGGAACTATGTGGGTCTCATCTGACATACACTTCTTCAGATTCGACACGTGAAAGACGTTGTGAACTGCACTGAGTTCAGCTGGTAGATTCAACCTGTAGGCTACCCTGCCTATCTTCTCAATAACTTTGAAAGGTCCAACGTATCGTGGATTAAGTTTGCCGCGTTTGCCAAAACGAACCACACCCTTCCAGGGCGAAACTTTGAGTAGCGCTCGATCCCCAACCTGGAATTCGAGTAGTTTCCTGTCTTTATCAGCGTATACTTTCTGACGGTCACGAGCTGCCGCCATGCGTTGTCGTATTTGTGCAATCTTTTCTGTAGTATCGACTACCATTTCTGGACCTGTGATTTGACTTTCCCCCACCTCTGCCCAACAGAGAGGTGACCGGCACTTACGCCCGTACAATGCCTCGAATGGTGCAGCTTTAATGCTGGTGTGGTAGCTGTTATTGTATGAAAATTCCACGAGTGGCAGATGTTTCTCCCAACCATTGCCAAAGTCAATTACGCACGCCCGAAGCATGTCTTCTAGAGTTTGAATAGTGCGCTCAGACTGCCCATCGGTCTGAGGATGATACGCCGTGCTCATGTCTAAACGAAAGCCAAACGATTTATGCATTGCTTGCCACAGTTCTGAAGTAAAACGTGCGTCACGATCAGAGATGATGGAGGTGGGCACCCCGTGCCTCGAGACCACTTCTTTTAAGTAAATGTCTGCTAAGGTAGAGAACTTGTCTGTTTCTTTGATAGCCAAGAAGTGAGCAGACTTTGTGAGTCGATCCACGATCACCCAAATAGTATCATTTCCGCGCTGAGATCTAGGTAGGCCAGTAACAAAGTCCATGGAAATTTGCTCCCATTTCCATTGTGGTATCTCAGGTTGTTGGAGTGGTCCTGATGGTTTCTGATATTCTGCCTTGACTCTCACACAAGTCAAGCATTTACTAACGTATGTGGCTATGTGGGCCTTCATGCTAGGCCACCAATATGTAGTTTTGATGTCGTGGTACATTTTATCCGCACCTGGATGTACCGAGTAGCGAGACTTATGAGCTTCATCCATCACTAGCTCACGTAAGTTGCCATAAAGTGGAACCCAAATGCGTCCTGTGACGTAGTAAGCACCATCTTCCTTCTGTTCTAAACGTTGTCTTGAGCCACGTAGGGCTTCAGCCCTGGCATTTTCTGGTTTCAATGCTTCTACCTGAGCATCTCGTATCTGGGAAGGAAGACTAGACTGTATGGTGAGTTGTAAAGCTCGCACGCGCTTAGGCGCGGTGTCCTTTCGACTGAGGGCGTCAGCCACAACATTGGCTTTGCCTGGATGGTACCTGATTGAGCATTCGTAGTCGTTTAGCAGTTCGACCCATCGTCGTTGTCGCATATTCAGTTCCTTCTGTTTGAATATATGTTCGAGGCTTCTGTGGTCAGTGTAGATAGCACATTTGGTACCGTACAAGTAGTGTCGCCATATCTTAAGTGCAAAGACGACCGCTCCCAGCTCTAGGTCGTGTGTAGTGTAATTCCGTTCGTGAACCTTAAGTTGGCGCGAAGCATAAGCAATAACTTTATCCCTCTGCATCAATACACATCCAAGACCTTGGATAGATGCGTCGCAGTAGACTACGAAATCGTCCGTGCCTTCAGGCAGTGAGAGGATAGGTGCGCTACATAGTCTATCCTTTAAGTGCTGAAACGCTGTTTCCTGTGCGTTACCCCAACGATAAACAACACCCTTCTGCGTCAGTAGTGTAAGTGGCTGAGCAATTTTTGAGAAATCTTTGATGAACCTTCTGTAGTAGCCCGCCAAACCCAAGAATTGGCGTATTTCTGTTGGTGTGCGGGGCGCAGGCCAATTCTTGATCGAATCCACCTTGGATGGATCGACATGGATCCCATCCTTGTTTACTACGTGGCCTAGGAAGTGGACTTCACTAAGCCAGAAGTCGCATTTTGAAAACTTAGCGTATAGCTATTCCATTCGTAGAAGTTCCAGTATAAGTCGTAAGTGCTGCTCGTGTTCCTCCTGACTTTTCGAATAAATCAGGATGTCGTCGATGAAAACAATGACGAACGTGTCGAGATAGGGTTTGCACACCCTGTTCATAAGATCCATGAAAATCGCAGGCGCGTTCGTTAGCCCGAAAGGCATGACCAGAAACTCGTAGTGGCCGTAGCGAGTTCTAAATGCTGTTTTAGAGACGTCCTCATCCCGGACTCTCAGCTGGTGATATCCTGACCTTAAGTCTATTTTGGAGTAGTAGCTCGACCCTTGCAGCTGGTCGAATAAATCATCTATGCGCGGAAGAGGATAACGATTCTTGATCGTCACCTTGTTGAGTTCGCGGTAGTCTATACACATCCTGAACGTACCGTCTTTCTTCTTCACGAATAACACTGGAGCTCCCCAAGGCGAAGAGCTAGGACGTATAAAACCCTTTTCCAAGAGTTCTTGTAGCTGCTTTGACAGTTCTTCCAATTCAGTTGGAGCTAGACGATAAGGTGCTCGAGCTATGGGCGCTGCTCCTGGAGCGAGCTCGATCTGGAATTCGACCTGACGATGAGGCGGTAATCCAGGTAATTCCTCAGGGAACACTTGAGGATAATCGCGTACTACAGGAATATCTTCAATCTTTTTCTCTTTCTTCGACGTATCGGTAACGAGTGCTAAAATAGCAGTGTGACCCTTACGTAAACATTTCTGAGCCTTCAAGAAAGAAATGATGCCACTCACGACACCACTCTTGTCGCCCTGAACTTCGAGAGGTTCTTTACCAGAACGAGGAATACGAATGATCTTCTCCTTGCATAGGATCTCTGCTTGTTGTTGCTGATTCTTAAAGATCTTGTGTCTGTTGTTATTGGTTCTGGCTTGCAGAACGTGAGTTTCTACCATCCTTGGCTCCATGACCAAGCTTGTCGCATCATTGGCAATGATTGCGGTTGCACTGCCCGCTGTGGTGCAAGTTACATCGTTTGCACTTAGGGTGGTTTCCCCTGTATCCACCCTGCCCTTGACTACTAAGAGGTTGCTGACCAGGACTTTGGTTGTCATCGATCTTTCACTGCTGTGCCTGGGACGGAATCGTAGTCGAACCCTTGCTAGAGGTTCCATCCCACTTTCATTCGTTGTCACTGAGGATAGCAGAAGTAGTTGAAGTAGTAGTGGTAGTAGTAGCGCTGATACGTTGAGGCAGCTTGTTCTGTTCCACTGCCTGGTCTGTGAGACGATGAGCAAGATGAGTAACATCTTGAATAGTAGGAAGATTAGCAGTCATCACATGGCTTTGAATTTCTGGTACTAAGCCCTTGAGGTACAGCTCAATGCTCTTGATGGGAGGATCCACCATGGTTGGACACAAAATTTGCCAGTTTGTTGGATCGCTTCGTGTACGCTTCTATCTCTGACCCCGTCATCTTCATGTTAAAGGACTCCACTTCCAACTTGTGGATGACATCATAACTACTGTATTCACGTTTGATCAGTTCCTTAAAATCATTCCATGGGGTGGCATTAGCAGCCGCCAGCCCCAGCATCGTAACTTGCGCGTTCCACCAAGTTTGCGCAGTGCCTTCGAGAATATCAGTGGCATTCGCACACTCGAAGACCGATTCGAGTTCCTCGAACTAATGGAGGAGTCCAACAGCTCCTTCAGTGTCGCTGAAAGTAGTAGGACGACAGTCCATAAAGTCTTGTATGTGCATACAGGTGGCTGAGCGTGTTGACTTGTCGTGTGCGTAAGAGTAATCAAAATTAAGCACAAGTGTTGAGTTACGAGAGTAGGATCTAAAGATCCTAGAGTAAGTGGTGATGGCAGGTTTCACCTCCTGCCTCGGCAGCTGCGAGTGCTGCAGTAACTTGTTCAGTGATCGAAGCCGCCAACTGGGCTTGAGTTAGGTTAACGCGTCCACTCATGATCTTGACATCAGGGAGAACATGTGGGTGAGAGGTTCGCGAATAGTGCGAAGAGAGTGAGCACACAAGTATTCTCAAGCAATAACATATAGTAAGTTCTGTAATCTAAGCATACCGCGAGCAAAGTTCTATGTAATTCTAGCAAGTAGGTAAGGTAACATGAATAGTAATACCTATGATGTTGAGCCTTGCACGTGGAGCGAAGCGTCGTTGGGGATCGTTGAGAGCACTGTTCTGGTTATAGTCTGGTTTTAACAAAATCGTTTTCCCTTTATTAAAACCGAGTTCTCTATAACCAATGGCTCTGATACCAATCTGTCACACCCCCAAAATCCACACGCGGAGTATCACCGCTTGGAGGCGTGACTGACCAGGATCAAGCCACCAATCATATAGAACAATGTATAAAGTAAATGTAATTGCAATTTAATTCCAAACAATCCATATGAGAGGTGTTCCAAAACATAAGTACGTTATCACTGTATAGCGGAAGCGCATAATTAAACCCAACGTAATAAAGTATGAAATGTCAAAAAGTCTAAACAAGTATTCAAGATCCTTGCCCACAACGACTACGCCTCCCGTGCAAGCTCCATAAGTACCTAAGGTCCTGCAAGGCATGTAACAGAGGATCAACAACTAGTTGAGCGAGTTCACAGAAAGTAATAGTAAGTTCGTATGTAACATGTGGCTCTACTGGGCCGATAGTACGTTCTATTGGTGGGGGCTTCCCATGTTATATATCCCCTAGACTATTCGTAATCATAAGTATCCTTCCCAATCCGAGGATAGTAGTAAGTATAGGTTTACGCAGGTTTTATGTAAGTGCCCTTCCCAACCGAGGACAGTACGTAGCGAGTACGTAGGTTTAGCGCTGGCGTCCTTCCCAATCCGAGGACGGTAGTACGTAGGTTTAGCACTGGCGTCCTTCCCAATCCGAGGACGGTAGTACGTAGGTTTTACGTAAGTTTAGTGCTGGTGTCCTTCCCAATCCGAGGACAGTACGTAGGCTTTGCGTAGAATTTAGCACAGGCATCCTTCCCAGTCCGAGGACCGTGGTAAATAGTCTAGTGTTAATGTAAGTACAGGTAATCATTCAATCCCATTCCCAACCCAACTGGGGAATCCCATGCCTTGGTAAGAGTGTGAACTCACCTCGGTTTGCTCGGCAGATACACAAAAGGGTTTCTTGAACTATGAGTGGTCAACCACGTCCTAACAGGGTTACCATACAAGTCAGGTTTTGGTTTCACAGAGTGCACATAAGCATCACGTAAGATAGCACATAAGAAACACATACGGATCATGGCAACATAATACACACATAGAATGTTTTAAGTGTTATCAGTTTAACATACGGATGAAGCCCAAATAAGCATGATTAGTTCAACAAGTAGCCGGCCCATCAATTAAACAAATAAACAACTTGTGCGATCAGCTTTATTACCCAGCCCATGTCTACGGCCCAAATAACAACAAGCATCCTTGTGCGACTGGAAGCCCCTTGTGCGATCAGGGCCTCTTGTGCGACCAGATCTACTTATGCGACTGGTCTTCTTGTGCGAGTGGACCTCTTGTACGACAAGAGGTCTCGTGCGATCAGGTTTAGTGATTCGAAAATTATGGAAATCTGTTACAACTTTTATCTTGTAACTAATTGCAAGGTTTCCTTTTTATTTGTCAATAAACAATTTAACCGTTTCAAATACCACCCATATTCGATCAAACCAAACAATCTTATTATTAAATTAATAGGAACTCTAGTGCATATCAACTCATCATCATCGAATTAACATTAAAGTCATCACCGAAATCTTAAGTCAATGTGCAACAACTTCTGACAACACACTAATCCTAATTATAATATACCAGAATACTTATTAAATGTCCACATGATTAATGATAATATTTCACATGCACATTCCTTTGTATTGGACCTCACAAAATAGTGGCCTGACAACTAGATCAAATCACATGCCATGCTCAATTCAATGCACTGAAACATTTAATTTAGATCACTATCACATGTATATCCTACACAACCTAATCATTACCAATCATCCATTGACTTCATATACATAACAGCCGGTTTAACTAGTATTTGATTTCAAATCATGATCATGCAATTCATCCTAACACAACATCAACCTTTCGGATCTAAACTCATACATAGCCGATTGCATACATTTATACAACATAACAATACATCATTAAATCTCATATTAATCATAGTCAACATGCATGAGAGCCGATTAACAAGAACACTTATCATTCAATCATCATAATCTATCATGTTAATCGAAACCCTAAATCATCATACCAAAACTTTAATAGTACACACATCATCAAACATGTATTCGATGAATCCAAGTACTAACCGAATTGAGATGGGTGAGAGTGATCCAAACAAAGAAAGATCTTGGATGGAGAGGGTGTTCGGCTGCCTTCTTTTTCGTGAGGGAGAGAGTGTGAGCACTAGGGTTTTGTGTGTAATATGAAGTTGCAACAAAATGATTAACAAACTCTCTAAGGGTGTGTGTGTGTAGGCGTATGAGGGAGTGGGCCGAACCCAAACCTTGGGCTGCCCTTGGATCCGATTACAAGAGATACGGCCCCAAGTGGGCTCGTGCGATTGTGTGTGTGTGTTGTGCGTTTGGGCTCGTATGCATACATACACATATTACACATAGCACATAACAACATAACATTCATTAAATAAAAGTCACATAATTACATAACGTTGCACAAAGATAAGCTCGAAATGTCACATATCGTACACATACGTTACATCGAAGTACAAAAATAGGTTCGGAAATACGAGTTGTCACATCTAAGATGAAACCTCACCACATTTGAGGTCCAAAGTGAGATATATTTTCTGATTTTGTTCATCTTATTGTAACTTCATTTTCTTCCACTTTTTCTCACCATTTCTTCTTCTACAAAGCTTGGAACACCTCTTGGAGTGTTTCCACAAGATTACCATGGTAATCTAAGGTGGAACATCACCATTTTGAGGTCCAAACTTTCTGTTTTGAAGAAACTTGGTTAACTTTTACAAAACTTTACTTTTTCTACTTGAATCTTGTACCTAACAATCTCTTAAACACATCAATGGTTGTGGAACTTGTTAGAGTTGATTCTTACAAGTTTAGAGGTACAAACAACCTTTAAACTTTCTGATTTATTAGGGTTCAATACAACCCACAAGTGTTGAAGCCACATAGGTTTGCCATAGTTCATATGATGAGATTTATGTTTGATGCAAGTGTGAACTTTGGATGCTTTGGCATTTCCCACGCCTCACTTGATGATTTACTTGTTAATATACTAGTTAGTTCTTTATTTATTGGAATTCATGACCCTCTGAATCATCCTTGTGATGATTTTGTGTAGTGGCGAATCATATAAAGAGGTTAAACCACCAAGCTTGACTTACATGATAATGTATGACAATCTATGATGGACTTAGTTGTAGGATAATAATATAACTATAGGGGAAGGTTCATTGGGGAACACTAAAAAAGTGGGGAACAGCGGGGAACCGACTCAAACAAACTCCGATTGGACTCATTCCAGCGGCGTTGGAACCGGCTCATCGAACCCTAACTAAGATCTCTTAACCCTAAACCCTAAATCCTAACTCCTAAACTCTAAACCCTAAAGCTAAAAAAATAAGGCTAAAACTTAAGCTAAACCGTAAATTCTAAACTATAAACCTAAAAGCTAAACCCTAAATGCTAAACCCTAAAGCTAAACCCTAAAGCTAAGCCTTAAACCCTAAACCCTAAAGCTAAACCCTAAAGCTAAACCCTAAGGCTAAACCCTAAAAGTCAAACCCTAATATATTTAGGGTTTAGGGGTTATGATTTAGGGTTTAGGGTTAAGAGATCCATATAGGGTTCGACGAGACGGTTCCAACGCCACTGTAATGAGTCCAATCGGAGTTCGTTTGAGTCGGTTCCCCACTGTTCCCCACTTTTTTAGTGTTCCCCAATGAACCTCACACTATAACTATATAAGTATACATATATATATATACAAACTTGGCCAAGTTGGTGATAATAATCGGCTAATGATTATTCATCATGAACTAGGGCTAACTTATCTACGATTCTATGTCACTTGTGTCATAAATAAGTACTTAGAACTAGATAATACTTTTGTAAATACATACTTTTTGTACTTTAAATTCCAAAACCGAATCTTCCATCTCAAATTCGTTAACTCACGCACCTTCATTTACCCTTGTAGGGTGACTTTGGTGTTCCATCCTCCAACTTACAAACTCTTCACGGAATTACAAAGGAAAGCTTTGCAAAACCGTGAGTACACTTGACCCTTTTTACGCTTTAACGCACTTTTGGGTTTAACATGTTTTACTTATCAAATACACAATTCACACAAACTTATTCAATCACTCAATCCACCAAACATGTTATTTGTTATGCTTAGGTTGTTTATGCTAGAATACATACATACACTCTATTTATCATTAACTTAGCTAGCCCACCTTAACAAATATAGCGCTATAGGAGTAGCATGCCGCCCGTCGGGGTATTGTTAAGTTATTATACCTAACAGTCTCGTTCATTTTGGTGGCGATGGATGCACATTATTCTTGTGAACACTCGGGTTTGACTTTTTGTTATGCATGCTCGTTCAACCTTGTATATAAATTGTCATGTTGGATTTGAGACAATCTTTTATACTTTGTAAGACCCTTACTTTAAATACCATTTTTTTACATTTAGTTTTCTTATATAAAAGCGTTTATACGATTACATATACATTTGATAACACGAGTTTCTTAAAACTTTTCTTGAAATTTAAAACATTTCAAATATAATATTGTCGTTTATGCGTGACGACAAAACGTGATGCGGAAGCTTAAATCTTGATCGTGTTCGGTTCTTCCTTGAGCTTGAACGTTATCCAACACTTCAAGATATCCTACATTTCGAAAACATGAAATGCGTTAGTTATATGACGTTTAAAACGTGTCTAAACGAGTTCGCAAGACAAAACAGGCGAAACACAAAACTTTTGCCGGTTATGGTGCCCGTCGTGGGCAGGTCAGCCTTCGCGGGGCGCGAAGGCCTGTGGCGGGGAGTGACAACAATGGGTATCACCTGTTCAGGGCGCGAAGCCCCCTTTTTCACAGATTATTTGCAGCTGGGAGCTACAAACTCCCAGCAATACCATTTTTCACGAAAACGTTTATAACTCCCTCAATTTTTATCCGATTTACTTCCAGTTTCTTCCTACATGATCGTAATTTGATTCTCTATCATATAGAGTTAAAATCTGACATCCAGATTAATAATTTCTAGAATTTAAGCCCTCGGCTTTGTGTTTATTTATAAGACTTTTGACCCGTTCATGATTTATCAAACAAACTTATTTGTTTGCATTCAAATTCCCATGAACGTCATACTATACTTGTTTCCAATTATCCAAGGATTTTATTCATGGGTTTGTGTTCACCCGTAACTCATTTTACATGTTTACTTATTTTGACCCATTAACGGATTTGAGCATTATCACGCTCCCCCTTAATTTATATCTTATTTTTACATTAAGATACCTACTTATCTTCCACCACAACTATATTCGTGGTGGATTTAATACAGTGAACTATTTATTCCAAATTCTACCCTTCGGATAGTCATTTTACGGAAAAGACCCAATTTGAGGCGTTTGACCCAAAAAGGCTTATACCTTCAACTTTTTACACTTATCAAAAACTTACTTGATCATACAACTTATTTCTAAACAACTCTTAAGGGTCGTTTGCCCGGTTTATCGTTCAATGGCGTTTTGGTCAATTTTAGTCCCTTCTTTTGCAACGAAGGACTTTTAACAACATATTTGACCAAAATCACACATTTTAGCTATAATCCTATTTACACATACCTGGCTCGGGTCAAAGTATTGACCCGTTTTAATACATTGCCTTAATAATTTGCTAATTAATAGCAACGCAAATTCCATATGTCGTTTTACCCTGTGAGCTTAAGACTCGACAAGCGCTTTTTAGTCGTTATTGTCAAATGGCGTTAACATCACCATTTGACCCGTTTGGTCTATACGACCAAACATTTTATATTTTTAACAACATGGTATTTATTTACCAAAACACACATTTGACCCATTACGGATTTTCACCATAAGGATATATTTCTTAAATCCTTTTTTCTTACATATTTAACCCATCTTGGCATACGCCATAGGGTATCTTTTAAACTTCAACCTACATTCGCCAACACGTGACTAAATTACCATTTTACCCTTTTTCTCTATATGAGTTACACTATAAGGTAATCTTTTAAAAACTCATTGAATGTTCGTCATTACATGACTAAATTACCGTTTTACCCCTTTTTACCATCAATTATGATTTCTTATCATTTTCACTTGTTCCGACCCATATCAATTTACGTCGGAACATTATATTTCAAACATTAGCTTATCATATTCATAACCCTTATAATTAATAGGCATTCTATAAAAGGGTGTAAGCTCTACTTACCTTGTATCCAAATTATGCTTTTCCTTCATACTTGATTCATTTGACCTGCTTCCTTCCCAAGCTTCCACCTAGCTTGTCAAGCGTCAAACTATCATTATAATTCGTAAGATGGTTATATTAGTCATTATCAGTCACGACTATTCCACCTTACAAGTTTTATGTTGAATTTATTATTCGATCTTATCATTGGTTAGTTTCACTTCTAAAAAGTCAATTGACCTATTAACATATACGAATGCACCAATTGGTTCATCGAACTCACTTGGGCATTTCATCCGAATACTTAATGAAATCAAATTTTACATACTAACTAGTAGGTAACATGATTTCAAGCATCTATAACATCAATTTCTTTATATTATACAAAAACCCATATTATGGCAAGTATAATCATGTACTCAAATTCATAGATTATTCAAACACTTTCTTACTGCCATCATGTATGATGATTCTAAACATGTTTATATCATTAATTTCATCATAATATTAAAACCCACGTATCTAAGGGTGGTAAATCATCTAAACATTCAAATCATAGCAACCTATGTAGAATTTTCACTTAGGGTTTTGTTCCTAAGCAAGTACACATCACTAATTCGGCCATAACCTCTACGATTCATACATAAATCGCATCTTGTGATGTTCATCAAATTTCACAACTTCATCAATATCCAAAATTCGACATACCTTATGATCCACTAGCTTGGGTGATCTTTAATTCACGTTCATTCATGAATTTGAGCTCCAGTTAGCCCTTTAATTTGATGATTTTAGTTGAATTAGGATTTTGGCTCCTTTGAGCCTCTCCTGGTCGTTCCAGAACACACACTTAGTGTGTGTTTTGTTTTGTTTTGTTTTGTTTTTCTTTTAATAATTTAACTTCCAAAGTATCCCACTTTGGTCCCTCATGTTTGGTTAGTTATTAAGTAGGCTACAACCTACTTATTTCTAACAATATTTTCTCTTATTAACTAGGTTAAACATTCCTAGTTAACTTAGTGGGTTCGAGGAGGTTATAACCCATTTTATTTTAAGTCCCGTTAACTCGGGCCTCTTGTAAACCTTTATTTTCTCAAAAGCTTTCTTTCACCTTTTATTTAATATTAGGTTTATTTATTTAAATCCTAATATTCGTCGGGTTTATTTTTACCACTAACGGTATTTTACCCGTTCATTAATATTAACGTGGTTTGATCACCAAACCCGTTTTTGGGGTGTTACAAGTCTACCCCCCTTAAAGAGGTTTCGTCCCAGAGACCTTTCTTACATAGTCCATTAAGTTGAACCTAATGCACTTAGTCTCGGTAATCCTTTGGGCATTGCTCATACTTTAACAAATTATTAGTATTACCAGGAAGGTATGGTAATGTCTTTTTGGTTACAAAGCGTATGTGTCTTTCATGTGTAAGGCCTCATGGGCCATTAATTTCATCTATTATTCCTCGCCTTTATCACTTATTATAACGAGTCACCTTCTTGGCCACTCGGTTTTCTGATGTAGTCAACTTATTATCTCACGCTAATCTTATCAAGATAAGCGATTTTATTAAGTTGTAATTACTATTTTGATCTTTAATGGTCTTTCCGGTTAGACTTACTAGTCACTGGCTACCTTATACCCCGTCATTCGGTATACCATATTACCATCCCCAGCCTTATATGAGTTTATGATCTCCTATCCCGTTACTCGCGCTACAATGTGATTATATTCTATATTACTTTTCTTGACCATGATCGCATCACGTCATGTTTAAGTTTATATCAACTTTTCATTATCGAAAATCTTCCTTTCGAATGTATCATCTTGCACCTATCAATGTTAAGACCTATATCCTTTAATATTAACCATTTTCCAATTCCTCTCATAATATTCATATTTGTTAAAACGTTGTTTCTCACTAAAACTGAATTTTAGTTTAACGTTTTCTCTTTAACTTATATCAATTACTCAAATCAAGAAATTGACAACCAAGAATTTATTCTTTTTCGTTATTTTTACGCGGGGAATCATAACCAGTTCCCACGCTTTACCCAAGTGACCCGTAGGTTCTTTCACTTAGCCTCGTAGGCTATTTCTTTAAGCTTTCATCCCTTTTAGGTGAGGCCCCTATAGTTCATTTCTCTCTATTCGTGACCCGAGGGTCATTTTGGTCCCGTAGACCTTAACACTATTTATAACCCAAAGGTTATGATGATCCCGTAGATCATCTTTTACTCGTGTCATTATTAAAATATATATATATGGCGTCAAGGCACTCCTTTTTATGTTTGAAAATCATTTATTTTCGCTTTTGAAATTCATTAACTTCGACCGTAGTCCATGACTACGATCGTTTTCCTTCCGAGCAACATTTCTGCTCCTATAACCCATTACCCGGGCTTTTTATTTTGTAATCCATGCTCCCATTATGGTATGCGTTGAGACTTCTCTTGACCCTTTTGGTTATTCATGTAAATTCCTTAACCCGTTCAACCTTATAAGATTGAACATACTTCTTCTGAATCCCTTGCGCGAATTCATCATCTTTTAGTCACAACTCATTATCCGAGTCTTTTGACTTTTAAATCCGCGTTCCCGTATCTTGGTTTACGCGTATATTTGAAATCATGCCCATCTATCGGGTATTTTACCGAATTCATTATTAAAGCAACCATTCAGGTATCCATTAAGACTTTGTTTGGACTTATTTGGTTGTCTTAGCGAAATCCATCGCTTTTATTCAACCAAGCCTTTATTATTTATTCAATATGTTTGACTTGTTCATGTGAGTTTCATCACTTATGAACAATCAAACTCTATCCCAATGCCCTAACATTCCCGTTACTCGGTTTGTATTTTCGTTTACATTGATCCTTGTTCCTTCTCCCGGGCTCATTATTCTAATGTAATACGCTTCCATTACCCGGTTTGTGTTTACATTTATTATCAAGCATTATGCTTATTTGATATGTTTGGGTACCTTTTTAATTCGTCCCATTCGCCCCATCTTTACCACATCGGACGTAAATGCGTTCATTATAACTACTTACTTGGCCAGAGTAAGCGGTCAACACATGGTACACGTGACCTTATTATAATTATCACATCACTTCCCATGTAGGTAAATCCTCGATTCCTTTTCATATTTATGATTTTATTTGGTAAAACCTTATTTAATTGTTATTTAACACTTATTAGTTTTACCCGTTTCATCCTCGAACATATAAAATGTTTTCCTTTTATCGAACTATTATACAATCACATTCGTTAATGCGATCGTTACTTTTCTTAATAGTAATTATATTGAGAATGCTTACTTGGATGATTGCTCTTGTCCAAGTTTCTATATAAACTGAATTCTGTTATTGTCTTGTTATTCACAATCGTAAATAATACGTATTTCTACTTAATTTCTCTTGGAAACATCATCCTGGATAGGTATCCTATCCAGTTTTTCCAAGTTTTTATCTTACGTATGCAACAGTCAGTCGCTATGTATTTGTTGCATATTACTATTTGTACAATAAATTTAAAATGTGCACCTGGTAGATGCTCGCCATAATGGCTTTCCTTGCCATTAACCTTGTTTGATATCGTTATATGATTTAGATCCTTGGTGAGCATGCTCTACTTGTCGTACTTCAGACCGTTCCTCCGTCATATCCGTAAATTGTTAAACTCTCGCCGTCTTCGGATGCGAGTGTCCTTCAACTAAAATGTTTACAAAGATTAGTAACGTTGACTTTTAATAAGCGCCCGTACTATAATACAATGCTTTCTACTATACGTGTGAACACACGTAATTTTGTTAACTATTCCAGTCTTTTACTAATTTATTTGGGGTAACGTTTGTTTACATGATAACCTTATGTGTTGTTTTCAACACTTTAACATGCTAGACCGTTAATATACATAATAGCGTACCGGATTATGCGATCAAGTCTCAAACCGAACACATTTACTCATCAACCTTGAGCTCTGATTACCAACTTGTAAGACCCTTACTTTAAATACCGATTTTTTTTACATTTAGTTCTCGTACATAAAAGCATTTATACGATTACACATACATTTGAAAATACGAGTTTCTTAAAACTTCTTGAAATTTAAAACATTTCAAATATAATTTTCGTTTATGTGTGACGATAAAACGTGATGCGGAAGCTTAAATCTTAATCGTGTTCAGTTCTCCCTTGAGCTTGATCGTCATCCGGCACTTCAAGATATCCTACATTTCATAAAACATGACATGCGTTAATTATATGACGTTTAAAACGTGTCTAAAAGAGTTCACAAGACAAAACAAGCGAAACACACAACTTTTGCAAGTTTCGGTGCCCGTAACGGGACGCGACAGGATGTAGGTCAGCCTTCGCGGGGCGCGAAGGCCCGTGGCGGGCGCGACAACAATGTGTATCACCCGTCGCAGGGCGCGAAGCCCCCTTTTTCACAGAATATTTGTAGCTGGGAGCTACAAACTCCCAACAATACCATTTTTCACGAAAACGTTCATAACTCCCTTAATTTTTATCCGTTTTACTTCCCGTTTCTTCCTACGTGATCGTAATTTGATTCTCTATGATATAGAGTTAAAATCCGACATCCGGATTAACAATTTTCTAGATTTTAAGCCCTTGGCTTTTTGTTTATTTATAAGACTTTTGACCCGTTCATTATTTATCAAACAAACTTGTTTATTTGCATTCAAATTCCCATGAACGTCATACTATACTTGTTTCCTATTATCCAAGGATTTTATTCATGAGTTTTTATTCATCCGTAACTCGTTTTACATGTTTACTTATTTTGACCCATTAAGGGATTTGAGCATTTTAAGTTTATATCACGCTCCCCCTTTATTTATATCTTATTTTCACATTAAGATATCTACTTATCTTCCACCACAACTATATTCGTGGTGGATTTAATAAAGTGAACTATTTATTCCGAATTCTACCCTTCGGATAGTCATTTTACGGAAAAGACCCAATTTGAGGCGTTTGACCCAAAAAGGCTTATACCTTTAACTTTTTACACTTATCAAAAACTTACTTGATCATAAAACTTATTTCAAAACAACCCTTAAGGGTCGTTTGCCCGGTTTATCGTTCAAGGGCGTGTTGGTCAATTTTAGTCCCTTCTTTTGTGACGATGGACTTTTAACAACATATTTGACCAAAATCGCACATTTTAGATATAATCCTATTTACACATACCTGGCTCGGGTCAAACTATTGACCCGTTTTAATACCTTGCCTTAATAATTTGATAATTAATAGCAAACGCAAATTCCATATGCCGTTTTACCCTGCGAGCATAAGACTCGACAAGCGCTTGTTAGTCGTTATTGTCAAATGATGTTAACATCACCATTTGACCCGTTTGGTCTATACGACCAAACATTTTATATTTTTAACAACATGGTATTTATTTACCAAAACACACATTTGACCCTTACGGATTTTCACCATAAGGATATATTTCTTAAATCCTTTTTCTTACATATTTAACCCATCTTGGCTTACGCCATAGGGTATCTTTTAAACTTCAACCTACATTCGTCAACACGTGACTAAATTACCATTTTACCCTTTTTCTGTATATGAGTTACACTATAAGGTAACCTTTTAAAAACTCATTGAATGTTCGTCATTACATGATTAAATTATCGTTTTTACCCCTTTTTGCCATCAATTATGATTTCTTATCATTTTCACTTGTTCCGACCCGTATCAATTTACGTCGGAACATTATATTTCAAACATTAGCTTATCATATTCATAAGCCTTATAATTAATAGGCATTCTATAATAGGGTGTAAGCTCTACTTACCTTGCATCCAAATTATGTTTTTCCTTCATACTTGATTCGTTTGACCCGCTTCCTTCCCAAGCTTCCACCTAGCTTGTCAAGTGTCAAACTATCATTATAATTCGTAAGATGGTTATATTAGTCATTATCAATCACGACTATTCCACCTTACGAGTTTTATGTTGAATTTATTATTCGATCTTATCATTGGTTAGTTTGACTTTTAAAAAGTCAATTGACTTATTAACATATATAAATGCACCAATTGGTTCATCGAACTCACTTAGGCATTTCATCTGAATACTTTATGAAATCAAATTTTACATACTAACTAGTAGGTAACATGATTTCAAGCATCTATAACATGATTTTAACATCAATTTCTTTATATTATACAAAAACCCATCTTATGGCATATACTTGAATTCATAGATTATTCAAACACTTTCTTATTACCATCATGTATAATAATTCTAAACATGTTTATATCATCAATTTTATCATAATATTAAAACCTCTTATCTAAGCGTGGTAAATCATCTAAACACTCAAATCATAGCAACCTATGTAGAATTTTCACTTAGGGTTTTGTTCCTAAGAAAGTATACATCACTAATTCGGCCATAACCTCTACGATTCATACATAAATCACATCTTGTGATGTTCATCAATTTTCACAACTTCATCAATATCAAAAATTCAACATGCCTTATGATCCCCTAGCTTGGGTGATCGTTAATTCACGTTCATTCATGAATTTGAGCTCCAATTAGCCCTTCAATTTGATGATTTTAGTTGAATTAGGGTTTTGGCTCCTTGGAGCCTCTCCAGGTTGTTCCAGAACACACACTTAGTGTGTTTTTGTTTTGTTTTTCTTTTAATAATTTAACTTCCAAAGTATCCAACTTTGGTCTCTCATGTTTGGTTAGTTATTAAGTAGGCTACAACCTACTTATTTCCAACAATATTTTCTCTTATTAACTAGGTTAAACATTCCTAGTTAACTTAGTGGGTTTGGGGAGGTTATAACATGTTTTATTTTAAGTCCCGTTAACTCGGGCCTCTTGTAAACCTTTATTTTGTCAAAAGCTTTCTTTCACCTTTTATTTAATATTAGGTTTATTTATTTAAATCCTAATATTCACCTGGTTTATTTTTACCACTAACGGTATTTTACCCGTTCATTAATATTAATGTGGCTTGATCACCAAACCCATTTTTGGGGTGTTACCTACTTATGCTATGTAACTAAACTTGTGTACTAGCCAATGCTTTTTTGTGTTGAACTATACTTTTAAACATGTTGCAGGTTGATGATCATGATCATGATGAATCTCGTCTCACTCTGATGTTTCTGCCATCGGTTGGGGTGTGACAATATGTGTATAAATGTCGTCATAAGTGAAGTTACGAAAGTGTTGGTCAAATGAGAATAAATGCAGGGGGGCATTGAAGAAACAGCCCTCTAAGGGTATGTAGAAATGGTTTCCATTACCCCCATCTGGATGTTATCCAATAACACTTAAATGTGGGGGTGTCTTGCATTTGTACCATAAAATTTTGGCAATAAGGATTTTGTAATTCAATCTAACATTGCAAACAGACGACTAAGTGGAGGACACGGAGGTCGTAGTGCATAATGGAGATGTGTTTGCCTTAAATGATAAATGTATCATTATAAGACAAATATTATAACCAGATTCATGTGGCCATTGAGGTTATAGTCTTAGAAGTTGACAATAGGCAATGTTAACTTTTGAGTTACGAACACGTCATGACAATTGATCTCGACTGCAAAGTTATCTTCAATGACTTGCCAAAGACAAAGATAATGTTATGGATCTAACAACCTAAGAGTTTATTAGAGATCAAGTTGTGGAATGAGACTAAAACCCATGGAAAAGGGGTGTTTGAAGGAAACCTAACTTAGTTGGCTAGTGATCCCAAGATCTAAGTTCAATAGGACAACTAATTCATATGCCTAAGGGTGGTCACTGTGGGGGTATAGCTGATATGCATAAGCTAGTATATAATGTTACACATAACCCCTGAAGTACAAAATGGTGTTTAAATACGTCCTAGTCCATTCCTATGAAATTCAGTAACAAATTGTGAGGCTAAGCATATTATGTGGTAAATGATTTTGCGTAATCATGGTAACCACGATGCTTTTAATGATTTAAGGAGTTTTTTTTTAGGAAATCAAACATAAATTCTAATGCAAACCTTCAACTAAAGACAGTCACAAAGTATTTAGCCACTCATGGCTTGAACAAACATCATCAAACAAGTTTTAATCTTCAAAAACAATTCCAACATAAAACCAATGATTCAAGATTGTTTCCAAGCTCCCAAGTAAGCTCCTTTTCGTCTCCAAAGTGATGATAACCGAAAAACATATGATAGGACACCATAAATCACCTTCAAATGATCATTTAATGTGTAAGTTACAAATTCAACTCAGACGGCGCCGTAAGCTACGTCGTGTACCGTAGCTTACGGCGGCCAAAAGTCAACCGGAAGTCAACATAGCGCCGTAAGCTACGACACTCACCGTAGCTTACGGCGAGCAGTGAATCTTTACGGCAGGTCTCTTCTGGGCTACGGCGGGACTTTTTGCTTGAAATGGAGGGCCGTAACCTACGGCTGGGGCCGTAGGCTACGACGACAGGTATTCCTTTTTTTCTTGTTTCTCTTTCAACTCAGGTTTTCTTCAACTCTTGATTCCACCAACTTCTAGCATCCATCTAAGCTTCATAATATCCATTCTTTAAGCTCTTTAACACCTGTAATTCCAAACAATTCGTAGTTACCAAATTCCCACAAATAACCAAGTAAAGCATGAGATGTGCACATATTTAACTCATTTAAGGGTTGTCCTACGGACCACCCGTCAATCACCTATGTTAGAGAGAAGTGGGGTCGCTTCGAATGGAATTGGGGGCACAATTCCTAAAGCTCTCGCAGAACCAGGAAAGTGTTTCACGACCATTATTGGACAGGACTATGAGGGGATGACCCGGCTAAGGAGAGTATTATGTGAAGTGTATTGTCGTCTACACAAATGAGGGTTTGCTCAAGGACATCGCGTCTACAAACTGCTAGGAGGCTAAGTATGTTTCACAACGGAAAGTTCAATGGAAACACCTACTTATCCGCCAATACTCAATTGTCGAGGTAGCATTGGAAATTTTGTTTATTTTGATAAATCTCCATTCATGTGGGGGATTGTTGGAAAATTAGAATGTGGTTAATGGAAATTAATTCATTGAAATTAATAATATTAAACTATTCATTAGATAAAATTCTTGAGTAGAGTTTTATTGATGACATTTGATTAGTTTTTATTAGAGTGTTAAGTCTCTATTAATTGAGACTCTTAACTCTCCCTCAAGTCTTGTATAATTAGTAGGTTATGTGCCTTATTTGTTACTAGAAGAAATATACATGATCCATACATAAAGAATACTTGAAAAAGAGGAATACTTGAAAAGGAGGGATACTTGAAGACTAACTATAGAGAGGAGCACTCTCTGCTCGTTTCCACGACTATCGCCTGCTTATCCGTTCCACAAGTTTAAATACTACAATTTTACCCGGTGTAACTATAACAACCCTCCTTAAAATATTTTAAACACCCCTAATATCCTAAAAGATACCCCGTACGCGAGAAACAGACCTGAATAACCTTTATATTAATAAAAATCAAGAAAAACAAATAAACTGAGTCGCTCGCAGGCCACGACCCATTTAGCCAAGATCTTCGCAGCCCGCGACAGCTCAACACCAGGCTTAACCCGGTGCTGCCACGTGTCCAGACACGCATCAAGATCCCGATGACTCAGCAAAACCCTAAACCGCCGTATACTCGCTCGCGGTCCACGAAGCCTTCTCTTGTATCCGTCGTGGGCCGCGAGAAAGTGTCTGTTAGGCACTATAAATAGGATCGATGAGCTTCAGTTGTTTTTGTTCAAATCTCGCACATCTCTCTCAAAATTCTGAAGTAGAAATAATAATATCGTGTATAATACCCCCTAATTAGCAAAGCTCTGCCTCGTTATAAGTATTATAACCCCGGTTACGTATTAGATACGCTGCCCGATTGATCTAGCGCTCCGTAACGCCTGTCAAGGCTCTGCCTGACGTAGTCGTTGGAGTTCTGTCTCGGGGAGGGTATAACTAATGTAAAATGGGTTATTATACTAACGCGTGTGCATTGTTTAATTAATAGATTATAACCAGGAAGTCACAAGGAAAATACCTAAAATAGCAATGTGAGTAATCTCCTTTTTGTAAACTGTTTTTACAAAACCTTAAATGTTTTAAACTATAATTAGCAGTGATTGAGTCTTTGTAATTCTTCAATTACTGCCGGTATGTTGGGGTTTTGTATACAAAATGTGGAACACGTTACTATTGGACAACGAGATAGCCAATGAGTAATATGACCTACCAGTCATCGATTGACAGTACTGAATGAGTAATTGTGTAGATATAAACATTGTAATCGCTCTCAATACTGTAAAATGATAAAACTTGTTTTAATTAAACTGGGATTCACTCACCAGTATTTCTTGCTGATAAAATGTTTTAAACACGTGTTTCAGGTAACTTATTGTGAAGCCAATAAAAGCCAGCTGGAGAGCACTGAAGGCTTAGAAAAGCGGCTATAAAAGTTACCTAATTAAAAAGGTGAAATATTTTCGATAAATAGGGTTTATCCCTATAAATATATTATAAATAAAAAGTCAGATTTTGTTCCACTTGTTATTATAAAATATATTATCAGAAAGACTTGGGTTTTATCCCATTTATCTATTTTAAATGTTTTAGTGTTTAACTCTGATAATAATATTTCCTAACTACGGTTCTGATGAAATTTTCCGCTGCCCAAATTGATAAACACCGATACCACCAAATGTGCGAAGCCCGCGGCCGGCCGGCCGCCTCCCGCCTCCCGGGGCAAGGGGTCGAGGGTTGCGACAGAAGGTGGTATCAGAGCTATGCCACTGATTTAAGCCTTTAGGTGTTCTTCCAATACCTAAACCTTAAATATTTGCGTTAGGAAATTAATATCTTATGTGTTATCCCGTGAACATAAAATCTTACTATGTTTATTATGATTTTGTGTCATTCAACAAATTGTGAATTCCCAATATGTGTTACCCATATCTGTATCTTACAGTTATGATATACTTAATATTACCTATATACATATAATTAAGATATTACTAGTATTATGTCTTATTAAATTTTATGATATTATATATATATATATATATATCATATATTTGTATGAAATTTTACAACATTATACTAATATTACGATATTAACATTAATATCTTAATATTAAATTCAGATAACACAATACACGCATGATACCTCAAAAAATATCATAATATAAATATTAAAATAATATGTATTATACCTAAATGATTTTATATCATTTAAATTCTCATGATATGTAACCCCTATTTGTATCTTACATTATGTTATAAAAAAAGGATATATTCATAAATATATTAAATTTTGTAATATGTATAGCATGTCCATATATTTATGTGAATACAATTCAAAATAAATTATAATAATATTATGATATGGATATTAAATCAAAGATATAAGATAACACACGTAAGTATGGTATCACTGAAATACCAAAATATAAAATAGGCAAATTGGATTTAAGTAATCCCAACTTGCTCAATTTGGCCGACAATAATCCCAACTCAGTTATTGGCCAATAATAATCCGAACTGGTCTACTTTTGGCCGATAATAGGCCGCCGTTAAAAATAGCTTAACGGAGTTAAACTTTTTTCCGAATTACAAACCGATGTTTTATGGATTTTGATCAGAACGAGGATACAAGTTGATTGATATAAAATTTACCTAGAATCAAGTCGTTTGAAGCACCGTTTCGAGGTAAGTTTTACATAAATCGAATCGTATCCTCGTTCTGATCAAAATACATAAAACATCGGTTTGTAATTCAGAAAAAAGCTTAACTCCGTTAAGCTATTTTTAACAGCGGCCTATTATCGGCCAAAAGTAGACCAGTTCGGATTATTATCGGCCAATAACTGAGTTGGGATTATTATCGGCCAAATTGAGCAAGTTGGGATTACTTAAATCCAATTTGCCTATAAAATATTATTCAATAAAAGCATGATATTGTAACAACCCTCGGTAAAACCAACACCCTCATAATATTCTTACACATTAATATATTATAGAATGTCGCAATATGTTTTATATTACACCCCGTATGTGAAAACCGAGCCCGAATTATGTTATATTATTTAAATTAAATATAAAAGCTTTAATTTAGAGTTGAGGCGGGCCGCGTAGACCCACCTCAATAGTTCACGCGGGCGGTATCAGGGTCTAAACCTGATATTGTTGAATCTGTTGGTTCAAGCGGGCCGCGTAAGAGTCCTTGCTAGTTAACGCGGGCCGCGATAGATCGTGAAACGCGGAGACATCCGGTGCTGACACGTGTCGACATCGTGGCGGACCTACACATCGAATCAGCTAAGCTATATGTTGACCAGGGTTGACGCGGGCCGCGTCACCCTGGCCTGTGTTTTACGCGGGTCGCGTGAGAGTCGTATTTCAGAACTATAAATAGAACGCATCAGTTTTCGTTTTCCGTCGCTCACATTTCAATCTCAAATCACAATTTCTGTAGAAGAGGCATTATAGTTGGGTATTACACCCTTAAATTAGCGAGGTTCTGCTCCGTTGTAAGTATTATAACCCCAGTTTCGTAACAGTTACGCTGCCCGATTGATTTAGGGTTCCGTAACAACTGTCGTGGTTCTACCCGACGTAGTTGTTGGAATGCCGTCTCGGGGAGGGTATCAATAATAAATTCAAAGGGTTATGATACTAACCAATGTACATTTGTATAAATTATAGATTATATCCAGGAAACCCTTACGAAAAGCCTAAGATAGCAATGTGAGTAATCCTTCTTTTTGTGTAAACCTTTTTGTGAGTTTATCCTCTTTTTGTTAACCTTTTTGTAATATTTTACAAAACCTTAAATGCTTTACAATGTGATTAAGCGGTGATTGAGTCTTTGTAGTTCTTCAATTACTGCCGGTATGTTGGGGTTTTATATACAAAATTTACTACATTGTGAGTAGTAAGTCAAGGTTGACAGTACGTTACCATTGGACAATGAGTTAGCCAATGTGTAATATGACCCACAAGTCAGTGGATTGATAGTACCAAATGGAGTAATTGTGTAGACATAAACATTGTAATCATCCTCAATACTGTTTTAATTGATAAAATGTTTCTTGATTAAACTGGGATTCACTCACCAGTATTTCCAAATGACAAATGTTTTAAAACGCGTTACAGGTAACAAAATGTGAACAGCCAATTAGTGAAAGCCAGCTGGAGAGCACTAAAGGCTTGGGGATAATGTGGCTATAAAAGTTACCTAATAAACGATGTTTTAAATTCAATAAGATAGGGTTTATCCCTATAAATGTATTGTAATAAGAAACTTGGGTTTTACCCATGTGATTATTAATATGAAATATGGTGGTTTTACTCTGATAAACATTTCCTAACTACGGTCCTGATGAAAATTCCGCTGCGAGATTAAATAACTGATACCACCAAAACTCTGAGATCGCGTCCGCCTGTTCCCGGGAATAAGGGATCGGGGGTTGCGACAGAAGGTGGTATCAGAGCCTAGCCACTGGTCTAAGCCAAAGAAGTGTTCTGCTGACACTTAAGTTCTAAATTTTGTGTTAGGAAATAATAAAAATATATGCATAACTGTATTTATTTGTTATGTGTTATTTGACTATCTGTTAGTTTACAGTATGAGTGATCAAGGACCATCAGACGTGAATCGTCAGTTGTCTGAATCACCTAGGAGTGAGGGTACATCATCACAGCCTGCCTTGTCGGGGTATTCTGCTGATCAGGAGGAAGGAATATTTGCCTTTAGAGCTCAATCTAAAGAACCATTTCCTAATAAGAAACGAGGATGGTTCAGTAAAGAAGCGTTTGCTCGTAGGAAAAGAATGCGAAAGTTGCAACAGCAAAGAGCCTTAGCAGCTATTAAGCGAGAGACAGATGCCCATACGCAGGATATGCTTAATAGAAGCCTAGCTAATTTCCATATCTTAGCTACGACTGCTGCTGACCCAAGTCTGGAACAATTAGTAGCCCCACAACCACAAAACCCAGAACAACCCATGGAAATAGAAAACCAGGAAAACCAGGTGGAGATGCATGACTTTAACCCAGAAGAAATCCCTAGGGTACCTGCACTAAACCCCCTAGACCCGAATTACGACCCCTGGTGGGACGACAATAGGGATTTTGTGCAACGTTACCCTATCCAGGATTATCCACCCATACAGAACATAGAAGCCTACCCAGGTATGGACCCTTTAGATCCCTATTACCAAGATGATTATATTAGGGAAATCTTAGAAGATCCTTACCGATTTCAGGCACCTACACCCCATATCAGGAACCTGCACCCCAGATTCTAAACCTAGTCCGAGAACCTGCACCCCCAATGAGTGCAGAAAACGTTCAAGAACTTAGGACTTTTGGGGAGGAAATTTTAGAAAGCAGTGAAAGAATGCGTCAGGTGGGAGAGCGTCTCGTATGGAAATACGATGAACGCAATATAGATTTTTGGATAAATCCATATCCATGAATAGGAATGGAGGAAATGGTAGTAGTAATAATAATAAAATATAATAAAATAAAATATGTGTGTACGGATGCATATTACTATTAGTGTAATTTTCTTTCTGTTGGTATTGTAATCTTTATTTCTGTACTAGTGTGTAATAGACGCATAGTATATGAAAATAGAGTACAAGTCGCAATGATCGACGTTTTTGGCTAGATTGCGTGTCATGTGATTTACTTTATTAACTATTATTTGTGATATTAATATGGGGTAAATGTTTAAAATTCAGATGGCCGACGAAGAAAATCAAGGAAATCTGAATAACGATAATCAGAGTAACATTAACGTGGTTAATGAAAATCCAAGCATCAATAACAATGGAAATCAAATGGATAATAGTGCTATCCAACACATAGTGGCACAAGGAATTATAGATGCAATGCCATTCATTCTTCAAACGGTTCAAGAAGCGAATAATAAAAGTAAACATAGTAGTAAGCGACCAATTGAACCAGAACACAGTGTGAACAATGGACCAGTACTTCAAATGCCCATTCCTAAAAGAAGAAGAACCGTGCCTTACGGTTGTTCATATAAAGAATTTTGGTCTTGTAAACCAATAGAATTCTCGGGCAATGAAGAACCTATTACAGCTCTACGCTGGATAGAAAAGACTGAGGTTGTTCTGAAAATAAGTAAATGTGCGGAAGAGGACAAGATAATGTTTGCTTCCAATTTATTTAAGAATGCAGCCTTAGAATGGTGGAACACTATTCTTCAGTCTAGAGGAAGTGATAGGGTTTATAGTATGGATTGGGAAGAATTTAGGAATATGGTAGAAAGAAAATTCTGCCCTCCAAATGAAAAGGAACAGATAGCAAACAAATTCCTAAATCTTAGGATGACTGGTGTGGATAGTAAAGGGTACACTAAAATATTCTTTGAATATGCCAGAATAGTGCCAACTCTTGCTTCACCAGAACCAATATTAATCTCCCGTTATATTTGGGGATTAATTGGGGAGATTAGACATGTAGTCAAGGCAGCTAGACCTCAAACTATAGAAGAAACTGTAGAACTAACCAATACCTTGACTGATGAGTTAGTCCGTACTCGAGAAGAGGATCAAAGGAAGAACCTAACTCAAAGGCTTACTCAAGAATTTCGTTCTGGAAATTTCAACCGTAGGAACGTAGGTTCTACCTCTGCACCATACTGCAAGGTCTGCAAGAAAAAGCATTCGGGAAAATGCTCCACTCTCTGCAATTACTGCAAGATGCCAGGACACAAGGAAGAAAATTGCAAGAGGAAATCCAGTAATGGATTATGCTACAATTGTGGAGAAAAAGGTCATATCAGGCCAAACTGTCCGAAATTGGCCCCAGCTGCAAACAACAAGAATAATAAAAATGCTAGAGCATTTGTTTTGACTGCAGATGAAGCCAAGATGATCCCAGACGTTATAGCTGGTACGTTTTTAGTTAATGATATATTTGCTAAAGTATTATTTGACTCTGGTGCGAACCAAAGTTTTATTAATACATTGTTTTGCAAAATTCTAAATCAGTCATTAACTAAACTACCACAAGAGTGTCTACTAGAGACAGCCAATGGAGAAACTGTTAGAATTTTTGAAATCTTGCAGGGAGCAAGAATAGAAATGTTAAATCAGAAGTTTATTGCAAATCTTTATCCTATGAATCTGGTAGGATTCGATGTTGTTTTAGGAATGGATTGGTTAATAGCCAATAAAGCTAATATTTTATGTGATCAAAAGGTAATTCAAGTAAATGCACCAAAAGGTAAAATGATCACAATTAAAGGAGATAAACCTTCTAGGTCAACTAAGTTTATTTCTGTAATGAAAACTGCAAGTTGTATGAGAAAAGGTTCTATAGTGTATTTGATTTCCATAATCACTAACACTAAAGGAAAGGATTTAAAAGATATTCCAGTAGTATCTCAGTTTTCAGATGTATTTCCAGAAGAATTACCAGGACTACTACCCGAAAGAGAAGTTGAATTCAGAATTCATCTAATACCAGGAACAGCACCGATTGCCAAAGCACCCTACCGTTTGGCACCTGCTAAAATGCAGGAATTGAAGAAACAATTAGATGAATTGTTAGAAAAAGGATTTATACAACCAAGTTCGTCGCCATAGGGAGCGCCGATACTGTTTGTTAAAAAGAAGGACGGATCAATGTGTATGTGCATTGACTACCGTGAATTAAACAAGGTCACGATTAAGAATAGGTACCCATTACCGAGAATCGATGATCTGTTTGATCAGCTACAAGGAGCTCGATTTTTCTCTAAAATCGATTTAAGGTCAGGATACCATCAATTAAAGGTACAGGAAGAGGACATTCCTAAGACCGCATTCAGAACAAGGTATGGTCATTATGAATTTACTGTCATGCCATTTGGTTTAACCAATGCCCCAGCTGCATTTATGGACATGATGAACCGAATATGTAAGCCATATTTGGATAAATTCATAATTGTTTTTATAGATGATATTCTAATTTATTCTAAGAATAAAGAGGATCATGCAAGACATTTGCACGCACTTTTAAGTTTATTAAGAAAGGAAAAGCTTTATGCTAAGTTTTCTAAGTGCGAGTTTTGGTTAGAACAGGTACAATTCCTTGGACATTTAGTTAATCGTGAAGGAATTTATGTAGATCCAACAAAGATCGAGGTAATTACGAAATGGAAAGCCCCTGAGTCACCAACCGAGGTTAGAAGTTTCTTAGGATTGGCCGGTTATTATAGAAGATTTATTAAAGATTTTTCTAGAATAGTCATTCCCTTAACTAAGTTAACCTGTAAATCTGTTAAGTTTGAATGGGGATTAAAACAAGAAGAAGCCTTTAGAATTCTTAAGCATAGATTGACCCATACACCTATACTAGCATTACCAGAAGGAGCTGAAGACTTTGTAGTCTATTGTGATGCTTCTAAATTAGGTTATGGATGTGTATTGATGCAACGACAAAAGGTTATAGCTTACGCATCTAGACAACTTAAGAGTCATGAAGAGAATTATTCAACTCATGATTTAGAGTTAGGAGCTATAATTTTTGCTCTTAAGAATTGGAGACATTACCTTTATGGTAGTAAGTTTACCATACTCACTGATCATAAGAGTTTAAGGTATATCTTCAAGCAAAAGGAGTTAAATATGAGACAAAGACGCTGGATGGAAATGCTTAGTGATTATGATTGTGATATCCAGTATCATGAAGGAAGAGCAAATGTAGTGGCAGATGCTTTAAGCCGAAAATATCATGAAAAACCAAAAAGGGTACGTTCTCTTAAATTAAATCTGCAAGTAGATTTAAATGATCAGATAAGAGAAGCACAAGAATCAGTAATCAAGGATGATTCTGAAAAATTAAAAGGTATGCTAAAAGAATTGGAACAAGGAACAGATGGAATTTGGAGATTCCATAAAAAGAGAATGTGGATACCTAAATTAGGAAACTTACGTTATCGTATATTAGAAGAGGCCCATAAGTCTAAATATACGATGCATCCAGGAAGTGATAAAATGTACCAGGATTTAAGGAAAAATTTCTGGTGGATAGGAATGAAAAAGGACATAGCAGTCTATGTTTCTAAATGTTTAACTTGTTCACAAGTAAAAGCTGAACACCAGAAACCCTCAGGTTTGTTACAGCAATTAGAAATGCCAGTGTGGAAATGGGAATTAATAACAATGGATTTTGTTACTAAATTACCCAAAACTAGGAAAGGAAATGATACAATCTGGGTGATTGTAGATAGGCTAACCAAGTCAGCTCATTTTCTACCAATGAAGGAAACAATTAGTATGGAACAATTATCTAAATTGTATGTAAATGAAATTGTTTCTTTACATGGCATTCCTTTATCAATTGTTTCTGATAGAGATAGCCGTTTTACATCTCATTTTTTGTCAAGTTTCCAAAAAGCAATGGGAACCAAGTTAAAGTTAAGCACAGCTTATCATCCACAAACGGATGGACAAAGCGAAAGGACAATTCAAACAATGGAGGACATGCTTAGAGCTTGTGTAATTGATTTCGGAGGTAATTGGGATGATCACTTACCTTTAATAGAATTTTCTTATAATAATAGTTATCACACAAGTATCAAAGTTGCACCATTCGAAGCACTTTATGGAAGAAAATGTCGAACCCCAGTTTGTTGGGCAGAAATTGGGGAAAAGCAACTATCTGGACCTGAGATAGTGCAAGAAACAACTGACAAGATTATTCAAGTCAAGGAACGACTGAAAGCCGCACGTGATCGACAAAAGAGTTATGCCAATAACCGACGCAAGCCATTGGAGTTTCAAGTAGGAGATAAAGTATTATTGAAAGTCTCTCCTTGGAAAGGAGTAGTAAGATTCATCAAACGGGGAAAGCTAAGTCCCAGGTATGTTGGACCTTTTGAGATTATTAGAAAAATAGGACCTGTAGCCTATCAGCTACAACTGCCAGAGGAAATGGCAGGAATACATGATGTGTTTCATGTATCTAATCTCAAAAAGTGTTTAGCTGATGAATCATTGATAGTACCTCTTAAGGATATAGAGGTAAATGAACAACTCAAGTTTGTAGAAAGACCTCTACAAATTGAAGACAGGAAAGTCAAGAATCTCAAGCATAAGAGACTAGTTCTAGTCAAAGTGAAGTGGGACTCCAAAAGAGGACCAGAGTACACATGGGAGCTTGAATCTGAAATGAAAAGAAAATATCCGCACTTATTTCAGTAGATCTCGAGGACGAGCTCTAAAATAAGGTGGGGAGAATGTAACAACCCTCGGTAAAACCAACACCCTCATAATATTCTTACACACTAATATATTATAGAATGTCCCAATATGTTTTATATTACACCCCGTATGTGAAAACCGAGCCCGAATTATGTTATATTATTTAAATTAAATATAAAAGCTTTAATTTAGAGTTGAGGCAGGCCGCGTAGACCCACCTCAATAGTTCACGCGGGCGGTATCAGGGTCTAAACCTGATATTGTTGAATCTGTTAGTTCAAGCGGGCCGCGTAAGAATCCTTGCTAGTTAACGCGGGTCGCGATAGATCATGAAACGCGGAGACATCCGGTGCTGACACGTGTCGACATCGTGGCGGACCTACACATCGAATCAGCTAAGCTATATGTTGACCAGGGTTGACGCAGGCCGCGTAACCCTGGCATGTGTTTTACGCGGGCCGCGTGAGAGTCGTATTTCAGAACTATAAATAGAACGCATCAGTTTTCGTTTTCCGTCGCTCACATTTCAATCTCAAATCACAATTTCTGTAGAAGAGGCATTATAGTTGGGTATTACACCCCTAAATTAGCGAGGTTCTGCTCCGTTGTAAGTATTATAACCCCAGTTTCGTAACAGTTACGCTGCCCGATTGATTTAGGGTTCCGTAACAACTGTCGTGGTTCTACCCGACGTAGTTGTTGGAATGCCGTCTCGGGGAGGGTATCAATAATAAATTCAAAGGGTTATGATACTAACCAATGTACATTTGTATAAATTATAGATTATATCCAGGAAACCCTTACGAAAAGCCTAAGATAGCAATGTGAGTAATCCTTCTTTTTGTGTAAACCTTTTTGTGAGTTTATCCTCTTTTTGTTAACCTTTTTGTAATATTTTACAAAACCTTAAATGCTTTACAATGTGATTAAGCGGTGATTGAGTCTTTGTAGTTCTTCAATTACTGCCGGTATGTTGGGGTTTTATATACAAAATTTACTACATTGTGAGTAGTAAGTCAAGGTTGACAGTACGTTACCATTGGACAATGAGTTAGCCAATGTGTAATATGACCCACAAGTCAGTGGATTGATAGTACCAAATGGAGTAATTGTGTAGACATAAACATTGTAATCATCCTCAATACTGTTTTAATTGATAAAATGTTTCTTGATTAAACTGGGATTCACTCACCAGTATTTCCAAATGACAAATGTTTTAAAACGCGTTACAGGTAACAAAATGTGAACAGCCAATTAGTGAAAGCCAGCTGGAGAGCACTAAAGGCTTGGGGATAATGTGGCTATAAAAGTTACCTAATAAACGATGTTTTAAATTCAATAAGATAGGGTTTATCCCTATAAATGTATTGTAATAAGAAACTTGGGTTTTACCCATGTGATTTTTAATATGAAATATGGTGGTTTTACTCTGATAAACATTTCCTAACTACGGTCCTGATGAAAATTCCGCTGCGAGATTAAATAACTGATACCACCAAAACTCTGAGATCGCGTCCGCCCGTTCCCGGGAATAAGGGATCGGGGGTTGCGACAGATATTTTATGATTTATGATATAATCCAAAAGTTTTACTCAATTTAAAAATATGTATTTGTCAAGATTTTGATAAAACATGTAATTATACTAATTTTGTTAAAATATAATGTTTCAGCATTATTTAGATACGATAATTAAAATACTTTGTAAATCACTATATAATTCTTTATTACTCCTTATCGTATTATTAAATATGTAAATCTTTCATCAAAATTTGATAAGTTATGTAATATTCAGAAATTATATATGGTCAATATTGATGATAATTAACATGCTACAGAAATTTTTAATACACAAAACACTCTCTAAGAAAGGTCTTTAATATATATTGTTATTATTTATCATCATTATTATTAATATAATACATTAAATTAAATATCATTAAATTCCGTTTTAAATTAAAATTAATAATGATAATATTTTGGGAGAATAAAATATTTGACTCTTGAATAAAGTTATGTTAAAAGAATTTTATAAAACATAATTCTTAATTTAACTTATACAAATAATGAACAAGAATTATTACAGTTCATAATTCATAGTTTGACGATTCTAAAATTTAAGCACACATACATATACAATAGAAGATATAAAATATTTTACAAAACTGTATCTATGAAACAGGAATATGTACAACAACCTAGTATTGTGTAATTAAATGATTTTAATACATAATACCTATATATCAACAGGAAATAGCTTAAACTTATTTCTTAAATCCTACTTAAGTCAGATGCATATATATATGTTTTGTATATGATTTGTATCAATATTATAAATGATATTTCATCCATAAAATAAAAATATGTACAAAAACATTTAGTACGGTATAGCTATATGGTTTAAAATATATGTATATGTATATATCTCAAGAAGGAACAATTTTTATCATTTGACAAGTATTCATTCTTAAACTAAATTTAAGTCATATGTACATACACTCTAATATGAGAATAATACTTCATTACTTAAAATATTAAGGATCAAATTTAGAAATGCTAGACTTTGTATTATCTATTACGAATCTTTAATAAATAGATATAGAATTTGAATTAAGTTCTAGGTATGTTATAACCAAAATGAGTCAACCTGTCATTTAAAGATTTAAATTGTTCTAAAAGAATTTAGAAGATTTATATCTTTATTAAATTATTCCTTTTACTGAATTTTCTTTTTATTCCAAAATATTATGTTCAATAAATCTAAGAAAAATTTATTTTGTTAATATAAAGGAATAAACAAAGTTATGAGAATAAACAGAATAACTAATACAATTAGTTATGTAATTGAATTCTTATGAATTGGTATTATATATACATATTTTAAAACTATATATTTATAGGTATCTATATGCAAGACACCATTTTCTTGATATTATGCATAATAATCAAATATCTTCTGTAAAAGAACAAGCTTTTATATAACAGAAGAAACAAACCTACATGTTTACTCAAAATCTATCTTGATACCCAACTTTAATTCAAAAGATACCTTAAGAATATCTGTAATAGCACCACCTTTTGAAAAACAATAGTGGGTCAATGACGGAGAATCTCAGAATTTCATATAAAACTCTTACCTTTATTTTCTGAATTCCTATCCAGCCCTGAGCTCTGAAAACATAGTTAAATATAAACAATATAGAAGAAAAGTTATTACAAAGAAATGACACATAATATAGCTTTCCTTATATTTTGATAAAATATATAGTAAAAGAAATTGTTAAAATATAATGTGTATGTATGTAGATATATATATATATATATATATATATATATCAACGTACGATACTGATAAATATGACTATATTTGTGCTAAACATAATATGAGCAATATAGGATGCCTATATAATTGCTTGGTTCTGTGATAATTATATCTGAACATGTTTATAATTCAGATGTCAAAGGAAATAGCATGTGATCAGGAAATTCAGGCTAGTAATGAAAACTCTTTGGATAAAAATACTATAGAAAATATAATAGCTCAAGCAATATCGAATGCCATACCTTCGATCATTGAAGCTATTAAAATTTATGTGCCTATAAACAAGAATCCTACTATATGTTGTAAGCATACCCCATCACTTCAAACCTAACCCTAGTATCAATGGAAGTTATGATATTCATATCAAAACTCCATCTTCCAAACGAAAGAAAACCACAACCTATAGTTATTCTTATAAGGAATTCCACTCTAACAAATCCTCCAAAAACAAAGGAATGGAACCAGAAATCGCACAACATACCTGCAACAACAAAAAGCATTCCAGAAAATGCCATTCTAAGAAGACACTCCGTTGTAACTTCTGCAAGAAGGTTGGGCATACAGAGGAAGAATGTAGAAGGAGAAGGAAAACCAATGTATGTAATAAATGCGGAGACCCAGGCCACTTCCGTCTCTACTGCCCGAAACTATCTAAGGCACCCGACAACGAGGATAGAAACCCAGATGAAGCTAAGGAAAATGCATAAATATTTACAAATCCGGAGACAACAGAAAAATAAGCACCCTTATGTTTTGACTCTACTTAAGCTAGTTGACTTTTGATTTCGATCAAAACTTCACCAATAAAAGATCTTTAATTTTTCTTTTATAGAGCCAACTCTCATTAGTCTCATCTCTTGACAAATTCCAATGTCGTACGTGCATTGCTTGTCATGCATGTGAATTCAATTCAAAAGATCATTTATTCTTGAGTTCTAATTTCGTTATCCTCACTCTGATAATCTATATGATTACATAATGTTGACTTCTGATAATCGAGTCAACAAATTTCTTGGAAAACTCCTTTTTCTTTTCAAAGATACTTATCGGATTTTATTGTAACCATTTCTTGTCAATACATATGTCCATTGTTGGAATATGTCCAAACCAAGCTCAATTGTTTGAACTTGTTCGTAATATACATTCAATTTAAAATCTCATATGATGAATTGAGATCATCATATTCGATGTAATCTCATTGTTTGAATCATAGTAAACTTGTTTAAAGTCTTCAATTTCGATGTATCATTTGTTAAAACACGACACCTTGCGGTGGCGATTTCTTTGAAACTTGAACTCATTTCATTTTCACACATGAGGTACGAATTTATCTATTTATTGATTCATTATCCTAAACCAGTCTTAATACAATTTTGTGTTAAGATAAAAGTACCGAAATTCTTATTCCAACGTACCTCCAACATTTTTGAATTTAATCCTGCAAGATTTATTTATTCTTTCATTCGAACGTCCTATCCTTTGAATATCCAGATTCACTTCATTAAAATTTTCAGTCAATTTCAAGAACGGTGAGTTCGTTCGGTCACCGTAATCATTGAATTCCTTCCATCATTACAACACCTTGCGGTGTCTGTATAAATTGTAGCTTGTGCTAATAATAAACCCTGATCATATCAATCCATACGTCATTCGTTTGACTCATCATTCAAGTCTTGATACAATTATGTATTTAGACAATGATACACTAAATTCCATCATATTGTCTGGTGTATCTCTATCAATGTCACTGATTTCTGTTGTGATAATTGACAAATCATTTTTCATACTTCTATTTTCAATTGAGATTATTGATTCAGAGTCTTCCTCAATTGACGATCAAAGTAAGCTCCCTTCTGGCATTGAGTCCTATGATTTCTAAAAGTCGTCTACATTCGATACCTATGTCCCGAGTAAATTATGAAACTCAGTCACCTTGATAATGGTATCATTTCACCTCACTTCAATTGAAACATTTAAGTTTCTCATTTTCTTATATGTCCTTAGAAGATATCACTAATGATTCGTCTGCTAAGCATTTTTTTTAGATTTCATACATTTCCTCTGGCAATTGTAAACTAATAAGCTACAGATCCTATTCATCTAAAGGTCCCACATACCTGGAATTTGAATTCCCTCTTTTAACGAATCTGACTACCCCTTTCCATAGAAAAACTTTTAACAAAACCTTATCTCCCACTTGAAAGGTTTCATCTGCTATCTACATAACTCTTTTGATAATCTCGTATTGCTTTAACTTAAATTATCTTGTCTATTGTTTCTTACACTATCTCGAGTCCAGATAAGTTGCTTTTCTCTAAATTTCTACCTGACAGACGGGAGTTCGGAACTTCGGTCCATTAAATGTTTCCAAAGACGCTTTGACACTATTTTTACTAACTACAAGACTTGATATAACTCCAAGGAAATATAGTAGCTCGAATCTCGAGGACGAGATTTAAAACAAGGTGGGGAGGATATAACAATACTCCTTAAAATATTTTGAACACCCCTAATATCCTAAAAGATACCCCGTACGCGAGAAACAGGCTCGAATAACCTTTATATTAATAAAAATCAAGAAAAACAAATAAACTCGGTGCTCGCGGGCCGCGACCCAGTTAGCCAAGATCTTCGCGGGCCGCGACAGCTCAACACCAGGCTTAACCCGGTGCTGCCACGTGTCTAGACACGCGTCGAGATCCCGGTGACTCAGCAAAACCCTAGACCGCCCTATACTCGCTCGCGGGCCGCGAAGCTTTCTCTTGTATCCGTCGCGGGCCGCGAGAAAGTGTCTGTTAGGCACTATAAATATGATCGATGAGCTTCAGTTGTTTTCGTTCAAATCTCGCACATCTCTCTCAAAATTAGCAAAGCTCTGCCTCGTTGTAAGTATTATAACCCCGGTTACGTATTAGATACGTTGCACGATTGATCTAGCGCTCCGTAAGGCCTGTCAAGGCTCTGCCTGACGTAGTCGTTGGAGTTCTGTCTCGGGGAGGGTATAACTAATGTAAAATGGGTTATTATACTAACGCGTGTGCATTGTTTAATTAATATATTATAACCAGGAAGTCACAAGGAAAATACCTAAAATAGCAATGTGAGTAATCTCTTTTTTGTAAACTGTTTTTACAAAACCTTAAATGTTTTAAACTATAATTAGCAATGATTGAGTCTTTGTAATTCTTCAATTACTGCCGGTATGTTTGGGTTTTGTATACAAAATGTGGAACACGTTACTATTGGACAATGAGATAGCCAATGAGTAATATGACCCACCAGTCATCGATTGACAGTACTGAATGAGTAATTGTGTAGATATAAACATTGTAATCGCTCTCAATACTGTAAAATGATAAAACTTGTTTTAATTAAACTGGGATTCACTCACCAGTATTTCTTGTTGATAAAATGTTTTAAACACGCGTTTCAGGTAACTTAGTGTGAAGCCAATAAAAGCCAGCTGGAGAGCACTGGAGGCTTAGAAAAGTGGCTATAAAAGTTACCTAATTAAAAAGGAGAATTGTTTTCGATAAATAGGGTTTATCCCTATAAATATATTATAAAAAAAAAAGTCAGATTTTGTTCCACTTGTTATTATAAAATATATTATCAGAAAGACTTGGGTTTTATCCCATTTATCTATTTTAAACGCTTTCCTGTTTAACTCTGATAATAATATTTCCTAACTACGGTCCTGATGAAATTTTCCGCTGCCAAAATTGATAAACACCTATACCACCGAATGTGCGAAGACCGCGGCAGCCCGCCTCCCGGGGCAAGGGGTCGGGGGTTGCGACAGTAATCTCGGGCGCGTGAGCCATCTTCGGCAGTACAGACTGCTTCGGCTGTTGTACCCTGGGAGGCAGACGCGTCGTCTTTAGTAGAGGCACGAAATCTGTTTTAAGGGAAGCGTGTTGAACACGTGCTTCAGCCACAACCGTCAACATCAGTTTGTTCTTTTTTGAAGCCAAGAAGGATCGCGCAAGGAGACGCGGTTCAAGTTCTCGTAGCGAAAATTGTACATGAAGACGCTTCTCAAGCTCTTGTCAAAGACAACGATTTCAATCGATTTATTTAAATATGTTGTATTTCATATTTAATTTTGTATGGATTTGTACACGGTACGGATACGACAATTTCCCAAAATTATGTAAAGAGAGTATCTTTACAATTTTTTATATTTATTTATATAATTTTTATTATAATTGTGACCCATGTCCTACAGAGGTCTTAACCATTCAGACTCAGTATAATGCTTAACCATTCAGAGGCAAATGTCTGAACCATTCAAACATTTGCTTGCGAAACAAACAGTCTAAATCACTAAATGCTAAACCAGTAAAATATCTGAAACATTAATAGCCCAATAAGAGCTGAAAAAAAAACAGCTCATGACATAAATTAATGTTCACTTGGATTTTTTTAAATGGCCCTGATAAATATCATTCAAAAGAAGAGGGACTATCAAGTAGATAGGATACCCACAACCAATGAGTTGGTGGTGGAGTGGTAAGGGATAGACTTTGTGTTCTAAGGGACCCAAGTTCCATTCCTACCGTCCCCATTATTTTCTGCGGCACATGGTGATGATGGGTGACTATGCGAATAGGTGGAGATCGCTAGTTCGATACTTGAACTAAGCGGGTTTTATCTCACCACATTGTCATGCATTCGGGCGAGTGTTCACGGGCTTCGGCCCTAGGTGAGGGTTTTCCTTGGTTCGGAGGCGAGTATAACCCGATGTGGTGAATTTCACCAATAGCTCATCTGAAAGATTTGTTGGCCGTTAAAAAAAAGATATGATACCCACAAAACAAGACACCAGGGTTATAATAGAGATACATGAAGTAATTTGCTATCTTATGGAAGAGAAATTATGCTCCTACAAATATAATACACCACCTATTGGTTAAAGATACATGAAGTAATTTTCTATCTTGTGGAAGAGAAATTATGTTCCTACCAATAAAATTTTCTGTTAAAGATATATGAAGAAATTTTAATATACTGTAAATTACTATTACACATGCTTTTGTTATTGAAAATACTATTTATTTATTTCATAACTAGCAGGGTCCCCGCGCGATGCGGTGGGGGTGATAATTTGCATTGTGGTACTCATTTCTGGTAGTTTTTCTTATTCGTGCAATATTTATTATAACATCATTTTGGTGGATATATGCCATAGGCGAAATCATTTGTTAGTCCAATTTCATTGTGGTATGTATGGTTCAGTTGTTTTGGTTCTTATCCTCAACCGAAGTTATCGGTTGGTCAATTTTATTAACCAATTGGTTTTCTGTTATCAATTTTAATTATTTGGTTAGATTGACGGTTTTTTGTTCGATTCGTTTAATAGCCAAAACCAAACTTTGGCTAATACTTTTGCTTAGAAATACATGAAATTTATGTATAAATACATGAAGTAGAAGTATAAATACATAAAATGGATGTGTAAAATATATACATGAACTAAAGGTATAAAAGCTTGAAATATATGATAATATGAATGGTTCGGTTTGGTTAATTTTGGTTAAATAGGGATACAAAAAATCAATAACTGATTTTGGTTCATTCATGTTTTCGTTAATTGGTTTTCAGCTAATTCATTTGTTGGTTGATTTCGTTCGGTTTCGTTTGTTTTCGGTTCGGTTTTGGTTAATGATTCAGTTATTGTTCACCTCAACATTGTAATTACGTAACCTATCATTCTTTTTAAGATTTATAGTGTAAAGACTTTTTAAATTTTAAAAGTTGTTTCCCACTTAATTTTTTTTCCAACCTTTTTCGTAGAAAGTTTGTTATTATATCTTTACCAACATATGACGAAATATTCATTTTAAAATGAGTCAAACCTATGCTAATATATAGCGTATATATCTAGTCAATTTTTGACTTTTTCAAATAATATTTATACAAAATCGGAATATTTATTCTTAAGTGAGTCAAACTCATGCTAATAAATAGTATATATCTAGTCATTTTTTACTTTGTCAAATAATATTTATACAAAACTGAAATATTCTGATAGGTTGTTAGAGTTTTATAATATAACTAATATTTAGTCATTGAATCTATACTATAATACTTTTTATAGTTTCTAGTAATCAAATACAAACATGACACAATTATTCAATAATGGTAGAATCAATAAATTTAACTCTTAAAATGATTACATAAAGTTTATTGATTTACTTATTCTACATCTTTGCAATAATCACTTGTACAATAAGGTATCATCTACTTGTACCTTTTAATCCGCACATCGATACTAAACAAGACAACTACTGAAACGTTGACAAAAATGTATAGGTCGTCATGCTATCTTTGGATTTTTTTTTTTTAAATATTATAGTTAATAAGATATGATAAGAATACGTAAAAGAATTATAAGTTTGTTGTGAAGGAAAATGTAACTAATTATCTATAATTTTGTTAAAACTTAAGGATTTAAGTGTAATAAGTTTAGGGGCTAAAAAATAAATAGTGTTTAAAAGACCAAACTACCCTCATTTTAGTGGTCTTTCTATAAATAAAGGGGTGAAAAAGTTCTTATTTTTTGGGTATCTTAAAATGCCCCTCCCTCATGCATTATAATATAGTATATATGATTTGACCTGATGTAATGATGCAAGTGTGAAGCTGACCATGGAGTGGGACTGTGGGAGAAGCCGAGAAAGTGAAAAGGATATATTATTGTTTGTTACAAAGATTGTCAATTACTATTTATTCTGCCATGAATGTTTGTTACAAAGATTTATAAGGATGTATTATTATTTCATAACGAGTTAAATGCCCGGATAGTTTTTGTGGTTTGTCTTTTTTTCATCTTTAATCTCTAACTTTCTAAAATTACAGCTATAGTCTCCAACTTTTCAATTTCCGTTCCCGGATAGTCACTGTGCCTAACATCAGTTAGTTTTCTCAGTTAAGAGTATGTGAAATGACAAAAATATCCTTTCCTTAAAAAGGGCAAACCATAGGGACTATCCGGGCATTTAACTCTTTCCTAAACCACCATTCTTTCACCAAAACTTCAAATAAATGGGGTTTCTTCATCTTGAAAAAAACTTTGCTTTTTATGCAGCTTATCACAACAACCCAATTAACATTGCAATCCACATGATCTTTATGTGGCCAATCTTTTTCACTGTTGTTCTTCTTTTCAAATTCATACCACCCCCATTCGATCTCCCTCATATCCATTTTTCTTTATTCGAAACTGATTTTTTCTTGATTTTTAATTTTGGGTTTTTGTTTACTTTAATCTATGTTGTGTTTTATGTATGTTTTGATTATAAAGTTGCTTCCTTGGCTGCTTTACTTTGTTTATTCTGCTGGGTTGCTAGTAGTGTTCTTGCAAGTCCTCTAGGGTTTCAATTGGCATGGAAGGTATGTTTTTATTATATAGTTTAATTTAATTTATGTAACATGTAATTGATTTATAAGTTGATGTGATTAGATATCTTGATTTTTTTTTTTTTTTTTTTTTTTACTTTTCAAAAAAAAAGATATCTTGATTTTGGGTGGTCGCTGGAATAATGGTGGGGTGGTCGCCAGAATAACGGGGGTGGCGACAGTTCGGAGTGAACGGTGGGGTACGGTGGTGAAAGGTGGATGGTGGTGGTGATGAAGAATGGGGAAGATGAAGTGGGTGGGTAGGTGGTGGGTCTCACATAAATTATTTTGTTTTATAGTAAGGGTATTTTTGTCATTTCACATTCTCTTAATTGAGAAAACTAAATGATGTTAGGCCTAGGGACTATCCGGAAACGAAATTGCAAAAGAAGGAGACTATAGCTGTAATTTTAGAAAGTTAGAGACTAAAGATGAAAAAAAGGCAAACCACATGGACTATTCGGGCATTTAACTCTTTTATAACATAACTTACATTTTCAATATTCAGAAATAATACATCTTATTAATCATGCACTATAAGACATTGGAGGTCACGGCTATAAGATATGATTAGATCTTTTTACTAAAAAAAAATACATTACTTGATTTTTTACCTTTTTAAAAAAATAAATAAAGTTAGAAGAATAGCATCCATCATTTCTTTTATCTTGATACATAAAACATACATTTGTGTTATAGACATGAGATATAAAGTAGTTAAACGAGTTGTATTCATGTTTAATACTTGTGTAATTCGCGTGGTCAGAGATATGTTAACCCGATAAGACATGATTTGCCAGCCGTAGCCAAGGAGTTGTTTTAATAATACGATCGTATAATGAATGACGTAATCGAAAGTCGAAACATTACGAAGTATAAAATATTTATAAAAAAACACATTGGGTTTTAATGGTATAAACTCTTTCAAGCTAACAAAAATAGATAAGAGGTATCTCCACAGACAAGAGATATTCACTTTTCGATTCGGTCGGTTTTGAGAAAAAAAAAAAAATAATAATTAGGCCAAAGCTAAACCAATCATGTTGAGCGGGTCGGCTAAATTGGTCACTTTTAGGGGTGTAAACGAGCCGGGCCGAGCCCGAGCTCGACGGCTCGTTAGGTTTTTATGAAGCTCGAGCTCGAGCTCGGCTCGGTTCAAGCCTACTTCTTTGAGCTTGAGCTCGGCTCGCGAGTAAAACCCAAAGCTCGAGCTCGGCTCGAACTATTTTGAGAACAACCTTAAACGAGCTAAAAGTTCGGCTCGAACTCACTTTAACATCGCTTAAACGAGTCAAAGCTCGGCTCTAGCTCGGCTCATCAATGTTATCATCATTATTAATATATTATATATTAAAAAATTAAAATTTTGTATGGGCTCGTTTAGGCTCGCGAGCCTAAACAAGCTTTGTATTTCAGGCTCGAGCTCGGGCTCGTTAAGGCTCGCCTCGTTCGAGCTTTTAACCGAGCCGATCACGAGTAGCTCTCGAGCCTCTGGGCTTGTTTACACCCCTAGTCACTTTTACCGGTGTATGGTTTTTTTTTTTGAAAAAAAAAAAAAAAAAAAACCGGTGTATGGTTTAACGGTTTGGTTTTTGCATCATTGGAACAATTTACATTCTCTAAATTTACCACATGCTTTGGGAGGTTTTCAATAAAAAATCGATTTTTCACTTTTAACTTAAAGCTGTTTGTTTTTTACTTATAACACCAAAACTTTCATCTTTTGTGATTTAAACTCACAACTTTTGTACTTTAAACTTTGGTCCCATATACTTTTCGTTTTACACAATTTTTTTGTTTTACGTTTCGTTTTAAATTTTACGAGGTAAACAGTGCAACGTGTGTGTGGTTCAACTTTTTTACATCGTCTATTTTTTACCGTTTGATAGTTTCGTCGCAACACGAGGTTCCTAGATCAATTTGGTTGTTTTTCTATGTTTTACGTTTCGGTCTAAGTTATTCGCATTAACACGCCGCGAGTTCAGTGTTGATGGCCTCGCCGCGATACATGGGGTGCTTAATGCTAGTTTTATAAGACTTGTGAAAGTTTGTATTAAAAATTAAATTAATAAAGACGATTAATGACCATAATTCATGTAACAAATATATATCCTAAACATGGAAAAAGATACAAATAATAAAGGTTAAAAAGTCAATTCGGCTTACATGGTCACTTACAAGTTTCAAATCGGATCAAATCATTAACCACTAGACTACGGAAGTCAACCCATGAACACAATAGTTTGAATCTCAAACAAGCCAAACTGGCTAACTTGTTATGGTTTAGATGGTTTGGTCAGTTTCAACGGTTAATGAACATCCTTAGAAGAGACTATAATTTTTCCGTTGTTATATACGTATAATAAAAAATTGCGCAAATTAACATATTCCGTTTTTAATGAAAATGATATTACTTGATAAGAATGCCCTTGAGATTCCAAGTGAGATTATGATACTTGATAAATTGAAATGGATATGGTACAACTACATGTGAAATATGGTTGAAACAATATATATATAAGAACAAATTGTCCATTTTGTAACGATCAAGTAGTCATTACTCGTAATCACTAATGTTGGTGAACTAATGTATCCTAATGTTGGCTTGAAGACTGATCTAAGTAGTTTACTCTAAATGAGTTTCCAGGGCCGTCACCGAAAATCACAAAAAAAAATGGTCATGTTCGAGATAAAAAATTTGAGCTCTATTCGCAAATCTTCATATGATATAAAGTTATCAAGCATTCAATCAAATATATAAATATTAAAAACCCATAATACTACGATAATTGTTATGAAATAGATAAAACAAATTTGGGCCCTATTCGCAAATCTCATCACTGCTGCCGTGCTGCGACTGAATCACTGAAAGTCTGAATCACTGCGAAATTGCGAAATTCCCTGATCTGATCGAATGATGATCGGCGTTTTGTTTCCAGTTTCCCTCGTCCCAATTCCCTGTGCGATATACTATACTGCCTACGACAGTACGACATTTTGTTTCCTTTCCCTGATCTGGCAGACCCTTATTTTTGTTTAGACTAGTCACTTGGGCTTGTTAATTGGACCATTTTTTTAAAACTTTTAAACAGATCCGTATTTAAAAAACTTTGGGTCTTTTAGCAGTCCCTTGTTTATACAAACATTCAGAATTTTTTTTAAATATATATATAAAAAAAACTTAAAATTTTTTCGGACCCTGATCACAGGCACCTCCTGCACCTCCGATAGACGGCCCTGTGGGTTTCAACCGGTAGCTGAATTGGTCGTGTTCATTTCGACATAACCGGTTTTCTGAGAACTTATTTTTCTGAACTTTTAAAAACTGTTTCATGTCATAATTAAAGTTAAATTGAAATAGTATTTTGTATCATGGTTTAAATTGAAATAGTATAAGAGAAATGAGAATCCGGTTTTAGAGTTTAAATGTAATTAATTTATATATTTTTAGTTTTATTATTAACATGAACAAATAAATTAAACTCAAGGTCAAACAGACTTTGTTTGTTTCTTTTTTTTATGATGAATTTAAATCATCTCAATTTTCATCAATTGGCTGATAACACTATCAACTTTCGATTTGTACACTAGCTGACTAGCACTCCCAACTTTCAACTTATTGACTGATAACAATCACTAACTAACTGAACTCTAACCCAGTACAACAGCACTAAACCTTACGAGCTAAACCCTAAAGGCTAACGCTTAAAAGCTAAAATCTAAAAGCTAAAAACTAAATGTTAAACTCTAAAAGCTAAACCTCAACCTCTAAAAATTAAACCATAAAAACTGAACCCCTGAAAAAATTCAACTAAAATATTAATCGTTTGATAGAGTTTTCTCATGATCATCTCCATATAAAGATAACTGCCTAAAAAATAACACATCGACACAAGATTTACGCTATTTAAATTGGTGTTCTCGTGATCCTCTCCGTATAAAGATAACCAGCTAAAAAATAACGCATCGACACAAGATTTATGCTATTTAAATTGGTGTTATGTGATTTTTTATGCGGCTTTAATTCTTTTTAATGAATAAGAACATGACATGTCATGTGTATAATCACATTGAAACGGGTAAATGTAAGATAAGCAAGATCACGACACAATACGTATTGCAATATTATTATTTAAAGGTTAAAGATCATGCACAAATAACCTTTATCGTACAAAACGTACGAAAGACATAAAAAGGTAAAAAACACGGTGGTATTTTCGTAATTATTTTACTCGTAATTACCCTACAGGATCAAAATTACCCTACAATATCAAAATTACCTTACGAGATCATTTGTAGAGTAATTATGATACTCTACAAAATTACCCTACAATATCATTTGTAGAGTAATTACACATTACATTACATTCTCTAAAATCTTTCAACTTGATATTTTCCAAAAAACAAGAACCTCATAATACCCGGTGCTATCTCAGGCGCGAGTGCTATATCTGGCAGTACACATATTGTTCTGGTTGTTTTACCCTGGGAGACAGACCGTCTGAGAGGAGATGCGGAATCTGTTTTAAGGGCCTCGTGTTTTTCAAACACGATCATCAACCAAAACCGTCATCTTTTTAGTGTGTTCATTGTTGCAGTGAAGAAGCAAAGTTGTAGACTAAACATGGTGAATAATCGAGTGTAGGATGCTTCTAAATACGTGAGTGTAAGCCTTGTCTTTGCCAATGGACCACCAACCCTTTGGTTTGTAACTGGTATTGTACTATGATATTTCTTACAATTGGAGCAATCTGCTTAGTCCTTCAGATACAAGTAATTTGATCTCAAAAAGCTTTAATCTGATGGACCCTTTGGCGATATCAAGACAATACTCAAAGGCATCGAAAAGAGTATTCACGGGCTTCGGTCCTAGGTGAGGGTTTTCCCCGGTTTAGAGGCGAGTGTATCTCGATGTGGTGAATTTCGCCAGTATAGCCCATTTGAAGTATTTGTTTGCTGTTAAAAAAAAATAAAATTGGTCAAAATAGTTTTATTCATGATTTACCGGTATTTTATTAAGTTATTGAGACCGGCGTGTAACTTTTCAACATCGGGAAATTGCACTGTATGCATGCACTTTTCTATTTAACATCGTTTTCATATATTATTATAATTCATTCATTTTGATCAAATTATATATTAATATATTATTAGTGATTTAAAAAAACAATTTTCTACTTAAAAAATACGTCGATTACTATCGTCACGACGTTTATTGAAAGAGAATTTGGGTCATTTCCGGTGGACAAGTTGTCATATATTCTATTAATAATGCACCTAATATTTTATTTATTTCCTTAAACTATATTAAGATATTTTTCTTTTCTTTTTTTTATCGCTATTTTATACACGTTCAAATAAATATAGTTGAAACTAAAGTAATTTTTCATTTTCAAATTACTCTTCAATATAGTTGAAATTTAAGTAATTTTTCATTTTTCATTTACTATTAGAAAGTTAGTTTATAATTTCTTGTTAGAGTAAATTTGCGACATTATGTTATTTTATAAATTAGAGTTATTTAATTATTATACTATAAACTTTAAAAAATGATATAATTTGGAATGTAAAATTTGAGAATTCTTCATTTTCAATTTACTTTTACCGAATTTATGTAATGTTTTTTTATATTTTGTTTTTGTTTGGAATTTAATGTTTTACTTTATCATTATAACAATAAATATTTTTTACCCATAATAAGCTTATGGGTTTATTTTTTTGTTTGCCAGAGTGAAAACTTCATATAAAGCTACCGATCAAACCCAAACATATAAAATGTTAAATTAATACAATAGTGTCTAGTTCTTTATCTTTTATATTTCATATTTCATATTTATACTAATATTTTTTTTATGTTTCATATATTTTTACACTTTATAATATACACTCAAGTCATTCATTGAGATAAAACATAAGAATAATTAAGATGATATATATATGATCAACATGAGTTATATTCTTCTCATTGTTTTTCTTTGCATCAAGTTTATCGCACAAGAGATAGAGACACCTTTCTCATTTCTCAATTAGATAATACCATCACAATCATACTAAGCGTATTAAAATCATATTCTATGTATTTATATACGACTAGATATAAAGCAGATACGTGTGAAATCAAACTATTTATAATCGAAATTGTCCCGTAACTTATACATAATACATATCCATAAAGAGTATGGATAGAAAGAAAACTCATATGAGTTACAAAAACTCTCGAAACCTCATCTCCATCATCCATTTTAAAAAATTAAGGATTGAGATTGGTTATGTTACACTTTTAGTTTTTTCAGAAAAAACTGAAAGTCTGCAAAAGCTGTTACATGACATACGTGACAGTTTTTATAAGTTACACGTAACACGTCTGCAAAAAGTGTAACATGTGACAAAAAAGGTTCATTTATTTGGATTTCATAGTTTTGTTAACTAATCTAATTTAACGATACATAAAAGCTTAAGTTAGTAAAAAGGACTGAACAGTTTTTCAAACAAATTATTAGATATTTATCCCATAAATTTCTATAGTTTAAAAGACACGAAAACCGAATAATTCTTTAATAAAATAATAATGTACTTTTTAAAATATATATTTCAGGATTTATGCATTTCATTTCCCAACACGTAAAATTATAGTTTCCAACATTTCAGTGTTTTTAAAATCATGGAATCATGTGCAGAAAATAATTCCCTGAAAAAAAAATATTTTTTATAAAGATACGTTCAACCACAATAATATAATAATAAGTTACGTTTTATACAATGAAAGTCATATTCCTTCCTTCTCAAAATACGTGGTACATTTTCGAAATTCGTCCATAAATATTATGTTCTCGAGCTCGACTTAGTTCTAATGTTCGATGAACGAGATTACCAATAGCAAAGAGACTTTTGAAATAATATTAATATCCAAAACAAAAGATAAATTCTAGATTGTTATGAATGCATCCATTATTAGTGACTATCCACATTTCTAACGCCCATGTCACATTTATGTTTGTATTAATGTTATAGCCTATATATAGTGACTCGTGTATTTTATATGGGACACATCAATAAGAAATTCATCTCCCATTCTCTCATTCTCTTCTATACATTGCTAATAGGTTCTAGTTATTACATAACACGTTATCAGCACGAAAGTGCTCTCTCTAAAAACCATGATCCATCTTCATTGTTATACTAATCCCGAAGCATAACTAATCGCCGGTCGATCTAAAGAAATCAAACCGAGTCCAATGAGCCGCCAGTCTATTTCTCGTCAATCTGAACCACTATTGTATCGCTAACAACCGCGTTTGCAAACATCAGGTAGCTTTTATTTTTGTATTGATATTGGAATGGAACGTGATTTTGGTGGCTAGGATTAAGCATATATGTTAAATAAAACTGATTGGTTAGGATCTTTACACATATTATATAAACTATTATATTAATCATGTATATGTGTATGGTTTAGTGATGCGATAAATTGTTTTCTTATGATAATTTATAATTAGTAGTATAAGAGCTTTTGTGTTTGGTTTTATTTTCTAGAATGAATTATGTTTTTGGTTAAAGATCATTCATAACAATACATATATATATTTTGGTTCATCTAAGAATTATTAGTCACTGTCTTTTGAAGTTCCAATAAACCCACTATTTACTTTAGACAAATATGTTACTCTTATATTGTTATTGTTGTTGTTAATTTATATATATGTTAAAACCTCATGTTGATTAGAGACTAAAGATTTTGAATAATATGGTTTTATTGGAAAATAAATTCTTGGTTTAGGTAGATATTTAAATATCAATTCAACTATGTTCGTTGCATTCATCGTATAGGTTGGTATCTAGTAAATTGAGTGATTTATGAATAAAGTTGCATTCTTATGTTTATGCTTTTTAGGTTTATTTTTACTTGGTAGATTATAGCACTTGCATTCTTTTGTTTATAAAGTTCTAAACATTTTGTTTAGCTAAAAATAATATATCCCTTTATCTTATGAAATGTTAGAACTTTAGCTCAATTGCTAATATGGATGTGATTGCATTAGTTGTATGAAGTGTGTGAATAAAAAAATAAAATAAAATAAACACGTTTTTATATGAATGAAAACTTTATTCATGTTTTATATTAACTTAGTTGATAAATAATATATGCATTTAATGTAAATCACCGATTGAAATTCTAAATACGTTTTTGTATCATATATTAAATGAATATAATCAGTATATCTTATTTGAATAGATTTATATGAAAATTCTTTATCATTCTTATTTCTTATAAAGAAATTCTATTATATGAATACTCTAAATCCTTACAACTTATGCATGGAAATTGAGATGAAAGATGCTTTGTATGGGAAACTTGAAAAGACGGAATATTATGTGCTATTATCTAAATCATAACTATTATAGAAAACATGCTTATATACAAGTAATAAATGAGCGCATGTTAAGTATAACCTAAAATAAATTCATGGAGATATTTGTTTATTTTTCAAGTTTGAGTGCCAAAACCATGTATATGGATATTTGTGATTGGTTGTATCGCGATGAGTTACTACATAATATTCATATTTCATAAATAAATACATATTTCATAAAACTGATGAACGCATGTTATATCATAAGGTTGTGTCATAAGTCATTTCTCGTGGTGACATAATATTAAGTGATGCATTGTATAATCATCACCACCTTTTTAATAGCGTTTTTGATATATTTTAATATTTGATCATGACAGTAAGTCAAATTAATTATATGTATTTTATTATATTGTATTTGATGAGAAGGCATCTTATATCAATTATATATTGTACAATTTGATTTTGTACATTATATTTAATATGCCATTGTGTCACACCCCGATATTTCCACACTTTACCGGTGGGCCCGGTAGGGGAGTAACGTGACGTGGTTGGTAACATCATAGTCAAACAACACAATATATAAATGCACAGCGGAAGCAAAAGATAAATATATTACATTCCGAATATAAGTAATGTCAAAGTATTACAACGGAAGGTAAAGGATCCACAGGCGGATCAAATAAAAGAAACTGTTCAACAGACTTCAGGCACCTAGAACTTGCAAGATTCCTTATTAACGCCCTGAGCTTCCAGCCAATTACGTTCAGTACCTGTCACTTAACCTTTTTGGAAAATACGTCAGTTTTCACTGGTAAATACAATTAACTGACTCATTTTGGAAAAGAGTTTAAAAATTGATTTGAATGCACGAGGCACAAGATATCTTTTATAACTGGATTAAAATGCACAGAGGCAAAATTAATCTTTTATACTTGGGACAATTTTATTAATAAAGATCTTGTATCCGATTTACATGGTTGTCCAACATTTAGGGCCGGTGATTATACAATACAAGCCGGTCAAGATTAATCGACACACCATAAATATAACTCACAAGAAGATATCCTTACGAGTGAGTATATCTTTTACATACGCAACAGGAGGTGTTATGCCTACACCTTGTGCTTAAGTTATGGCCATTCACTTTTTAAAATGAGCCAAGGATATCCAGGACACGGTCATTAACCCCCAATGTTATTTGTTATCAATCAATACAGATTAAAACGGGATTATGCAATTTAATCATCTCCGATTAAAAGGTTTCTACACCCGGCCAAGCGGTATCTTTATAATACCGTACCCCAAGCCCGTATAAGGGAAAATAAGTTAAAAGTATTTACCTGAGCTAGCAATGCAATTTATACTCAGCCGTATATTCAAATCAGCAAGCACAAGTACTTCTACTGGGGCTCTCAATCTGGAACGAAGGTTTTATTAACCTATTAAATTCCTAACGGGTCTTATTTAAGTCGTATCTTAGACCGGTTAGTTTTAAGGAAAGGTTTACGGTTCAAAACGCATGATTAAGCGAAGACCAGAATAGGATGTGATTTAGACCCGACAAGTTTGGAGACTTGTATAATATGGGTAAACTAAACACATTCTGGATTTTGAGATAAAAACGATAACGTTTGACCCGTTTCGGCTAATTTATGCGAACTAGTTACATAAACCGAACCGAACGCGAATAACGCATGACGGGTAATCATGAGAGTCATATACAGGCTTCCTAAGTTAATTATGCCACAAATATGTTGTGACATCAGCAAGATGTCTTTCATTATGCCCAAAACGTATTTAAACACAAACTAGGCCTCGTAGGGGTAGTTTGGTCATTTAAAAGGTTATAAAAGAGTTTAAGTATTTACTTGAGTTACAGGTCTGGTATAATCAGCAAAAATACTTATTTTGATAAGTTATAACAGTAGGATAAAGTATATATGTGAAATTTATCAATTATAACCAAACTATGCACCGAAGGGGCATTTTGTAATTTCACATAAGCCGTAAAGCTCAAAACTAAAGTCTGAGTTAAACAACTTTTACTTACTGTTAAAACATTATAATTTACCTAAAATATCAGTAGGTATCAACCCTTGTATGTCTAAAATAGTTCTAGTGCATACTATGCGTTAAAAACGCTTAGAAAGGCGATTAGGAGCCGTTTCTGGGTTACATACATAAAGCTGATATTTTTATTATTCCAGAAGGCTTAAAATAATTTATTTATTATATGTGATCAGTAGCAAAAGGTTTGGAGTCGTTTAGATATGTAAAACTCGTTTTATGGCCCGTAAGGGCAAAACCGACATTTACCGGATTAAGCCTACGACTATGAGTTATGCTCAGCCTAAAATTAATTAAAAAACTTTAAAATTCCCAACATAATATATCACATCAGTGGGTAAATATTTTGATATCAAAAAGTAGGCTTAACTAGGCTATACGCTAATTACGCCATTTTATTTACATAAAGCTTTCAATTTGCGCTAATGAGCATAACTCTCAATCTACACTTCAAACTGATGTCAAACTTTGCATACAAGTTTATATATCAGTAATTAAAGTTTCTACTCTTTTACATTTCCAAAAATCACGTTTTAAGGTAATAAGGGCGTAATGGTCAACATATGAGCAATTAACGGAAACGCGTAAACGAATGGGTCAATCAATGAACCAACCCCAGAGGGTTATGCTAACATGTAGCCTGGTCCTAAGGAAGCTCTAAGGAATTTCCAAATCATACTAAAGCGGGTCAGAACTGAAGTCAAAGCAAAAGTCAAAGCTTTGCGACTTTCGGTTCCGAACCGGGTCTATACATTAAATTGTCGGGTTGAACATGTTTAGACATGTTCTTACACTAATTACCAAGTTATATTAATGATCAAATAGGTTGTATGCGTTCTATATTGCTAATCATGCATAAATTAGACTTTAAACATTCTGTTGACTTTTTAAGTACAAGTTTGACCCGACATTAGACCTAGTTAGAGTGGGAATCAGGGGGAACCCTTTTGAGGGTTTATTACCCACATAATTACCAACTCATAACAACTTTCAATTCGACAAATCACTGAGCCATCAATGATTAATCGTTAAGTCAACCGTTAACTACGACGGTTTGACTTTTAAGCTAAAACTAAGCTAAAACTTAATTAAGAAAGGTCAAGCAAACTTACTAGTGTCTAATGCACGACTAGGGAGGCTTGGGGTCTGATCTTTAGCTCCAAAAAGCTCCAGAGATGATAAAATGATGAGTGCAAAAATGTTGCAAACTTAGAGGCCTTATATAGTGATCAAGACACCACAAAGTGTTGACACACAAGTCTACAACCATCCACAACTCGTCAACACATGTCCTAGATGTTCTAGGGGTTGTTTAGGGGCCAATCTTGAAGAGGCAAGTCGAATTAATGGGGTTACAAGGGTTGTGGCAGACAAAGAATCAAGGAAGATCAATTTCTGTCCAGACAAGGCAGTGGCGTAGCGCCACTGCATGAGCACTTAGTGCTCGCGCTACGCGAGCCCCTAGGGTCATCCAACAAAACTTTCATTAATTGCAGTTTTGGTCCCTGGCCCTTCTAAAGGTCGCTTTCAAGTCTTGTTTTGCACTATGAGCCCTCTAAATTGACGTATAAGGGCCTTAAGACATTTACCCACTTTGTTTAGTCCTCGGTTAACTTTATTGTCACCCGAAAAGTCCTAAACTTCATCGTTGACGCTTTTAACCCCTTGCATACGGATTTGATCATAACTTTCTCATACGATAACGAAACTTTATGAAATTTATATCGTGCATTCTAGTGAGCATAATTAACCGTTACAAAGCTTCGGGTTTGTCAAAAGGTCACTCAGAGGTATAACTTAAACATGTTGACACATTTAACCCCTGTAGTTTGTAATCTCTCACTTTCTTTCATATTTAGCTTCGTATGATCCGTGATTTATTCGTTTGAAGGTATGAGCATCATGTAGGGTTAATGTACCACATATTTATTCACTGTTGACATTTAGAACTCGTATATTTACCTACTTTTCATGTTTGTCAACTTTAGTCCCTCTAGAGTATTCTTTCACATGTTCCAGCTTATGACACGTGTCAATACATTATAGGACGTGAATTTTCGAGGTGTTACACATTGTTTATGTATATAGATAGTCTTCAATGAAGCAGCAAAATTAAAGTTGTGTATATGATCACACGTTATAAACATGATTGAATAGTGATCAAGATTCATTTATAATATGACATTCGAAGTTTCAAACTCACTAAAGCTTATTGTAAATTTATTGATGCTTGTAAGATTTTGACTGATAAATCTTAATGATTCGGTCATATATTTGATGTTATGTGGTGAAAAGATTAGTTATACATGTGGAATAAAACAAGTTCCATTGTCAAACCTCAAATATGCTCTTGAAGAAACAAGATTGTTAAAGAATATGTAAGGTTTGAAACGACCACCATGAAAGTTGTGTGATTCTAATCCATTCATGAAGTGAATGTGATGATATAATGACCAATGTAAGGTCGCGATCATGTATATAACAACTAAGAAAATTGTAATGATGTCACCATGATAGTTGTTTGGTTATAATCCATTCCTTGAACTGAATGTGATGATATAATAATTGGCGTAAAGTTCGTAATCATAGTAATTGAGGAAATTGTTATGATGCTCATGTAATGAGATCAACCATGTTAATAATGTGATGACTATACAATGATCGTGATAAAGGTCGTAAGATATAAGATTGATAAATCTTATACGACTCAACTACTTCTCAATTGATGGTAAGCAAAGAGAACATTATTTACAAGGAAAAATCGATTAATTCTTTTCATTTGTCACACTTGAGACATATGCTCCTAAAGTAGTAATATCATTATAAGAGTTATGAAAAAATGAAATGATTTTATACTCATGTGACCGAGTAAATAATGAAAAGCTATGAAGCTTGTTTTGGTTCTACTCCATTCCCAAAAGTGAATGTGATTATATATTAATCATTGTAAATGTAATGACGGACCTAATTGAGACATTTGTAATGATGAGATTGACTATAAGAATTGTAATGATGGCCATTTTAGTAATGAGATAGACCACCAAAAGTGGCAAACTAAGGAGTGATTGCATAACGTGATGATTTTAACTTTGAAGTTATAATATATTCTCTCGTATCATACATTTTGTATTACATACGAGCAAGTAATACACATACGATCATAAACCAGAAGTTTATGGATCATAATTATTTAATTAGTTGGCATGACCGGTTAGACCACACCGAATCAATGATGATGTGAAACATAATGAAGAACTGGAAGATTCTTCAAGATAATAATTAGCATGTAATGTTTGCTCTCAAGGGAAATTATATATTTGAAAAATAAACGAGGGTGTGTATACCTAAATATTTTGGAAGCGATTAACGGATATGCATATCCCAACATGATACCATTTAGTTTTTTTAAATCGATGCATCGTCTAAATGGTTATCAAATCCACAACCTGAAGCTTGTGTGATTGTGGCTTAGCTAATGTGATAGCAAGCATATTAATCCAGATTAGTATATTTATTTGATAATAGTGAATTTGATTCCCAAGTTATTAACAATCATTGGAATAAGTGTTATTGTTGAGATGATTGTGACAACCCTCGTAATTCCATGTATCCGTACAATTTATTAATGATAATTAAAGTGCTTGATGACTGTGCTGAATCATTTAACTGCTTTCTGATTACTGTGTCATACTCATATGTGCTTGTTAACATACTAGTCATGTGCAGAAAAAATTCTAAATGATCCTGAATATTTTCCTATGTGTTAGGAATTAAAAGTGTTACAAAAATATATATAATAGACACTTTACGGAATAATTAAACACTTTAACGAAACGGTATTTAACCGAACAACCGGACATTACCCGGGACACCAAATATTTGTCAAATACATTGTGTTATTATTTCTTGGCTAGTTATGGTCCCCGTATACCATAACACTCACTAAAAATCAACAAACTAATATATATGATCTTGTTACTTGGATTTTAACTATCTTTTACAACTTAGTTGAAAATGTTACACTAACCCCCCCTATTACCGAATTCGGTCCCTAAGTGGACCCACACAATCACCAACATATCTTCTATAATATCTTGCCCATATTTTAAAGTGATTGTTGCTTGCTATGATGAACAAGATATTAGGAAAGATTATAAGTATAGCTTCACAACACTTCCATATCATTCCATAGATTCACCCCACTCCTTCACTCCCTTCTCCCTCCTCTTGGCTCACACCCAACCGCCAACACCACCACCATTTCACCACCATCAACCTCCATTTTCAAGTCATATTCAAGCTTAAAGGTTGATACAAGAAAGCTTGCTACTTGTGGAGCATCTAGGGAGCTTTGTTTCTTGCTTCTTCATCATCTTTTCTCGTCATCTTCATCACTAGATCCTACCCTAGCCTTGTGCTAGTAGTAAGTTACTTGTACACCCTTGTTCATCTTGTTTTTGTGATCAAAAGTTGTAGTATGTTAGTATGTTCAAATCACTAAAGAACAAGAACCAAAAGATGAACATAAAGCTTAATATAAAGATGAAACATGATGTATTTATGTTAGTATGAAGTAGTTTTGATTTCGTTGTTGATTACTTGATGATTTACTTGTTAATATTGATTACTAGAAATGTTGTTATTCGCCGAACATGTTAACGGAACCAATATAACTAGCATTAGAATATTAAAAAGCTGAAAACAGGGGCTGGTTGGTGTTTACAGTCAACTTCAGTTGGCTGTAACTAGACCGTAACTTAACGAAAAACTGATTTTCTGAAGTCTAGATTTATGTATTATGAAATACGGTTCTAATGGAACTGGAATCATAATTTTTGGACTTCGTTTACTATTTTTAAAGACTCGTTTTGTAACAGAAGCTCAAGCTGCATTTTTACTACTGAAAATAAGCGTTCTGTTTTCCGTCATAACTTGGATTCTGTGTAGAGTCAGATCATGAAATTTGTATTGTAAATGACCACCGATGTATTTGTAATTCTCCCACTGGAATTTCGTAAATCGGACTTACGAGGAATTTTAAATAAATTATTCCGTGGACTGCAATCAGAAAAAGATGAATCTGATTGCAGTCCGGAAAATGATTTTTATAAAATATTGGTGTTGAATTGGATCCCGAGATTTTTAAACAATAATATTTGGATCGTTTAAGACATTCTGTAAAAAGTTGGGAATTTTTGGAACAAGTTAACTATTTTATTAAAATACCCGAAAACAGTCCAGTTTTGAATGTTAAAGCTGAAACGACATAAGTAGTGATTTGCGGGTCTAAATGTCGGGTAGGTTATCTGGGAATAATCTAACATGTTATATGTCAATAAAAGTGTTATGTGCAATGTCGTATGTTTGCTTATGAACGGGAATAGATGGGAAGCTTATGTGGGCATAAACCGTTAAAGTGATGCATGTTATGTGATAGATACGTGTAGGAACTTTGTGCTCTATTTGAAAACCACTAAATGACTAACTGGTAATCATATTAGGACGTGATTGACCGACCTTGACTGTTAGCTATTTTTGAGAGTCAAACCGAGTAACCGAGGTGAGTTCACACTTTCTATAAGGCATGGGTTTTCCCGGTGGTTTGGGAACGGGTTAAGAAACTAAAAATGAAACCTACATATTCTCCTTGGGTAGAATACGTACGTTCGTCCTCCTTGGGTAGGACAACAATCTTAAAACTTACTAGACAAAACTCTATCATTAAGTCCCTCATCTTATATCGACTTAATCGCCGAGGCCAATGGCGAGCGGGTCATTAGTTAATAGCGCTATTAGGTTTAACAAACCTCACACCGTGTCGTCCGAACGGGCGTGTACTAATGGACTATGGCAAACTGTCAATGATGATAGAACATTGACGTAGGGCACAACTATTGTTCGTCAATTGTCGATATCGGTCTAGTGGTTCATATGGGGAAGTCCCCACTGATTATGGATATGGTTTGGGTAATAAAAGGAACTGGTTAAACATACTTTCAACTACGGGGTAACCCCCACGGCAAATAAGCCAACGAAAGTCAAACCACGTTTTCAGAAACAACTTAAAACTAATCAACCAACCGTGAACTCACTCAACTTTGTTGTTGACTCGTTGTTACATTTACAGGTCGCTAGATGCTTATGGAGCTTGCACGAGGAGGTGGTCGTTGTGGGATACGGACTGTTATGTTCCGTACTAAATATTTAAATCCTTATGAACTTATTAAACTACGTTTTGGACTTTAAACTTATGAACTATGGAACTTATGTTTTGGACTTACGTTTTACGCTTCCGCTGTTAACTTAAAATCGGTTACTCTCTTTTGGTCACCAATTGTATTGTGGTTGGTTTTATTAACTTAAGTACAATGTTCAATATGATTGGTGGCTCGATCCTGGTCATGTCACGCCTCCAAGCGGTGACGATCCGCATGGTGGATTTTGGGGGTGTGACAATGATCACTAAACGTCTACTATTGGTTACAAACCCAATGATCATGAGAGAAGCAAAAGTTCATTTAGGTACATGTAATTTTATATATAGTACCATCAATTCACATCAAGCCAATAAGTTATAGTTCTCCCCCATACAGTTGGTTTTTGGTCAGAGACCAAAGATGTCTCATCAAAGATTTTGGTTGTGCGACATATATTGAAACTCATCCACCACACCGCACAAAAATGGGACTTCTAAAAGTTTGAGAATATGTTGGGTATAAATAATCGTCTATGATTGAATACTTAAAGCCATTAATGAGAAATTTGTTTATGGCTCATTGGTTTTCACTTTAGTGAATGAATGTTCCCAACATTATGGGGAGATAATAAGCAGTTGGAAAGTGAAAAGTGAAATGAATTATCATGTCATCTTGATCCTCAGACTATAAACTATGAACAAGAAATTTAAAGTATAATTCATTTACCAATATTAAAGAACAAATTACCAGACAAGTTCACTGACCTAAATAGAGTGACTAAGTAAGTCACATAATCAACTGCTTATGCTCTAGTTATATTTGTGTCCCAAGAGGACAACCACATATTTTTTTAATGAGTCTATTGCACGCCTAAAGCATGGTAGACTAGTTGATTCCAATAATAAAATTCCTCGAAAATTGGAGCAAGTAATTAAGATGGTCAAGTTGAGGTTATAGTAATAAGATCTCCTGAAGAGACAATAGACATGATGGTTCAAGAAGAACCTCAGGTACCTGAAAATAAAGATATCTTGATAATTTGTATCATGTCTAAGATATGTATGGAATCGAAATAAAAATCGATGTCGTTATACTTTTGTATATAATGTAGCGCTTAAAATGATTAAATGATGAGGATCAAGATTTAAGATCCGCCTATGAATGAATATTAAGAAATGATTGGCCAAAATAGAAAGATGCAAATAAGGCAGAGTTTAGTTCTCTAATGAAATGGAAAGTTTCTGGACCAACGGTCCATACAACTGAAGTTGTAAAATATGCTGGATACAAAAGTGTCTTTTACGCGAATCATGTGAAAATCAAATTAAGTGATATAAGTCAAAATTGGTGGCACAAGAATTTTCACAAAGACATATGATTGTTATGAGAAAACGTATTCTCCAGTGGTGGATGCCTTGACTTTCTAATATCATATTAGTCTGGTAATATATAAAAGAGAATTGACATGCGTCTTATGAAAGTTATGTATCACTTAATACTAAGTCATATAAAATAAGTTCTCGAGAATATTATGATTATTATATAAATTCAGATCTGAATACATAAACATGTTGTATATGTTATTGAATTGGATATAATTGAAACTCTTGATGAGTTTCTAAAGTAATTGGGTGCTATAAAAGGTTAACTGAAACATCTTAACGATGTAATACTTGTGCACCAAGAAACATACATAGAAATGTGTAACATACATAGAAACGTGTACCCAGTAATTGTGATATCTCAATAAATAGTGTACACACATGGTACAATATGGAATTTGAAGATAAAAGCAAGTGTTCATGACATTTTTGCATATGATATAGATATCTATGTGTTATATGGGTAAGTTTATGTAGCAAAACTCATGAAGAGTGAATGCACATGTATATTTGGATAAGATGAGCAGAATTCCCTTATGGATTGATAATGACAGAAACATTGATATAAAAACCTCAAGAACGTACTATATGAAGTTGACAAAATATATATGGGCTAAAATAGTTGGGTCGAGTGTTGTACAACTCAAGATATTCGCAAAAAGAGAGATATAAGTTTGATTATACTAGCCATGTTCTATGAACATTCTACTTTTAAAAGTTCACTATAATCGCAATTTACTGTAATGATGTCTAGGCATCATTGAGAGAAATTGTCGAGTTTTTAGAGGGAGAATTTTTTAATGACCTTGGCACGGTCTAATTATTACTCGAACTGCAGTTCGAGTATATATGTAATTATATTTTACTAATCCCTCAAGTACATCTAGAAGATAATGTTTGGATATTTTAGTATGGGCATAGTTGAACCTTAAAGTATGTTAAAGGTTGTTAAACCATTTGTTATAAGAAATGCCTATTATCATCTCCTACAAAGTAGAGATTCTCATTGTAGAAGTACCATCGTTAAATGCATAAGTGCACTAATATGTTTTGCTAGCTATGTATGTTTATAATATCTTTCACTTGAGCTTATTGTCATGATATAACATTTGTCAATCGAAGAGACATTGGAATGAGTTCAAAGAAATATTTTAGGTATAAACTATATTTGATTATATTTTATTAACCTATCAAAACAAGTTTGGTTAGTCTTGTAGATGCATGAATGTAACAAAACACAGTCGTGCACATTAAGGGATCAAGCGACAAATCATTGGCTACAAAAGCTTTGTTCGACTTTCAAGGAAGATGGACACACGTCACTTAAAGGATACATGTTAAAATAAGGGGGAGACTTATTCAAGTTGCACTCTTTTTCCCTTGACTAATTTTGTCCCATTGGATTTTCTTAGTAAGGTTTTTAATGAGGCAACATACCTGATCCAGAAGTATTAGGGGGAGACAATACGCACTGCACTCTTTTTCCCTTAGCTGAGGTTTTGTCCCACTGGGTTTTTCTAGCAAGGTTTTTAACGAGGCAGTATCACCAAGCGTATTAAAGAATAGTATATCATCATGTGGATAGTCAAGGGGGAGTGTTATGAATGCATCCATTATTAGTGACTATCCACATTTCTAACTCCCATGTCACATTTATGTTTGTATTAATGTTATAGCCTATATATAGTGGCTCATGTATTTTGTATGGGACACATCAATAAGAAATTCATCTCCCATTCTCTCATTCTCTTCTATACATTGCTAATAGGTTCTAGTTATTACATAACATAGATTTAGTTAATAGATCTCAAAATTTAAAGTAGAGTGCAAAAAAATTGAAATTAAATGAATAAATAAACATGTTTTTAATGGCTTTAATTACATTAAATCCGCCTTCAACGGAACTAAAACCCTTGACCTTAAAGGGAGCAAAACCTTAACTCTAAGACCGTACGGTATGGGGGTCGGTCCCCCCCCGTCTCGGGTCGTCCTCTTCGTTGCACACTGCCCCCTCCGAGGTCGTCGCGTCGCCAACGTCGGCTGCAAGACGGAAGCGACGAGCAGGTTGGTGGTGGAATGGTGGGCCCCCTTAGTTCTTCTCTCTCTCTCCTTTATTTTATATATTAGTTTTTTCATTATTGGGTAGTCCTCCACACCCTTGGGTAGTCCCCTTTGGATGGTCCTTCATCGAATGTGACGTGACGCCTACGTGGCGGATAGTCCCCAAAGGGACTACCCAAACCATACCCTATGGTCTAATGGCTTTACCAATTGGACCCGACCCCACCCAAATAAATAAACATGTAATTAATGAAACTAATGATCTACATGTTTTTACAATCAAAACAACATAATTAAATTTGCTAAAATTGAAGAAGATATTAAAGTTTGAAATTAGAGCTCCGTCTTTTGTGAAATTGAGATTTGAGGGTTCCGGTTATCGGTTTTTTCTAACGGTAAATTACTTTTAAACCCGATTGTCTGTGAGAATTAAACTCTAGACACCCCCCCCCCCCCTTCAAACCCAAGTGTTTAAATGTTTACCTTTACCAATCAACCATCACCCCATTAGTAAGTTCAGGTTATTTGCTCATTGAGATGTTTCCAATCATTGTTTATGGTTTCGTGGCTCCAAACAAAGCAAAAGTTGTGCTTGTTATGTGGTGTGGTGGGCAAGGATATGGAGGCAAATCCCGCCACGTATCCGCCACTAGGCGAGGACTTTGCCCTCCGAAACACAAAAAAACATGGGGTGAGCAAGGGCAAAAGACATGTTACTCATTTTTTGAAACCCATGTATTCACTCGGTCAACACAAAGGTCAAAGACTCAAAGGCCCCCACGCCTCTTCGCACTCCGCACATGAGGGAGACGGGGCGGCGTTTGGGGCATGCCCTTCCCCTCTTCGCACTCAGCACCGAATAATCTTATAGTTTAAGTTATTTTTTAGCGATATGGAAGTCTAACCAAGTGTGATTTCGTTTCATTGTGGTTGGGAAATGGGGGTTAAGAGTGAGAATTGGTGGAGAATTTGAAGGGAGAAGCTTTTAAGGGGCGGGAGGGGGTGGCCGACCCCTCGAACTTTTCGCTCAGTAGTGAAGAGCATGTAGTTTTCGTATAGAAATTTTTGGGTATATACGTTTTCGACCCCCGGTTTTATAGAATTTTTAGGTCCGGTGACTTTTGACCTACGGTAAAAAATTTCAAGCTTCGCCACTTCAAACACCTTTCAATTTAAACAATATCGATAAAAGTTCATAATATATTTTTTTTCAAATACTTATATGTACTTTTTTTTATATTTAACTTTTTTTGTTACTTGAAGCCCACAAAATATAAAGTCTGATCCCTTCTTGTTTGTTTCTAGTTTCTACAGCACATGCACAACCCCACCAAAAACAGCAAACTTTTTTTTTTATTATTACGGGTGAGATTGAATGAAGATAATCTCCACCGAATCCCCTCATAGAAAGTACAAATTCCAATCCACCCCCTCTAACTTCAACTAATTACCAATTTAAACCCTCAATTTTCAGAAAGTAAAAAACCACTTTAATCAAAAACTAAAAAGAAAAATCATAATGTGGGCCATCAGCTATCTCCAATTTTCCCTTATTTCCTTAAAAACTCTTTTGATGTACTGAGTTAATCCACCACCACTGAGTCAACTCGGTGGTTTGACTCAGAACCCACCGAGTCGTTACTCGAGTTGGTTTCTTCCGAGTTCACCGAATTTTCCAAGCCGAGGTGGTGATGAGCGGGCGAGTATGCCACCCGAGCATCAAACACCCATCCTCTTCCACCACTCGGTAACCATCACCACCCGCGAACAATGCCAACAACATACTAGCTTGCTTAAACGCGTTCGAGCCAAGATGAACCGCTTCAAACCCGGCCGAGTCAAGCCGAGTCTTCCACTGAGTCAACGTTTCATGCCTTTCAACTCGGTCCACACCTTCACATGCAACCACGTTACAGATCTGTTTCCCCAAATACACCTCTGACATAAACCTATCCTCAATACTCACCGGCGACACACCACCGCCGTTAACTCCAACGTCAACTCCGGCGTTAACTGCGGCACCACCACCGCCGCCGCCACCGCTGCTTTCAAGTGAGTCAAACAAAGTGGAATAATAATGTAACGACTCAGTAAACCGTTCCAGAAAACTCGTTCCATTGTGATTCGCCTCCTGCTCCACCACCGTGAGAATCTCCGGCGACATTTGTTTCACCGCCGATAACACTTTATCAATAGCACCAGGTCTAGCTAACAACTGATGAAGTTCAAAAACCGAATTAACCGCCAAAACTTCGTCGTTTCGTAGATCGAACATAGAAGGTTCCAGATCTGCTAAACTTCCGGCGATGAAACCTCTAAATTCAAACTCAACATGAATCGTATCAGCTAACTGAGCTAATTTCCAACCGACTTCCTGCAAATAATCAGTATTATCACCTGACGGAGGTCCGATTCCGGTTAACCGGAACGTCGGAGGACCACCGGGACGTAACGCGAGTGCCTGCATCAACGCCGGCCACTGCATACCTTGTTTCATACCGAAATCAATCACATGAACTTTCTTCTTACCTGCAAACGCTTCCAAAATCGCTTGATTCGCTGTGAAATGAGCGAATTTCAGGTACGGACAGGTCTCGTAGAAGTGCATCTGGAGTAGATCTGAAAACGCCGGTGGATCGTGCGGCGGTTGCGGTGATAACCGGTAGATTTTTCGCGCTAGAGCTTCGGCGAAACACGTGGCGACTTTCCTCATCGCTCCGGCTTGAGAAACCGCTAACATTCCGGCTTGTTTCACTAGACTTTCAGCTAACTGATAATTCTCCTGTTGTATGGCCTCAGCACACGCCATTAACGTGTGCACTAATCGAATTCCGTTCTCCTGTGAGTCCACAATCACCACCTGATTGTTGCTGTTGTTGTTCTGGATGCTAGGGTTAGGGTTTGCAGAACCGGTAACGGTTGAAGAAGACGACGAAGAACTGCAATTAAGTTTAACTTTCTTCGCCGGAGGATAAATCATAGCTTGTAGATCAGAATCATTAACAAACGAATCATCAATGATAACAGGTTCAGGTGAAGGATTAAGCTCACAGATCATAGATTCAAGCCAGGAGTGCAAATCAGAAGGATTATAATGCACAGAATCAGAAGCAATCTGAGATAATCCATCATCATTACCAAAAACACCTTCCAGATGCTCAATTTTTTGAGCAACATCAACCATATCAGCTGATTTCACTTTGTAACCTAGCACCGCCAACAGCTCATCAACGCCAGCATCTTCTTCATTCCACATGTTGTTGTTCTTTGCTTTTTCGGTGACGTCAGCGGTGGTGGCGGAGGAAGTGCCGGCGGCGGAGGCGGCGGTGACGGCAGTGTGATTTCGTTTCATTGTGGTTGGGAAATGGGGGTTAAGAGTGAGAATTGGTGAAGAATTTGAGCATTTGAGGGGATTGGGTGAGGGTTATGAGCAGAGCAGAGGTTTGCAGGGGAAAAGGTGAAGGTGATAGGTGGGAAGTATCAAAAATCAAAATAGTACACAAATGCAACTGCTGCGTGTGTGTGTGAAAGAGAAAGGTGAGAGAGAGAGAGAGAGAGAGAGTGAAGGCTCGAGCTACGAGGAAGAAACAGGCGGACAACACAATACGGCCCTTCAAATTTATTATATATGGATAGACTCAATCCACATATTTTATATAAGTTTTTTTTTATAATAGGAACTCAATATCATTTTAAACACCAACATAATGTTACATGTAAACGAGTCAGGCTGAGTCTGACCTGACTAGGCTCGAGCTTGGCTCGTCATGTTTCTTTAAAGTAAGGGTGGATCTAGCTTTATAATAGGGGTAGCCTTCGTTATACTTGACGTCCGACGGTAGTGTAAATTTTGGAAAAAAAATGATGTTTTTTCGATTTTGTTATCTTTTTTATTGAAACGTCACCCTTATAACAATTTTCTAGATCCGTCACTGCTATAAAGCTCGAGCTTGGCATGGTTCGAGCCTACTTATTGAGCTCGAACTATTTTGAGAACAGACGTCAAATGAGCTAAAAGTTTGGCTTGAGCTCGCTTTAATATCGCTTAAACGAGACAAAGCTCGACTCGAACTCGCCTCGCCAATGTTATCATCATTATTATTATATTATATATAAAAAATGATATAGTCGGTAGGGAGCCGACTAAGGATTAATCGAATTAGGATTTTATATGTAATTTTTCAGTTTTATATGTATATACACATATTTTTATATATATTTTTATAACCATACATGTTTTAACACCTTCTTCGACTCATATTTTCAAGTAGATATGATTAATTGCCAGAATTCATAGGTTTTGGTCAAGAATCTAGCCTGAATTTGGCTAATTAGGATTGGATTTGACCATGGTTGACCACCTACTGTTTAATTGGCTGATTAGATAAAAATTACTCAGTAAACCTGTGACTAGCGAGTAATCGAAGGCTAATCGGGATTTTTACAACCATGATATATACACACACATGTGTCAGAGAGAGATATTTGAGGGTGGGACTAATTTACCTCTCATTTGCGTTGTTTGAAAAATCTGTAAGGAAACGTTCGAAAATAAACCGGATGAGAGGAACATTGGGGCTTGTCCGAGATTTTGGTCCATAGAGGCGTCTGGGTTTTTACAATTGCCTACTCTAAAAATACTCTAAACTAGTGAGATCAAGTAAAACTACTCAGACTTGAGGGTATGGAGAGCCTCATCCCCAAGGGGATGGGTCGTCACGTCACCGCCACGTAAGCGGGGCCTAAAGGGGATGGACCTAAGGGGTGGGGGATGAACCACTTTATATATATATATATATATATGTGTGTGTGTGTGTGTGCGTGTGTGCATGTATAGCTCTGTGTGTGAGGAGAGAGAACACAGGCCCGTCGAGCACGTCGTTGGGGAGCCGGAGTCGCCGGGACGCGCCTATGGGGGGCGGTGTGGGGGTGCGGCGCCGGGCCACGCCGGGCCTAAGCCGGCCCCCATACCCTCCGGTCTGAAAGGCTGAATGATGTAGTGTTAACTATCGCTACAAGATAGCTTAAAGGTTTGTTATATAATTGTTGTTTTTAGATAGGTAAAGGGTAATGAATATAATATATGGTATACACATGTACCTATAAACTAAATGATAAAATATTAATAAAACCAAAATCTTTATGTATAAGAGTAAGATTCTAATTTTAAAATTAACGGTTGGTATTTTTCTCACAGCCTCCACCCGTATCCTGGTTCAGACGCCACAACGCAGACAGAAGTCGTATCGATGTTTATAAATTTCGCTGTGGAAAAATCATCCGGACCAGGTATCAGGAAAAAAATTATCAGAGTTTTCAAAACACCAAATTTTCTTTTCATAAACTATGGGGTAAAACCCATATTTACATAAAGGGATTTTTATTGGGAAATCCTTAATTACAGAAAACACGTTTATTTCAGGTTTACATAGCCACTTATTTAAGTTGAAGTACTTCACGACACTTTTCTCCTCAGCAAATCACCTGAAACGCGTTTTAAAAACATTTGATCAGCGAAAAATACTGATGATTCCATTCAGTTGTTCAAAAACACATTTGTTATAATTACACTATCAAGAGTTTTTACATTAGCTTATATCTATCAATTACTCAAATCAGTATTTGTCACGTTGACAGTTACAATGACTGTGGTCATATCACTGTTGATCATTCTTTCAACTAGTGACGCTGGATAAGTAGTGTACACAAAACCCCACATACTGGCAGTAATTTCAGATTACAAAGACTTAATCACTGTAAGTATAACTGAAAACATTTAGGGTTTTGTAAAGCATTTTGATAAAAAGAAAGAATGACTCACATTACAGATTTAAGTTGATGGTATTGGCCCACTGGTTTAATGCTGGTATACCTAATTAAATACATAATGCACACTTATTAGTGTATTAACTCAATTCAACTTTAACGATAATCAAGAGATCAAAACCCACAACGAATGACAAAGTATATCCGGGTATCGACAACACTTAAACATCCGTTAGATTGATTTCAATCGATCAGATACAGTACCGTATTAGTGATTAGAGTTATTACCCTGATAACGGGGCAGAATTTCAGGTTTAAGGGCTTCGGCACAGAAACAGCAGGACGAGAAGTAAGAAACATCGATTTCAAAGATCAAATCGTGCAACTGAACATGTCCCACTCTGCCCAATATATACCTCAATTTGGCACCCCCTACGCGTCGCGGAAGGCACCGAGGTAACTCCCGCGTGTCGCGACAACTGTCAGGTAGGCTTAGAGTAGCCTCGTCTCACGTATAGGCTTGCCACACGTCGCGCTCGAGTCACACGTGTCCTGGTACTCCTCCGCGTGTCGAAAAGATTTAAGGGTATCTCTCGCGTGTCTCCTGAGGTTCCTGTTATTGGTTTCTTTGTTTTTCGTACTTGGTCGCGCCGTACAAGCTCGGGGTTTCGATCAGGGGTCCTAATAATGTATTTTGGTAGACCTAAGATCTTGTGGGGCACCTCTCAAGAATCTATCTATCTAATTTAGGACAACTTAGGATTGTAATTTTTTTTATTTCTTCTTGTACTTGTCTTTTTATTTAAGTGAAATGGAAATGTCTTTGATGGTGGTATCAATAAATGTGTGAAAGAAATTGAAAATGCCAAGGGGATGTTGAAAAAGGGACCCCATGCAAGTAAACCAGAGCCTCCCGCTTCAAAAACTGCAGATCAATGTCTGTAGCACGGGGCCGTGTCCACTAGGCACACCCCCAAGCTCAACTGTCTGATGTCAAGAAATTTATGCCGAGAAGGTGGCACGGGTCGTGTCAACTCAGCACGCCCCCGTGTCCACCATACTGTAAGTTTTTTGTTCAACATTGTTACTGGCACTTTGGCCACAGAGTCATGTCCCCATAGCGCCCCCCCCCCCCCCCCCGTGCTGCAGTGCCAGTAACCATAAAATTGTTATTTTCACCCACTTTTTGCACATTTAATCAAAACAAATCCTATTTGGGACACATTGAGGACAATGTGTAATTTAAGTATGGGGGATGTCAAAACCTTGAATCGTTTGTCCTAAAAAGAAACCTTACACAAAACTCGGCTTGGAAAACCGCTAATCACCCTAAACTTTTTCAAAACCGTCATTACGTCGTCCCACTTTTTAGGTAAGTCATCCATACCGGATATTGTTTTGATCATTTCATCATTCTTTACAGCTTTGATGAAATATGCGTGTGCGAGCGCATCCGATACCTCTCCAATTTCGAGGCACTCTTTATTAAAACGACTTATGAAGGCTTCTAGGCCCTCATTATTCTCGCGCCAGATGTTCATGACGTCCGAAGTATCACGGGCATGACGTTTTTGCTAGCTAAAATCAGCAAGAAAATTTTCTTACAAATCTTCAAATGAGGCCAGTGAGCCAACTAGCAAGCTATCAAACCAGGCCCTTGCGGTTCCTGTAAGGGCCTGGACAAATAAGTGGCACCATAAAGGTTGCGTCCAGCCGCCAACGAGGCTGGCGTTGGTAAAGACACACATGTGGTCATCAGGGTCCGTCAACCCGTTGTATTTGCCCACACTAGGCAGAAGTTTGGACCGCATAAGTGGTGCCAGGGCAATTTTCGTTATAAATTTGGAATTACCTGCGGCGGATTTCGGTCTGTAGACCGATCTGTAATCGTGCCTCGCAGCACGATCCATGGTTGTGCGGGGCTGCACAGGGGTATATTCGTCTCGGTCATCTGATCGGCTAAAGGCTATGGGGGATGTAACGCCCTGCTTTTTCGTAACCTCCCTTATTTAGAAAGCGTGTCTTGTATTTCTATTTTCGTAAAGTTGTTTCTCTTGTAATCGTATCCTATTTCGAATTATTTTAAAACTGAGACTTTGATAAAATTGATCTTCTATATGAAATATACATTCGTTTAATACATGATTCGTGAATCGCATAAACGTAATTTTAACTCGCAAACAACAATCGTGTATTCGTGATTTCAAATCGACCATACATACAAACGCTTGATTATTCAATTTCAAGACTAACATATATATTTTTTTCACTTATTTGATACCTAAACATATATTATACATACTTAATTTCTACATAATCACATGTTTCCTTCTTTTTCTTACTTAAAAACATGTATACTATACATTTTAGACCTTGTTACATGTTGGATACATATTAAACAACATATAACACATTAATAAACAAAAAATACCCAACTAATGATATAAAAAAAATAATAATAAAAGTAACAAAGCTAGCCAAAAATTTAAGTTGTGGTTAGTTGTCTCTTTTTTTATGCTAACTCCCAACTAAACATCATAAATGCTCACCTAACCCAACCACAACCTTCTCCTATAAAACCCAAGTGTTATCCAAACATTTTTCACTTTCTTTGCACTACCTAAACTCTCTCAAAATTGTCCATAATCAGCTGCGAAATCAGAGTTCGAGCAGAATTACCTTGCTTCACTAAAACAAGCATAACTTCCTCATTTCTTGTCCGATTCACTCGATTCTTTTTCCTACATACTTGGATTAACCTTAGCTTCATTTCCATTGGTTTTCCACAGAGAACCAGGCCCTGGAACGTTGCCAAAAGGGCTTCAAAGTTGACTGATTTTTCTGTTCTTGTTTCAAACATTAATAAACTTGATTAAACTTGAGGAAACTCATCTCAAACCTATGTCCTTATGCTTATAACCACTTCTATGGTTAGTTAGGCTTAAAAACAAGGTTGAGACATTCAAAATCAGAGGTATAAATCTTACAAACTTTCGGTTTTGTTCAAGGGTTTAACCCACAAGTGATGTTCGAGTTCAAGACTTGATGGTTGTGTGATTTAGAATTAGCTTGGGCTATCCTACTTGTAAATCTACACATTGCTTGATGTTTTCTCATAGATTAGTTAGTCATATTCTGTTATTACTTGTAAGTTCATGACCCTCCTTGAATGTTCATAACATCAAGTGTAGTGGTGAACACTTAGAGGTGCCTAAATGGAAGACTTTTCTTCCTACCTCCTACATGAATTCTATGACACTTAAGAGGTTCCTAAATGGAGGATTCATCCTCCTACCTCATGCTTGATCTATTTGATATATTAAAATATTACATAGCCTAAATATTATCTAAGTAATCAACCTTGATGATGAACTAATGTTCACTTGTTAAGGTATTGGTTACATCATCTAAAACATCATATGTGTTAAAGATTATTACTTTCGCATATGTACTTTCCCTATTCCTTTTTTAAATCCCAAATCTCGACTCTAAACATACCTAAAACTTTAACCCTCATACGTTCATCATCCCAACCTCATACACTCGTCAACGCTTGGATAATCGAAAGACTTAGCAATTTTGTGAGTATACTTGACCCATTTTACCGTTTTCACACTTTTGGGTGTAACATGTTTTTATATACAAAACTCACTTAGTATACATATTCTTATGCAAATACATAAACACACAATCCAATACATGCTTACTATTTGTTATGCTTGATTCGTGTTTTCTGGGTGATTCTTATGTGATGAACTTGTCATTAGCTTCGTACAAGCCTCCACTTAACACGTATAGCGCTATAGGAGTAACGCACTGTCGCAACCCCCGGCCCCTGTCTCCTGGGAACGGGCGACCGCGAGCTCAGATTCAGTTGTATCAGTGGTTTTGTCATTTTGGTAGCGGAATTTACATCAGGATCGTAGTTAGGAAATATTTTATCAAAGTAAAATACCACATTTTTATAATAATAAACACATGGGTAAAACCCAAGTTTCTATTACAAACATGTTTATAGGGATAAACCCTATTTTATTTAAATAAAACATCTTCTTTATTTAGGTAACCTTTACAGCCACATTTTCCAAGCCTTTAGTGCGGTCCAGCTGGCTTCTATTTGGCTTTCACATTTTGTTACCTGAAACGCGTTTAAAAACATTTTGTCAGTGGGAAATACTGGTGAGTGAATCCCAATTTAATCAAAACAAGTTTTATCATTGTACAATATTGAGGGCGATCTCGCAATTATATTTGTTGCAATTCTTACTTTAATTACCACCCATGGTACTGTCAACCCGACTTGTGGTCATGTTACTACTCACAGTGTAGTAACAAATTTTGTATACAAAACCCCAACATACCGATGATAATTGTAGAATTTACAAATACTCAATCACTGTTAATAATAATGTAAAACATTTGAGGTTTTGTAAAAACAGTTTGCAAAAAGGTTTACAAAAAAGAGATTACTCACAAAAAGGGTTTACAAAAAGAAGGATTACTCACATTGCTACTTTAGGTTTTTCCTTGGTGATTTCCTGGTTATAATCTATTAAATTAAACAATGCACACGCGTTAGTATAATAACCCAATTTACATTAGTTATACCCTCCCTGAGACAGAACTCCAACGACTACGTCGGGTAGAGCCACGACAGCCGTTACGGAGCACTAGATCAATCGGGCAGCGTATCTAATACGTAACCGGCGGTTATAATACTTACAACGAGGCAGAGCTTCGCTAATTAGAGGGTATAATGCCCGATATAATTCTATTACTTCAGAAATTTGAGAGAGAGATCGAGATATGAACGAGTGGGGACTAAAGGCGATGCTCCCAATTTATAGGAGCTGATCTAGGTTTCCTCGCGGCCCGCGAAGGATATACAAGGGGTCTTCGCGCCCCGCGATGTAGGGTGTGCAGGGTTTAGCTTTGTCTGGTCATTGGGTAGGTTTAACACGAGTGGGGACACGTGGCGGCTCCGGGTGTCACCCTGATGTTGAGCTGTCGCACCCCGCGTAAGCCGAAGATGATGTCTTCGCGGCCCTCGAGCGCCACAAGAACTTTAATTTTATTTATTTTTTACAAAATTAACGGTATTTAGGGCTAGTTTACGTATACGGGAAGTATTTTAGGACGTATAGGAATGTTCTAAATATTTTAGGAGTGTCAAAAATATTTTAGGAGGGTTGTTATATCCTCCCCACCTTGTTTTAGAACTCTTCCTCGAGGTCTACTGGAACAGGTGTGGGTATTTCCTCTACATTTCTGACTCAAGCTCCCATGTGTATTCTGGTCCTCTCTTGGAATCCCATTTCACTTTGACCAGAACTAATCTCTTGTGTTTGAGATTCTTGACTTTTCTGTCTTCAATCTGTAGTGGCTTCTCTACAAACTTAAGCTTCTCATTTACCTCTATGTCCTTAAGAGGTACCACTAATGATTCATCGGCTAAACACTTTTTGAGATTACATACATGAAATACATCATGTATTCCTGCCATTTTCTCTGGCAATTGTAGCTGGTAAGCTACAGGTCCTACTCTTCTAATAATCTCAAAAGGTCCAACATACCTGGGACTTAGCTTTCCCCTCTTGATGAATCTTACCACTCCTTTCCAAGGAGAAACATTTAACAATACCTTGTCTCCTACTTGAAACTCTAATGGCTTTCGCCTGTTATCGGCATAATTTTTCTGTCGATCGCGTGCTGCTTTTAGTCGTTCCTTGACTTGAATAATCTTGTCTGTAGTTTCTTGTATGATTTCAGGTCCAGATAATTACTTTTCTCCAATTTCTGCCCAACAGACTGGAGTTTGGCACTTTTGTCCATAAAATGCTTCGAAATGTGCAGCATTAATACTAGTATGATAGCTGTTATTGTAAGAAAATTCTATTAATGGTAGATGATCGTCCCAATTTCCTCCGAAATCAATTACACAAGCTCTAAGCATATCTTCCATCGTCTGAATTGTCCTTTCGTTTTGTCCATTCGTTTGAGGATGATAACCGATGCTTAGATTTAGCTTGGTTCCCATTGCTTTTTGGAAACTTGTCCAAAAATGAGAAGTAAAACGGCTATCTCTATCAAAAACAATTGATAAAGGAATACCATGTAATGAAACTATTTCATTTACATACAATTTGGCTAACCGTTCCATACCGAATTTTTCCTTCATTGGTAGGAAATGAGCAGACTTGGTTAACCTATCTACAATCACCCAGATTGTATCATTACCTTTTCGTGTCTTGGGTAATTTGATAACAAAGTCCATTGTTATCAACTCCCAGTTCCATACAGGCATTTCCAATGGCTGTAATAAACCTGAGGGTTTCTGATGTTCAGCTTTTACCTGTTAACAGGTTAGACACTTGGCGACATAAGCTGCTACATCCTTTTTCATTCCTATCTACCAAAAATTCTTTCTTAAATCTTGATACATCTTATCACTTCCAGGATGTATCATATATTTAGACTTATGGGCTTCGTCTAATATTTGGTGGCGTAGGTTTCCTAGTTTGGGTATCCATATTCTTTTCTTATGGAATCTCCAAATTCCATCTGTTCCTTGTTCTAGTTCCTTAATCATTCCTTTCAGTTTTTCAGTATCGTCCTTTATTACTGATTCTTGTACGGCTCTAATTTGTTCATTTAAATCTATCTGCAGATTTAATTTAAGAGAACGTACTTTTCTTGGCTTTTCGTGATACTTTCGACTTAAAGCATCAGCTACTACATTAGCTTTTCCTGTATGGTACTGGATATTGCAATCATAATCACTAAGAAATTCCATCCAGCGTCTTTGTCTCATGTTCAGCTCTTTTTTCCCAAAAATGTACCTTAAACTCTTATGATCGGTGAAGATAACAAATTTATTTCCATATAGATAGTGTCTCCAAATCTTAAGGGCAAAAATTATGGCACCTAATTCTAAATCATGGGTTGAGTAGTTTTCTTCATGATTCTTAAGTTGTCTAGACGCATAGGCTATAACCTTTTGTCGTTGCATCAACACACATCCATAACCTAACTTAGAAGCGTCACAATAGACTTCAAAGTCTTCAGTTCCTTCTTGTAACGCTAGTATGGGTGCGTTGGTTAATCTTTGCTTAAGAATTTTAAAGGCTTCTTCTTGTTTTGGTCCCCATTCAAACTTAACAGACTTACAGGTTAACTTGGTTAAGGGAATGACTATTCTAGAAAAATCTCGAATAAACCTTCTATAATAACCGGCTAGTCCTAGAAAGCTTCTAACTTCCGTTGGTGATTCAGGGACTTTCCATTTAGTAATCGCCTCAATCTTTGTGGAATCAATATGAATCCCTCCATGATTAACTAAATGTCCAAGAAATTGCACTTATTCTAACCAAAATTCGCATTTTGAAAATTTAGCGTAAAGCTATTCTTTTCTCAGTAAATTTAAAAGTGTATGCAGATGCGCTGCATGTTCCTCTTTACTCTTAGAGTAAATTAGAATATCATCTATAAAGACAATTATGAATTTATCCAAATATGGCTTACATATTCGGTTCATCATGTCCATAAATGCAGCTGGGGCATTGGTTAGACCAAATGGCATGACAGTAAATTCATAATGGTCATACCTTATTCTGAAAGCGGTCTTAGGAATGTCCTCTTCATGTACCTTTAATTGATGATATCCTGAGAGTAAATCGATCTTTGAAAAGAATCGAGCTCCTTGAAGTTGATCGAATAGATCATCGATTCTTGGTAATGGGTACCAATTTTTAATCGTGACTTTGTTCAATTCGCGGTAATCGATACACATACGCATTGACCCGTCTTTCTTCTTAACAAACATAATTGGCTCCCCACGGTGATGAACTTGGCTGTACGAATCCTTTTTTCAAAAGTTCGTCTAGCTGTTTCTTTAGTTCTTGCATTTCTGATGGCGCCAAACGGTAAGGTGCTTTGGCAATTGGTGCGGTTCCTGGTATCAGATGTATTCTGAATTCAACTTCTCTGTCCGGCGGTAGTCCTGTTAATTCTTCTGGAAAAACGTCTGAGAATTGGGATACTACGAGAATATCTTTCAATTATTTTCCTTTAGTGTTAATGATTATGGAAATCATATACACTAGTGATCCCTTTCTTGCACAACTTGCAGTTTTCATCACAGAGATGAATTTCGCGGATCTAGATGGCTTATTTCCTTTAATTGTGATCTTTTCACCCTTTGGTGAACTTACTTGAATTGACTTTTGATCACATAGAATATTGGCTGTATTAGCTACTAACCAATCCATTCCTAATACTATATCAAATCCAGCCAGATTCATTGGGTAAAGATTAGCAATAAACTTATGGTTTAGAATTTCTATTCTTGCTCCCTGTAAGATTTCAGAAATCTTAATGGTTTCTCCATTTGCCGTCTCTACTAGACATTCTTGTTGGAGTTTAGTTAATGGTTGATTGAGAAGTTTGCAAAATGAAGTATTAATAAAACTTTGGTTCGCACCAGAGTCAAATAATACTTTAGCAAAAACATCATTAACTAAAAACGTACCGACAATCACATCCGGAATCATCTTCGCTTCTTCGGCTGTTAGAACGAATGCCCTAGCATTCTTAGTAGTCTTGTTATTCATGGCTAGAGCTAGTTTCGGACAGTTCGGCTTGATATGTCATTTTTCTCCACAATTGAAGCATACTTCATTGCTAGGTTTCTTTCTACAATCTTCTTCCTCATGTCCTGGTATCTTGCAGAAATTGCAGTATGTAGAGCATTTTCCTGAATGCTTTTTCTTGCAACCTTTACAATAAGGTGCAGAAGTAGAACCTATATTCTTCCCACGGTTGGAATTTACATAGCGAAATTCCTGGGTAAGTTTCTGGACTAGGTTCTTTCTCTGATTTTCTTCTTGTGTACGTACTAGTTCATCAGTCAAGGTATTTGCTAGTTCTACAGCTTCTTCTATGGTTGGTGATCTAGCTGCCTTGACTACATGTCTAATCTCAATGATTAATCCCCAGATATAACGGGAGATTAATACTGGTTCTGGTGAAGCTAGGGTTGGCACTATTCTAGCGTATTCGAAGAATACAGTATTGTAACCCTTGCAGTCTACTCCACTCATTCTAAGGTTTAAGAATTTATTGACTATCTGTTCCTTTTCATTAGGAGGACATAATTTCCTTTCAACCATATTCTTAAACTCAGTTCATTCCATATTGTAGACTCTGTCACTTCCCCTAGACTGGAGAAGAGTGTTCCACCATTCTAAAGCAGCATTCTTAAACAGGTTGGAAGCAAACATGATTTTGTCTTCCTCTGCACACTTGCTTATTTTTAAGACTGCCTCAGTCTTTTCTAACCAGCTTAGAGCTGCAATGGCTCCTTCATTTCCCGAGAATTCTATTGGTTTACAAGACCAGAATTCTTTGTAAGAACAACCATAAGACATGGTTCTTCTTCTTTTTGGAATAGACAATTGAAGTAATGGTCCATTGTTCACGCTGTGACTGGGTTTAGTATGTGATCGCTTACTTCCACTATTACTTTTATTATTTTCCGCTTCCCTAACGTTTTGGATGATAGCTGGCATTGCATCTCTAATTCCTTGGGTTACTATCTGTCGAATGGCACTGTTATTTATCTGGTTATCATTATTCTGGTTTTCCCGATTTGGATCGTTGGCCATCTGAATTTATAAACAATTACCAAGTATTAATATCTCGGAGCAATTTTTAATGCCAATAATCACACAACAACACATTGATCAAAATCGTCGTACATTGCGACATTTACTATATTTTATATATATGCATCTATTACAAATCACAACTTGAAATTAAAATACAATACTAGTATGCATCAGTAGTTATTGGATTATCTATCTTAGTGGATATATATTATATAAATATATATATATATATTTTTTCAAGTCACACACATATATTATTATTATTATTATCACTTGTTATGGGTGATTTTCCGCTTATATATCCTGAATAATATTCTGACTATGTTCCTTTTGTTGTGATCAGGATACCGGATCAGGATATTGGTAACATCCTGATGCAGTATCCTGGTAGTGACTAATTAACTCATGTGCAGATTGATGGTGCAAGTCTATAACGTTCAAGTAGACTTCTTCTCCTAAAGACTCGGGCAAATCTGTTGGAATACGATCGTTGAAGCCGGAAGACGTGGACTACAACGTTCACAAAGGGAATATTCGTTATATCCCGGTTTTGTAGGTTAGTTAGTTAGTTTTATTTTACTATAAATAGGATTGATCGGATCAGATTAGAACACACACAATTCTTCGTACACTCTTGCTCTCTAGCCGCAAACACTCACAACACACTTACACTTGTATTCAAATTGCATTGTAACACTTAGTTGATCCGCATCATATCCTGCACTGTATCCTGATATTTGAAGCAATAAGAAGAACAAGGCAGCTGCGATTGTCAGCTCTCGAGGTTTTGTGCCGGCGATCTAGATTGATAAAGGGCTTTCCTCGTACATCCTGTGTCACCCTTTACCTTTCTGCTCATTGTTTGATTGTAGATACAGCTCGATATGCTGAGCCGTATCCTGAAAACTGTTTTTACAAACAACTAATTTAGCATATTTTCGATACACATTCTTAGCACACTACCTCACTTAACTAATTTGATCACTTAATTACTTCGGTAATTTTTTACCAAAACAGTTTGGCGCCCACCGTGGGGCAAGTGGTGCTATTTCTGCTAAAAGCTTTTGCAAAATCAATACTTGGTTTTCTATTTTCAAAACTTTTTACTACACTATTTTCAATGGCTTCGAGATCAAACATGAGATCTTCTACCGTGTCTGTGACAACATCTGCAACGATTGGTTCGGTGCTTCCACCACCTCCTCCAAGGACGCAAGCTTCTTCACAGCCTCAGGATATTATCCCTACTCGGAATATTCAGGGATCTGCTCCTGTTTTGGCCTCTAATGATGAAATTATGACTTTATTTGGTAGTATACAGGATCAGATGATGCAGCAGCAGGAGACAAATCAAATGTTGATAAGAGAAATACAGCTCTTGAAGTCTAGGCCTAGTAGACCTGCTGAGGATATTGTCACTCCCCTGCAACCAAGAGCTTTGAACTTCAATTCAGCAGTGTACACCGAAGATAACAGGGGGAATATTGTGCCTAGTCATTCCCAGAATCATACTCCTAAGATACCCTCTTCGGTTAGGGTGTCAACTGTGAGAAGTTCAGGATATGCTTCAGGATATGGCCAGAATCCACAGATTGGTAACGTGTCAAATAATAATAATACTCTTGCTACTAATGGTATTGGATCTTTTCAGGATGCAGGTATGACATCAACATTTTCTAGGGAGCTTCTAAAATTGAAGGACATGATATCCAGTGTACCTGGTGTGGTCCAGCCAATTACCGAAGTGTCCCAAGACAGCCACAAGATATCCCTGTTTGTATATCCTATTTGTGATGCTGAAATCCCAAAAAGATTTCAAACCCCCAACATGAAGCTCTATGACGGAACTACAGATCCTGAAGAGCATATTGCTCAATACAGGGAAAGGATGGAAATTAATCCTATTCCCCCAGATCTCAAGGAAGCTTGCCTCTGCAAGGGTTTTGGTTCTACCTTAACAGGATCAACCTTAAAATGGCTCTTAAACGTTCCTCCTCATTCAATTACATCATTTTCTCATTTAGTCAATTTATTTAATAGTCAATTTTCTTGCAGTCTGAGTTTCGAAAAGCTAATCAGTGATCTCTACAGGATAACTCAAGGACCTCAGGAATCCTTGAGAGATTATGTGAACAAGTTTAGCAGGGAATCTCTGGACAATCCCACACCTTGATGTTGCAACAGCTGTGCAAGAATTCAAAATGGGTTTGCAAAAGGATTCCCAATTTTACCAGGACCTTGTAATGAATCCCTGCAGGAACCTGGATGAAGCTCGGAACAAGGCTTTAAGATATATTCGGCTGGAAGATGACAAGAAGATGCAAGAAAGGATGAACTCATCCACAACCTATGAGTCAACCAACAGGAAATCAAAATTCTCGTACAAACCATATCGCTCTAAGCCATATGGCAGGAATGACAGCAAGAAAGTGAATGCTGTTGAAGACGAGGATCCTGAGGAGTATCCTGAGTTGTCAGAATATTGTTTTTCTGTTAATATACCTGAACAGATGTATGCTATGCATGGTTTAGGAGACAAAGCAAGGTGGCCTAGAAAGAACCAACAGAAAGCTGATTGGAAGGATAAGTCCAAGTGGTGTGCCTTCCATGAAGATTTTGGACATGTTACAGAGGATTGCATTGCTCTAAGGAAGGAAATAAGCTATCTCCTGAGCAAAGGATATCTGAAGGATCTTCTGGGAAGAAAGAAGAATAAGGGTCCGGATACTGAGAAGGATCCTGAACGTGCAGCATCACCTCCTGCAGATGCCAAGATAATTAACTTTATTTCAGGAGGATCCGACATCTGTGGGACCTCTTATTCTGCAGCAAAAAGACATGCAAAGGAAGCTAAGGCGGAAAGGGGAAATAAGCCAACCAGGATGTCAACCCTCACAACTGATAAAGTGATCACGTTCGACAATGATGACAGGGGTACTGTCCAGGATCCTCATCACGATGCTTTGGTAATAACTTTATATGTTGCTAATCATTTTGTGCGCAGGATACTGGTGGATAATGGCAGCTCCGTCAACATAGTTCAGCTGGAGACACTGAATAGGATGAATGTATCCCCAATGGATATTACTTCGAAATCCACTGTGCTTGTTTGGGTTCAGTGGAGAAGCCAGGAATACCGTGGGAGAAATAAAGTTACCTGTGTATGTTGAAGGGGTCAACTCAATGCAACGCTTCTGTGTCATGGACTCCTTATCCTGCTACAATATTATATTGGGTAGGCAATGGATCCATGATATGAAAGCTGTGCCATCTACCTATTGTCACACCCTGGCTTTTGCGGAAGCGTGGGTTTATTTGGTGTGACTTCTTAATACCATAGCAACAATCACAACAATGCTATATGATAAAAATACGAGATGTTCATCCATTAAAATAGTGAGAAAATACCACAATATCATTGTTTAGAAACATCGACATTTGAAATAAATTACAAACCACAAATTATTTAAAACATTTTCATAGGACACCAAAAGACTTTAAATAAGACGAGGTTTAGAGATATGTAACCCGTCCAGGAATAGGTTACACTTCTCAAACTTCACAACTTTGGATAACATCTATTTATCCAACGCAGCTAGACACATGCATACCCTGCCAGATCCTGCTAGTTCCCTGAAATACATGTAGTTTGAAAAATCAACAAAAGGTTGAGCGAGTTCATGTGTAAGTCTGTGAGTATAAACCTTTGTAATATGTCTTGTATGTATAAATGTCCCTGGTATGTAGCAATAAGGAAAAAGAAGTCACCAATGGGTTGCAAAGCCAAAGGTAAGTGTGATAAGGTGCAGGAAAACTCAAACCTAGCAAATTTGTACCGGGCTTCCGGCTGGAAGACATAGTCACCTCTATGGGTCACCCTGACCTCACGGGTGTGGGCTCGCTACACCCAAATAGATCTATCACTCATGTCCCTCGGTCCTATGACGAGGATTAATGGCTTTAAGTGTTGTGCCCACCTTTCACAGTCTAGTTAGTAAACCCTCCTTAAGCTAACCATACCATGTATAATAATGTCTGTAATATTTGTAACATACTTGGTACTCGTTCTCACCAAGAGTGCTTCTTGTATTTTTATGTATTCTCAAATTGCACCATACTTGGTACTCGTTCTCACCAAGAGTGTTTCTTGTTATTATACCATTTGTAAACATTGTAATATTTGTAACATGTATTCCATCCCCGAAGTATAAAACTGAAAACAGTTAAGAGAAAAGGGGGACATGAACTCACTTGTCTGTAAACATTTAGTAACATATATTCCACCCCCGAAGTATAAAACTGAAAACAGTTAAGAGAAAAGGAGGAACATGAACTCACCTTGATTACGAGTAAGTCCTAACGAGTATGCAAATGTGAGAGTTCTTGGAAATAAGATTCCACGTCACTCTAATTGATTGAACATGCAACAATATGGGATATGTATCAACAATAATGTTTAATTGGATAATTGGAAATCCTAAATCTATAGGATTCGGTAGTGTTTTGTTTAAATGGTACTTATGTGGTTAGGATAACCTAGCGAGAACTCGGAAAGTGAATATGAGGTAACAGAATTATTTATGAAAAGTATTTATTTATCATAAATAATAAAATTACACAAATTGTACAAATGATTTAAATAAAACATTTGTAATAATAAATCAAATATATTTAACTAGTGTAATTAAATAACATAATTAAATATAATGATTATTGGTAAAATATTGTCCAAGTGATATAATTAATTTATAAAAAATATAAATTAATTCAGATGGTTGAAATATATATTATTTGATAAATAATAAATATTTTGTTTAAAAGAATACATATGATAATTATATGATTAATTATCAAAATAATTATTATGGCCTTGGAATCATTTTAAATAAATAAAATGAATTAAAATGATTAAGATAACAATAAATAAGTTTATATAAGTTTAATTATCTAAATAATTAAATATAATAAAAATTCAGATTCTTAATTTATATAAACTCAGGATAATGTATATTTTGTCATAAAAATAATTTTGGATCAAAATTATATAGTTATATAATTTAATTACACTAAATTAAACTATATAAATAAGTATAAATACTGATTTATTTATATAAATATCAAATTTACATAAAATATTAGTAACAATATTATTTTTGTAAAGTTTATCATTTAAAATAATTTGTGTAAAAATTTCGGAATTTAATTCATAAAAATCGATTTATTATAATTTTCGAAAGGTTAATACTGTTTTAATTTATAAAAACAGTTTTATAAATAATTTTGACTAATATTATATTTTTAATAAATACATCAGTGTTGAAAGTATATATGTTAAAAATTTCGGACTTTAAATGTTAAAAATCGATTTATTGTGTATTTTTAAAGAATAAACTGTTTAAATAAAAGAAAATAGATAAACAGTAATACTGTTCATCATCTTCTTCCCCAAAACAGTCAACGAAAGTCAACTGATCCGATTACTACATTAATACTGGATAATAATGAAATTAAATTTTCAGAAACGTGGTATAAGTATAATCATACCGGGTGAACGATTAAAACCGATCCGGTACCGGTTGGAATAGCGTGTCGACTAACTTCCGGCGACTCCGGCTCCGGCGAGGTTTCAGGTTCTAAATTCCGGCTTGTTTCGATGTTATTGAGTAATGTGAGAGGTGTAGGATGTTCATGGAAGTCTAAGGGACTTAAATACAAGTCCAATTCGATCTCAGATCCGACATATCCTAGTGTTTTTAATCCACTTTATATTTATATATATATATATATTTTTTGTTCAAACATAATCTAATAATAAGTGCACTTTACATCAATATCGCAGGTAAGCGAGCAACAAGCTGCGCCGCTACCCCTTTCTGAATAGCAAACCCTAGCCTATTAAAGACAAACCCCTGCCCCCCCCCCCCCCCCCCGTTGATGAGCAACTGTTATGGACAACCTTTTGGACCCTAGTCAACAAACGGATAGCTTCTGGAGCTAGGGAGCCAAAGGTGTCGAAGGCGAAGGGGACAAATGCATGTTGGTTATCAGCACATGCTTTAGCGTGTTTATCCACCTTTTTTGATTCTGCTTTCCTTATAGCTTGTCCTGCTACAAACCCGCTTTCCCTTAAACCAGCTAAGGGGGAGACTCCTGTGAGATCCACACAAGCATGTTTCCCTCCCGCCCAGCCAAAGACGAGTAGATCCGCTGGTCTCAGTGTAGATCTCCCTTCCATGGGGTCTGTAAGGAAATTCACAGGGGCCTCCTTCTTCGCAGAAATCCCCGCTCTCCTCAAGATGTCCCCCAAAACATCCCTCACCCAGTCATGCCGATATTTGAAACCAGGGAGCTCCTTACAATGAACAGCATGCTCACCGTATTTATCCATGCAGGCTTTACGGCAGATTGGGCAGGTTTCGTCTTCTGGATACATAGGGATCATCAGCCGGTATTTGAGGATAACCCTATACTCAACAGCCAACATGCATTGCCCCAGCCCTTCGATCGGGATAACAGTAAAAAAGTCTTGCGCATGGGGGACTTTCAAGTACTCAATCACCGCCTTCTGGTGGGGAGACAGATCAAATGTTTCTCCCAGACTCTGAGCGATTTTGTCAAATAGAGCATTCGCCAAAGTTTTTTGTGGCTTTGGGGGGGGGCGGTGTCCATATTAGAGAAACCGCCAATATCAAATTCTGGAAGAGAGACACTTAAGTACTCAAGGGCCTGTTGGTAGTCTACGTCAAGCTTAACAACCCCACTGTTCCGAAGGATATGGTCTTGCAATACATACGACTGAGCTCTAGACGCCACAAGGGCACTAAATTGTGTCGATTGAATGATTAAATGAGTGGGAAATCGGTTAGGTATCATGTGGATAAGTTTTACAGATCAAAAGAAGGAATAAAAATCGATTTTGGTAAGTTTTGGTGATGATCCGCGACCTGCAGATCTGATTTAAACATTCAGATCTGTTTTTCGGAACCTATATATATTACATAATCTAATAATTAAACCAACGAAGCTGGTAGTCCAGCAGGTTGATGCGTGTTTGTTTGTTGTTGTGTGCGCGGGTTCGATCCGGGTTTGGGACGAATTATAAGGTTTTCAACAAAACCTTTTTAATAACTGATTTAATTATTTACACTTTGGTCCCTGTGGTTTAATAAATTACAAAACAGTCCTTAAAGTTTCTGAAAATGTCACAAATGGTCCCTGTAATAGTCAGTTAGTTTGACTGACTAGGTTAGTGTTTAAAGAAGGATTTATTATATAGGAACTAACTTAGTTAACCTATTTTAGTTAAAAGAGTTAACTGAGTTAAGCTTTAAAGAAGAAATCCTTATATGAAAGTTAACCAGGTTAGGATCTTTAGTTAAAATGAGTTTAAGAAAGCCAACTTTAGTCCCTAGAGTTTATGTTTGAAAGAATGACCAAATGAACCTTGAACTTTTATTTCAAAATTATATATTTATTTCTTTATAAAATATGTTTCCAAAACTTACAAAAAGAACCCAAAACTTATAGTTTGAAGTAATTGCACTTTAACCCTTGTATTTATATAGTTTCAAAAATAACAATTTAGTCCCTAAACTTTATACTTTCAAATAACGACGGTTTTAGTCCTCGATGTTTTCTAGCAAGTTTCAAAGAATGTCAAATAGGTCCCTCAACCTATTGTTTGTCTATGTGTTAGCATTGTCAGCATGTTTCTGAGTTATCCGTTCACTGTGCTAACTGTGTTTTGTGCATCAAGTTTATTTCTCACGCTTGTGTAATAAATGGAGTGACTGTATAAAATATGATGCATGTGTATGTACGATATAAAAATCATAGAGCAGTTTAAATTGTCAGTAGTAATCAAGCACAGTCATTAAGTACGTAATTAAAATTAATTACAATACCTGTAATTTTGAGGGTTGTCACACCTATCACCAGTGCATCAAGATACCTACTGTTTTGGTCAAAAATTACCTAAGTAATTTAGTGATCAAATTAGTTAAGTGAGGTAGTGTGCTAAGAATATGTGTTGTAAATATGCTGAATTGATTGTTTGTTAAAACAGTTTCAGGATATAGCTCAGGATATCGAGCTATATCTATGATCAAACAATGAGTAGAAAGTAAAGGGGGTGACACGAGATATACGAGGAAAGCCCTTGATCAATCTAGATCGCCGGCATAAAACCTCGGGAGCTGACAATCGCAGCTGCCTTGTTCTTCTTATTACTTCAAACGTCAGGATACAGTGCAGGATATTGATCAGATCACTAAGTGTTACAATGCTTTTTAGAAAATGAGAGTTGCGAGAGAGTATAAGTGTTTGAGAGTAGTGAGTGTTGTTGTGTCCTATTCGATCTGATATATCCGTCTATTTATAGCTAAGAAATGAAAACAAAATTTCCTATAAATGGGGGATGCCTTCGAATATTCCTTAGTAAACGTTGGAGACCAAGTAAAGCGGCTTCAACGTCTTTCTTCGAACAACTTGGACCGAGTCTTCCGGGGAAAAGGTCCTCATGAACGTTGCAAGCTTGGACTCGTATTCCTGCACATAATCCGTTAGTGATCCTCAGGATACCATGTCAGAATGTTACCAATATCCTGAATCAGCATCCCAGGCATGAACAGATATCATATAATTAATATATAACTTAAGATATTATCCAGGATATGGGCTCAGAATTTCACCCATAACAATTGTCCCCAAAAATGTTACCGTTAAGTATCCTGATACTAACGGTTACATTTTTTCACGAATAACGAGGCAATTAAGAGATAAGACCTTGATGTGACTGCTTGTAACCGTTCAGTCTATAATTACTCATTACATCCCTATAACTTCTCATCCTCATCCTCATTTAACCCTTACCGAAGGGAAAAAAGGTAAAAACCTTCTCTCTCATCTCCATCTTCATCCTCCATTCTGCTCAATATTCCGGCAACCATATGCCAAGGCAGACCAGATCCAGCTCCGGTGACTCCGCTCCTACGTTTATCCACCAGAATATTCTCCAATATCCGGAGAAAGAAATATGCTCCTTCGATAGTGCCCACTTGTCGGCTCTCAAAACCTCCGGCATCTTCCCGAAAGGGACGGTATTCCGGCCGTTTGATCGGGAAATCCGGTCGGACATGGTTTCCGACGAGTGGTTGTGTTTTAATGTTTTTCCCTTTACCTTAGGGTTGCAATTTCCTTATCCAGATTTCATCACCGAGTTCTTTAATACCACGAAAATCTGTTTCAGTCAAACAATGCCGATGCTCTGGCGAGTCTTGCTTGTTCTTGATCAAATCAAGAAGAATCATATCCCTGACCTTTCCATTCATGACCTCCCCTTAGCATATAATCTTAGATGCCATGGTTCTTGTCGATTCTTGTTCTATTCTACCTCCGGCGATCCAGTGATACTTCGTGCCACCAGGAATGAGGAGGAATGGAAATCCAAATTCTTCTTTGTAAAAAGAAACTCAATCATTGGTGGAATAGAATATCCGGTGCAGTGGTTGAGAAAGGGTAGGATTTAGGGTTTTAGGATGATCCTGTCTTGTATCCTGTTTCATATCTTGTACTAACTTTTTTATTTTCTTGTACACAGTCGATTTCAGGAAGCTTGCACCTCCCTTAGCCGACTCACAGAAGAGAATCGACGCCATCAGACTCCACCCAGAGGCTGAAAGAAGTTTCAATCCGTTTCCACTATCTCTAAGTCCACTCTCCAGTTCAAACATGTCTGGTAAGGACCCTGCACAATATCCTGCATACATGTTTTTATTTGATATGTTTAGGAAAGAGTTTTACTCCCTGTATGCAGACTCCAGCAAAGTTCCAATCCTCCTGGACCTTGATGAGCTTGATAGTTACCCCACTCCAGTCAACGTCAAGAAAGAGACTCCTGCTACTACCAGCTCCAAACCACTCCCGGCTCCTAAGCCCAACCCGAGAACTCGTGCTTCCACCGCCAAGAAGAGGAAAGGCTCCGAAGTCAGCACCCCAGGCTCTGAAGGGTTCTCCTACGAAGAACTCAACTTCACTGACTCCTTGGAGCCTGTTTTGGTCAAAAATCCGGCTAAGATAATGTAACCAAATCTTTGTTGTGAGGAATGATGCTTAAGTCAATGAATAATGTTAAGGATAACTCAGAAATGTAATGAACAAATGACACAAGGATTTATACGAGGAAAAAGCCCTTGATCAAGAGTTGATCTCCGGCACAAAAAACCTCGGGTGATGGAAACTACCGATCACCAACTAAGATTAAACAAAAGAAGTTTACAACTCGGGAAGATAACAAGCTTGTTACAAGGATCACTAATGTGCAATGTGCAAAAATATATGAAATCGCCGAGTAGTGTTTGAGAGCTGATTGAGAGCTGTTATGAGAGTGTGTGAATGCCAAAATTAGCTAAGTGTTCTAACTCAAGCTTGTTATCCCCATTTTAAATTAGAAATAACTAAACTAACTAACTATCCGCAAATTGTGCAAGCTCCCCACGATCTCCATAACGTCTACAAGAACCAAGCACGTGCGGAATATTAAGGGAATATGCTCCAGGAATTTCGGTGAGACTTGGTCCATGTCTTTGCTCCTGCACAACGAGTTCAAATACAAGGTAGACAATCATTAGTGTAAGGATAACAATGAGGATCCTGAATCCTGGTCTTGCAACATATTCTAAGGATCCTTAATTCAAACAGAATTGAGGATCCATGATCCTGGCAGCACTTGAGGATCCGTGATCCTTAGGATTGGAAAATCCTCCCCTAACAATTGCCCCTAAAATATAAGGAGTAAAGTGTAAATTAGCGAGTTATATTTTCTTGATCTTATCTGCAACAAACTAACGGATATATAGCCGTTAGGATCTAACTAGCCGTTACCGATCATACGTCATTGAAGCGACATCCCTGCAGAATCATCATTATAAATTCAAGTTAGAGATAAGGATCAATGTGCATTTAAATTCGAGAAATACTCCCTTTAAATCCACATTCGAAGATCAAGCAGGTAGTTCTTTTTCTCCTTTTCTCTTCACATTCTTGCTCTGTTCCTTCTTTCTCGAAATCTCTGAATCACAATGAAGTTACGATCATCCCCTGCTAAGGATCATCAGAAAGACAGTCCTTTGAAGAGCCAAGGGATCATCAAAGATTCTCCGAAGGAACGTTGCTGCTTCACTGATCCGGATATAGACAAGATTCGCCATTGCTTGCCGGCGGACACTGTTTTTAAACCTTTTAACCCTACCGCCTTGAGCAATTTCGTTTCTGAAAGTTGGGTCGCCTTTCCAGTCACCCCATTTCTGATAGGATACTCCTATCCTTTTCCTGCTTTTACCCAATCTTTCTTTTCCCTTACCGGCATATCCTATATCCAGGCTATGCCAATGATGTGGAGGGTTTTATTTACCCTTGAGAGGATCATTGAGCAGGAGGATATAGAGTTAGGAATGTCTGAACTTGCTGAACTGTACAACCTTGTGAGCCATGGTTCACACCGCTTTTTATTCAAACATAAACCCGGCGAACCTCATCCAATCCTGAAAACCACCAAGAATGACACCAACTGGAAGAAACGTTTTTTCTTCGTTAGTAGGGACTCTATCCCGGATGGGAAGGATCTCCCCAGAAAATGGGCCACCCATGGTAGGATAGAGGATCCTTATAGAAGGATCATAGGATACCCTGTTTCTGTAAGGATAACTGACTTCTTCTTTTTGTTTCTTTTGTGCAGCTATCTCTGTTTCTCTTATCATTTCATCACCTGCAACCAAGGAGAGGCTCACCGTTTTTCGGAATCTTGATCCTGCAATAAGATCATTTCAAGCCAACACCAAGGATTCTCAAGAAGTATCCTCAGGCTCAGTCACAATGTCAAGTAAGTATCCGAGTTTGTATATAATTAAATGTTAAAATGTAAATAAAACAAGAATACTTATCTATTGTTTTGGATCGATAGGTGCTGGAAAATCCTCAAGGTCGGCATAAATCTGAGAAATTATTTTTGTTTTGTTGTTTGATGCGATGTACATGTTTTAAGCTATTATTTAAGTATCGAAACTAACTTTTAGGTTGGTTTCGATCACAGGTTAATTTCAAGAGTTGCCGGAGGATGATCAAGCTCAATGGAGAACCGAACACGAATAAGATAAAAGCTTCCGCACGTCGTTTCGTCGTAACTTTTAAACGACGAACTCAATTATGTTATGTTGTATTATTTTAAAATTGTAAAGTTTAAACAAACCCGTATTTTTATAAAGTATATGTAGTCATAATTACATGTTGTTTGTCGTATACTTTACAAAAACCATTAAAATTGACAAGGGTGTTACAAGTTGGTATCACCAGTTCCCTGCTATAACCTCTGCAACAATTAGTTTGGTGCTTCCACCACCTCCTCCGAGAACGCAAGCCTCTTCACAAGGAACTGAAATTCATGTGGCTCGGGATGTTATCCCCGCTCGTAATATCCAGGGATCTGGTCCTGTTTTGGCTTCTAATGAAGAAATTCTAAATTTGTTTGGTAGTGTACAGTTATAGATGAGGCAGCAGCAGGAAATTAATCAGATGCTGATGAGAGAGATACAACTTTTGAAATCTAGCTCAAGCAGGCCTGCTGAAGATACTGTCACTCCCTTGCAACCCAGGGCTTTGAACTTCAGTTCTGCAGTTTATACTGAGGATAACCGGGGGAATATTGTGCCTAGCCATTCCCAGAATTATACTCCTGAGATACCCTATTCAGTAAGAGTGTCAACTGTGAGAAGCTCAGGATATGCTTCAGGATATGGCCAGAATCCTCAGGCTTTAATTGCAAATTCTTGATATTCATATTTTTAGCCAGTTCTAATCCTGCAATTAAAGCCTCATACTCTGCTTCATTATTAGTAGCAGAGAATTCACACCTAATAGCCTGGGGTAATATGTCCCCCTATGGCGATTTTAGTAGTATTCCCAATCCTACTCCTCTAACATTAGATGCTCCGTCGGTATATAATGTCCAGGATCCTGAGGATTCTCCTAATTGTTGTACTTCTAGGTCTACCTCATCCTGAATGTCACTACTGAAATCAGCCACAAAGTCAGCTAAAGCCTGCGATTTTATGGCATTTCTAGGTTCATACACTAAGTCATAAGCACTTAACTTTACTGACCACTTGGCCATCCTGTCTGACATCTCGGGTTTCCTAAGCACATTTCTAACAGGATAATTGGTCTTGACATGAATTCTATGTGTCTCAAAGTAGTGTCTAAGCTTTGTTGATGCCATAACTAGTGCCAGTATCAACTTTTCTAAATGAGAATATCTAGTTTCAGCATCTAACAAACTTTTACTAACATAATAAACAGGATATTGCTGACCTTCATGATCCTTTATAAGGATGCCACTTACAGCATTCCCTGATACTGCGAGGTATAGGGACAGTGGTTCACCATTCTCAGGCTTCATCAGTAGAGGTGCAGTTGAAAGATACTGCTTCAAATCCTGCAGGGCTGCTTCATGCTTCTCACCCCATTCGAACTTCTTGTTCTTCTTCAGGATATCATAAAACTCTTTGCATTTCTCGGAGGATCTTGAAATATCCAAGATGGCTTTAATCTGCTCCGGGCTCGCCTCTATTCCTCTTTTGGTCACCATATATCCTAGAAACTTTCCTGCCCCCACTCCGAAATGACACTTAGCAGGATTTAGCTTCATGTTATATTGATCCAGGATATCAAATGCTCCTTTAATATCCTGGAGGTGATCCTCAGCCTTTTTAGATTTTACCACCATATCATCGATGTATACCTCCATTGTGTCCCCCAGCTTATCTTTGAACATCATGTTCACCAATCTCTGGTATGTGGCACCTGCATTTTTCAAACCAAAAGGCATAGCGGTATAACAATAAATACCTGTTGGTGTCATGAAGGCAGTATCCTCCTGGTCCGAAGGCTCCATTTGAATCTGCTGAAATCCTAAGGATGCATCCATGAAGGTCAACATCTCATGCCCGGCAGTAGCATCTACCATTGCGTCAATATGAGGAAGAGGAAATGGGTCTTTGGGACAAGCCTTATTCAAGTCTGTGTAATCTACACAAACTCTCCATTTCCCATTCTTCTTTTGAACCACGACCACATTTGCTAGCCACTTGGGAAATTTGACTTCCCTGATCATCTTGGACTTCAATAATCTTTCAACTTCCTCTTGGATAATTGTATTTCGTTCAGGAGCGAACTTCCTTCTCTTTTGTTGCACAGGCTTGAATGACCTGTCAATTCCAAGCTTGTGAGTGATAATATCTTTGGATATACCTGTCATATCCTCATGCTTCCATGCAAATGTTGACATCCTGCACTTCAAAAAGTTAGTTAATTGTTCTTCAATATCCTGAGGGATATTGGTTCCTACGAGCACCGAGATATCAGGATTATCCTGATCCAGGATAACTTTCTTCATATCCTTCTCTGAAGCCTCCACGATATCCTGGGCCCGCAACTTTAATTGCTATGCTGTACTAGGCTTGGTTGAGGATTTCATTGAGGATGGGTAACATTCTTTTGCCTCATGCTGATCACTGTCAATCTTGACAACCCCCCAATGGGTAGGGATCTTGATGCATTGATGATAAGTTGATGGCACAGCCTTCATATCATGGATCCATGGCCTGCCCAGTATGATGTTATAGCAGGATAAGGAGTCCATCACACAGAAATGTTGTATCGAGTTGACCCATTCAACATATACAGGTAACTTTATTTCTCCCACTGTGTTCCTAGCCTCCCCACAGAACCCAACAAGCACGGAGGATTTCGATGTGATATCCATTGGGGATACATTCATTCTTTTCAAAGTCTCTAGTTGGATTATGTTGACGGAGCTGCCATTATCCACCAATATCCTGCGTACAAAATGGTTAGCCACATATAATGTTATTACAAGAGCATCATGGTGAGGATCCTGGACAGTATCCCTGTCATCACTATCGAAAGTGATCACTTTATCAGTTGTCAGGGTGGTCATCCTGGCTTGTTTGTATCCCCTTTCGGTCTTAGCCTCTTTTGCATACCTCTTGGCCGCAGAATACGAAGTCCCGCAAATGTCGGATCCTCCTGAAATAAAGTTGATTATCTTGGCATCCGCAGGAGGTGATGCCGCTCGTTCAGGATCCTTCTCAGTATCCTGACCCTTATTCTTCTTTCTTCCTAGGAGATCCTTCAGATATCCTTTGCTCAGAAGATAACTTATTTCTTTTCTTAGAGCGATGCAATCTTCAGTCACATGTCCGAAATCTTCGTGGAAGGCACACCATTTGGATTTATCCTTCCAATCAGCTTTTTGTTGATTCTTCCGAGGCCACCTAGCGTTGTCTCCTAAACCCTGCATAGCATACATTAATTCAGGAATGTTAACAGAAAAGCAATATTCAGATAATTCAGGATACTCTTCAGGATCCTCGTCTTCAACATCATTCACTTTCTTGTTGTCATTTCTACCATACGGCTTAGAGCGATATGGTTTAAACGAGGATTCTGACTTCCAATTAGTTGACTCATATGTAGTGGATGAGTTCATCCTTTCTTGCATTTTCCTATCATCCTCCAGCCTGATATATCTCAAGGCTCTATTTCGAGCTTCGTCCAAGTTCCTGCAAGGATTCATCACAAGATCCTGATAAAACTGGGAATCCTTTTGTAGTCCCATCTTGAAAGCCTGCACAGCTGTTGCAACATCCAGGTGTGGGATATCCAAGGATTCCCTACTGAATTTGTTCACGTAATCCCTTAGGGACTCCTGAGGTCCTTGAGTTATCCTGTAAAGATCACTTGTCATTTTTTCAAAACTCTGACTACAAGAAAATTGACTATTAAATAAATTCACTAAATGAGCAAAAGATGTAATCGAATGCGGAGGAACATTTAAGAGCCATTTCAAGGCTGATCCTGTTAAGGTAGAACCAAAGCCCTTGCATAAGCATGCTTCCTTGAACTCCGGAGGGATAGGATTAATCTCCATTCTTTCCCTATACTGGGCAATATGCTCTTCAGGATCCGTAGTCCCATCGTAGAGCTTCATGTTGGGGGTTTGAAATCTTTTCGGAATCTCAGCATCACAGATAGGATATGCGAAACGAGATATCCTGTGGCTGTCTTGGGACACTTCCGGAATTGGCTGGACCATTCCAGGTACACTGGATATCATGTCCTTTAATTTATGAAGCTCCCTAGTAAATGTTGACGTCATACCTGCATCCTGCAAAGATCCACTATTGTTAGTAGCATGAATATTATTATTTGACAGGTTACCAGTCTGAGGGTTCTGGCCATATCCTGAAACATATCCTGAGCTCCTCACAGTTGACATCCTAATCGAGGAGGGTATTTCAGGAGTATGATTCTGGGAATGACTAGGCACAATATTCCCCCTATTATCCTCAGTATACACAGCTGAACTGAAGTTCAAAGTTCTGGGTTGTAAAGGAGTAACATATCCTCAGCGGATCTGCTCGAGCTAGCTTTTAAGAGTTGTATTTCTCTTAACAGCATTTGGTTAGTTTCCTGTTGCTGCCTCATTTGTTCCTGCAGACTTCCAAATAAAGTTAGAATTTCATCATTAGAAGCTAAAACGGGAGCAGATCCCTGAACACTCCGAGTAGGGATAATATCCTGAGGTTGTGAAGAAGCTGGCATCCTTGGAGGAGGTGGTGGAAGCACCGAACCGGTAGTAGCAGAAGTCATAGCAGACACAGTGGAGGAGCTCATGTTTGATCTTGAGGCCATTGTAAACAATGTGGCAAAAAGTTTTGAAAACAGAAAACCGATTAACGATTTCACAAAGATTTTTAGTAAAGGTAGCACCACTTGCCCCACGGTGGGCGCCAAATTGTTTTGGTCAAAAATTACCGAAGCAATTAAGTGATCAAATTAGTTAAGTGAGGTAGTGTGCTAAAAAGTGCGTTGGAAATATGCTGGTTAAGTTGTTTATAAAAATAATTTTCAGGATACGGCTTAGGATATTGAGCTGTATCTACGATCAAACTATGAGCAAAAAATAAAGGAAATGACACTAGATGTACGAGGAAAGCCCTTGATCAATCTAGATCCCCGGCATAAAACCTCGGGAGCTGTCAATCGCAGCTGCCTAGTTCTTCTTATTACTTCAAACGTCAGGATACAATGCAGGATATCGACCAGATCGCTAAGTGTTACAATGTTTTTTTTGTGAAATTGAAAATTGCGAGAGAACGAGTGTAAGAGTGTAGTGAGTGTGTTTGTGATGTCCTATTTGATCTGATATACCCACCTATTTATAGTAACAAAATACAAACTAAAATTCCTATAAATATGGGATGCTCCCGAATATTCCATTGTTAACGTTATAGACCGAGTAATGCGGCTTCAACGTCTTCATTTGAACAAATTGGACCGAGTCTCCCGGAGAAAGGGTCTTCGTGAACGTTGGGCACCTGGACGCGTACTCCTGCACACAACCCTTTAGTAATCCTGAGGATACCATTCAGGATGTTACCAATATCCTTAATGAGCATCCCGGATATGAACAGATATCATACAACCAAGATATAAGTCAAGATATTTCCTAGGATATGAGCTCAGAATTTCACCCATAACAACAGTCTTTCAACTTCCTCCTGAATGATAGTGTTCCGTTCTGGAGCAAATTTTCTTCGTTTCTGCTGGACAGGCTTGAAAGACCTATCAATTCCGAGCTTGTGAGTTATAATATCCTTGGAAATTCCTATCATATCCTCGTGTTTCCACGCGAATGTTGACATCATGCATTTCAAAAAGTTAGTCAATTGGTTTTCAATATCCTGAGGGATATTGGTTCCTACGAGCACCGAGATATCCGGATCCAGGATAACTTTCTTTACATCCTGTTTTGAAGCCTCCATGATATCCTGGCCTCGCATCTTTAATTGCTATGCTGCACTAGGCTTTGTTGTGGATTTCATCGAAGAAGAATAACACTCCTTTGCTTCCTGTTGATCACTTTCCACCTTGATAACTCCCAAGGGGTAGGAATCTTGATGCATTGATGGTAGGTTGATGGAACAGCTTTCATATCATGTATCCAAGGCCTACCTAATATAATATTATAACAGGATAAAGAGTCCATGACACAAAAGCGCTGCATTGAGTTGACCCCTTCAACATACACGGGCAACTTTATCTCTCCTATGGTATTCCTGGCTTCTCCACTGAAACCAACGAGCACAGTGGACTTCGAAGTAATATCCATCGGGGATACGTTCATCCTCTTCAACGTTTCCAGCTGAATTATGTTGACGGAGCTGCCATTATCCACTAATATCTTGTGCACAAAATGGTTAGCAACATATAACGTTATTACTAAAGCATCATGATGAGGATCCTGGACAGTATCCCTGTCATCGTTATCGAACGTGATCACTTTGTCAGTCGTGAGGGTTGACATCCTGGTTGGCTTATCTCCCATCTCTGCTTGGCTTCCTTCGCGTGCCGTTTTTCCGCAGAATATGATGTGCCGCAGATGTCGGATTCTCCTGAAATAAATTTAATTATTTTGGCATCCGCAGGAGGTGATGCCGCTCGTTCAGGATCCTGATTTTTATTCTTCTTTCTTCCCAGGAGATCCTTCAGATATCCCTTGCTCAAAAGATAGCTTATTTCTTTCCTTAGAGCAATGCAATCCTCAGTAACATGTCCGAAATCCTCGTGGAAGGCACACCATTTGGACTTATCCTTCCAATCAGCTTTTTGTTGATTCTTTCGGGGCCATCTTGCTTTGTCTCCTAAACCCTGCATAGCATACATCAATTCAGGTATGTTAACAAAAAAACAGTATTCAGACAATTCAGTATACTCCTCAGGATCGTCGTCTTCAATAGCATTCACTTTTTTGCTATCATTTCTGCCATATGGCTTGGAGCGATATGGTTTATACGAGGATTCTGATTTCCTGTTGGTTAACTCATAGGTTGTGGATGAATTCATCCTCTCTTGCATCTTTTTGTCATCCTCCAGCCGAATATATCTTAAAGCCCTGTTCCGAGCTTCATCCAGATTCCTGCAGGGATTCATTACAAGATCCTGGTAAAATTGAGAGTCTTTTTGCAACCCCATCTTGAAAGCCTGCACAGCTGTTGCAACATCAAGATGTGGGATATCTAAGGATTCCCGGATAAACTTGTTCACATAATCTCTCAAGGAATCCTGAGGTCCTTGAGTTATCCTGTAGAGATCACTGGTTAGTTTTTCAAAACTACGACTGCAAGAAAACTGACTATTAAATAAATTAACTAAATGAGCAAATGAAGTAATTGAGTGAGGAGGAACGTTTAAGAGCCATTTTAAGGCTGATCCTGTTAAGGTAGAACCAAAGACCTTGCATAGGCATGCTTCTTTGAGATCCGGAGTAATAGGGTTGATTTTCATCCTTTCCCTATACTGGGCAATATGCTACTCAAGGTCCGTAGTTCCGTCATAGAGTTTCATGTTGGGGGTCTGAAATCTTTTTGGGATTTCAGCATCACAGATGGGATACGCGAACCGTGATATCCTGTGGCTGTCCTGGGACACTTCTGGAATTGGCTGGACCACTCCAGGTACACTGGATATCATGTCTTTCAGTTTTTGAAGCTCCCTGGAAAATGCTGATGTCATACCTGCATCCTTCAAAGATCCAACACCATTAGTAGCAAGAGTATTATTATTATTAGATACATTACCAGCCTGAGGATTCTGGCCATATCCTGAAGCATATCCTGAGCTTCTCACAGTTGACACTCTTACTGAATAGGGTATCTCAGGAGTATAATTCTGGGAATGGCTAGGCACAATATTCCCCCGGCTATCCTCAGTATAAACTGCAGAACTGAAGTTCAAAGCCCTGGGTTTCAAGGGAGTGACAGTATCTTCAGCAGGCCTGCTTGAGCTAGATTTCAAGAGTTATATCTCTCTCATCAGCATCTGATTAATTTCCTGCTGCTGCCTCATCTATTCCTGTACACTACCAAACAAATTTAGAATTTCTTCATTAGAAGCCAAAACAGGACCAGATCCCTGGATATTACGAGCGGGGATAACATCCCGAGCCACATGAATTTCAGTTCCTTGTAAAGAGGCTTGCATTCTCGGAGGAGGTGGTGGAAGCACCAAACTAATTGTTGCAGAGGTTGTAGCAGGGAACTGGTCCTTGCGTCCATAATATGCTAATTCATAGCACCGCTAAATCATAACCATTTTATCCTGTGCACATAAGACTCGACAAGCACTTATTAGTCATTATTTGTCAAGTGGTGTCTACATTACCATTTAACCCGTTTGGTCTAAACGATTTAAACACTTTGCGCTTATATTGGAATGGTATCTATTTACCATTTCATTAAATAACTAAATTCATTTCTCACCTCTTTAACTATGTCTCTTAAACCCTTTTTCTTACGCATTTAGCCCGACATGGCTTGTGTCGCTAAGTGTGGTTTTATATTTCAACTTTTACCTATTTGTTCGTGACTAAATCACCGTTTCCCCTTTTTACTCGTTTAGGCTTACTTATAAAATAGCCGTTCGAAAACCCATTTTTATTTATGTCACTTCATGATCATTTTGCCTCTTTATCATAAAACATGGTTTTTCATCATTAGATATGCTCCGACCCGTATCGTTTCGTGTCGGAGCCATATCATGAATATCATGTATATCATCTTAATCGTATAAGAAACTTTTAGAACAAACACATATTCTACAAAAAGTGTAAGTTTCACTTACCTTGCATCCGGTTATATCCTTTTTCCGCGTACTAGATCCGTTTGACCCGCTTATTTCCCAAGTCTTCATCTAGCTTATCTAGAGTCAAACTATCATCATCACAATTCGTAAGCCGGTTAGATTAGTCATAATTCAAACATGACTTTCTATTATTCATAACCTATAAAACCAATAGGTATTAAATAAAAGGTGTAAGCTTTGACTTACCTAGCATCCAGATTATGCGTTTCCTTCATTCTTGATTTGTTTGACCCGCTTCCTTCCCAAGCTTTCACCTAGCTTGTTAAGCGTCAAACTATCATTGTAATTTGCAAGATGGTTGGATTAGTCATAATCATTTACAACTATTCCATCCTACGATTCTTATGTCGAAATTATCATTCGATCATATAAAAGGTCATTTTGACTTTAAAAAGTCAAACTGCCTATTGACAAAAGTAATTACACGATGTAGCTTAACTACTAGTTTTATTACTTTTCCTTTATACGGTAAGCATCCTTATTAGGCTACCGTTTTAACTACTTATGAATTTAAGTTATTGTAATCGAATTTCATTCAATTAACACATGATGATATCAAACATCATTTTAATCATAATATCATCATTTTCATTTTATCATACTAACCCAATTTCCTAGCAAGTATAATCATGTACTCAAACACCCCATTTGTTCAAGTATTTCCTAATTACTATCAGATATGATGATTCTAATCATAATTATATCATCAAATTCATCATATGATTAATACCCACTTATCCTAGTGTGGTATATCATCAAATCATTCAAATTATAGCATCATATGTATAATTTTCACTTAGGGTTTAGTTCCTAAGCAAGTATATATCACTAATTCAATAATAGCTTCACTAATTCATTCATAATTCTCGATTATGATGATTATCCAAATTTCACAACTTCACAAATCATCAAAATTTGACATACCTTATGATCCCCTAGCTTGAGTGATCATTAATTCACGTTCAATTGTGAATTTAAGCTTCGATTGAGCCTTTAATTTGATGATATGATTGAAAGTTAGGGTTTTGAAGCTCCTGGGAAGCTTCTGGTCGAACAGAACTCCTAGAACACACACTGAATGTGTGTTTTAGGTTTTTAAAATTCTTTTATAATTAGAATTTCAAGTTTATCCACTTTGGTCCCTCTTGTTTGGTTAGTTTATTAAGTAGGCCACAACCTACTTAATTTCTAACAATTATTCCCACTTATTAACTAGGTTAAACATTTCTAGTTAAATTAGTGGGCTCGGGGAATTCATGACTAAGTTTATTTTAAGTCCCGTTAACTCGGGCTTCTATAAACTTTATTTTTTTTCTCAAAAACTTTGTTTTTTTCCTTTTTATTAAATATTAGGCTTATTTATTTAAAATCCTAATATTCACCACAACTATATTTGAGATGGATTTAATGTGGTGATCTAAATATTCCGAGTTTTACCCCTCGGATATGCATTTTACGGCAAAGACTCATATAGAGTCATTTGACCCAACAATTCACACATTTCAGTTTTTATACTTATTCTAAGTATATATTTGCTTATAAAACTCATTTCCAAACAACCTTTAAGGGTTGTTTGCTCAATTTAGCTTACAAGGGCGTTTTGGTCAATTTTAGTCCTTCTTTTACGACGAAGGACTTTTAAATACTTGTTTGACCCAAATCCCTCTTTTTAGCTATGATTCGGTTTACAAAGTCATTATATTTTCAAAACACAATGACCATCATGTAAATCATTTGGTTTACATAACTAAGTAACCAAATGTCTATTTTTGACTTCATTTAACTCTCATTGAACCTTAAGTTCTAAATGATGAGTTGACCTCTTATACATACCTGGCTCGGATCAATATATTGACCCCTTTCGATACCTTACCTTAATAGCCGCTAAGTAATAGCGATGTAAATATCCAATCGATATTTATTCCTATAATCATACAACTCGACAAACCGTTAGTCGATATTGTCAAAGGGTGATATTTTCACCTTTTGACCCGTTTGGTCTAAATGACCGTTTATCTTTGCGAGATGGATTTATTATCATCTCGTCTACATGACTTGCTCCGGTTTACACCGTATCGTGATTTTACTTATAAACCATTTCTTGATTATTTTGATCCCTTTATGTCTTACGTCATAAAGTGTCTTTCAAAACTAACTGTTATCGTCAACGAGTGACCGAATTACCGTTTTACCCTTATTATTTGTATTGATTTACCTTATAAGGTAATCATTCAAAACTCGCTATTTATTAGTCATTGCATGACTAAATAATCATATTAGCTCTTTTTAACCATTAAACATGGTTTAATATCATTGTTTTTTTGTTCCGAACCGCACATGTCGTGTCGGGACATCATAATTCAATCAAGGCTTTATATTATTCATAACCTATAAAACCAATAGGTATTTAATACAAAGAGTGTAAGTTGTACTTACCTAGCATCCAGAGTATGCTTTTCCTTCATTCATGATTCGTTTGACCCGCTTCCTCCTAGCTTGTTAAGCGTCAAACTATCATTGTAATTTGCAAGATGGTTAGATTAGTCAAAATCATTTACGACTATTCCATCCTACGAGTCATATGTCGAATTTATCATTCGATCATATCATTGGTCAGTTTGACTTTTTAAAGTCAACTGCCTGTTGATATAATTAATTTTACAAAGTAGCTTAACTACTCGTTTAATTACTTAGCAAATTATCCGGTAAGCATCATTCCTATGTTACCGTTTTAATCACTTATTTACCATGTTCTTGTAACCATAAGTTACCGAATTGATACTTGATGATATTAAACGTCATTAATCATGAACATATCATCCATTTTTATCACATCATACTAAACTCATTTCATAGTAAGTATGATTATATACTTAAACACACAATTTGTTCAAGTATTTCCTGATTACTATCATGTATGATGATTCTAATCATAATTATATCATCAAATTCATCTTATGATTAATACCCACTTATCCTAGTGTGGTAATTCATCAAATCATTCAAATCATAGCATCTTATGTATAATTTTCACTTAGGGTTTGGTTCCTAAGCAAGTATACATCACTAATTCAATCATAGGTTAAATAATTCATTCATAATTCGCGATTATGATGATTACTCAGATTTCACAACTTCACAAACCATCAAAATTTGACATACCTTATGATCCCCTAGCCTGGGTGATCATTAATTCACGTTCAATTGTGAATTTGAGCGTCAATTGGCCCTTCAATTTGATGATTTTGTAAGAACTAGGGTTTTGAAGCTCCTGGGAGCTTCCCCTGCTCGATCCAGAACACACACTATGTGTGTGTGTTTTGTTTGATTCTTTTTATTAAATAAACTTTCAAGTTTATCTACTTTGGCCCCTCTCGTTTGGTTAGTTTATTAAGTAGGCTACAACCTACTTATTTCTAACAATATTTCCACTCATTAACTAGGTTAAACATTCCTAGTTAAATTAGTGGTTTCGGGGAATTTACGAATCAGTTTATTTTAAGTCCCGTTAACTCGGGCTTCTATAAACTTTATTTTTTTTCTCAAAAACTTTGTTTTTTTTCCTTTTTATTAAATATTAGGCTTATTTATTTAAAATCCTAATATTCACCGGGTTACTTTTACCATTACGGTAAATTACCGGTCTTTTAGTATTAATATGGTTTGATTACCAAACCCGTTTTCGGGGTGTTACAAGTCTATCCCCCTTAAAGAGGTTTCGTCCTCGAAACCTTTCTTACATAGTTCATTGAGTTTTTAAACTCAATGCAATTTGACCCGAGTAATCTTTTAAGCATTACTCATACCTTAACCAATTGTTAATATTACCGGAAAAGTATGGTAATATATTTTTGGTTACAAAGCATATACGTATTTCATACGAAATAATACAACTCAAAATAATGTAATCTCGTTATTTCCATTAGTTTAGTTAACTTAGCGAAATCTATCGCTTTCATACTATCGAATTTCTTATGAATTCGTTAATTTGACCCGTTTAAATGTCTTTAGTGAAATCTTTCACTTTTAGCAAACAAACTTTTTTTTTGTTTGAATTGACTTCCTAACACTTCGCTTTGGTTGTGTCATGATCCCTCCAGTAGGTGATCAGTATTTTCTGTTAGTGAGGTCTCATGGGCCGTCACTTTTATCTTGTATTTATATACTTTTGTTGTTTACTTGACCGAGTCACGAATTTGGCCACTTGATCATGTAAATCTATTGGTTTTGTTTATTCCACGCTATTCTCAAAATAAATAGCGTATTAACCAATTTCTTAATTTGAATCTTGACCTTAACCGGTCTCACTAACTAGACTTATAAGTCCAGTTACTTTATACCCATCACTTGGGTTACAATGTGATTACCTTTCACGTTATCTTTCTTGACCGTGATCGTGTCACGTCATGTTTAGGTCTATTTCAACCTTTCATTATCGAAAGATTTCTTTTCGAATGTATTGTCTTGCACTTATCAGTGGCAAGACCTGTATCTTTAATATTTGCTATTTAAATTCCTATCAGAATTCATATTTGTAAAAACGTTATTTCTTATTAAAACCGAAGTTTTAGTTTAGCATCTTTTTATTTAACTTTTGCCAATTAACCATACTAGGATATTGACATTTAAGAATTTATTCTTTTTACAGTCTTTGTTTTACGCAGGGATTCTCAACTGGTTCCCCTTGCTTCATATAGTAACCCGTAGGTTCTGTTACTTAGCCTCGTGGGCTATTTCTTTAGGCATTCACCTTGTTAAGGCAAGGCCCTTATAGTTCATTTCTTTTTATTTATGACCCGTGGCAAAAAGTTTTGAAAATAGAAAACCAAGTAACGATTTTGCAAAAACTTTTAGTAGAAGTAGCACCACTTGTCCCATGGATGGCGCCAAATTGTTTTGGTCAAAAATTACCGAAGCAATTAAGTGATCAAATTAGTTAAGTGAGGTAGTGTGCTAAAAATGTGTGTTGAAAATATGCTAATTAAGTTGTTTGTAAAAACAGTTTTCATGATACGGCTCAGGATATTGAGCTGTATCAACGATCAAACAATGAGCGAAAATGTAAAGGGTGACACAGGATGTACGAGGAAAGCGCTTGATCAATCTAGATCGCCGGCACAAAACCTCGGGAGCTGACAATCGCAACTGCCTTGTTCTTCTTATTGCTTCAAATGTCAGGATACAGTGCAGGATATGATGTTGATCGACTAAGTGTTACAATGTAATTTGAATACAAGTGTAAGTGTGTAGTGATTGTTTGCAGTTAGAGAGAAAGAGTGTGCGAAAGATTGTGTCCCTAATCTGATCCGATCATTCCTTTTTATAGTAAAAGGAAACCAACTAACTATCCTACTATTCCGGGATTCGGCGAATATTCCATATGTGGACGTTGTAGTCCACGTCTTCCGGCTTCAACGTCCATAATCCAACTGATTTGCCCGGGTCTTGAGGAGAAGAAGTCCTCTTGAACGTTAGAGACTTGTTCCAATAATCTGCACGTGAGTTAATTTGTTATTATCAGGATATCGTATCAAGATGTTACCAATATCCTGATCACAATAAAACAAACAAAGTCAGCATATCGGCCAGGATATATATAGCAGAAAATCACCCATAACAACTGCCGGTCATGAAATGTTAACCTTCATGGATGCATCCTCAGGATTCCAGCAAATACAAATGGAACCTTCAGACCAGGAAGATACCGCCTTCATGACACCAACAGGTATTTATTGTTATACTGCTATGCCTTTTGGTTTGAAAAATGCAGGTGCAACATACCAGAGATTGGTGAACATGATGTTTAAACACAAACTGGGGGTCACCATGGAGGTGTATCTTGATGATATGGTTGTAAAGTCCAAAAAGGCTGAGGATCATCTCCAGGATATTGAAGGCGCATTTGATATCCTGGACCAATACAATATGAAGCTGAATCCTGCCAAATGCCATTTCGGAGTGGGGGCAGGAAAGTTTTCAGGATACATGGTGACTAAAAGAGGGATCGAAGCAAGCCCAGAACATATTAAAGCTATATTGGATATCAAGTCACCCTCAAACATGAAAGATGTACAAAGATTAAGTGGGTGTGTAGCAGCATTGAACAGGTTTATATCAAGATCCTCGGAAAAATGCAAAGAATTCTACGATATCCTGAAGAAGAATAAGAAATTCGAGTGGGGAGAGAAACATGAAGCAGCCTTGCAGGAACTAAAGCAGTATCTCTCAACTGCACCCCTATTGATGAAGCCCGAGGATGGTGAACCATTATCCCTGTATCTTGCAGTATCAGGGAATGCGGTAAGTGCTGTCTTGGTAAAGGATCACGAAGGTCAGCAATATCCTGTCTATTATGTTAGCAAAAGTCTATTAGATGCTGAAACTAGATATTCTCATTTAGAAAAATTGATATTGGCCTTAGTTATGGCATCGACAAAGCTTAGACACTATTTTGAGACACATAGGATTCATGTTAAAACTAATTATCCTGTTAAAAACGTGCTTAGGAAACCCGAGATGTCAGGCAGGATGGCTAAGTGGTCAGTAAAATTAAGTGCCTTTGACCTAGTATATGAACCTAGAAATGCCATAAAGTCTCAGGCTCTAGCTGACTTTGTGGCTGATTTCAGTAGTGATATTCAAAATGAAGTAGACCTAGAAGTACAACAACTAGGAGAAACCTCAGAATCCTGGACATTATATACTGATGGTGCATCTAATGTTAGAGGTGTAGGATTGGGTATACTACTAAAATCGCCACAGGGGGACATATTACCCTAGGCTATTAGGTGTGAATTTCCTGCCACTAATAATGAAGCAGAATATGAAGCTTTGATAGCGGGATTAGAATTGGCTAGGAGTATGAATGTTAAAAGCTTACAAGTATTTGTTGATTCTTTGTTAATTACTAATCATTTTAATAGATCCTATGCAGTTAAAGGTGAGAAGTTAATCGAATATCTCAAAATTCTCAAAAAATTAGCAGGATATTTCGATGTTTTTACACTTGAACAGGTACCAAGAGAGGATAATGCTGAAGCAGATGCCTTGGCAAATCTAGGATCATCAGTCAGGATACCGGAGGGAACCCAAATACTAATACTACATATCATGTATCCTGCGACGGATCTTCTCAAATCTCAGGATAAGGAAGTAGTAACTATCCAGGATCCTGATGATGAGTATCCCGATGAGGATCCTAAGTCCTGGACGGCTCCAATCATGAGATATCTCAAGGAAGGACACATCCCAAATGATGAGAATCCTAAGGCCTTTAAGATGAAGGTATCACGATTCACTATTATAAATGATGTTTTGTATAAGAAATCTCTTGCAGGACCATACCTAAGGTGCTTGGAGGATCCCAAAACCAAGGAAGTGCTTCAGGATATACACGAAGGGAATTGCGGCAACCATACTGGGTGCAGATCATTATTCTCAAAGGTGTTGAGAACAAGATATTATTGGCCGACGATGAGGAAAGATGCAGCAGAATATGCTCGAAGATGTGATGCATGTCAAAGGCACAATAATATATTACATCAGCCTGCTGAACCACGGTATTCTATTGCTTCCCCTTGGCCATTCATGAAGTGGGGAATGGACATAGTGGGGAAATTGCCAAAAGCTCCAGGAGGAAAAGTTTTTATGCTGGCCATGACTGATTATTTCTCTAAATGGGTTGAAGCTGAAGCATTTGTTCAAGTTAGAGACCAAGAAGTAGTATCCTTCATAAAAAGGAATATCCTGACTAGGTTTGGGGTACCAGCTGAAATAATTTATGACAATGGTTCTTAGTTTATCAGTAAGAGGCCAACCGATTTTTGTAAGAGTTGGGGAATCAAAATGATCACATCTACTCCAGTACATCCTCAAGCAAATGGACAAGCAGAATCCTCGAACAAGATAATTGTCAACAACCTGAAGAAAAGATTAGGAGCTAAGAAAGGAAGATGGGCAGAAGAATTACCCTTTGTTTTGTGGGCTGATAGAACGACAGTGAAAAATGCAACTGGGCAGACCCCATTTTCCTTAGTATTTGGAGCAGAGGCAGTAATCCCGACAGAGATGGTAATACCTACAGCAAGATCCAACCTCCGGGATCCTTAGCAGAATCCTGAAGCCCTATGCCAAGAATTGGATACTATTGATGAGACAAGAGATGCGGCAAAGCTAAGGATGGCAGCATATCAACAGAGGATATCCAGAGCATATAACAAGAATATAAGGACTAGGAGGTTTCAAGTTGGAGATTGGGTATTAAGGAAGGCTTTTCAGAATACTACCAATCCTGCTGATGGAAAGTTAACTCCTAAGTGGGAAGGACCTTATGAGATTGAATCGGAATCCGGAAAAGGAGCATACCGGCTTAAGAATATGGAAGGGGATATATTACCAATATCCTGGAATGCTATACATCTCAAAGCCTATTTCAAGTGAGTTTAGAATTCAATTTCTAACTCAGGACGGTATGAATTCTATCTCTTTTAAATATGATTCTATTTTGTTTGAACCCAGTACTGACTTAAGCATCGGAGGGGTGTTAGCCAGGCTAACACCCACCTTAGTTTAAGGTTGTTTTGCAGAATATGCTTTGGGATATAACTCCAGGATATACGCTTAGGATAGTTCGGAAGATTAGAGGATTGGCCCCCTCTCTTACGTTTAAGGGATCCCGATCCCTTCACAGGTTTAAAGGTTTTCACCTTTCTCTCGAATTGGGTTTAAACACCCCGCCTGGAGCGCAAGTTATCCAGGAATAGTTCAAGATAGCGGGACCAGTCCATGTAAAAGTGGCTGACAATTTCGTTATTCTTGGCTATGTCCTGGATCCTAAAGGTATATGAGGATTGATCACCCTCTCTCACGGAAGGGTATTTTCATACTCTCTATGGTTTAAAGGTTTTCACCTTTCTAAGTCTTGGAGTTTATACACTCCCGCCTGTAGCGCACGAAAACTTGGGATTTTCCCCAGAATACCAATGGGTTTATCCCCAGTACACTAAGGATTTATCTCCAGGATATCTTAGGGTTTATCCCCTGTAACACATAAATTATACAAACAGTTGCAATTGATGTCCAGAAAATTTCTAAGTATTCGAAGACATGATACACAGGGGACATTCCTACTAAGGCAGTGTAAAAACTCAAGGGATCAAGCTTGGGCTTACTCCACTAAATGTCTCGGACTGGGGACATCTTCGATGAAAAGGTTGCAAAAGGATTGAAGTCCAAGGATAAGGGTATACTCTGTATCTGGTATAATCTTTCCTTTTTGTTCCTTGAAAAAGGCCTTATCTAAATTGTTTAAATTTCTGAAACTGTATGAATATAACACTTAGGTTGAAGTTATTCTGGTCAGGATATGAAAACCTTATTTGACAAAAGTTTTAATAGGATATTTGCGAGTATCCTGATCAAGATATTTTTATTTGGTTAATTACACTAAGTTTAGAACGTTGAAATTGTATTCAAACTAAGCAATGCATAACAAGAATTGAAAAAGGACAATGATAGATAAGGTCATAAAGAGGTTATATTATTAACATAGCAAAAATTTGTGCTTTCGGTTTCATCTTAAACTAAGATCCATCCGCCAAAAGCACAATTAGTTTTTGACCATATTTACATAACAGTTGAAGGTTTCATCTCAAACCGAGACCCATCCACCTCCAACTGTTATATTCAAAAAACATGCAGGAAATATAAATTGTTCGAGTGCAGGAAAAGTAATGTGCAGGAAAAGTAAATTGTTTTGGGATTACAGACCAGCATTCAAATTTAAAAAGTGGGCTCCGGCCTAAGCATCAATATCCATCATCGCCCACTTGAGTGCCCTCACACAGCGGCATCATCAGCAGCCTTCTCCGTCTTCTTAGCTTCAGCATCCTGAGTAGAATCCTCACCAGCATCCATCTCAGCATCCTCCTTCTCTCCAGCCTTGTCCGTCACCTCTGCTGATTTGGAAGTTTCACCAGCCCCAGCTGTAGCAGGATATGGCACAGGTTTGCCTCCAAGCTCCTTCAGCTTTGCCACCCAGGAATCAACCGGCCAGGATGGGCACTCAAGACCTATCTCCTTGGCCTCATAAGCCATCTTGATGCGAGCTTGTAGCAGGGAGACAACAGCCGAATTTTTTATTCCTTCCCGGAAGGATGCCATGGCCTGTTCATGCTCAACTTGGACGGCTGCCAGCTTTACTTCTGCGTCCTGAGTGACCTTCCTCAACTTATCCTCGTAATGCCGGGACTTGGCTTCAGCAATGGTGCCCTGGTCAGCAACGGTGGTCTCGAGCTGCTTGATCCTGGCTTCCTGAAACTTGTTCGTACTACAGGCATCGGTGTAAAGTTGGAGCAGACACTGGAGACGACCCTGCAAGTCAAAATTCAGGTATAAATTAATACTTGCTAACCAGGATATTCTGTCAGGATATGTACACAGGATATAGTACCAGGATATTACGTTGTTAAGGAAGGATGTCATTGGCTCTAAGGAGTCAGTAAAGCTGAGTTCTTCATAAGAGAACCGTTCAGAGCCTGGAGTGCTGACGTCGGAACCTTTCCTCTTCTTGGCAATGGAGGCACGGGTTCTTGGGTTGGGCTTAGGAACCGGTACCTGTTTTGGTCAAAAATTACTGAAGCAATTAAGTAATCAAACTAGTTAAGTGAGGTAGTGTGCTAGAGGTGTTTGTGAAAAATATGTTGGTTAAGTTGTTAACAAAAACAGTTTCAAGATATAGCCCGAGGATATCAGACTATATTATTAATCAAACAATGAGCAAAAAAGGTAAAGGGAGACACGGGATGTACGAGGAAAGCCCTTGATCAATCTAGATCTCCGGCATAAAACCTCGGGAGCTGACAATCGTCGGCTGCCTTGTTCTTCTTATTGCTTGAATAACCAGGATACAATGCAGGATAATGCTCAGATCGAATCTAAGTGTTACAATGATTGTGAATTATGAGTGTTAGTGTGTGTTTGTAGCTAGAAATGAGAGTGTACGAGTATGAGAGCTCGAAAGTGTGTGAATTCCTATGATCCGGCACTCCTATTTATAGTTACAAGAAATAACAAACTATGCTAAAAATCCAGGATACTGAGAATATTCTCCTATTATTCTGGGATACCGAGAATATTTCCTTCTGAACGTTGGGGGGCTGTTTCAACTCGTTCTCCACGTGCATATTAACTATAAATCCGGGATTTAAGCTCCTATAACCGTTACATCATTAATAGCATTGACCAACATCCGTAACTCCCATAAAATACGCCTTTCTTCAATGCTGACCGTTACAAGAGCTATTCTTCCATCATCAACGTCCTTATCCTAACCAATTTGAGCGGGTCTTCAGGATGACTTGGTCCTCATGAACGTTAGTCCCTTGTAACCAACGTTTACAAGCAAATTGTTAGTAATAGTCAGGATACTGCCTCAGGATGTTACCAATATCCTGGTCCGGTATCCTGATCGTAATCAGCTATCATAAAATCAAGATATAGTGTCAGGATATGGGCTCAGAATTTCACCCATAACAATTCTCCCCAAAAATATAACTGTTGGATATCCTGATTCCAACAGATATATTTTTTAGTCATTCCAACATGTCTAGTAAGGATATCTGTTTCGAACATTCCTTGAGGAGCTTGACAGCTACCCCAAGCCTATCCTAATGAAAAAAGGAGCCATCTGTTGCCACCAGCTCTAAGCCCTCTGCTGTTGCTGCCGAAGGTTTCTCGTATGATGGCCTTGGCTTCATGGAATCCATCGAGCCCATGACCTCCTTCCCTAACAAGGTAAATATCCATATCCTGTATCCCGTACACATATACTGAACCTGTATCTTGGTTAGTTTGTCTTTAATGATTCCTGTATTTTGTAGGGTCTAAATCATCTGGTCGTCCTGCACTTAGAACAATTTTAATTTCCTGCAAGTAGAATAGTTTGACAGTTGAAGGTGGAGGGATCCTGTGTTTTCAGGACGAAGCCTTCAACTATTTATGTAAATATGCTTTAAAAACTTAATTGTGTTCTTGGTGGATGGGTCCCTTTTTGAGATGAAACCAAGAATACAATCTCTTGTACCAATAATAATAAACTAACCTTTTAGCCTTATTTGTTGTTGTTATGTTTTTATTTTGAAAGGTATATTTTGAATATCCTGATCAAATATCCTGGTCAGGATAGTGATGAAATGCTCAATACTTTTGTCATCAAAATGTTAGACAAAACTTGGTTGAATACGACTTTTTAGAAAACTTAGATCATTTAGATAAGGTTTTCAAGACTTGAAAAATAATAAATCATACCAGAAACACTTAGGCAATCATTTCCAACCTCAACCTTTGAATCCTTTGCAATGTCCCCGGCATGGATGTCCCCTGTCTGTGCAGGATATTGCATCAATATATGACACACTTGAGTATCTCTTCATTTAGTGATTACACTTCGTAACTTTTCACCAACAGAAGAACGTGTGTAAACACAATCGTAGTTTGTCATATCTTTAGAACTTGTCAAAAATTTTAGTTTCACTAGGGATAAACCCTTAATATTCTAGGGATAAACCCTTAGTATCCTGGGGATAAACCCTTGTTTTCGTGCGCTACAGGCGGGAGTGTATAAACTAAAAGACTTAGAAAGGTGAAAACCTTTAAACCTTAGAGAGTATGAAAATACCCTTTCGTGAGAGAGGGTGATCAATCCTCATATACCTTAAGGATCCAGGATATAGCCAATGATAACGAAATTGTCAACCACTTTTACATGAAATGGTCCCGCTACCTTGAACTATTCCCAGATAACTTGCGCTCCAGGTGGGGTGTTTAAACCCAATTCGAGAGAAAGGTGAATACCTTTAAACCTTTGAAGGGATCAGGATCCCTTAAACGTGAGAGAGGGGGCCAATCCTCTAATCTTTCGATCCTAAGTATATATCCTGGAGCTATATCTCGAAACATATTCTGCAAAACAACCTTAGACTAGGGTGGGTGTTAGCTTGACTAACACCCCTCCGATGCTTAAGTCAGTATTGGGTTCAAAAGGAATAAAATAAAATTATATTTAAACGAGATAGAATTCATACCATCCAGAGTTAGAAATTAAATTCTAAACTCACTTGAATTAGGCTTTGAGGTGTATAACATTCCAGGATCTTGGCAATATATCCCCTTCCATATTCTTGAGTCGGTATGCTCCTTTCCCAGATTCTGACTCAATTTCATAGGGTCCTTCCCATTTTGGAGCTAATTTTCCATCGGCAGGGTTGGTTGTATTCTGGAAAGCTTTCCTCAACACCCAATCTCCAACTTGAAATCTTCTAGTCCTTAAATTCTTGTTATATGATTTGGCTTTCCTCTGCTGGTATGCCGCCATCCTTAGCTTTGCTGCATTTGTTGTTTCATCAACAGTATCTAGTTCTTGACATAAGATTTCAGGATTTGATTTAGGATCCCGTAGGCTTGATCTAGCTGTCGGTATCACCATTTCAGTCGGGGTCACTGCTTCTGCCCCAAATACCAAAGAAAATGGGGTTTGCCCTGTAGCATTCTTCACAGTTGTTCTATCAGCCCATAGGACAAATGGTAGTTCCTCTGCCCATTTTCCTTTTTTGGCACCTAACATTTTCTTTAAGTTGTTGACGATTATCTTGTTCGAGGATTCTGCTTGTCTATTTGCTTGAGGATGCACTGGTGTTGACGTGATCATCTTAATTCCCCAACTTTTGCAAAAATCAGTAGTTCTTTTGCTGATAAATTGGGATCCATTATCACAAATTCTCTCGGCTGGTATCCCGAATCTTGTCAGGATATTCCTCTTTATGAAGGATACTACTTCTTAATCTCTAACTTGGACAAAGGCTTCTGCTTCAACCCACTTGGAGAAATAATCCGTCATTGCCAACATGAAAACCTTTCCTCCTGGAGCCTTTGGAAGCTTTCCCACTATATCCATACCCCATTTCATAAACGGCCAAGGGGATACGATAGGATATAATGGTTCTGCAGGCTGATGTAGGATGTTGCCGTGTCTTTGACATGCATCGCATTTCCGAGCATACTTTGCGGCATCCTTTCTCATGGTCGGCCAGTAATATCCTGTTCTCAACACCTTCGAGAACAGAGATCTGCCCCCAGTATGGTTGCCACTGTCTCCTTCGTGTATATCCTGAAGTACCTCCTTGGTTTAAGGATCTTCCAAGCACCTTAGGTACGGACCTGCAAGGGATTTCTTATACAAAATATTATTTATAATAGTAAAACGAGATACCTTCATCCTAAAAGCCTTAGGATTTGCATCCTTTGGAATATCTCCTTCTTGAAGATACTTCATAATTGGAGCCATCCAGGACTCAGGATCCTTCTCAGGATATCCATCACCAGGATCCTGGATACATGCTACTTCTTTATCCTGAGATTTGAAATATTCCGTTGCAGGATACAAGATGTGCACTATTGGTATCTGAGTTCCCTCCGGTATCCTGACAGTAGATCCTAAGTTTGCTAGAGCGTCAGCTTCAGCATTCTTTTCTCTTGGTACCTGTTCAAGTGTAAAACTTTCGAAATATCCTGCTAATTTTTTAACAATTTCAAGATATTCAGCTAACTTTTCACCTTTTACCGCATAAGATCCATTGAAATGGTTAGTAATCAACATATACTTGTAAACATCAAATATTCATATTTTTAGCCAATTCTAATCCTGCTATCAGAGCCTCGTACTCAGCTTCATTATTGGTAGCAGAAAATTCACATTTAATAGCCTGGGGTAATATGTCCCCCTGTGGCGATTTTAGTAGTATACCCAATCCTACACCTCTAACATTAGATGCACCATCAGTATATAATGTCCAGGATTCTAAATTTTCTCCTAGTTGTTGTACTTCTAGGTCTACTTCATTTTGAATATCACTACTGAAATCAGCCACAAGTCAGCTAGAGCCTGAGACTTTATGGCGTTTCAAGGTTCATATACTAGATCAAAGGCCCTTAATTTTACTGACCACTTAGCCATCCTGCCAGACATCTCAGGTTTCCTAAGCACGTTTTTAATAGGATAATTAGTTTTAACATGAATCCTATGTGTCTCGAAATAGTGTCTAAGATTTGTTGATGCCATAACTAAGGCCAATATCAATTTTTCAAAATGAGAATTTCTAGTTTCAGCATCTAATAACTTTTGCTAACATAATAGACAGGATATTGCTGACCTTCGTGATCCTTTACAAGAACAGCACTTACAGCATTCCCTGATACTGTGAGATACTGTGATAATGGTTCACCATCCTCAGGCTTCATCAATAGAGGTGCAGTTGAAAGATACTGCTCAAATCCGGCAAGGCTGCTTCATGCTTCTCTCCCCATTCGAATTTCTTATTCTTCTTTAGGATATCATAGAATTCCTTGCATTTTTCCGAGGATCTTGATATAAACCTGTTTAATGCTACTACTCGCCATGTTAATCTTTAAACATCTTTCATATTTGAAGGTGATTTGATGTCCAAGATAGCTTTAATCTACTCTGGGCTTGCTTCTATACCTCTTTTGGTTACCATGTATCCTAGAAACTTTCCTGCTCCCACTCCAAAATGGCATTTGGCAGGATTTAGTTTCATGTTGTATTGGTCCAGGATATCGAATGCTCCCTTAATATCCTGAAGGTGATCCTCAACTTTTTTAGATTTTACTACCATGTCATCGATGTACACCTCCATGGTGTCCCCCAGCTTGTCTTTAAACATCATGTTCACCAATCTTTGGTATGTTGCACCTGCATTTTTTAAACCAAAAGGCATAGCAGTATAACAATAAATACCTGTTGGTGTCATGATAGCAGTATCCTCCTGGTCTGGAGGTTCCATTTGGATCTGCTGGAATCCTGAGGATGCATCCATGAAGGTTAACATCTCATGGGCGGCAGTAGCATCCACCATTGAATCAATATGAGTGTCACACCCCCAAAATCCACAAGCGGAGTATCACCGCATGGAAGCGTGACTGACCAGGATCAAGCCACCAATCATACTGAACAATGTAATTAAGTAAATAAAACCAAACCCAATATAATTGGCGTACAAAAGAAAGTAACCAACTTTAAGTTAACATCGGAAGCATAAACTGTAAAACCCAAACATAAGTAATAAGTTCATAAAGTTTAAATGTTTAACATGGAACTCAACAGTCCATGTCCCACAACGACCACTCCTCCCTGTGCAAGCTCCAAAAAGCACCCAACGACCTGCAAGGCATGTAACGACGAGTCAACAACAAAGTTGAGCGAGTTCACAATTGGTTGTTTAGTTTTAAAAGTTTGTTTCAAAAACCATAAGTTGTTTCGTGAACCACGAGTTAACCAGTGTCTTTGTTTCCCAACCCATATCCATAATCAGTGGGGGCTTCCCCATGTGAACCACTAGACCGTTACCATATCGACAACTGAGGAAAGTAAGTTGTGCCCTAAGTCAATGTCTATCATCATTGACTGAGTGCCCAGATCCATTAGTACACGCCCGTCCTACCGGCACGGTGTGAGGCTTGTCAACCCTAATAGCGCTATTAACTAATGACCCGCTCGCCATTGGCCCGACGATTAAGTCGATATAAAAATGAGGGACTTCATGATAGAGTTTTGTCTAGTAAGTTAACGTTGTTGTCCTACCCAAGGAGGACGAACATACGTATTCTACCCAAGGAGAATACACATGATTAATATTGGCATCCTACCCATGGAGGATGGCGGTACATATCCTACCCAAGGAGGATATGTAGGTTCCGTTTTTGTTCTTTAACCCCATTCCCAACCACCGGGAATCCCATGCCTTTTAAAGAGTGTGAACTCACCTCGGTTTGCTCGGTATGCTCAACTAATTGTGCACAAACAATTCAGTCAAAGCCTATAGTATGCACGTATTCACAATCAGTTTATGTTCGTAATGACTCTCATGCAATCTAACATCATAAGGTGTGCTTGGGTAATTATTACCATGTAACACATAAAAAGTTAATCAAGTTCATACAATTCATGCTTCACATAGTTGATTTCTCAGTTTATTCTAACATAGCTATCCATTAACAGACCTAACAGACTTAACTGAGTTACTGTGTCTGTTTCCCAACTTCACAAGACATTCGGCGATATCCCTTCGGCGAAAACCCCCTGGGCGACGAAATCCCAAAGGGTTTTCGTCGTGATTGAATTTTCGTCGGCTCTGGGTTTTCGTCGGGACAGTGTCTTCATCGGGGTAGTGATTTCCTCGGAACAGGGTTTTCATCATCAACAGTTTTGTAACACAGAAACCCTAATTACATTCTAACAGTTACATGATTATATCATCATTTCTATCATACGATCAGCATCATTGGAATCCATTCAAGTAACAGTTTCATCCCATCTCTAACACATGTTACGACTACAACCATGACAATACGATCAATCTATCATTCTCAACAGACTATATATGATCACATAACCACAAAGATTAATTCCATCATAGTCATAAACTACACGGTCAGCATGTAACATCATATTCCACATTAACCAGAACCATCCACAACTTGATACAATCACGAAGATCTAATTACTTATTCATCATCCAATCATATGATCATAAGCATTTCACAATAACAGTTAATACATGCTACCAAAAAAAATGGTCCATAATGATTTCAATCAAATAATAATCAATGGTTGATCACTAACCCAAACAGGAGGAACAATGAATCGATCGATGTAAGAGGCTTCGAGTGTTCAAGGCTGCCGTCGTACCAGGGATAGGGAGAGACTCTAGGGTTTCGCTAATAGTAGTTTATGTAACCCACATCCTTTTATACAAAAGTTATAAAATGCTGGGCCCTTAATGGGCTTTGGCGAAATCGGGGCCGGCGAAATCCCTAGATTTCGTCGAGTGAGATATGGCGAAATCCCTGGATTTCGTTGAGCAGACTTGTGGCGAAATCCCCCCTTAGATTTCGTCATGTATACATGTAACAGCACATCACATATTTCACCAGGTCCATGATTAACATTTAACCAATTAACACTAACATCAACTTACAATCAAATAACAAGGTGCACATAATAAGAACGCAACAAATTAAGAAAACGCAGTTGCGAGGAAAGACCTTGAAAACTCGGGTTGTCACATCATCCCCAACTTGAAAGAAATTTCATCCCGAAATTTAGCACGTGGTTACTGAGGAAGCTAGTTGTGTTGCGTTGTTTCCTGGTTTTCCCGGGGTGTCACAATGAGGTAGAGGAAATGGGTCTTTTGGACAAGCTTTGTTTAAGTCTGTGTAATCTACACAAACTCTCCATTTCCCGTTTTTCTTTTGCACCACAACTACATTTGCTAACCATTTGGGGAATTTCACTTCCCTAATCAACTTGCTCTTTAATAATCTTTCAACTTCTTCCTGAATGATGATGTTCCGTTCTGGAGCAAACTTCTTTCATTTCTGTTGGACAGACTTGAAAGACCTATCAATTCCGAGTTTGTGAGTTATGGTATCCTTGGAAATACCTGTCATATCCTCGTGTTTCCACGCGAATGTTGACATCCTGCATTTCAAAAAGTTAGTCAATTGTTTTTCAATATCCTGAGGGATATTGGTTCCTACGAGCACCGAGATATCTGGATTATCCTGATCCATGATAATTTTCTTTACATCCTACTCGGAAGCCTCCACGATATCCTGGGCTCGCATCTTTAATTGCTATGCTGCATTAGGCTTGGTTGAGGATTTCATCGAGGATGAGTAACACTCCTTTGCCTCCTGTTGATCACTATCCACCTTAACTACCCCCCAAGGAGTAGGGATCTTGATGCATTGATGATAGGTTGTCGGCACAGCTTTCATATCATGGATTCACGGCCTACCTAATATAATATTATAGCAGGATAAGGAGTCCATCACACAAAAGCGTTGCATTGAGTTGACCCCTTCAACATACACAGGCAACTTTATTTCTCCCACAGTATTCCTAGCTTCTCCACTGAACCCAACGAGCACAGTGGATTTCGAAGTAATATCCATCGGGGATACATCCATCCTCTTCAATGTCTCCAGCTGAATTATATTGACGGAGCTGCCGTTATCCACCAATATCCTGTGCACAAAATGCTTAGCAACATATAAAGTTATTACCAAAGCATCATGGTGAGGATCCTGGACAGTATCCCTGTCATCACTATCGAACGTGATCTCTTTATCAGTTGTGAGGGTTGACATCTTGGTTGGTTTTTCTCCCCTCTCTGCCTTGGCCTCCTTCGCGTGCCTATTTGCCGCAGAATATGATGTCCCGCAAATGTCGGATCCTCCTGAAATGAAGTTAATTATCTTGGCATCTGAAGGAGGTGATGCTGCTCGTTCAGGATCCTTGTCAGTATCCTGAACCTTATTCTTCTTCCTGCCCAGAAGATCTTTCAAATACCCCTTGCTTAATAGGCAGCTTATTTCCTTCCTTAGGGCTATGCAATCTTCCATCACATGTCCAAAATCCTCATAGAAGGCACACCATTTGGATTTATCTTTCCAATAGGCCTTTTGTTGGTTCTTCCTAGGCCACCTCTCTTTGTCTCCTAAACCCTGCATAGCATACATTAGTTTAGGTATATTAACAGAAAGACAATATTCTGACAACTCAGGATACTCCTCAGGATCCTCGTCTTCGATAGCATTCACTTTCTTGTTGTCATTCCTGCCATATGGCTTAGAGCGATATGGTTTGTACGAGGATTCTGATTTCCTATTGGTTGACTCATAGGTTGTGGACGAGTTCATCCTCTCTTGCATCTTCTTGTCATCTTCCAGCCGAATATATCTTAAAGCCCTGTTCCGAGATTCATCCAGGTTCCTGCAGGGATTCATTACAAGTTCCTGGTAAAATTGGGAATTCTTTTGCAAACCCATTTTGAATGCTTGCACAGCTATTGCAACATCAATGTGTGGGATGTCTAGAGATTCCCTGCTAAACTTGTTCACATAATCTCTTAAGGATTCCTGAGGTCCTTGAGTTATCCTATAGAGATCACTGGTTAGCTTTTCAAAACTCCGACTGCAAGAAAGCTGACTACTAAATAAATTCACTAAATGAGCAAATGATGTAATCGAATGAGGAGGAACGTTTAAGAGCCATTTTAAGGCTGATCCTGTTAAGGTAGAACCAAAACCCTTGCAGAGGCATGCTTCCTTAAGATCTGGAGGGATAGGATTGATTTCCATCCTTTCCCGATATTGGGCAATATGCTCTTCAGGATCCATAGTTCCATTATAGAGCTTTATGTTAGGGGTCTAAAATCTTTTTGGGATTTCAGCATCACAAATAGGATATGCAAACCGAGAAATCTTGTGGCTATCCTGGGAAACTTCTAGGATTGGCTGGACTACTTCAGGTACACTGGATATCATGTCCTTTTACTTCTGAAGCTCCCTGGAAAATAATGATGTCATACCTGCATCCTGCAAAGATCCAATACCATTAGTAGCAAGAGTATTATTATTATTAGATATGTTACCAGTCTGAGGATTCTGGCCATATCCTGAAGCATATCCTGAGCTTCTCACAGTTGACACCCTGACCGAAGAGGGTATCTCATGAGTATGATTCTGAGAATGGCTAGGCACAATATTTCCCCTGTTATCCTCAGTATATACTGCAGAACTGAAATTCAAAGCTCTAGGTTCCAAGGGAGTGACAGTATCCTCAGCGGGCCTGCTTAAGCTGGATTTCAAGAGTTGTATCTCTCTTATCAGCATTTGGTTGGTCTCCTGCTGTTGCCTCATCTGTTCCTGTACACTACCAAACAAAGTTAGAATTTCTTCATTAGAGGCCAAAACAGGAGCGGATCCCTGAATATTGCGAGCGGGGATAACATCCCGAGCCACATGAATTTCAGTTCCTTGTGAAGAGGCTTGCGTCCTCGGAGGAGGTGGTGGAAGCACCGAACCAATTGTTGAAGAAGTTGTAGCAGACACGGTGGAAGAGCTCATGTTTGATCTCGAGGCCATTGAAAATAGTGTAGCAAAAAGTTTTGAAAATAGAAAACCAAGTAATGATTTTGCAAAAGCTTTTAGCAGAAATAGCACCACTTGCCCCACGGTGGGCGCCAAATTGTTTTGGTCAAAAATTACCGAAGCAATTAAGTGATCAAATTAGTTAAGTGAGGTAGTGTGCTTGAGGTATTTGTGAAAAATATGTTGGTTAAGTTGTTAACAAAAACAGTTTCAGGATATAGCCCGAGGATATCAGACTATATCAATAATCAAACAATGAGCAAAAAAGGTAAAGGGAGACACGGGATGTACGAGGAAAGCCCTTGATCAATCTAGATCTCCGGCATAAAACCTCGGGAGCTGACAATCGTCGGCTGCCTTGTTCTTCTTATTGCTTGAATAACCAGGATACAATGCAGGATAATGCTCGGATCGAATCTAAGTGTTACAATGATTGTGAATTGTGAGTGTTAGTGTGTGTTTGCAGCTAGAAATGAGAGTGTACGAGTATGAGAGCTCGAAAGTGTGTGAATTCCTATGATCCGGCACTCCTATTTATAGTTACAAGAAATAACAAACTATGCTAAAAATCTGGGATACTGAGAATATTCCCCTATTATTCCGGGATACCGACAATATTTCCTTCTGAACGTTGGGGGGTTGTTTCAACTCGTTCTCCAGGTGCATATTAACTATAAATCCGGGATTTAAGCTCCTATAACCGTTACATCATTAATAGCATTGACCAACATCCGTAACTCCCATAAAATACGCCTTTCTTCAATGCTGGTCGTTACAAGAGCTATTCTTCCGTCATCAACGTCCTTATCCTAACCAATTTGAGCGGGTCTTCAGGATGACTTGGTCCTCATGAACGTTAGTCCCTTGTAACCAACATTTACAAGCAAATTGTTAGTAATAGTCAGGATACTGCCTCAGGATGTTACCAATATCCTGGTCTGGTATCCTGATCGTAATCAACTATCATAAAATCAAGATATAGTGTCAAGATATGGGCTCAGAATGTCACCCATAACAATTGTCCCAAAAAATATAACTGTTGGATATCCTGATTCCAACAGATATATTTTTTAGTCATTCCAACATGTCTGGTAAGGATATCTGTTTCGAACATTCCTTGAGGAGCTTGACAGCTACCCCAAGCCTGTCCTAAAGAAAAAAGGAGCCATCTGTTGCCACCAGCTCTAAGCCCTCTGCTGTTGCTGCCGAAGGTTTCTCTTATGATTGCCTTGGCTTCATGGAATCCATCGAGCCCATGACCTCCTTCCCTAACAAGGTAAATATCCAGATCCTGTATCCCGTACACATATACTGAACCTATATCTTGGTTAGTTTGTCTTTAATGATTCCTGTATTTTGTAGGGTCTAAATCATCCGGTCGTCCTGCACTTAGAATAATTTTAATTTCCTGCAAGTAGAATAGTTTGACAGTTAAAGGTGGAGGGGTCCTGTGTTTTCAGGACGAAGCCTTCAACTGTTTCTGTAAATATGCTTTAAAAACTTAATTGTGTTCTTGGTGGATGGGTCTCTTTTTGAGATGAAACCAAGAATACAATCTCTTGGACCAATAATAATAAACTAACCTTTTAGCCTTATTTGTTATTGTTATGTTTTTATTTTGAAAGGTATATTTTGAATATCCTGATCAAATAGGATACTGATGAAATGCTCAATACTTTTCTCATCAAAATGTTAGACAAAACTTAGTTGAATATGACTTTTTAGATAAGGTTTTCAAGACTTGAAAAATAATAAATCATACCAGAAACACTTAGGCAATAATTTCCAACCTCAACCTTTGAATCCTTTGCAATGTCCCCGGCATGGATGTCCCCTGTATGTGCAGGATATTGCATCAATATATGACACACTTGAGTATCTCTTCATTTAGTGATTAAACTTCGTAACTTTTCACCAACAGAAGAACGTGTGTAAACACAATCGTAGTTTGTCATATCTTTGGAACTTGTCAAAAAGTTTAGTTTCACTAGGGATAAACCCTTAATATTCTAGGGATAAACCCTTAGTATCCTGGGGATAAACCCTTGTTTTCGTGCGCTACAGGCGGGAGTGTATAAACTACAAGACTTAGAAAGGTGAAAACCTTTAAACCTTAGAGAGTATGAAAATACCCTTTCGTGAGAGAGGGTGATCAATCCTCATATACCTTAAGGATCCAGGATATAGACAATGATAACGAAATTGTCAGCCACTTTTACATGAAATGGTCCCGCTACCTTGAACTATTCCCAGATAACTTGCGCTCTAGGCGAGGTGTTTAAACCCAATTCGAGAGAAAGGTGAATACCTTTAAACCTTTGAAGGGATCAGGATCCCTTAAACGTGAGAGAGGGGGCCAATCCTCTAATCTTTTGATCCTGAGTATATATCCTAGAGCTATATCCCGAAGCATATTCTGTAAAACAACCTTAGACTAGGGTGGGTGTTAGCTTGACTAACACCCCTCCGATGCTTAAGTCAGTATTGGGTTCAAAAGGAATAAAATAAAATTATATTTAAAAGAGATAGAATTCATACCATCCTGAGTTAGAAATTAAATTCTAAACTCACTTGAAATAGGCTTTGAGGTGTATAACATTCCAGGATCTTGGCAATATATCCCCTTCCATATTCTTGAGTCGGTATGCTCCTTTCCCAGATTCTGACTCAATTTCATAGGGTCCTTCCCATTTTGGAGCTAATTTTCCATCGGCAGGGTTGGTTGTATTCTGGAAAGCTTTCCTCAACACCCAATCTCCAACTTGGAATCTTCTAGTCCTTAAATTCTTGTTATATGATTTGGCTATCCTCTGCTGGTATGCCGCCATCCTTAGCTTTGCTGCATTTCTTGTTTCATCAACAGTATCTAGTTCTTGACATAAGATTTCAGGATTTGATTCAGGATCCCGTAGGCTTGATCTAGCTATCGGTATCACCATTTCAGTCGGGATCACTGCTTCTGCCCCAAATACCAAAGAAAATGGGGTTTGCCCAGTAGCATTCTTCACAGTTGTTCTATCAGCCCATAGGACAAATGGTAGTTCCTCTGCCCATTTTCCTTTTTTGGCACCTAACCTTTTCTTTAAGTTGTTGATGATTATCTTGTTCGAGGATTCTGCTTGTCCATTTGCTTGAGGATGCACTGGTGTTAACGTGATCATCTTAATTCCCCAACTTTTGCAAAAATCAGTAGTTCTTTTGCTGATAAATTGGGATCCATTATCACAAATTATCTGGGCCGGTATCCCGAATCTTGTCTGGATATTCCTCTTTATGAAGGATACTACTTCTTGATCTCTAACTTGGACAAAGGCTTCTGCTTCAACCCACTTGGAGAAATAATCCGTCATTGCCAACATGAAAACCTTTCCTCCTGGAGCCTTTGGAAGCATTCCCACTATATCCATACCCCATTTCATAAACGGCCAAGGGGATACGATAGGATATAATGGTTCTGCAGGCTGATGCAGGATGTTGCCATGTCTTTGACATGCATCGCATTTCCAAGCATACTTCGCGGCATCCTTTCTCATGGTCGGCCAGTAATATCCTGTTCTCAACACCTTCGAGAACAGAGATCTGCCCCCAGTGTGGTTGCCACAGTCTCCTTCGTGTATATCCTGAAGTACCTCCTTGGTTTAAGGATCTTCCAAGCACCTTAGGTACGGACCTGCAAGGGATTTCTTATACAAAATATTATTTATAATAGTAAAACGAGATACCTTCATGCTAAAAGCCTTAGGATTTGCATCCTTTGGGATATCTCCTTCTTGAAGATACTTCATAATTGGAGTCATCCAGGACTCAGGATCCTTCTCAGGATATCCATCACCAGGATCCTGGATACATGCTACTTCTTTATCCTGAGATTTGAAATGTTCCGTTGCAGGATACAAGATGTGCACTATTGGTATCTGAGTTCCCTCCGGTATCCTGACAGTAGATCCTAAGTTTGCTAGAGCTTCAGCTTCAGCATTCTTTTCTCTTGGTACCTGTTCAAGTGTAAAAATTTCGAAATATCCTGCTAATTTTTTAACAATTTCAAGATATTCAGCTAACTTTTCACCTTTTACTGCATAAGATCCATTGAAATGGTTAGTAATCAACATATACTTGTAAACATCTAATATTCATATTTTTAGCCAATTCTAATCCTGCTATCAGATCCATTGAAATGGTTAGTAATCAACAGGGAATCAACATATACTTGTAAACATCTAATATTCATATTTTTAGCCAAAGATCAGGGACATGACGAGATTTAATTTGATATAAGATCATTAAAACTCGCCAGACCATGGGCATGGTTTGGGCATAGCTGAGGCCGGTGAGTTTGAAAAAGCGAGAAATGAAGGCTGAAAAAGGATATCGGAGTCCCAAGGAGAAAGGATAAGCTAAGAAACACACCCACTCGTTTGATACTGCGTCTGAACGGACCTCCTGGTCAAAGGGCCGAATGATCGTCCCGGCAGGAAAGGCACCAGAATCTTTTAAGGCGGCAATGTCAACATTGTTAAAAGAGCAAATCTGCTTTTCAGGTTCGCGAATAAGATTTTGACTTTCAAGGGTTGAGGTTGGCTCCTTTGTGCGTGATCTTGTTCGTGAAGCCATGGAAGATTTCAACTAAGAAATGAAATATTTAAGCAAAAGAAAAACAGAGAAAGAGGGAGACTACCTGAAAAGTTGCTTGAAGTGTGATGATCAAAACGAAGAATAGTCCGGTTAAATATAGGCTGGATATAGGGGTAATGAGTAAATAATGCATTGGGAGTTGCAGCGTGTATTTTCAATCGTCGCTTCAACATAATGTCCTCGATTTACGAGATAAGTTTTAAAATATATCCGTTGGAATTGGTATACCAACAGATATATTTTGGGAACAATTGTTATGGGCGATTTTCCGCTTATATATCTGTGACAACTGTCAAATTTGCATACATCCGTACAATTATTAGATAATGATTAGTGCTTAATGACTGTGCTAAATTACAATTTATTTACTTGAATTGCTTCTGATTAATACCATATACATACATGTGCATCATATATTGCTCAAAGTCATGTCATTATTGCATGAGAACTTTACTGACTCAAATGATGCACGAAACACCGTTAGCACAGTTATCCGGCAAATCAGAAAAAGGCTGACAGAGTTCAGTAGATAGACAGACATTGTATTGAGACACAGAATGAGCCAGAAATCAAGTATTACACTAGAATAGTGTGTAGGAAAGTAAGGATAACAGAACTGCCTTACTAGTGATAGTTTAAGTGCCGAAAAGTGCCTAAAACTAACATAAACTGCAGAATTCTGCAGAAAATCAGCACAATTCAGCTATAACCAGCTATTTAACACAATAATATCATGCAAAATTTATGTTTTGTTGTCCAAAACAACTTACAAAGTGTCGAGAATTAAAACTGCCACAAAAGGTGCTTCATACATAGTGAAACAACGCAATTCAGCACTTTAACGAACCGTAACGAACCGAACAACCGGACAATATCCGGGACATCAAAATTTTACTAGAAGTAATGTTTTTATGATATGAAGCTAGTATTGGTGGTAGAACACCTTAAAAATCATAAAAACACCTAAACACACTTAAACATACTTAAACCTTCTAGTTTGCAATTTAAACCCCCAACTTCCAAAATTTTACACTTTACACCCCCCCCCTCTCATCAAAATCCGGCCCAAGTGGCCCCCACCATATAGGTTTGTTTTGATATTATATTAGATTGTGTTTGTACTTTCTTAGACATAATATCCATGAGTTAGATGGAGAATATGGTTATAAGTATAACCATAAGGATCAAGACCCTTCATATATCTCACACACTAACGTCTTCTTCTTCTTCCCTTCATTCAAGGCCAAGAGCACCCCAAGCACCACCATTATCTTCATTCACTTCTCATTCAATCCACACATGCTCAAGGGTGTTAGAAGCCATACAAGGAAGCTTGGAGCTTTCGGAAGTTGAAGGACCTTTACCGTTTGCTTTTATCCACTCCATTTCTTCCATTGATCATCCCTAGCCTTGAGCTAGTGGTAAGAACATCATACATACTATTTTACATCTATTTCAAGTGGTTAAAAGGTGATCCATGATGAATAACTTGAAGAACACTAAGAAATAAGAAGAATAAACATGAACATAAGCTTAAAAGTGTAAGAAATCGTAAGGAAATCATGTTGTTTAGTGTTGTTGTGATACTTGATTACTGTTTGCTTATGTAAATGATGTAGATCATCATATGATCTTGCTAGATCATGATTAAAAACATAATCTAGCAAGATGAGAGGATGAATATGTTAGAGTTTAATGAATCATCTTCACATAAAGCATGAACTTGAAAGAATATAATGTTTTCTTGTGAAATGATGATTAAAATCAAGTGTAAGTCTTGTAGATCTAAAACTTCAAGGGTGATTTTCCAAGAAACCAAGTTAAAAATATAAGTTTTACATAAACTTGGTTCTTACATAAACAAACCCTATTTTTGGTGGTTAAACAAGTGTAGAAACACTTGTGTAACAAGAAAATTTCATAAAGAAACATTTTTAGAAAATGTGACAAGAAGTTGTAAACATCTAACATCTTTAAAAATGAAGTTTTTAAAGAACTAATCACACTTTAAAGGATAACAAGGCTTACTAATAACACTAGTAAGTTACTACAAATTTTCATAAACTTTCAAGTTCATGAAGTAGTAGAATATGCATGATTTTGGCAAGATTGTTAAGTAAAGGTTGTTTAGTGTTGATCGTGGATTGCTTGTGATGATTTTTACAAAAGAAAATGATATGCTTGAAAGCATGGAAACCTCCATTTTTAGGGGAAACTATGGCAAAATTTTCTAAAAATATTAACACTTAGAAAAATATTTTAAACAAATATTTACAAGTGTATTTTAACCATGAGTTTTCCATAAAAACTATGCCATAATTTTTGTTACAAAAATATAAGTGTTGGAGGTTGGTTTTTATAGATAAAAGTGGCTATATATATAGGTAGTCGTGTACGCCAGAGGAAACTTTGAGTTACAGGCGGATTCGAAGAACACAAAACTGTGAGTTCATGTCCCCCTTTTCTCTTAACTGTTTTCAGTTTTATAACTTCGGGGGGTGAAGTACATGTTTCAAATGAGTACAAAATGCTTACAAACAAATACAATTGGTATGGTTAGCTAAGGAAAGTACAGTAGATCATGTGAATGGGTAGGCGCACACTTAAGACCATTAATCCTCGTGTTAAGACCGAGGGGCATGAGTGATAGATCTAGTCGGGTGCAGCGAGCCCCACCCATGTGCCCGCCGAATGAGCCATGTGGTGACTATGTCTTACAGCCGGAAGCCCGGTGCGAAGTTTGCTAGGTTTGAGTCTTCTTGCACCATGTCACATTTATTAATGTATTAGCTACACATTAATTGATCTGTTTCCTTGTTGCTTTCATACCATATTTCAATTACATACAAACATACTTACAAAGGTTTCAAAGGTTTATTCACAAACACACACATGAACTCGCTCAACTTTTGTTGATGTTTTCAAACTACATGTATTTCAGGAAACTAAGTATGGATCTGGAGGGCGTTAAAGTTTCAAGTGTTGTCTGGAATAAAAGATGTCATCCGGTGTCGAATGATTTAGAGTGTGTATCCTATCTTGGATAGGATACATGTTTCAAAGCTTGGTTATCATTAGTGTCTTTTGAAAAGTACTTATGGAACTTAGAACCTATTGGTGTTGTATTCTGAATGTGAAGTCTGTATTTTTGGGGTTAAACCAATGTTGTTGTAATGTTTCAAAACTTAATCAATGGATGAACATCTTGGATTTATCATATAGTTGTTTGTTATGGTTGAATGCAATGATATTAAGCAAGTCACACCAAATCATGCTTCCGCAAAAGTCAGGGTGTGACAGTTTGGTATCAGAGCTTCGATTGTAGCGAACTAGGATTCCTTCTTGAGTCTAGACTACAATTATTAGGGCTCTCACGAAAATATTTTTACAGCATGTTTTCATTGCATACATGAAACGCCCAGATCCAAGAAACAAAACAATTTTTATAAAAGAAAAGACACAAAACCCATTTCAAGGTTCATGTTTGTGGTTCAGTCTGAGAGACTGGGTGTTTCAGTCTGAGAGACTGGGTGTTTCAGTCTGAAAGACTAGGTGGTGCAGTCTGAGAGACTAGGTGGTTGAGTCTGAGAGGTTAGGTGGTTCAGTCTGAGAGGCTGGTTGGTTCAGTCTGGGAGACTGGTTGGTTTAGTCTGGGAGACTAGGTGGTTTAGTCTGGGAGACTAGGTGGTTTAGTCTGGGAGACTAGTTGGTTCAGTCTGGGAGACTGGTTGGTTTAGTCTGGGAGACTAGGTAGTTTAGTCTGGGAGACTGGTTGGTTTAGTCTGGAAGACTAGGAAGGATAGAAAGTTTCATGAAGAATAATGTGAATACATGATTACATGATGAATTGTCTTTATTGCAATACACTAAGTGTTAGTGATTACTATGGATATACATGCTATGATTATTATGTACCGGCACACATGTCACCTTCTTCAGAGAGCGAGTTGTCAGACGTTGACGACCCTATGGCCACCGCCACAGATAATGAGATTGCACCTGCGCCGGAGATGGTTACGTCAGACACTGAGAGTGACCCTGACATGCTGACCAAGGACGAGGACGACTTCCAACCGTTCGCGCTACCAGACTTTGGTGATGATTTACCCTTGCTGATGGCTTCCTTAACGATGATCCTTTTGTCATTCCTGTTTCGGTCCATGACCACCTCATCACTGGTCATTCCGATGGTGAGCCCATCATGGCTCCGATCCTCGATGTCGTACCTCTCGTGGTCATTTCTCCCGAGGATCTGCCTTTCGACGATTTGTTGGATGATGACGTTGATTTGTTTGTTGATGGTCCTCCTGATGACGCCCATGATAATGGAAAGTTAGACGAGAACGTTGATGCTATTCCACTTCTTGAGATCCCTGTTGTTGAGTTACCCTCTGATAACTAGTTTGCACTCGGTTTCAAGCTCCCTTGAGTCTGTGACATCTGCAACCTTACAGACGGCCAGATTGCAGCTTTCTACTATTGACTCAGACGACGACACCGCTACGACTGCTGCACTATCACCTGCTCGAGATCCCACACCTCCACACGACCCGGAGCCTGCTCCTGAGCTAGCTTATATTCCTTTTGGTTTACCAGACATTACACCCCTTTATATCTGATCCCCCGCCTGCACCCGCTGATGTTGCTCCTTTTCCCCCTATGGAGACCGACGTCCATTGCACCGACATGCCTATCGCTTTCTTTCAGGACATACTCGCACCCCGGGAAGGTACTTCTGGTCAGCACCCGCGCGACGATCCCTTTGCTTCAGCAGCTTTTCCACAAATCCCTCAGGAGGCACCGTTTTCTCCTTTCATCACTTCACCGTTGGACGAGCCATCCCGATGGTACCTACCACACACTATGACGATTGCAGACCCCCTACCATCCCTCACATTAAGGAGGCTACACACGAAATGAGTTGCTCCTGTCACATCAGCTACAGTTTGAGCTTTTGAGTCGCAAAGTTTTGGAGCTTGAGCTGACACCACGTCCCCCACCCTGTCTATGCCAGTATACTTTGATCCTCCACATTCATCACTGTCTCCTTTTGCACCTGCTGCTATTACACCTTTCTTAGGTTTTGATGCTCGTTTCTCTACTATCAAGCAGCATATCAGATACTTACTTCGCCGTATATACAAGCTCGAGGAGAATCTCGCACATGTTAGCAGTTTGCTTTTCTTCCCTCATCCACCTCAGTCATCAGTATAATTGGTTTTGGTTTTATGCGGATTGCATTACTTTTGGGTAAAGACACTAATAATGAGCCGAGATTGTGGAGACTTTTTGAAGACTACTTTTGACCACGTGATTTTGATACACTGATAGACTTATTGGGCAAGGGTAGGGTGACCCTGTGTCCCTTTTGATGTGATACACTTTGTAAACAATGTGATTATGGTCGGAAAATAATGAAAACCCAATCGTCATATTCCCCATTAAACATGTAACAATACTTTGTGGTCAATGACTAATTAAAGCTCAGTCGCTATGTCCTCACTAAGCACATTGTTGATCTGCGTGTTTATGCTATAAGTGTGATGCTACGTGCTTGCTTGCTATGTTATCATTAAATATGTTCACACCTACATGTTTGTGCTATAATTGTGAGGTTATATAATTGCTTGCTATGACAATTGCATATATACATATGTATACGCACCTCCTATGTCTTATTCGTTAAGTAGAGGCTTATGTGCCTGTGTCTTTAATAAGACCTGACCTAACCAATCTTCTTCTTAGAATATGCCGATTCAAAGGAACACCGATACCAACAACCCTCTGCCGATGACAGAGGCGGAATTACAAGAGCGCATCTCACAGGCCATCGCACAGCACGAGGCCCTTCGCTCCGAACGCAGCGGAGGTACCTGAGGAAATAACCCACCCAACGGTAATGTTTAGTCACTTAAGACACGTTACAAAACATTTGGACATTTCCAAGAGTGCTTTGCTAATGCCTTATGTGAATGATGTTGCTTATGTCGCAGGCTGCACCTACAAGCAGTTTTTGAGCTGCAAGCCCCGGGATTTCGACGGCACTGGGGGTGCCATAGCTTTTGTGCGTTGGGTTGAGAAGACAGATTATATTTTACGATTAAATAAATTCTCCCCCGAGCATCTGGTCACGTACATAGCTGGACTATTTCTGGATGGGGCTCTGTCATGGTGGAACCTTCAGGTTCAGACGTTGGGCGAGACTGCTGCGTATGCTTTGACGTGGGACGAACTGAAAGAACTGATGCGTAAGAGATATTGCTCGAGGGCAGAAGTCCAGAAGTTGGAGACTGAACTGTGGAACTTGAAAATGGAAGGTTCAAAGATAGCTGAGTATATGCAGAGATTTCACGATTTATCACAAGTTGCTTCTCGTCTGGTGGAACTAGAGTTTAAGAGGATCGAACGCTTCATCGAGGGGATTGGCACCTCAGATTCTAAGCCTGGTGACAACATCTAAACCTCCAGCGATCACCGATGCTATCGACTTAAGTGTGGCGCTCACTGAAGAAGCGGTTAGACTAGGAAAATTTTCCAATTCGGAGGAGAAAAAGGAGACTCCTGTAGAGCCATCTGGAGACAACAAGAGAAAGTTCCCAAACTTCAAGAAGGGTACTCAGGTGAATAGCAAGAACAAGGTCAAAAAGGGAAAAGAGTACATGGGTATCCTACCTAAGTGCGACAATTGTCAACGTTATCATATCGGGCGATGCAGATATGGAAAATGTGAAAAATGTGGCAAAGTGGGGCATGTCAAGGAGACTTGTAGGCAAGGTACTGAATGTGGAAATGGAGGCCAAGATGGTAGCAAGAATCTCGAAGGGAACAACGACAACAACGACTATCAAGACAGGAAGAGTGACAAACGAAAGCGTGCTCAAGGTTGTTTTAACTGTGGAGACAAAAGGCATTTTAGAAAATACTGCCCTAAAAACACTCAGGCACGTGGATGAAAGCTAAACACCGGAGCTAGGGAGACACGCCAGGATCCAAGCGCGGACATCGGTACGTCCCATATTAGTCAACATTATGCATCTGTGCTGCTAGTTACTGTTGCCAATTTTAGCTTCGCATCTCTAGAATTTGAAAGTATGCTTGGTTTAGTAGCAAGTAAATTAGATAGCCCGTACTCGATAGAACTAGCTAAAGGGAAGCTTCGACGTGGTAATTGGGATGGACTGGTTATCGAGCAATCAAGCGGAGATTGTTATCTGCATCCCGACGACGAACGGAGAAACGATCGTGATTCATGGAGCATGATACGCCCCTACGAATTATCAGTTGTTGAAGACACAGAAGTTTTCGCGCAAGGGATGTGTTAATTTTGGCTCATGTCGTGGACAAAGAAGCCGAAGAACCTAAGCTCGAAGATATCCCAGTGATAAGGGAACATCCTGAAGTCTTCCTCGAAGACTTTCCAGGATTACCGACCCAACGACAAGTCGAATTCCATATTGACTCTGTTCCAGCCACCACGCCTGTAGCCAAGGCACCCTATCGACTTGCACTTCCTGAGATACAAGATTTGTCAACGCAGCTTCAGAAGTTGCCAGTTTAGGGAATTATAAGGCAAGTTCTTTGCCCTAAGGAGTTTTAGTACTATTCGTCAAGGAGAAGGACGATGATTCTCAAATGAGCATCAACTACCAGGAGCCGAACGAGCTAACCAACAAGAGACGGTAACTCTTGCTGAGGATTAACGAATTATTTATTTAACTAACTGTGAGGATCCAACTACTATTCTAAGATTGATCGTTGATCGAGTATCATTAGCTGTGAATTCAGGAAGAAACTATACTGAAGTATAGTGAGCCGACAACTTGTTTTGAACCTACACTAATATTGTGTGTTTTCTACACGGTACACGAAACAGTTATACACAAAGTGCAAAACTTTGAGAACCTAGAAAACATGTACTTAGGACCTTTGGGAACTGAGGTCAAATCTCATTAAAGGTTATTACATGGAAACTACGTCTATTAACTAGATCAAACCCCATATTTCTGACATATATACTATTTCAGTTAACCAAACAGATAAAGCACTCAAATTTCTATTGAAATTCCCACTTTTGCTTCTAACAAGTAGAATTTTGCATCTCTACTTCTCCTAATGATGGTTGCATCATAACAGTTTTCCTCATTAAAACAAACACTTCTTTGCCTCGATACTTGATCATTCCTTCATTATAGCGAATACTCATTGTTTCATTCCTTGGAATTCATATTTCACGCATGCACCATTTGATACGCATGTGGTTTCGTTTCGGAAAAAACGTTTTGTCAAAGTTCAAATATTAATTGCTAAAGCTAATTATCGATTTGTGATTCGAATGACCTATATTGTTGTAATTGTTGGCTCCTTTGCTATCAAGTCAACACACTCTCTTGAAACTTCTTTTTTTTTCAAGTTTACATTCATGGTTTATCTTTGTAACCATGCCGAGGTTCCTTTGTCGATACATACGTTTATTTTCAGGTTATGCTGAAACCAAGTTCAATTGCTTGAACTTGTCCATTTCGCATATTCAATTCAAGACGCCATATGATGTATTGAGGGCATCATATTCAAATTTACTCTTGCAAAGGTTCTTTTGTTTCGAGTCGTAGTAGACTTGTTTGGTCTACGACTCCACTAAATCGTTTGTTGGTTGCATCACCTGGTGGTGATGCGTTCGCTAAGATTGAAGCTTGCGCTAATTTGGTTACGCACCTCATACACGGATTTAGTTGTTTATTTATTGACTTGCTCTAAATCCGTTTTGTTTATCACGATTAAAACGGTCTCAACACAGTTGTGTGTTAAGACAATGGTACATAGATTCATTTCATATCACGGTGTACCTCCTAATGATTCCTCCATTATCGATCGAATGCCTTGCGGTACTTATTACTTTTTTCGTCTCCGATCGGAAACAACGGCTCTTTGATGTTCTATATTAAATTGAAGGGTCCTACTACGCCATTTGAATCAAATCCTCAGGATTGCTTCATTACACTTTCATTTGATCTCAAACACGGTGAACTTGTTTGGTCACCGCTATTATTGAATTATGTTAATTACGACACCTTGTGGCGTCATTACAAACTTGTAGCTTGTGCTAATCATGGTCAACCGTTTTACACAAAACTACAGATACTTTTGATTGACTTGTCATTTAAACGCTCTTAATGCCACTACGGATTGGGACAACGATACACCAGATTAGTTTGCATTTCATTTCGGTGTATTTTCGCGATTCAGTGTTGTCAACACACTAATTCTATTCAATTATTTGTTCAAAAGTTGGCAAATCATTTTCATATCACTATTACATTCGAATAGAGGCAAGGTCTGTCTACATCCCACCCTCCCCAGACCCTATAAGTAGCTTTGCTATTTGTGGGATTTACTGGGTATGGTTGTTGTTGTTGTTGTATTACATTCGAATTGTTATTTCTGAAAACTCATTAGCATATTGTGATCGATTGTTTGAAAATCCATTGGTCAAAACTCCTTTCTTGCACCCCTGTTAACCAAGTTACACTAGATTATACATCTATACATATCGTGTCCTTTGACATCAAATGCTAGAACACATACCTTTTAACTGCTGGGTTCTGATTGTTGCAATATATCCTTGGATTCACCTGATGTGAATAAGATTTGATTCGGTTTTGTGGTTATCTACACCCTAGGAGTTAAGGTAGTATAAATTTCGAGGACGAAATTTTCTTAACAGGGGGAGAATGTGACAACTGTCAAATTTGCATACATCCGTACAATTATTAGATAATGATTAGTGCTTAATGACTGTGCTAAATTACAATTTAATTACTTGTATTGCTTCTGATTATTACCATATACATACATGTGCATCATATATTGCTCAAAGTAATGTCATTATTGCATGAGAACTTTACTGACTCAAATGATGCACGAAACACCGTTAGCACAGTTATCCGGCAAATCAGAAAAAGGCTGACAGAGTTCAGTAGATAGACAGACATTGTATTGAGACACAAAATGAGCCAGAAATCAAGTATTACACTAGAATAGTGTGTAGGAAAGTAAGGATCACAAAACTGCCTTACTAGTGATAGTTTAAGTGCCGGAAAGTGCCTAAAACTCACATAAACTGCAGAATTCTGCAGAAAATCAGCACAATTCAGCTATAACCAGCTATTTAACACAATAATATCATGCAAAATTTATGTTTTGTTGTCCAAAACAACTTACAAAGTGTCGGGAAATAAAACTGCCACAAAAGGTGCTTCATACTTGGTGAAACTGCGCAATTCAGCACTTTAACGAACCGTAACGAACCGAACAACCGGACAACAACCGGGACATCAACATTTTACTAGAAGTAATGTTTTTATGATATTAAACTAGTATTGGTGGTAGAACACCTTAAAAATCATAAAAACACCTAAACACACTTAAACATACTTAAACCTTCTAGTTTGCACTTTAAACCCCCAACTTCCAAAATTTTACACTTTACCCCCCCCCCCTCATCAAAATCCGGCCCAAGTGGCCCCCACCATATAGATTTGTTTTGATATTATATTAGATTGTGTTTGTATTTTCCTAGACATAATATCCATGAGTTAGATGGAGAATATGGTTATAAGTATAACCATAAGGATCAAGACCCTTCATATCTCTCACACACCAACACACACTAACTTCTTCTTCTTCCTCGCTTCATTCACGGCCAAGAGCACCCCAAGCACCACCATCATCTTCATTCACTTCTCATTCAATCCATACATGCTCAAGGGTGTTAGAAGCCATACAAGGAAGCTTGGAGCTTTCGAAAGTTGAAGGACCTTTACCGTTTGCTTTTATCCACTCCATTTCTTCCATTGATCATCCCTAGCCTTGAGCTAGTGGTAAGAACATCATACATACTATTTTACATCTATTTCAAGTGGTTAAAAGGTGATCCATGATGAATAACTTGAAGAACACTAAGAAATAAGAAGAATAAACATGAACATAAGCTTAAAAGTGTAAGAAATCGTAAGGAAATCATGTTGTTTAGTGTTGTTGTGATACTTGATTACTGTTTGCTTATGTAAATGATGTAGATCATCATATGATCTTGCTAGATCATGATTAAAAACATAATCTAGCAAGATGAGAGGATGAATATGTTAGAGTTTAATGAATCATCTTCACATAAAGCATGAACTTGAAAGAATATAATGTTTTCTTGTGAAATGATGATTAAAATCAAGTGTAAGTCTTGTAGATCTAAAACTTCAAGGGTGATTTTCCAAGAAACCAAGTTAAAAATGTCACACCCCCAAAATCCACATGCGGAGTATCACCGCTTGGAGGCGTGACTGACCAGGATCAAACCACTAATCATATTGAACAAGTAAATGTTTAATGTAAAAGTTCAACCAACACGATTAATATCCAAAACAAACCTAGTTAAGTTATGAGCGGAAGCATAATGTGTAAAACCAAAACGTAGTTTAAATATCCAAAGGTTTAACATGGCACACAGCTGTCCATGTCCCACAACGACTCTCCCTTGTGCAAGCTCCAGCTAAGTACCTATAGACCTGCAAAGCATGTAGTAACGAGTCAACAACTAGTTGAGTGAGTTCACGTTTGGTTGTCCAGTTTATAGTTATTCCGAAAACACAGTTTGATCTTTACCAACTATCCAGCCGTGGGGGTTACCCCATAGTTCGAAAAACGTTTATTAGTTACCCGTTCTTACGTTGGCTATTCCAGCCCGGCTCTATGGCCGTGGGGGCTACCCCATGTTTAATTCACCAGACTCGTTACCATATCGACTACTAACGTTCGTCATGTTTAAGTGCCCTAACGTCTGTGTCTATCATCACTGACGTGCCATAGTCCATTAGTCCACGCCCGTCCTCTGCGGCACGGTGTGAGGTTTGTTAAACCTAATAGCGCTATTTAACTAATGACCCGTTCGCCATTGGCCTCGGCGATTAAGTCGATATAAAAATGGAGGGACTTCGTTGATAGAGTTCTAGTCTAGTATAGTTTAATACGTCTCAACCGGACGAGGAATCTATGTTCCTGGTTACGTCTCAACAGGACGAGGAATCCCTATTCCTTAACCCATTCCCAACCCCTGGGAACCCCATGCTTTGTAACGGAGTGTGAACTCACCTTGGTTTGCTCGGCAGATTACACAGAAAGGTCACGTCTAAAAGCTAGTGATCAACCACGTCCTAACATGATTATCATGCAAGTCAGGTTTTGGTTTCAAATAACGCACATAAGTCTCACATAAGCTAGCATGTGATCAATACATATAAATCATGTCGAGCACTTGTAGCACATTAACAGTTAACTTCATATCACACTAAACACTTGAACGATTTAATAGATTGGGGCTCGCACAAGTCAATAAGCCTTGTGCGATCCACTCGTTTAAGCCCATACATACCCGGCCCAACATATATAACCTACGGCCCAAATTAACAAAACGGTTCAACAAGTAAATACTTAAACCATTTGTGCGATCCAATTACCAGCCCAAACAGTTAAATATTCATACATCTTGTGCGATTAAATACTATACCCGGCCCAACAAACAGCATATCAGTCCTAACATGTATCGGCCCAACTAAACAATACAAGTCTTGTGCGGTCTGAGGGAAATGTGCGACTGGATTTGGGCTTTGAGGCCCAACAGTTAAACTATGATTCAACATGTACGATCCAGTAGCTCTTGTGCGACTGAGGACCCCCTTGTACGATTAACAAGGCTTGTGCGAATGGACCCCCTTATACGACTAGGGGTCTTGTGCGACTGGCTTATTTGAGTAATCAGTTAAGATCTCCTAATTTTATGCATATCAGTTACATTCCTAATTTATGGCAACAGTTATTCAATTTCCATGTTTATAGATTATCAATTAACAACTTCCAACTAAGACATATATCGATCAACCAAGACTTTTTATCACAAACTTCTTATGAACCCTATCTTGTGTTCATCAACATATCAAGATCATCATCATCATTAAATAACTCAACAATGGCCGACAATCTACAACACCTCTTGATACTATTGGACCGATTTTTATATAGTAATTATGTAATTGGATAAATGTTTACTATCATGTGATAATCTTATTCTGACAATCACATTTACTTGGCACATGCTTTGCTTTTGTCAATACTAAAATTCGCACATGATCATCATCGAATTAAATAACAATAGCCGACAACTTATAAAATATTATCATATGTTCCTATCTCATAAATATCCAACCGATTTCATACATGAAATTCAGCATTATCATGTATTAATTAATCATGCACCAAGGTCCATTCAATTTCAACCACAAACATACTGACAATCCATGTGCAACCGATTGTGTTTATGTTTTCTATAAGTTTGGCTGCACATGTCTACAACAAGATAGTCAAAGAAGTTTAACTAAAGTAGCCGACCACCAAGCCCCTAGTCTTATTTCTATTGGACCAAACAAGAGAACCATTACCCATCAATTAGCATGTCATGTTATATCATCATACACGTAATATCATGGCAGCCGATTACATACATTCATACTCAATCATATATTATTCGAACAATCATATCATAACAAATCATCATTCATCATGTCGAATATATATATCACACATCATGGAACCATCAAACAATAGATGACATACTAACCGAATAAAGAAGGAACAAGAATTGATCCGAGAACTATCAACTTCGATGAGGAAGATGTTTGGCTGCCTTCGGTTCGTGAGAGAGAGAGAAAAGAGCTAGGGTTTGTGTGTGTGGGTGTTTAGTAACAAATGAGGAGTTTTACCCTAACCCCTTAGTGTTATGCGACAAAGGGAAGAGTGGGTCGAACCCTCAATGGGCTGCCCATTGATCCGAATACAAAGTGTAGCCCAAAAAGACTTGTGCGAGTGGGTTGTGTTGTGCGATCGGATTAATACTATACAATACACATCATCACGTAATCATAACCACATAACATTTAATCAATCACAAAGTCACACATAATCTCATTAATTCAACATATCAACTATTTACACCAAGTTCAATTACGTTACATCAAGTACGTTGATAAGTTCGGAAAAATACGAGTTGTCACATTATCCCCAAGTTGAAAGAAATTTCGTCCCGAAATTTAGCACGTACTCACTGAGGAAGCTAGTTAAGTTGCATGGTTTTCCTGGTTTTCCTGGGGTGTCACATCCTCCCCCCGTTGATCTGGAATTTCATCCCGAAATTCCGTAGCTTCAGCCTCAGTAGTGGTTGTACCGGTTGCAAACAGTTGGGGATACTTTTGTTTCATCTGGTCTTCGCGCTCCCAGGTGAACTCTGGGCCGCGACGTGAGTTCCATCGAACTCGAACGAGGGGTATTCTAGTACATTTGAGGACCTTAACATCCCGGTCCGTGATTTCAACAGGTTCCTCGACGAATCGTAACTGCTCGTCGATCGTGAGCTCCTTCAAAGGAACTACGTGGGTCTCATCTGACAGACACTTCTTCAGATTTGACACATGGAAAACATTGTGAACTGCACTGAGTTCTGCTGGTAAATTCAGTCTGTAGGCCACCTTGCCTATTTTCTCAATGACTTCGAAAGGTCTAACGTATCATGGGTTAAGTTTGCCCCGTTTACCAAAACGAACCACACCCTTCCAGGGTGAAACTTTGAGTAGTACTCGCTCCCCAACCTGGAGCTCTAATGGTTTTCTGCCCTTATCGGCGTAGACTTTCTGACGGTCACGAGCTGCCACCATTCGTTGTCGTATCCGAGCAATTTGCTCTGTTGTGTCTATCACAAGTTCTGGGCCAGTAATCTGACTATCCCCCACCTCTGCCCATCAAAGAGGTGACCGGCATTTACGCCCGTACAATGCCTCAACGGAGCAGCTTTAATGCTGGTGTGGTAGCTGTTGTTGTATGAGAATTCCACGAGTGGCAGATGCTTTTCCCAGCCATTGCCAAAATCGATTACACATGCCCTGAGCATGTCTTCGAGAGTCTGGATGGTACGTTCCGACTGCCCATCCGTTTGCGGGTGATAAGCTGTGCTCATATCTAGCCTTGAGCCAAAGGACTTGTGCATTTCTTGCCACAGTTCTGATGTAAAACGTGCATCTCGATCCGAGATGATAGAGATGGGCACCCCGTGCCTCGAGACAACTTCCTTGAGATATACTTCTGCTAGTGTGGAGAACTTATCCGTTTCCTTGATAGCCAAAAAGTGAGCAGACTTTGTGAGTCGATCCACGATCACCCAAATAGTATCGTTACCACGTTGTGATCTAGGCAGGCCAGTAACAAAATCCATGGAAATTTGCTCCCATTTCCATTGTGGTATCTCTGGTTGTTGAAGTGGGCCTGAAGGTTTCTGGTATTCCGCCTTGACTCTCGCACAAGTCAAGCACTTGCTAACGTATGTTGCTATATGGGCCTTCATGCTAGGCCACCAATATGTGGTTTTGATATCGTGGTACATCTTATCCAAACCAGGATGTACCGAGTAGCGAGACTTGTGTGCCTCATCCATCACAAGCTCTCGTAGGTTGCCATACAGTGGGACCCAAATGCGTCCTGTTACATAGTAAGCACCGTCTTCCTTCTGTTCTAAGCGTTGCCTTGAGCCGCGTAGGGCTTCAGCCCTGACATTCTCTGGTTTCAATGCTTCTACCTGAGCATTTCGTATTTGAGAAGGAAGGTTAGACTGTATAGTAAGTTGTAAAGCTCGTACGCGCTTAGGCGTAGTGTCCTTTCGACTGAGGGCGTCGGCCACAACATTGGCCTTGCCTGGGTGGTACCTGATCGAGCATTCGTAATCGTTCAGCAGTTCGACCCATCGTCGTTGTCTCATATTGAGTTCCTTCTGTTTAAAGATATGCTCGAGGCTCCTGTGATCAGTGTAGATAGCGCATTTGGTACCATACAGGTAGTGTCTCCATATCTTAAGTGCAAAAACAACCGCTCCCAGCTCCAGATCGTGTGTAGTGTAGTTCTTTTCATGCACTTTGAGTTGACGTGAGGCGTAGGCTATAACTTTATCCCGCTGCATCAATACGCAACCAAGACCCTGAATAGATGCGTCGCAGTAGACCACGAAGTCGTCTGTGCCCTCTGGCAATGAAAGGATAGGTGCACTGCAAAGTCTATCCTTTAAGTGCTGAAACGCTATCTCCTGTGCGTTTCCCCAACGATAAACAACGCCCTTCTGCGTTAGTGAAGTAAGAGGCTGAGCAATACAAGAAAAATCCTTGATAAACCTCCTGTAATAACCTGCCAATCCCAAGAATTGGCGAATTTCCGTAGGTGTACGAGGTGCAGGCCAGCTCTTGATTGACTCTACCTTGGATGGATCAACGTGAATTCCATCCTTGTTCACTACATGGCCTAAGAAATGGACTTCACGAAGCCAGAAGTCACATTTTGAAAACTTGGCGTACAGCTGTTCTTTTCGAAGAAGTTTCCAAAATAAGTCGTAAATGTTGCTCGTGTTCCTCCTGACTCTTCGAATAGATCAGGATGTCATCGATGAAGACAATAACGAATTTGTCTAAATAAGGCTTGCACACTCGATTCATCAAGTCCATGAAGACCGCTGGTGCGTTTGTCAGCCCAAAAGGCATTACCAAGACTCATAGTGTCCATAACGGGTTCTAAAGGCTGTTTTAGAGACGTCCTCTTCCCGGACTCTCAGCTGGTGATATCCCGATCTCAAATCGATCTTTGAATAGTAGCTCGACCCTTGTAACTGGTCGAATAGGTCGTCAATGCGTGGAAGAGGGTAGCGATTCTTCACAGTCATCTTGTTCAGTTCACGGTAGTCGATGCACATTCTGAACGTACCGTCTTTCTTCTTCACAAATCGCACTGGAGCTCCCCAGGGCGAAGAGCTAGGACGAATAAAACCCATATCTAGGAGTTCTTGTAGTTTCGTAGATAGCTCTTTCAACTCTGATGGAGCTAAACGATACGGTGGACGAGCTATGGGTGCTGCTCCAGGAGCTTGTCACCATGAATTACCAAAGGTTCTTAACCAGCACGAGTAATGCGGACGATCTTTTCTTTGCAAAGGATCTCTGCTCGAGGTTGAGGTAGCCAATCCATACCAGCAACGATGTCGAAATCATCACAATGTTGGGGTCATTCCTAGCATCATTCTGACCAATCACGAACACTCGACCCCTGGCACCATTGCCGTCGTTATTACCCCCGTTGTTGTCTCCATTGTTGTTCCCGTTTCCTTGGTTGTGATTCTGATTCTGGTTCTGGTTCAACTGTGGTCAATGTCTCTTGAAGTAACCTTCAGCACCACACTGATAACATCCTTTGTTAACCTTGCTATTGCTGCTGATTCTGTGGAGCTTGTGGCTGCTGTTGTCGGTTCTGGTTTACAGGACGTGAGCCTCTACAATCCTTGGCTCCATGACCAAGCTTGTTGCATCTCTGACAACGATCTTTGTTGCACGGCCCGTTGTGGTGTAAATTACATCGATAGCACTTAGGGTGGTTTCCCCTGTATCCACCCCGACTTCAATTACCAAAAGACTGCTGACTGGGCCCCCTGTACTCTTCCGTTTTTCGCTGCTGCGACTTAGACTGAATCGAAGTGGAACCCTTGCTCGAATTCCATCCCACTTGCGTTTGTTGTCGTTGGAAGCATCCGAAGTAGTTGTAGCAGCATTAATACGTTTCGGCCGTTTGTTCTGTTCCACTGCCTGGTCTGTGAGACGATGTGCAAGACGAGTAACATCCTGGATGGTAGCAAGGTTGGCCGAAGTTACATGACTTTGAATCGTTTCGTGTAAGCTTCTATCTCTGACCCCGTCATCATCAGATTAAAGAACTCCATATCCAGTTTGTGGATGTCATCACGACTACAGTATTCACGTTTGATCAGTTCCTCAAAATCCTTCTATGGGGTGGCATTAGCAGCCGCCAGCCCCAGCATCTTAACTTGCGAGTTCCACCAAGTTAGCTTAGTGCCTTCGAGAGTACCAGTGGCGTACTTCACCCTATGCGTCTCAGGGCATTCACACGTCTCTAAGACAGTCTCGAGCTTTTTAAACCAATGGAGGAGTCTATCAGCTCCTTTAGTTGCACTGAAAGTACTAGGACGACAGTCCATGAACGTCCTGAATGTGCCTACAGGCGGCTGAGCGTTCTGACCTTGTTACGCGAGGAAGAAGAGACAGGGTTAAGCGCGAGAGTTGGGTCATGAGAGTAGGATCTAACATCCTAGGGTAGATTCGTAATAGCAGGTTATACCTCCTGCCTGAGCGGCTGCGAGTGCTGCCGTAACTTGTTCGTTGATAAGAGCCGTCAGCTGGCTTGAGTTAGGTTCACACGTTCCCTCATGATCTCACATCGAAGGAAACACAAATGGGAAAGGTGTCGCGGATGTGTGTAAGTGTGGAGTGACAGTAGGGAGCAAGCACAATTGTGTTTTTCAAACTATAGTTACTACGTTTATCTAGGCATACCATGAGCAAAGTTCTATGCAATCCAGCAAGTAGGCAATATAAAACGTAAACCATATCACCTAGAATGTCGAGCCCTGCACGTGGAGTGAAGCGTCGTTGTGGATCGTAGAGCACTGTACAGGTTATAGTCTGGTTTTAACAAAAACGTTTTCCTTTATTAAAACCAAGTTCTCTATAACCAATGGCTCTGATACCAATCTGTCACACCCCCAAAATCCACATGCGGAGTATCACCGCTTGGAGGCGTGACTGACCAGGATCAAACCACTAATCATATTGAACAAGTAAATGTTTAATGTAAAAGTTCAACCAACACGATTAATATCCAAAACAAACCTAGTTAAGTTATGAGCGGAAGCATAATGTGTAAAACCAAAACGTAGTTTAAATATCCAAAGGTTTAACATGGCACACAGCTGTCCATGTCCCACAACGACTCTCCCTTGTGCAAGCTCCAGCTAAGTACCTATAGACCTGCAAAGCATGTAGTAACGAGTCAACAACTAGTTGAGTGAGTTCACGTTTGGTTGTCCAGTTTATAGTTATTCCGAAAACACAGTTTGATCTTTACCAGCTATCCAGCCGTGGGGGTTACCCCATAGTTCGAAAAACGTTTATTAGTTACCCGTTCTTACGTTGGCTATTCCAGCCCGGCTCTATGGCCGTGGGGGCTACCCCATGTTTAATTCACCAGACTCGTTACCATATCGACTACTAACGTTCGTCATGTTTAAGTGCCCTAACGTCTGTGTCTATCATCACTGACGTGCCATAGTCCATTAGTCCACGCCCGTCCTCTGCGGCACGGTGTGAGGTTTGTTAAACCTAATAGCGCTATTTAACTAATGACCCGTTCGCCATTGGCCTCGGCGATTAAGTCGATATAAAAATGGAGGGACTTCGTTGATAGAGTTCTAGTCTAGTATAGTTTAATACGTCTCAACCGGACGAGGAATCTATGTTCCTGGTTACGTCTCAACAGGACGAGGAATCCCTATTCCTTAACCCATTCCCAACCCCTGGGAACCCCATGCTTTGTAACGGAGTGTGAACTCACCTTGGTTTGCTCGGCAGATTACACAGAAAGGTCACGTCTAAAAGCTAGTGATCAACCACGTCCTAACATGATTATCATGCAAGTCAGGTTTTGGTTTCAAATAACGCACATAAGTCTCACATAAGCTAGCATGTGATCAATACATATAAATCATGTCGAGCACTTGTAGCACATTAACAGTTAACTTCATATCACACTAAACACTTGAACGATTTAATAGATTGGGGCTCGCACAAGTCAATAAGCCTTGTGCGATCCACTCGTTTAAGCCCATACATACCCGGCCCAACATATATAACCTACGGCCCAAATTAACAAAACGGTTCAACAAGTAAATACTTAAACCATTTGTGCGATCCAATTACCAGCCCAAACAGTTAAATATTCATACATCTTGTGCGATTAAATACTATACCCGGCCCAACAAACAGCATATCAGTCCTAACATGTATCGGCCCAACTAAACAATACAAGTCTTGTGCGGTCTGAGGGAAATGTGCGACTGGATTTGGGCTTTGAGGCCCAACAGTTAAACTATGATTCAACATGTACGATCCAGTAGCTCTTGTGCGACTGAGGACCCCCTTGTACGATTAACAAGGCTTGTGCGAATGGACCCCCTTATACGACTAGGGGTCTTGTGCGACTGGCTTATTTGAGTAATCAGTTAAGATCTCCTAATTTTATGCATATCAGTTACATTCCTAATTTATGGCAACAGTTATTCAATTTCCATGTTTATAGATTATCAATTAACAACTTCCAACTAAGACATATATCGATCAACCAAGACTTTTTATCACAAACTTCTTATGAACCCTATCTTGTGTTCATCAACATATCAAGATCATCATCATCATTAAATAACTCAACAATGGCCGACAATCTACAACACCTCTTGATACTATTGGACCGATTTTTATATAGTAATTATGTAATTGGATAAATGTTTACTATCATGTGATAATCTTATTCTGACAATCACATTTACTTGGCACATGCTTTGCTTTTGTCAATACTAAAATTCGCACATGATCATCATCGAATTAAATAACAATAGCCGACAACTTATAAAATATTATCATATGTTCCTATCTCATAAATATCCAACCGATTTCATACATGAAATTCAGCATTATCATGTATTAATTAATCATGCACCAAGGTCCATTCAATTTCAACCACAAACATACTGACAATCCATGTGCAACCGATTGTGTTTATGTTTTCTATAAGTTTGGCTGCACATGTCTACAACAAGATAGTCAAAGAAGTTTAACTAAAGTAGCCGACCACCAAGCCCCTAGTCTTATTTCTATTGGACCAAACAAGAGAACCATTACCCATCAATTAGCATGTCATGTTATATCATCATACACGTAATATCATGGCAGCCGATTACATACATTCATACTCAATCATATATTATTCGAACAATCATATCATAACAAATCATCATTCATCATGTCGAATATATATATCACACATCATGGAACCATCAAACAATAGATGACATACTAACCGAATAAAGAAGGAACAAGAATTGATCCGAGAACTATCAACTTCGATGAGGAAGATGTTTGGCTGCCTTCGGTTCGTGAGAGAGAGAGAAAAGAGCTAGGGTTTGTGTGTGTGGGTGTTTAGTAACAAATGAGGAGTTTTACCCTAACCCCTTAGTGTTATGCGACAAAGGGAAGAGTGGGTCGAACCCTCAATGGGCTGCCCATTGATCCGAATACAAAGTGTAGCCCAAAAAGACTTGTGCGAGTGGGTTGTGTTGTGCGATCGGATTAATACTATACAATACACATCATCACGTAATCATAACCACATAACATTTAATCAATCACAAAGTCACACATAATCTCATTAATTCAACATATCAACTATTTACACCAAGTTCAATTACGTTACATCAAGTACGTTGATAAGTTCGGAAAAATACGAGTTGTCACAAAAAATATAAGTTTTACATAAACTTGGTTCTTACATAAACAAACCCTATTTTTGGTGGTTAAACAAGTGTAGAAACACTTGTGTAACAAGAAAATTTCATAAAGAAACATTTTTAGAAAATGTGACAAGAAGTTCTAAACATCTAACATCTTTAAAAATGAAGTTTTTAAAGAACTAATCACACTTTAAAGGATAACAAGGCTTACTAATAACACTAGTAAGTTACTACAAATTTTCATAAACTTTCAAGTTCATGAAGTAGTAGAATATGCATGATTTTGGCAAGATTGTTAAGTAAAGGTTGTTTAGTGTTGATCGTGGATTGCTTGTGATGATTTTTACAAAAGAAAATGATATGCTTGAAAGCATGGAAACCTCCATTTTTAGGGGAAACTATGGCAACATTTTCTAAAAATATTAACACTTAGAAAAATATTTTAAACAAATATTTACAAGTGTATTTTAACCATGAGTTTTCCATAAAAACTATACCATAATTTTTGTTACAAAAATATAAGTGTTGGAGGTTGGTTTTTATAAATAAAAGTGGCTAAATATATATATATTTAGAATATATATACATTGAAGACACACATGTGTGATTACTTGTATATTATGTGTATTAGTTATATTATTTTGGTGCTTGAAATAATATATCTCATCAAAATAACAAAAATTACAATCCGAAATATTACCGAAATTCCAAGGAATAAATATACAAAGAATACCCAAGATACCGGTAGAACCGAACAAAGGAATATAGCTCACAAAATATTCCGGAGATATTATTCATGTGTATATTTTGGTAAATAATATTTTGGACATCAAGGGAATGAAAATGGGATTTTCATGATTACTACAAGAATATATCATATTTTGACAAGGGAAGATATATTCTCTCAAATAAATATGAAGTATGTTATTTTTGGAGAAAATGAGTTTATATATTTTCTAAGATAAGCATGAAAATATATCAATTTTTGAAACTTATGAGAAAACACAAATGTTTTTGCCAAAAGAAAAATTATAAATAATTTTATTTCTAAATAATATTTATCACAATATATATTTTGGAAATATATATTGATGGACTTTTATTAAAGATAATATTCTGGAATAATAAATATGAAATTAAGTATAAAGAATACTTAATGAATACAATAAAGATACGTATCCTCGTACGTATAAACTCACACCGGAATACGACACTAATACGTGGCAAGACTATACAAGTGAAAGATACCCCATCCTTGGGAAGGAAATAAAAGTATAAATACTTGGGAAGTATTAAGATAATATACATCGTTATAACTATTATTCCAAAAATTCAATAAATATAATATAATTTAAAATATTTATTTTAACAAATAATTATATGACTTGGAATAATGATGAAGACACTTGGAAACGTAACTCAAAGGCACTAATTAATACTAAGTCAAGGCACGACCCGCTCGTCTAATAAGACCATAGTACATTGTAGGTAGTCGTGTACGCAAGAGGAAACTTTGAGTTACAGGCGGATTCGAAGAACGCAAAACTGTGAGTTCATGTCCCCCTTTTCTCTTAACTGTTTTCAGTTTTATAGCTTCGGGGGTGAAGTACATGTTTCAAATGAGTACAAAATGCTTACAAACAAATACAATTGGTATGGTTAGCTAAGGAAAGTACAGTAGATCATGTGAATGGGTAGGCGCACACTTAAGACCATTAATCCTCGTGGTAAGACCGAGGGGCATGAGTGATAGATCTAGTCGGGTGCAGCGAGCCCCACCCATGTGCCCGCCGAATGAGCCATGTGGTGATTATGTCTTACAGCCGGAATCCCGGTGCGAAGTTTGCTAGGTTTGAGTCTTCCTGCACCATGTCACATTTATTAATGTATTAGCTACACATTAATTGATCTGTTTCCTTGTTGCTTTCATACCATATTTCAATTACATACAAACATACTTACAAAGGTTTCAAAGGTTTATTCACAAACACACACATGAACTCGCTCAACTTTTGTTGATGTTTTCAAACTACATGTATTTCAGGAAACTAAGTATGGATCTGGAGGGCGTTAAAGTTTCAAGTGTTGTCTGGAATAAAAGATGTCATCCGGTGTCGAATGATTTAGAGTGTGTATCCTATCTTGGATAGGATACATGTTTCAAAGCTTGGTTATCATTAGTGTCTTTTGAAAAGTCCTTATGGAACTTAGAACCTGTTGGTGTTGTATTCTGAATGTGAAGTCTGTGTTTTTGGGGTTAAACCAATGTTGTTGTAATGTTTCAAAACTTAATCAATGGATGAACATCTTGGATTTATCATATAGTTGTTTGTTATGGTTGAATGCAATGATATTAAGCAAGTCACACCAAATCATGCTTCCGCAAAAGTCAGGGTGTGACAGTTTGGTATCAGAGCTTCGATTGTAGCGAACTAGGATTCCTTCTTGAGTCTAGACTACAATCATTAGGGCTCTCACAAAAATATTTTTACAGCATGTTTTCATTGCATACATGAAACGCCCAGATCCAAGAAACAAAACAATTTTTATAAAAGAAAAGACACAAAACCCATTTCAAGGTTCATGTTTGTGGTTCAGTCTGAGAGACTGGGTGTTTCAGTCTGAGAGACTGGGTGTTTCAGTCTGAAAGACTGGGTGGTTCAGTCTGAGAGACTAGGTGGTTGAGTCTGAGAGGTTAGGTGGTTCAGTCTGAGAGGCTGGTTGGTTCAGTCTGGGAGACTGGTTGGTTTAGTCTGGGAGACTAGGTGGTTTAGTCTGGGAGACTAGGTGGTTTAGTCTGGGAGACTAGTTGGTTCAGTCTGGGAGACTGGTTGGTTTAGTCTGGGAGACTAGGTAGTTTAGTCTAGGAGACTGGTTGGTTTAGTCTGGAAGACTAGGTGGTTTAGTCTGGGAGACTAGGAAGGATAGAAAGTTTCATGAAGAATAATGTGAATACATGATTACATGATGAATTGTCTTTATTGCAATACACTAAGTGTTAGTGATTACTATGGATATACATGCTATGATTATTATGTACCGGCACACATGTCACCTTCTTCAGAGAGCGAGTTGTCAGACGTTGACGACCCTATGGCCACCGCCACAGATAATGAGATTGCACCTGCGCCGGAGATGTTTACGTCAGACACTGAGAGTGACCATGACATGCTGACCAAGGACGAGGACGACTTCCAACCGTTCGCGCTACCAGACTTTGGTGATGATTTACCCTTGCTGATGGCTTCCTTAACGATGATCCTTTTGTCATTCCTGTTTCGGTCCATGACCACCTCATCACTGGTCATTCCGATGGTGAGCCCATCAAGGCTCTGATCCTCGATGTCGTACCTCTCGTGGTCATTTCTCCTGAGGATCTTCCTTTCGACGATTTGTTGGATGATGACGTTGATTTGTTTGTTGATGGTCCTCCTGATGACGCCCATGATAATGGAAAGTTAGACGAGAACATTGATGCTATTCCACTTCTTTAGATCCCTGTTGTTGAGTTACCCTCTGATAACTAGTTTGCACTCGGTTTTAGGCTCCCTTGAGTCTGTGACATCTGCAACTATTCAGACGGCCGGATTGTAGCTTTCTACTATTAACTCAGACGACGACACCGCTACGACTGTTGCACTATCACCTGCTCAAGATCCCACACCTCCACACGACCCGGAGCCTGCTCCTGAGCTAGCTCTTGTTCCTTTTGGGTCAGCCTGATGCTGCACCTAGTGATCTTGAGCCGATTCCTGATCCTGACCATGTTTCTTTGGTTTACCAGACATTACACCCGCTCCTTTTCCCCCTATGGAGACCGACGTCCATTGCACCGACATGCCTATTGCTTTCTTTCAGGACATACCCGCACCCCGGGATGGTACTTCTGGTCAGCACCCGCGTGACAATCCCTTTGCTTCAGCAACTTTTCCACAAATCCCTCAGGAGGCACCGTTTTCTCCTTTCATCACTTCACCGCTGGACGAGCCATCCCGATGGTACCTACCACACACTATGACGACCCTAATACGTGGCAAGACTATACAAGTGAAAGATACCCCATCCTTGGGAAGGAAATACAAGTATAAATACTTGGGAAGTATTAAGATAATATACATCGTTATAACTATTATTCCAAAAATTCAATAAATATAATTTAAGTTAAAATATTTATTTTAACAAATAATTATATGACTTAGAATAATGATGAAGACACTTGGAAACGTAACTCAAAGGCACTAATTAATACTAAGTCAAGGAACGACCCGCTCGTCTAATAAGACCATAGTACATTGTAGGTAGTCGTGTACGCCAGAGGAAACTTTGAGTTACAGGCGGATTCGAAGAACGCAAAACTGTGAGTTCATGTCCCCCTTTTCTCTTAACTGTTTTCAGTTTTATAACTTCGGGGGTGAAGTACATGTTTCAAATGATTACAAAATGCTTACAAACAAATACAATTGGTATGGTTAGCTAAGGAAAGTACAATAGATCATGTGAATGGGTAGGCGCACACTTAAGACCATTAATCCTCATGTTAGGACCGAGGGGCATGAGTGATAGATCTATTCGGGTGTAGCGAGCCCCACCCATGCGCCCGCCGAATGAGCCATGTGGTGACTATGTCTTACAGCCGGAAACCCGGTGCGAAGTTTGCTAGGTTTGAGTCTTCCTACACCATTTCACATTTATTAATGTATTAGCTACACATTAATTGATCTGTTTCCTTGTTGCTTTCATACCAGATTTCAATTACATACAAACATACTTACAAAGGTTTCAAAGGTTTATTCACAAACACACACATGAACTCGCTCAACTTTTGTTGATGTTTTCAAACTACATGTATTTCAGGAAACTAAGTATGGATCTGGCGGGCGTTAAAGTTTAAAGTGTTGTCTGGAATAAAAGATGTCATCCGGTGTCGAATGATTTAGGGTGTGTATCCTATCTTGGATAGTATACATGTTTCAAAGCTTGGTTATCATTAGTGTCTTTTGAAAAGTCCTTATGGAACTTAGAACCTGTTGGTGTTGTATTCTGAATGCGAAGTCTGTGTTTTTGGGGTTAAACCAATGTTGTTGTAACGTTTCAAAACTTAATCAATGGATGAACATCTTGGATTTATCATATAGTTGTTTGTTATGGTTGAATGTAATGATATTAAGCAAGTCACACCAAATCACGCTTCCGCAAAAGTCAGGGTGTGACAATATCCTGATTAATATTCTGACTATGTTCCGTTTGTTGTGATCAGGATACCGGATCAGGATATTGGTAACATCCTGATGCAGTATCCTGGTAGTGACTAATTAACTCACGTGTAGATTGATGGTGCAAGTCTATAACGTTCAAGTAGACTTCTTCTCCTAAAGACTCGGGCAAATCTGTTGGAATACGAACGTTGAAGCCGGAAGACGTGGACTACAATGTTCACAAAGGGAATATTCGTTATATCCCAGTTTTGTAGGCTAGTTAGTTAGTTTTATTTTACTATGTTGGTGCATACGTCTGTCGACTTCGTCTTGTATCGAGTTTTGCACTGTTCAGGGCACGAAAATCAAGAAATCAAGTCAAGAATGTAATTTCGCTTGAAAAGAGCTTATTTCGCTTGAACTGCTTATTCTGCTTGAGTGTAATTGTTGTGATTTCGCTTATAATGCTGATTTCGCTTGAGACATGTTCAAGCGAAATCAGATGGCTATAAATAGATGATAGGTCAGTTCATTTGGAGCGGAATTAGGTTGATTGTTTCCGACGGCGAAGCTCTGTCGAAGTGTCTTCAGAACTGTAAACTTATCAGAATCAATATACAAGACAGTTTAAAGTGATATCTTGCTGAATTCAACTCATCATGTCTGTTTCCGCCTTTCATTTTGAGTAGAACGCCTCTAAACGACTCATTTCGGGTCCAACAACGATCCTACATGTGGTATCAGAGCTCAGGAGGAGGAGTTCTGCAGATTTCAGCCTGATTTTATCTCATTTTCTTACTTCTACATCTTCTTTTATCAATTGAACAAGTTTTAACGGTTAAAATGGCCTGAATTTTTCACAACATAAGCGAAATACTGTTTTCACAAACCCTTGAGAAAATCAGATCAAAATTCGGACTAAATCAGATAAAAATGGACCTAAAACCTTATTTCGCTTGAACGAACAATCTGTTTTCGCTTGAAAAAGTGTGATAATTACAAGCGAAATAAGTGATTTCGCTTGAATTGCAACTGATTTCGCTTAAGAAGGTTATTCCGCTTGAAAATCAGTTGATTTCGCTTGAAAGTTGTTTGTACAGGTAATTTCGCTTGAAGGGTGATTTCGCTTCAGATCTTATTTCGCTTGAGAGTATCTGTTTTGTGAAACAGTTTACCGAATCATGGAAGAGGAATTTTATAACGCGTTTGCTACATCTTCGACTAGTCCAGCTACCATTGCTCATAACATGAAATTGGAAAACGAAACTGGAACTTTACAAAAACCCCCGAAACTTATGGAAATTGAAGAGTATCATGGTTGGAAAAATCTTTTTGAGAATTGGGTTCAGGCAAACCATCTAAGAGCTTGGGAAAGCATTGAAACAAAATATGTTAGACCACAGACTGCTTTGAAAGTATTTAAAATCATTTCAGAATTCACTGACAATGAAAGAGACAGTTATAAAGGAGAGAAAATGATGATTAGTCTTCTACAACAAGCTATCAAAGAAGATATCTTTATTTTGCTTCAGCATGATGGTAGTGCATTTTCGATTTGGGAGGCACTTGAGAAGAAGTTTGAAGGAAGTACAGAAATGCTCAAGAGTAAAGCATCTCTGCTGAAAAAGGAGTTTGAATTGTTTACGAGTATGCCCGGTGAATCTACAAAGACTCTCATTGAGAGATATTGTCATCTTGTGCGTACCATGTCTCAGCTGAAAATTACTAAAACTCCAGCAGAATGGGTTGAAAAGTTAGCTGACGCATTACCGCAGAAAGAATGGGGTACTTATCTCATGATCTTAAAGAATTCTGGAGAATTTAGCAGATTGTCAATTGGACAGTTTATTGAAAAGTTTGAGGCACAGGATCTTGAACAGCAAAAGATTGCAAGAATGAACAGCTCGAGCAATCAACAAGACATTAAATTGTACTATAAAGGAAATATTCAAACTGTTGAAGCAAGTCCTAAGATCCAAACTTCTTTTAGTACAGGAAATTCATCCGGATCAGCCAGTCAAAGTTCAATCAACACTAGTGGATTTTCAAATGTTAATTCTCCAAGTGTTCAAAGTTCTAATGTTGGTAATGAACATATGATTCAATGCTATGTGGGATTGCATCTTCAAAATGGACAAAATTTTCCTGAAGAAGTTGTAAAAAGTCATATGGCATTACTGGTTACTGCTTTGGAATCTTATGAAGGATTGATTGCTGGAAAAATTGGCAATCCTATGCTAACAAAGGAAGATTACGATCAGATCGATGCAGAAGAATTGGAGCTCATGGACATCAAATGGTGTCTAGCTAGTGTCTTGAGAAGAGCTGAAAAGTTTAAAATGATTACAGGAAGAAATGATTTCCTAGATGCACATGTCTCTGCTTTAGGTTTTGATAAATCTAAAGTTACTTGTTTTCGATGCAGGGAGAAAGGACATTTTAAGCGAGAATGCAAAAATCAAGAAGCTAATGGAGCAAAGAATCCGTTTGGTGGGCATGATTACTATCGAAAGGCTATATATCAACAAATCACTCATCAACCACATCAACAAAAAGAATCACAAACTGCACATGGGAAAATGATCAAAGATGCAAATAAGAAAGCTTACTTTGGCATCATTGATCAAGATGATGAGAAAATGGCTCCAGGATTTAGCTGGGATAAGTTTGTGAATGAAAATGGGGAGTTTAAAGCTTTTATTGCTCAAATTGTTCAGAAACCAGAATTGATAAAAGAATGGATAGCTGTGTTATCTGATTATGAGAAAAGTGAAGATGAAGAATTTGTTTTTTCTAAAATAGTTCAATAGATTCTAGTGATGATGATGATGAAGATATTGAACAAACAAACATTGGAAAAACTCATTTATCTTCTGACAGTTTTGAATTTTATTTTGCAGAAAAATTGAAAACACTTAAAGAGAGAAAAGCTGCAAAAGAAATGAAAGAGGTAAAGGTTGTTGAGAAGATAGTTGAAGTGGAAAAAGTAGTTGAAGTCGAGAAGATTGTGGAGATTGAAAAGATTGTTGAAGTCACAAAACCTTGTCTTACATGTTTGGAATCTTGCAAACAATGTGAAGATAAAGATGAAAGGTTTAGGGAGCATGAAATGTTGAAAGAGAAGTTGTTGTTTGATGTTAAGAATGTGAAAGAATCTTACGATGTTTTGAACAAAACTGTGAACAGTTTGCAGAAGACAAACTCTGAAAGAGAAGATGCTTTGAAAATGATGAATGCAACAATGATGTCTAAGCAGAAAGAGATCAATTACTACATTGAAGAGTGTGCTAAGTTGAAGCAGGAGTTGGAAATTGAAAAAGTTGAAAATGAAAGAATCAGACGGTTATTGAAAAGTTATTCAAGTTATGATTACTTAATTGACCGAATTTATCCAACTGTTGCTGGTTTTGAAGCATTTCAAGAAGATAAGAAGCCAAAGAAGAAGGATACTGGTAAGAAACAGAGTGTCAGTTATAACAAGTGTCCGCCTCCAATTTGGGAAGGGTATTCATCTAGAAAACCAAATGAGGAACAAGTAAAAAAGGCAGTCAATATAAAGTTGGAGTCCGAGATAACCGATGTATTACCAGACAATATTGACATCACATTCACAGCGTCCGACATAGATCATGAGTCTGAGTTAATAAAAAGGATGGTCGATCAGGTGTTAGATAATGATGAGGAGTCCGAGTCAATGTCTGAGTCCAGGAGTTCGAGTTCATCTGTCAGGAGTTCAAAGTCGTCGGGAAAACGGGTGTATAATAAAGAATTTTTGTTGTCAAAATCCAATTTGAATGACGAAACATTTGAAGTTGCATATACTTTGAATGATTCTGACAAATTATATTTTGATAAAGAGTTTCCAACAAGAGGTGTTAAAATTGAAATAATTAAAAAGGTTTTCAAATTAACATAAATTAATATTTCTGAAATAAAAAATTTAAATCTTTCTGAAAAACCTAAAAAGTACACTTCAAGAGTTCAACAAAGATTGAACAAGAAAAAAGGTTACAGTTCTGGTTCTGGTTTTCAAAAGAAGCCAAACCATAACGGTAATTTCAAAAGAAAAGGATTAGGATTTATTCCACCTGAAAATCATAAAAATGAGAAAATTTCTAAAACAAATACAAAATTTGTTTCAGGGACAAATTGTGAAGAAGAAGCAAAGAGCTCATTCTGGAAACAGTCAAACCAGGAGTTTCTTGCTGAAAAGATGAAGAATGGAGTTTTTCAAAGAAAGGAGACTAGAACCTGTTACAGATGCAATGAAGTTGGTCATATTGCATGGAACTGTCCTCAAGCAACAAAAACAAAACAGGGAGTTTCAGAAAAACTTAAAGAAATAGTTGTTGACAAAACTGAACCACCAACTGAAAAATTTAAAATTTTCAAAAACTCAACATATGAAGTTGGTGAGTGTTCACAAAGATTTTACAAGAAGAAGGGAAATCTTGACAACCAAACTTGGATTGTTAAGAAATCTGAGGTAAAATCTGGCGATGAATCTGATTCCACAAAGTCAGAGGAGCCACAGGTTGAGTTAAAAGATGAAAACTCAGTTCCGCCAATGGATGATGTCCATTTTCCACCACTGCGAGCTGAGAATTTTAAATCAAAAATTGGAAAAGTTGAAATTTCAAATTAATTCTATTCTGAGAAGAAGGAATTCGATGTTGAAAAGGTTTTTAATGAAAATGTTAAAAAGATTTTTGGAAAAATGGTAGATGGGAAGGTCAAAGGGGTAAAAGACTATTATGAAACTAAGAAAGCAACTTTTTACCCGAGTACAGATGAGGAAAAAACATCCAAGTTCAGTGAAGCTTGGATGTCTGTTTTCATAATTGGGTAGTTTGACTTGCCGGAGCTCCCAGGTTGGTAAGAGTGGAGCAGGAATCGGCATCATTTTTTATATGTTTGGTTGGTAAATATACAGGTGATATCTTTATATTGTTATATTTTGATATACATGAGGTTATGATTGGTGAGTGAACCTACAAGTGGTTGAAGAAGGTTTTCGACTTACAAGTGGTAAATCAAGGACATTAAGTTGTACTTGATTTTCTACAAATGGTTGAGAAGAACAATGTGATGAACCAAACCCTAACCTACAAGTGGTTTTATAAAATCAACAAAACTTATTTTCCAGAAAAACCATTTGATTAAAACAAACTTAAGTGTTTTGAAATCATAATGAAAAAATAGTTTGTTGTAAGGGGGAGTTCTGATTGTTTATGCCAAGTGGATGGAGAAGTGAAGTGATTTGATATCAGTTGTCACGTTACTTGTACAGTTTGTTTTCAAATTTCCTTAAATGATTTTGAATTTTAGGGTGAGTAAGAATTTTTCAGAAAATCCAAAAACATTAGAAAATTTGAAAAAGTCAAAAACATGATAAAATGCAAAATGAGTTTTGGTGTCAAAGAAGAGGAAATGATAGTACATCAGTAGACAGTTACAGTATGCTAAAGAAATGTAATGTTTAAATAGCGTTAAACGGTCTCACTGATGATATGCCGATAGGTTTTTACACATTTAGTAAGCTTTTTCAGGATATAAACTTAAATTCAAACTTGCTTATTTTGTGGGGAACACTACTTGGATATATAGGTAACCCCTGAAATTTCGTTTGAAAGATCTCTCTTTCTGAGATACAAGGTCTTTATGCTCAGTGATATCTGGGGTATTATCCCGGGACTTCTGATTTTACGGAAGCAATGGCCTAGTCCCCGGAGAATACTTTACTGCTTGCTTGAAATATAGCGTCGCCCTCAGCATAAAATGATAAGACACCTAAAGGGGACCCACCTAAAGTCGAACCGTCATCTCTCTGCTGAACGGAAGTTCTGACATGAGCTCTCACGGTTTCGCATTTAACCCCTTACAGATATCATCTGTGGTATACTCACCTGTAAGACTGAATATTGGGATCTGGATACGGGAGTATATTCAAGAGGTGGGACACATGAATGAGTTTAAGTTCTTAATACACCTAATTCATATCCTGAATCAGTTGAAATTTGTGTGATAATTTAAGTGGATCAGTATATTGGCAATCTAAGTGAATTGTTTAATCCTTATTGTGTAACTAAGCTCAACGGTACTTGTGACTTGTCAAAAACTGATATGATCCTCTTACACAAACTCGCAAAAATATTGTCTGTAAATATTTCTTTATTGCATTTAAGTTATTTTCAAAAATCCAAAAAGATTTTTAGTGTGTTTTAGCATAATTTTTGAAAAATTCAAAAAGATTTTCGACAACTGATGTTGGAGAGCTGATTTTCAAAATTCCAAGTGCTAAACATGATGAGCATGTGGTGAGGGGGAGTGTGTGTTTAAATGAGAAAAGATTTTTGAATATTTTCTTTCAAGAGGTTCATCAGTGTTTAACAGTGTTAAATCTTTCTGTTCTAAATTTGAGAGTGAGTCTGGATAGATAAATTTGTCAAATGTTAAATTTGTGAAATTTATTGTGAGGTAGAGGATGTGCAGGTCTTTGTTTGATAGAGAGCTAGATTCCAATACCTGAGGACTCTGTAATTTTAACAAGCTAGGCTGCGATCCCAGCATATCGAAAAGGGGAGTCTGAAGACATCCGAGGAAAGATTATTCGAGAGAAATCTGTTGATGCTGAAGAGATAGAGATAAAGTTTGAGGATGCTTACACTGTCAGATAATTTGAAGAAAAGCCCGAAGACTGATAAAAGACTGAAGACGTTGAAGACTCGACACTTAAGACTCGTCAACATCCGAGGGGGAGTCTGTTGGTGCATACGTCTGTCGACTTCGTCTTGTATCGAGTTTTGCACTGTTCAGGGCACGAAGATCGAGAAATCAAGTCAAGAATGTAATTTCGCTTGAAAGGAGCTTATTTCGCTTGAACTGCTTATTCCGCTTTAGTGTAATTGTTGTGATTTCGCTTGTAATGCTGATTTCGCTTAAGACATGTTCAAGCAAAATCAGATGGCTATAAATAGATGATAGGTCAGTTCATTTGGAGCGGAATTAGGTTGATTGTTTCCGACGGCGAAGCTCTGTCGAAGTGTCTTCAGAACTGTAAACTTATCAGAATCAATATACAAGACAGTTTAAAGTGATATCTTGCTGAATTCAACTCATCATGTCTGTTTCCACCTTTCATTTTGAGTAGAACGCCTCTGAACGACTCCATTTCGGGTCCAACAACGATCCTACATACTATAAATAGGATTGATCGGATCAGATTAGAACACACACAATTCTGCGTACACTCTTGCTATCTAGCTGCAAACACTCACAACACACTTACACTTGTATTCAAATTGCATTGTAACACTTAGTTGATCCGCATCATATCCTGCACTGTATCCTGATATTTGAAGCAATAAGAAAAACAAGGCAGCTGCGATTTTCAGCTCCGGAGGTTTTGTGCCGGCGATCTAGATTGATCAAGGGCTTTCCTCGTACATCCTGTGTCACCCTTTACCTTTCTGCACATTGTTTGATTGTAGATACAGCTCGATATCCTGAGCCGTATCCTAAAAACTGTTTTTACAAACAACTAATTTAGCATATTTTTGATACACATTCTTAGCACACTACCTCACTTAACTAATTTGATCACTTAATTACTTCAGTAATTTTTGACCAAAACATTACTAATAGGGGTTCATCCAATATTGCATGTTACGCTCGTCGTATTTCCAAACGAGCCTCTCCCCTATTTGCCTTATTTTCTCACTTTCATCTAATAACTCCTCACCAAAGGTGCGAAGTTCTTGCACATTCTCAGTGCTCATGGGTGGTGCGGGTGATGGTATCGGGTCAGGGTACTGTGGCATTGGTTCCTTGTGTGGGTAGGGGTTCTCTAGGATTTCCCGTATATATTGATCGTTATCAAAAATATGGGTCTATAGGGTCAAGGTTTGGATAGGGTGCTACTGGGTTTTGTATGGGCTCCTCTAGTGGGTAGCGTTGTTGGTAATCCCTATGGTCGTCAAACCATGGGTCATAATCTGGGGGATGGGGTGCTGGGATTCTAGGGATTTCGGCTGGGTCAATGGCAGGTAGTGGAATCTGGTCAGCTGGGTTAATTTCTACTTCCATGTGTTGTGTTGGGAACAACGGCAGTGGCTGTGGTGCTATGAGTTGTTCTAGGTTCGGGTCTGCAGCTATGGTAGCTAAGATATGAAAGTTGGCTAGTCTCCTATTAAGTATATCTTGAGTTTGGGTGTTCATCTCCCTATTCGCGGCTGCTAAAGCTCGCTGTTGCTGTAATTTTTTCATTCTTTTTCTACGCTCATGAGCTCCCCGACTGAACCATCCTCTCTTTTTGGTACGGAACGGCTCCTCGGATTGCGCCTTGAATACGAAAATCCCTTCTTCAGTATCAGCTGAATACCCCGAGGGGGTAGGCTGGGAAGAAGTTCCTTCGTCTCTAGGGGAACTGGACAATTGACGGTAAGCGTCCGATAGTCCTTGATCACTCATACTGTAAACTAACAGATTGTCAAATAACCAAACAATAATATACACGTATGCACATAATTGCATAGATTATTTCCTAACAGAATTGTAAATTTCATTGTCAGCAGAACACTTCTGTGGCTGAAATCAGTGGCTTAAGCTCTGATACCACTCTCTGTCGCAACCCCCGGCCCCAGTCTTCTGGGAACGGGCGGCCGCGAGCTCAGATTCAGTGGTATCGGTGGTTTTGTCATTTTGGCAGCGGAATTTACATCAGTATCGTAGTTAGGAAATATTTTATCAGAGTAAAATACCACATTTTTATAATAATAAACACATGGGTAAAACCCAAGTTTCTATTACAAACATGTTTATAGGGATAAACCCTTAGGTAACTTTTATAGCCACATTTTCCAAGCCTTCAGTGATGTCCAGCTGTCTTCTGTTTGGCTTTCACATTTTGTTACCTGAAACGCGTTTAAAAACATTTTATTAGTGGGAAATAGTGGTGAGTGAATCCCAATTTAATCAAAACAAGTTTTATCATTGTACGGTATTGAGGGCGATCTCGCAATTATATTTGTTTCCAATTCTTACTTTAATTACCACCCACGGTACTGTCAACCCGACTTGGGGTCATGTTACTACTCACAGTGTAGTAACAAATTTTGTATACAAAACCCCGACATACCGATGATAATTGTATAATTTACAAATACTCGATCACTGTTAATAATAATGCAAAACATTTGAGGTTTTGTAAAAACAGTTTGCAAAAAGGTTTACAAAAAGGAGATTACTTGCAAAAAGGGTTTATAAAAAGAAGGATTACTCACATTGCTACTTTAGGCTTTTTCTTGGTGATTTCCTGGTTATAATCTATTAAATTAAACAATGCACACGTGTTAGTATAATAACCCAATTTACATTAGTTATAGCCTCCCCGAGAGAGAACTCCAACGACTACGTCGGGCAGAGCCACGATAGCCGTTACGGAACACTAGATCAATCGGGCAGCGTATCTAATACATAACCGGGGGTTATAATACTTACAACGAGACAGAGCTTCTCTAATTAGGGGGGTATAATACCCGATATAATTCTATTACTTCAGAAATTTGAGAGAGAAATCGAGATATGAACGAGTTGGGACTGAAGGCCGATGCTCCCAATTTATAGGAGCTGATATGGGTTTCCTCGCGGCCAGCGAAGGATATACAAGGGGTCTTTGCGCCCCGCGACGTAGGGTGTGTAGGGCCTAGCTGTTTCTGGTCATTGGGTAGGTTTAACACGAGTGGGGACACGTGGCGGCTCCATGTGTCGCCCTGATGCTGAGCTGTCGCGCCCCGCGTAAGCCGAAGACAATGTCTTCGCGGCCCAAGAGCGCCACAAGAAGTTTAATTTTATTTAACTTTTACAAAATTAAAGGTATTTAGGGCTAGTTTACGTATACGGGACGTATTTTAGGATGTATAGGAACGTTCTAAATATTTTAGGAGTGTCGAAAATATTTTAGGAGGGTTGTTATACGCACCGCCAGTTAACGAGAGGTCATGTTAGGTTTATTCATTCATAGTTGCGTAAACAAAGGGTTGACTTCTAAATCGCATGCCAGTTTAATACGTTAATCTTGATAACTAGGTTTGCCATGTGGATTGTTCCTTATCATTTTTATACTTATATACTACGCACCAAACTTGTATGCTCGCCAATACTTTTTGTATTGAACTACACTTTTAAAACATGATGCAGGTTTAGCGATGATGTTGGTGATGCATGGAATCTAGTAGGATGCTTAGATACACACTTTAAATTTGTATTCTTATTGTATTGTATTTCGTTTCATGTTGTATTTATTTCAAATCTTTGTAATTGACTCTTTAGAAATGAAATGGAAATTTATTATTTAAATACTTGTCACAAATAGTGTTATGAAGTCTCTTGCAATCTATTTCGTCTCACTCTGATGTTTCCGCCATCGGTTGGGGTGTGACATGGGACTCCCCGCAGTATGTGTAATCGTCAGGGCCAGTCCTGTCATTTATGTCATCATTGGGGTGTGGCCCAAAGCGGCTGTGTATACCTGACCCGCGACGAGTGGCTGATTCTCGCCATTGTTATCTGGGTGGGCTAAGCCTTAGATGTGCGGAGGCTCTCGCCCGGGATCCGTAGGTTGAATCCCCTTCGTTCAGCGTATGTTGACTCATATATGAGTCACCACGCTGCTCGCGCCTGTCCCTAGACGCGGGATGTTGTTGGTGTAGCTTCTCGAATTGAAGGATACGGGGCACGAGTGTAAATGGTGCTGGTGTAGGCCTCACAGCCTGCTGCAAGACCGCGCAGGCCTGTGCATAGATTGTATTTAAAGTAGCATGTTGTTGTTGAAACCATGAGTAGGGATCGACCCCTGCTAGCAAAGTGGGTGTAAAATGGGGGATTTCCGGCAGATTCGCCGAGATGTTTCCCATATGCGTGGATGGGCCGATATGGCCTATAGGCTGGCAGGGGGGAGTATTCCATGTTTGTCCAGCACTTGGCGGGATAAAAGGTACACGTTTTAGGTTGGTAAGGTTTTGTTGATTAGACATGATTGTAGAAAAGAAGAGAGGAGTGTGCTAATAGAAATAGCAGTGTGTGCCAATAAAGAAACAGTGGATAACCAGGGGGTTAGTCCACGGGTCGAGTCTCGTCAAGTAGGGTTAATCCTCCTTTCCTCGATCGAGGGTTGGTCGTCCTCTAATCTGTCACCTGCACAGTGAAACAAACCGTGACTCGCAACAAGGAGAATGGGGTGGGGGTTGCTCCTTGTTACCACCCTCCGTCTTGAGAATAAGTATTTGCATTGGAAGCAAGATAAGTATTTAAGTTGTAATTGTTAGAGAGTAGATTAGCATTACCTCAAACCTGGTTTGAAGTGAAGTATTTATAGTCGAAGAGTGAAGGAGAAGAGCCAATGGGCCGCTTGATGGGCCTAGGGCCTGACTGACCACTTGCAGCTTTTTGTAGACTTGACAGGGGCACATGTTACGGGAGTGTTGGGCGCACGCGAAGGTGTTGCCACGTGTCCTACTGTACCAATCGCACGAAGGAACACCCGCCACGTGGCCTGCCGGGGTTGTCAGTCTGTACATCAGCTTTTATGCAAGTGGGCTGGGCAGCTGCGTATTGGACGGTCTGCTGACCGCTATTGTCAATGCCCAAGCATACCACTTGCTGGTTGGTCACAAAAGTCAAAGTGACAGTACCACTTGTATAACAATAGGATGCGGGCTTGCGCGTATCCGCTACGTGCGGTAAATTATGCACATATAGGCCAACACGTTTGTACGCCGCTCTGCACTTCCTTTGCCGCCCCGCACGCGCCCGCGCAGGATCGCAACATGGAAATGTGTTTGACAGAAAGTGAATGTAGTAAACTACTATCATCTTTAGTAGCAATCACCGCATTCCGTGTATGTTGTCGAAAACAACCATTTTCATACACAAGGTGAGATTTCTCATCTTTCCCCGAGTGGGAAAGCAAACTGGGTTTTCGCGTGCCCGTACGAACTGAGGCAAGTTCTTTGTCGATTGGGATAATAAGTCGGGTGATGGTCACTCGCGCCCAAGCTTGGTGTGAGATTTGGGACCATACCCCTTCAGGATATAAGAAGTAAGATGCATTGGGTGAAATGGGCAAAGGTAATACAACCCGTAGCAACAGGGGGTTTTGGTCTCGGTTCGTTAAAAGACATGTATTGTGGGCTTTTGGCGAAGTGGGCATGGAGATATAAAACGGAATCGGGTAGGCTTTGGAGAAAAGTTATTACCAGCATACACTTTAATCCAAGGCACGGTAATTTCCCCCTACAAAATGCGAGAATTCAGGTGTTTGGAATAATATTATAAGGAAAGAATTAGCATTTAGAGGTAATAACATTTTTCTCAGCAATTTTATAAAGTGTAAAGTGGGAAATGGCATGGATACTCAATTTTGGACGGCCTCTCGAGCACTTGAAACACCATTACAATATTTATTTCCTTCATTGTACTTGCTGGAAAGATTTAAGGGAAGTTCGGTGAAGGATAGACTAGTGCATAACGAGGATGGGTCTATTTCAGGAGGTAACTGGAGCTGGTTTAGACAACCCATTTCAGCGCAGGAGATAAGCGAATTGCAGGAAATCACAAGGTTATTGAGGCAAGCAACCGTAACTAAGTCGAGTGATACATGGCAGTGGAAACCGGGTACTACGGGCGACTTCACTGTAAAATCGATGAGGAATATTATTTCAGAAAAACCAGAAGAGGAGGCAGATCAGGTTATCTTCAATAATAACAAGTGGGTGCCGAGGAAAATCAACATATTCGGGTGGCGTGTACTCTTGGGTCGTCTGCCGACAAAAATGGCATTGGTTAGGCACAACATCAACATGGCTTCTACTCTTTGTCCTCTTTGTGGCGAAATGGAAGAATTCGCGGAGCACCTATTCATCAATTGCTATGTTTGCACGACGATGTGGCATATGGTTTCGGTATGGCTTTCCATGCCTCTTATCTATGCATATTCGGTAAACGAGCTATTGCAGTTACATAACTTCATTAGCGGCTCAGACTCAAGGAAAAGGATGGTATATGCAATTATCTTAATCACATGTTGGGGAATATGGAAAATGTGCAACGAAGTCGTTTTCTCAAGCAAGCGAGTAGACATATCAAGATTATTGGCAGACGTGAAGGCATCAAGTTTCTCATGGGTAAAAAATAGAGCAAAATTGTCTTCCTTAGAATGGTAGAATTGGTGTTCCTTTACTGTCATGTAATAACCTGATTGTTTCGCTTTGTAATCTTGTGTCCTAATATGTTGCTAGTTGTGTTTAATAAAATCAGCCGTTAAAAAAAGTTAATTGCAATCAAATAATCATTTTCGTAAAAGAAAAACGTGTGTTAAGTTTATTTTAGAAAATATAATATTTTTAGTAATATATGATGAAAAATTCTAATCACAAAAAGCCTCCTTTTTTAAAATACAATAATTAAGGAAACTGTATAATTTATAATTAGATAAAACAAATTAACATAAATACAAATTTATAAAAACAGAAACTGTATAATCATCCTCACTAATCATATTCATCAAATAAAAAGGGTTGACTTTACAAAATTAAATATGATTAACAATTATTAAAATTTTATATATTTTACATATTATATATATATAGATATATATAAAATATATAAAATATAAAATGATAAAAATTACGGCAATTTTAAATCTATATCTATAAGATTATACATATAAAGATTATAATCAAATTAAACATTAAACATACAACATAAATCAAAATTATTAGTCTACCAAAATTAGATTCCATATTAGCTAAATTTAATGTAAATTAGTAAACAAATCAATTTAAGTATCATACTTTTATATTATATAACAACATGAGTTCAAATAATGTTTAATATATTTTTTTAATAACGATATAAAAACTCACAAAATGTATATATGTAAATCAATTATTACTGTTTCCTTTTTGGTTTGAGATAGATGAAATTTTCGTAAAATATATTAACTTAATAAAAAATATACATTTAAAAAACCTAATTCAAAAAAAAAGATGACATAAATCAATTAACATTATTTCAGTATCGGTTTGGAATAGGTGAAGAAATAGTATATGACATCTTAACTGCTACTTTATGAAGTTGACATACCAGGTAAAAAATTTACTTTTAAACAATAACAAATCAACAGTGAAGATACTCTTTTTAAGATTAACAAAGCATAGAACAGAATTATTGGTATCGTACAAATATATTTAGAGGTTCAGATGGTTGAGTGTAGGAATCAATGTCATAACCAAAACAGCTTTTTGATGTGAAAATAAATAAGACAAATATGAAAAGGAATGTAATACCAAAATGGTGTTATGCATTCAAACCAAGACTAATAGCTATTTATCAGACCTTTCACAAAAGAGCTTTGTTTACGTAACAACAGTTCCAACGATAAAATATCCAACTATCCACCTTCAACCATGTCAACAACAACAACTACTACAAACTACCAACATAACCGTCTAACCATACTTGACTAATACCCACCAAGGATCAAAAAACAAAACCAAACTACCACGTTAACTGTTCAACCCAAACCAAGCAAAAAAAACCACAATTTCTAACAGTCACGCACGGCCTCTTTTCATTGTCGTCTTGTGTACAACTTTGGTCAACATCAAAAGCTGCGAAGACTTGACGTACTTAAAGAAAAGAGTGGCGTCGAACCGGATGTTATTTGATTTCAAGAAAGCTGACCACTTCGTAAAACCATACCTGTAACCATCACCAGACTTCTCGGCTCTTGTTTTCATATTAGTTAGCTCATGCCTTAGGTTCTGGATACTAACGTCACGCAAGTTGTCAACAGAAAGACAGAGACCACACGAAACATCAACAGGTAAACGCTGAGAAATGAACATAACAGATTAATTATTAAATTTATTAATCAAAAAATTTGTAGACATTTAATAAAAAAAAATGATTATAACCATATCAGAACGTATACCAGTCTGCTTTCAGCAACTTTGGTGAACTCTAAAAATGAATTGTTTCTTGTCCTTTTGACTTTACGTTTAGGGAGAACATCAGCCGTTGCCGTGGTGGATCTGCAAGCCTTTCGCTTTGCTTTAACCTAAATATTTAAAAAATATAAAATAAGTTTAATAGTTAAAAAGAACTATAATAATTTCATGAATAAATTTTATTAATAAACATTATACAATGTGTACTTACAGTAATGTTTTCAGAAGGCTTCATCATATCAATGACAAGACACTCATTCTTGCTAGGAAAGTTTGAACGCATACGATAGGCGATATTAGAATTATTGGACAACTCGTGTACACGGAAATTATTCTTTGGTATCAAGAAATTATCGAGATCCATACCAGACTTGCTTTTGACCTAAAACAAAATAAAAACAGTATGATAAAGTAAAAGACATCATATGATACGAAATACAATGTACACATTGAAAAAATATATTAAATTATGTTATTAGTTCATATAAACCTTTGGAGAAACAGTTTCATCATCACAGAGAACCTTTGACTTCTCTTTCGTGTCCACCGACAACTCATGTACACGCAATTTATTTTTTGGTATCAAGAAATTATCGAGATCCATATCAGACTTGCTTTTGATCTAAAACAAAATAAAAACAATGTGATAAATTAAAAGACATAATATGATAAAAAAATCTATTGTACATATTGAAAACAAATATTAAATTATGTTATTAGTTCATATAAACCTTTGGAGAAACAGTTTTATCACCACAACCACCCTTTAACTTCCCTTTCGTGACCAACTTCACAACAATGAATAACAAACAAATAAATATAACATGAAGTAATTAATAGAATCTATATCTATATAATATATAAACAAAGTTATACAAAAATATTACATGACATTCAGAGGTAGCAGACGGAGTATCTTTCAAAGCATCATTCTTTGTATTCCAACCATCGTTGAACTACATAAAAATAAATTAGTAGCACGATTAAATAGTGTACTTATCTAATAGATATAACAGCATATGTTAATAATTTGAACTTATACACTTACCAGCTTCTTAGCATCTTCCATCTCAATTAGAGCAGCTATATGTCGATCAAACTTGGAGTCGTCAGTATCCTAAAAAATGACATCATAAATATAAAAATATAAGAATACAACAATGTACTGGTTGTTAAAGTTTGTTAGTATATATTAAAACATAGTTACATACATTAAAAATAGACTCAAAATTTGAAAGTTGAAAGTCACCAACACCAACACTATCACCAGCAACACCTTCTTCAACATGACTTTCTTAGTCTGTTGCTTCTCCTTGTGTTTCAACAACATTAAAAAATTCCACATTAGTAACAATGTTAACATAAAGTTCAACTAATAAGATCGTATTAATCAATAATTAATAATGAATTCTTTAACACTAACCGCAGTCAATAAATCAAATCCTTCATCTCCATAAATAGAATCGTCCAAAACAACAACTTCAACCTTCTTGAAATATATTTCAGTTCCTGTTAAGTGATTAAAAATAGATACCTCGAAAGTTTTATATCTAACACTCGTAAACAGCATAGTAGAGCGGGTATCTAATGAAAGATCCTCAATCAGCTTAGAGAAGCCATTAGTGAAGGCACTTCTGTCGGGCCATCCCTCCATCTTAACATTCCAATACCTATCTCCCACATACAGAGTTGCCTCTCCACCTTTAAAATTTTTCCCGTAAAATTCTTTCCAGAATTTGTCAACCAGGAGCTGAAAATTATTTACAAAATAACATAAACAAACCATAAAAAACATAAAATTTTGTAAAACAGACTTATTATATTATACATATCACTTACAATAAAGGTATCATCAGGTTTAATTTTAGAGATGAAGGAGTTCTCGAAAACGGATAATTTAAATACAGAAACATAAAATGTAGATGCTCCAATAGCCTTCAACAATAGACAATCATTCTTTTTGAGACCAGAATCTCTAACGAATTTGGTGAATCCATCACCTAAGACAGGTCCCGAAACGTTTCATTTCTATCTAATGACCCATGATAAGTCATCATCAATAATTTCAAGACAATGACCATATGGAACATGTTCTCCCCACAGTAAGGTTGCGAAATCATACGGTATTTCCTATCAATCGAAACAAAAAACATATAAGTTTAAATAACTTATTGCCTGTTGAAAAAAAATGAAAACCAAAGAAACATACAAAAAATATAGGATCATAGTCATCAATTAAATTAAAAACGAAGGAGCGTCGTTTTTAGGATCCATAACTGCAAAAGGAAGTAAGCAATGTTTTTAAAAAAATATAACGGTAACTTATTTATAGAAACAATGTCTAATTACCGAAACCGAGTTATAATTCCGAATAATTAACCTTAAAAACAGTAATCTGTTTTTAGAAACAAAAACAAATTTAAAAAGAAACTAAAGGTATCTTTAAAGCTAAATAGAAAAAATGATAACTGAGAAAACAAACAATATGAATTTCAAAAGATAATCACATAGAGTTTCAAAATTATGCCTAAACACAAACAATACCAACAACATTTAACTAACCTGTTTTGGTAGACGAACATTCCGAGTCCGAATTTCACAAAAGATTGAGGGTTCACAATGGGAAAATACAAACCATAAATCATTCAGAACATATATATTACTAATTTAAAAAAAATTACTTAACAGAAAGGATAAAATCAAATATTACAAACTTAAAAAAGATAAAACAACTATAACATTTAACTAACCTCTGTTGTTTGATGAATAATCGGAGTCCGATTGTTATCACAGAGTTAGGGATTCACATGAAAAACAAAATCAACAAAATCAGTAACTGTGATAAATGTGGAAGACATGATTAACGTTGATAGACACTAAATAAATAAGAAAAGGTCGATGATGATAACAAAACCTCTGATCTTGATTTTGTTTGCAAAAATTTTTTTTTTACAAATGTTCAATAGCTTAGATTAAAGATGAATAGTAGATAAACAACTAACTAAACATAATTGACCTAACTTATATGATCCGAATAACATACCACGGTGTATTTGGAAACCATTAACCCGACCCAACACCATACGGATCCCGCGTCCATTTGTGAACAAATTAGTGAATTTAGAATTCTTTTATCAATTCCCTCCCAAACTCACAAAACACCCCCACCATAGGTTGCCACATCAACAAAAAGCTACACCATTCAATGACACATGGCCCAAATCCATCTCATTTATATATATATATATATATATATATACACTAGCGGTAAGACCCGTGTGCAAACACGGGTCGTTTCTTAGAAAATCATGCATAAGACATATTGACAGAGAGTAAAAAATAATTAGTGCAGACTTACAAAATTGATATAAACTAATGGTCAATAGGTTTATTTAACAGCAATTCCATTATGTTGATAGCAAACCACTGTTGTCTATTAACTGTTAAAAACCTCTGTTGCTTTCCAACAGAATTTCCTAAATACTGTCATCCATTATCTCCAACAAAGCATGCCAGATGGATAGATAGTAAGTATCAGATGTTAGTCAACCCATGTTAAAAAGGTTAGTCAACATAAATTACAAAGGTTAGTAAACAAATGTTAAAAGAATAATGTTATTAACCAAGAATTTAGTACTCTCATTAAAAATGAGAGCTGTAAACTTGTTACTACAACGCCAGATATAAACATTTTTCGCAGCAGGTGTTCTCAGGATAGGCTTAATGCAGAGTAAGTATCAGATGCTTTCAAAAGGTTGTATTGCTTTCCAACAAACATTTCCTAACAACAGTTCCTCCATTATACCCAACAGACATTGCCAGGTTGACAGATGTTTAGTATCATCATAGATTTTGTAAAACTTCTTTGTAAACCACATTAGTAGTGGTTGTACAGACTCGTTTCTCTTTATCACAAATCAAAACTTTCAACCCCTTCCTACTTTTTAGTCTAGATACAGCAACATAGAGCTGGCCATGACTAAACATGGGTCGTTTCTTAGAAAACCATGCATACCATATTTTATTAACTTTAGATCCAAGCCAATTCTTGCAATAAGAATGAGAATAATACGGTACTTGTAATTCAAATAAAGTTAAAACCAATTTTTGAAAATAAAGTTGACCAATTCCATTGATGATTGCTTAAAGTAAAACCACTGTTTTCAAAAAGTATGTTTAACCAAAGTCAAACCACTGTTTGCAAAACTATGATTCTTAGTGGTTCAAAAGTCTGTCTTGACCAAAGTCAAACAACTGTTTGAAAAAAAGCAACCACTTTTTGTCCACAAAATAGTGTTTTAAGCCAACAGTGGTTTCAAACATCTATTTTCATCCATCTGTTAACCAAAGTCAACAGATGCATCAACCACTGTATTAACAGATGTATCAACAACAATGGTTTTGAACACCGTTTTAACCGAACAGCAGTTTCAACCATAGTTTTCTCCACAACAGTGATTCCAAACATCTGTTTTCATCCATCTGTTGACCAAAGTCAACAGATGTATCAACCACTGTTTTATTTTTAAACATCTGTTCATAATAGCAAAGTTTTGATCATTTAAACAGACCTTTGCCAATATTACAAGCTTTTACACTCTCAAACCTAAATATTCATTTAGTTAATTTAAATAACAAATATGGTTAATAATTTTAACACAACTAATTATATAAAATATGAAAGTGTCAAACAGAGGTAACTATATAATAAACAAACTTCAAAACAGCACACAACATTCAATAAAATACAGCATAATAATATCTAATCAATGGAAGAAACAGTAGTCTCGATAAATAAAGCTCCTTTCGGAGTGTAAGCCATTCCATTTGGGAGTGTAAGCCACATTAAAAAGAGTTTTGCTTGAGGACAAGCAAATATTCAAGTGTGGGGGTATTTGATATGTGCAAAATGCAACATATAAATTACATCAAATGTGGCATAAAACTAACCCTTTTTTAGTACTAATGTTGGAAAAAGTGTGTTTTTGTCTTCCTTTTGTATTTTCAGGATTAAATGAGCTCAAATGAACAAAAGAAGCAAAAAGGCAGCTAAATCTAACATAAATGCAAGAAAAGGGATAAATGTGGCGTGCCCGACCCCTCGACAGCATCCTCCCAAGCAAAAACAAGAGAACAGAAGGCTGAACACGCCCCGTGCTCAATGAGCACAGGGGCGTACCCAAGTGTCTGCAGAAAAGACAAAGTTGTAGAAGCTTCTATCACCCACCACGGGGGCTTGTCCAGCGGACACGGGGCCGTGGTCAACTCTAAGATTCGCAGAATCTAGGAAAATCTTGATAGTACTGATACGCTTCTGCACACGGGGTCGTGCCCAGCGGACACGGGGGTGTGGTCAACTAATGCAGACAAACTGCGTTTAATGAAGAAAGAGAAGACGGGTGGACACGGGGCCGTGCCCAATGGACACGGGGCCGTGTCCGGGCTTCTGTGCAGGCTATAAATAGGGGTGCTTGGCTCATTTGCAAACCATCTCTTGACAAACTACCTCTCTCCCACTTCACCCACACTCCACCACCACCACAACACCCTCATCCACCACCATCATCCATCATCCATCATAGAGTGTATGTAGTAGTCTCGGGATCCAAGATTGATAGTAAGAGTTCTTGACAATCAAAGGCCATGTTTGCCTAAGTCTCTTACATCACTTGGTGAAGACAAGCATTTAGTGTAATACTTTTTATTTTTAATCTTTTCGCACTTTTTATTTGGTTATGTATTAATGACTTTAATAACTAGTTTCTTATGTTGAAGGTGAAACTTCCTTATCATTTGTCCGTGGTGTCTTGACGTTATTTTACTGTCTATATAAAATAAAAGATTTACACCGTTCATATCTACACGATCTATATGGAGATATGTTGGCTACCTGGTCGGGGTTAAGGGAATGGTTTGGTAAGCGTCTTGCCTTGTTCAGTGTATAGATCCTGTAAGGACCTGGGTCAAGCTTAGTAGGACCTCCTTCAATACCCACTGGTATTGGATGACGGGGGTCCGAATTTCTTGATCCCCTCATATGTAAACTACTATTAATATATTAACCCGGCTACTTAGGACTGTATCCCTGCTGACTCAGACTACTTGCCGAGGGTAACGTCACCTTCAAAAGAGTGGCCTACCACATTATGCATTAATAACTTAATTAATTATCTTTCAATAATCCAACCCTTTAGGATTGTATCCTTGCTGACTCAAACTACTGGGTTGAGGGTAACGTTACCTTCAAAAGAGGGGCCTACTACAATAACTAAGATAATCTCTTAAAAAGTGCAAAAGTGCGGAAATAATCAAAGGTTACACTAAAGGCGAGTCGGATCCAAGTGATTCATCTTGTCTATCTGTTTTTATTTTTATTTTTCAGCATTTTTAGTTTTTATTTTCTAGTTTAAAACCTTTTTCTAAATTTTTGTTTTGATTAGACGTTGAGGATAAACTGGTATTAAAAGCTCGTGTGTCCTTGGACGACCTCGGTATCTTACCAACACTATACTACACTTACGATGGGTGCACTTGCCCATATGTGTGTTTAGTGTTAGTAGAATATCATGTTTTATAAATTTAAAACTTGACCAAGTGTTAAAAAGGGCTAAAAATATACATTAAAAACTATACGACACTTACATGCATCAAGTTTTTGGCGCCGTTTCCGGGGACACAAGGATTTTAAGAAAGCTTAAAATCAACGGCCTAATCATTTTTTTCTTATTTTTCTAATTTTTAGGATTTTTTCTTAAATTTTCAGCTTCTGCAGAGCTCAGCACGGGCCGTGCCTGGTCGGACACGGGCCGTGCTCAGCATTGTTACTGGCAGTTTTTATTTTCCGAGTTACAGAGAGTTAAGCATGGGTCCGTGTCGGTGCAACACGGGGCCGTGTCGAGCTCCCCAGTAACAGGGATCCGGAAAACAACTACCGTACCTCCGACCACGGGCCGTGTTCACCTGAACACGTGGCCGTGGTGAACCTTCTGACCAACGATCTTTTCTGTTTTTGTTGCAGGACTTGGAACCCAGGCGCCACACCTGAACTTTCTACGTAGTGTATGAGCTCCAGTTCTAGTAGAGACATAAAAGACCCTCTAGACGAACCCGAATGCTTTCTAAGAAAAAGACTTAAAGCTAAAAACCAAGAGAAAGTTTCGGGGGACTCACTTCCAATGGCGGATCAACGTACCCTAATGGATTACCCACGACCCACCGTAGGTAATCTCGGCGCCGCTATCAATGCACCGAACGTCGATGCCAACAACTTCGAACTTCGCATTTGATACAAATGCTCCAAAACTCCGCAACCTTCCATGGGCTTGCGGACGAAGATCCCCATTTACATATCACTAACTTCTTGGAGATATGTGATACTTTTCGGATCAATGGAGCATCAAATGACGCCATCCACCTTCGAATGTTTCCATTTTCACTAAAAGACCGAGCTAAGGCTTGGCTTAATACCCTCCCAGTTGGCTCGGTAAACACCTGGGATGAACTAGCCCAAAGGTTCCTATATAAGTATTTCCCCCTGCTAAAACGGCTAAATTAATGACTGAAATTAATACATATTCACAAGAGGACGGGGAATCCTTATATGAAACTTGGTAAAGGTTCAAGGAGCTACTAAGAAAGTGTTCTCATCATGGTCTTGCAGTATGGCAACAAGTATCCACTTTCTATAATAGGTTGTTGCCACACACAAGACAAACACTCGACTCTAGCTCCGGGGGACTTTTAGGTAATCGCCGCCCAAATAAAATTTATAATCAAATTAAGGAAATTGCTCAAACCAATTTTCAATGGCACACTCCCCGAGGCACAAAATCTATTGCCCCAGGCACCCATAAGGTTGATGAGAGCACTTCCTTGCAAGCCCAAATCGAAGCCCTTTCTTCAAAAATCAAAAAGTTAGAAATGGCAAAAACTGCTTCGGTTATGGCTTGCGAGGGGTGTGGTGGGCCACATGAAAATTGGAGTTGTGTGGAAATGGATAATCAAACAGAATCGGTAAACTACATTGATAATAGACCTAGGCCGTCGGGTCCCCCAACGGGTACCTACAACCAAGGATGGCGTAACCACCCTAACCTTGGTTGGAGAGAACCCGGCAATAGTAGTAACCAACAAAATCTAAACCAACGAACAAACTTTCAACAACCAAGAAACTAGTCACAAAATTTCTCTCAACAACAAGGGGGACGAGAAAGGCTTAAAGATACCGTATCTCGCCTCATCTCCGACACCGAAAAGAATGTTAGGACCGGTTTGACTCCGATACGATTGCTAAACGAACGTGAAACGTGCGGAATCCGTACACGAACGTGACCTAAACACAAGACCGTACAAATAACGTGATTCTATTGAAAGATTTGATAAGTACAAGAATCTTGAATCACTTTCTCTCTCTAGATTCTCTCTCTAGATCTAGAGAGCTCTAATTCTTCAAATGAGCAAAAGTTATAAAACTAACACATAAGTTCCTATTTATAGCCCTTGGAATTAATGAGACTTCTCATTAATTACCAAAATGCCACCTTGCTATTTCTAACTAGATATAACAATATTAGCCTGATTCTTCTGTTTCTGCTACGGCTTTGATTGACGGAGGCGATAGACAGATAATGCACTAACAGACTCCCCCTTGGATATTGCTGTAGTCAATCTGTAGTCAAGCTCGTAGCGACTTTTCTTTCTCTTTCTCTCTTTGAATCTTCTCGAACAGAATCCCGGTGGATCTGTCTTCAGCTTCAGCTTTTCCTCTTTTTTTCATCAGGCTCCCCCTTTCGTCAAGCTTCCGTGCTTTGGGATCGACACCTTGCTTTCCATATACAAGCTCCCCCTTGATTTGAGCTCGTCTTCAGACTCCCCCTTAGACTCAGCTTCCGGGATCGTAGTCTGGACTATCTGCAATTACTCATACATTTATAAGTAACAACATTTTAGACTATCCAGGAATTGTATCCTGGCAATTCCAACCAATTAAAACACTTCCCTATCAACAAACTTCATTGATTTAGCAGTATTAAAGAATCCAATTCCCTCACAGTTAATCATCCAAGTCCAAATTAATGACCTTGGAGATATCACAAACTGTTTTTGATAATTTTTGATTTTAAATCAAGTTTCAAATTAATGAACTTGTTTTATATTCAGAAACACAATCAGCTTACTTAGATTTTGAAACTCAGTTCTCAGACATCGGTTGTCGAAAAAAAAGCAAAAATCAAAATCTTTTTGTAATTTCTGAAAATATAAAGCAATAAAGAAATATGTACAAACATATTTACAGACAATATTTTTGTTTTGAGAATGCGTCAGAGGATCATATCAGTTTATGACAAGTCACAAGTACCGTTGAGCTTTTTAACACTGTAAGTATTAAACAATTCACTTAGATTGTCGATATACTGATCCACTTTAAATTCTCACACAAATTTCAACTGATTCAGGATACGAATTAGGTATTTTAAGAACTTAAACTCATTCATGTGTCCCACCTCTTGAATATACTCCCGTATCCAAATCCCAATATTCAGTCTTACAGGTGAGTATACCTAGATGATATCTGTCAGGGGTTAAATGCGAGGGCCGTGAGAGCTCAGGTCGATCTTTCGATACGCAGAGAGATGACGGCTTCGACTTTTCGGTGTGTCCCCTTTAGAGGATCTTTTTTACAACAGCCATGATTAGCATTTTTCAATGTTTCATCATTTTTTAGCTGAGGGTGGTGCTATATTTCAAGCAATGCAGAAAGTATTCTCCGGGGACTAGGTCAGAAATTCCTTTCAGCAGAAGTCCCGGGATAATACCCAGATATCACTGAGTATAAAGACCTAGTATCTCAGAATAAGGGACCTTTCAAACGAGATTTCAGGGGTTACCTATATATCCAAGTAGTGTTCCCCACGAAATAAGTAAGTTTGAATTTATGTTTATATCCCGAAAAAGTTTACTAAATGTGCAAAAACCTATCGACATATCCACAGTGAGATCTTTTAACACATTTAAACTTTCCAATTCTTTAGCATACTGTAACTGTCTACTGATGTACTATCATTTCCTCTTTTTACGCAAAAACTCAATTTTTTGAATTTTATCATGTTTTTGACTTTTTCAAATTTTCAAATGTTTTTGTATTTTCTAACAACATTACTCCCCCTAAAATGCAAAATCATATAAAGAAAATTTGACAACCAACACTGATAGCTTTGTCTCGCCATCCATTTTCTGCTTCATGTGCTCTGTTTTGCAGAAAATATAACATACTAATTACCCTCATGATTTACAACCCATTGATCTTAACAGTTTGAAAACCGTTTTTCAATCTGATGAAAGTAATCATGTTTGTTCAGCCGTGAGGATTTCGGCATATTCAATCAACACATATTTTTGTATTTTTGAATATTTGACAAAAATTAAAAACAAACATATTTTTGGTTTTTCAAATTTTAACAAACTAAAAACATATTTTTGAGTTTTTAATTTTTCAATTTTTAGGGTTTTTGAAAATATTGTTTATTTATGTACAGAATGAAAATAAACTTCCTGTTTTAACCAACACAGGATCCAGCAGCCTCTTCCTCCTCTCCATGTGCCAGGCTGCTCCAATCTCCATTCTCACAATCTTCAGAATTGTTGAGCACCTGCACATTCAGCTAACTGAATTACTTGAACAATTTAGCCCAGGTCTGTTGAACCTTAGGCATTTCAACACAATAATTTTCATTCAATTTCGGAAAATCTTTGTCATTTTTCTCAAAAACTTTCTCAATTTTAACTTCAAATTTCTCATCCTTTACCAAATCAACATGTTTCTTAATACTCCATGTTTGACCTTTTGGTGTTCCACGTTTATAAAAATGTGAATCTTTTTGAACACTTTGATTTTGAACAACAATTTTTGGTTTCCAAAACTCTTGAGGTTTTGTCATATCAACTGTTGTTCTCCAACTTTGTGTTGTTCTGAATCTGGGTGTGTGAGAATTCCAGATTTGTCTTGAATCAAACCTGTTCTGGTTTGATTTCCAGTTTTGATTTGAAGCAAACTTGTTTGTATTGTACCTCCAAGTTTGTTTCGAATCAAATTTTGTTGACCTTTGTCTCACATTCTCAGATTTTTGTTTCTCAGAATCAATCTTCTTTTTGTCAACATCCACAGGTTTTTGATTAGGACACTTGCGTGCAAGATGTCCTTTTTGATCACATTTGAAACATGTTCTCATGGACACATCTTTGACTTGTGGTTGTTGCTTTTTCTTTAAAGCAAAAAAATCATCATTAGACTGTTTCATTTTGAATTCTTTTTCTTTTTCTAAACTGTCTCCTTGAACAAAACTCATTTTTGTCTGAAAATTCGGCATTTCATTTTTGTTTCGATGTTGTTTCTTCTTATAACCCAACCCAGCCTTCATGTTCTTCTTTTTGAAACCAGGTTTGTTATACGAACCTCTATGACTCTTACCAACAAACTTTGAAATCTCAGACTTCTCAATCTCAACCATTTTGAAAACTTTGTCAACCTTTTCTGAAATCACATTCTGAATCGGGAATACAACATCTAAGAATAATTTGTCCGATCTAATCATGGTATAAACCAATCCTTTTGAATCATCATTCAAACTTTTCTCGGATTTTGTGTTTTTCAGATAACCATCATGAAGATTTCCTTCATTTTCATCCTGTGATTCAGATTTACCTGTATCAACCGACTCTTCTTTCAACACACTTTCAACGACTTTACCTACCACCTCTGAATCATGAGAATCATCAGATTTGGAATAGGTTATGTCAATGTTGTCTGGCAATTGATCTACCATGTTGAAAGCTTTTTCGACCTTTTCCTCATCATAAAATGCAAATTTTCCCGGTGGTGGAACTTGATGAAACTCTGAGCCAATGCCTTTCTTGTTCTGCTCAGACTCACCATCACCCGGTTTTATATTGAAAATTCGTTCAAGCACATATGACGACACGTGGTAACTTTTTAACTTGTTGTTATCCTGTTCTAAATCAGCAATCTGTCGCTTTAGCTTAGCAACATCCTCAATATAGGAATTAACAACATCTTGTTTTATAGAATACATTCGTTTAAGCTCTTTGGTTGTTTCTGACATATAATTCATTCTAGATTGAGCATATTTCATTTCATCTTTCACTTTGTTGTATGACTCTTTCATAATATCAAATGCTAATTTCATTGAGTCATATTCCTTTTTCATTTCTTGACAAGCAATTTCTTTTTGTTCACATTCATTTGTCATTTTCAAACCATTTTCTTTCAAAACTTCATTTTCTTTCTCTAATTTGTTACATTTTTCTGAAATTTTTTCATCATTTTCTTTAAAAACCTTTTCTTTTTCTAGTATCTCTATGCATTTTTCTTTGAAAATGTTTTCGATTTTTGTGAATTCAAGATCTCTTGTTCTAAATTGCTCATCTTTTTCAGTACAAGCTCTGCACTGTTCCATGCATTTCTTGCACTGTTCAGCAGTTTTCAAGATTTCAGAATCAGAATTTACCTCAGTGATTGGCACTTCGGTGTTTTCAGCTACATCTGTCTGCTTCTGATCAGCATCTTCTTGCTTCTTTTCAACACTTACTTCATCACCAGCATCACCAACTTCCAAATTCTCATTCTTTTCTTCTATCTTCACCTCTTCTTCAATCTGCTGTTCTTCAGTAACAGCTTTCTCAACCTCTTCATTCACAACAACTTCTTCAATTTTGATTTTCTTCACATCTTCAACTTCAACCTTTTCAGCATCTTTCTTCAGATTGTTCACCATTTCTTCAACATTCTTCTTCATCCTCTCTTCATCCCTTTTTCTCAGACATGATAACATAGCATATCTGATATCCTTTTCATATTGCTTAGCATATTTGTCATCTTTCAATACTCTTCTATAGTATTCAGCTCTTAACGGGACAGCAAAAAGAACATCATCGAAGATTATGTCTTTCTTGGGAACAACCGGTTCTCCTTCTCTGTTATAGTAACATTCTCTCTTTTTATCCCATCTTTTGCTACTGACAGCACTCTCATATTCTTCCTGCATGTCATCCATTCTGTTGTGGACCACGTTCCATTCTTTGTAAGTCTTCTCACTCAAGATTTCTTCTCGAGTTTTCTCTTTGATCTCAACTTTTTCTTCATGGACTTCAGCAATGTCTTTGTCTTTGTTTTCCTCTTGAATCTCAGCAACAAGAGCATAATGTTTACTTAATTCTTCCTGTTTGGCTTTAGCTTTGAACTTTTCATCAACAATGTCATCTATTGGAAGAACCTCACTCCAATCATATCCTTCATCCTCGTAAATTACAGCATAAGCTCTTGATTTTTCTCTCGGCTTATCTTCAATCAACTTTGGTTCTTCTCGGCTTCGATGGTAAATCGCCTTTCGATAATAATCATCGTTGAAAGGACGTTCACTACCTTCACCAACTTCAGAATTTCTGCATTCTCTTTTGAAATGACCCTTTTGCTTGCATTTGAAGCAGGTCACTTTGGATTTGTCGAATCCAAGTTTTGTTGAAGCACCTCCAAGCGATTGTTTTCCGGTAATCTCCATATACCTCTGAGCTCTACGAATACAACTGGCTAAACACCAACGGATGTCAATGAGTTCCATCTCTTCCGGATCAATCTGGTCGTAGTCTTCTTTGGTCAATTCGGAATTTCCAATTTTGCCAGCTACAAGACCTTCATATGACTCCAAAACAGATGCAAGAAAACTCATTTGCTGCTTCGCTGCATTGATGCTCATTGCAGGAGAATTCTTTAGTTTAAGAGCAATGTTGCACAGAATTTCTTCAGATTCATCAGAATTTGTCTTTGAAGATGAATGATATCCAGAATGATGACTTGTTGAAGTTGTTTGTGGTTCTTTCATCCTTTCACCACTAAATGCTGTTTTTGGTGAACCAACGCCTTTGTCAGAAAGCACACTGCTTTTGTAGTATAAGCCAACGTTCTGTTGATGTGAAGAATCAGTCATCTTGTTTTGCTTTTGTAGCTCCAGATCATGACTTTCAATCTTTTCAAACAAAGCATCAAGAGTAATATTATCATACACAGCATCATTTTTCAAAATAAAAACAAACGTTTGCCACTGATCAGCTCGTGGTAACGCTTCAATCACTTTGTCAATAAGTTCCTCTCTTGTTTTGTTTATCTCTAATCTTTCCAATTCAATTTTTAGATGACAGAATCTCTCAATCATTTGCCTCACCGACTCTCCTTTTATGTTATCAAACAGATCAAATTCTTTCTTTAATAAAGCGATTTTGTTCTTTTTAATCTGTTTACCCCCTTCAGCTTTAACACGTAAAGCTTCCCAGACAGACTTAGATGACCCGTCATGAGTTAGTAAAGCAAAGATATCGTTTCTGATTGCAGACTGGATCAATGCTATCATTCTCTGTTCAGCTCCAAATTCAGCTTTTTCTTCTCTGGTAAACTTCTTGAATACAAGATCTTCGCCTTTATCATCTTTAGGTTTTTCATACCCATATTCCAGGCAAAACCAACTTTCATGAGCATATGCCTTTGCCCAGTTGAGAAAGCGTTCTTTCCACCAGGTATAATCTTCAATGCTATCAAGAGCTGGTGGTTTTGAATGAGTTCCATAGAAATTATCATGCTTGATATTTTCATTTAGTGCCTTCGTGATAGTTTTTGGTGTAAGATTTGTAGCCTCAGACGATTCGGTTGCGAACGCATTGTAAAACGAGTTGAAAAATTCCTCAGCCATGATGTAAACCTTTAATCACCTGAAAACAAACAAATAAACACAATCAGTTCAAACACTATCAGATAAACTGAAAATAGACTGACACTCGGTTGTCGTGAAATATTCTCGACACGAAATTTCACTTTTCAAGCAAAATATCGAACTCAAACGAAATCTCAAGCTGAATCGAAATCAGACTTCAAGCGAAATCTTTTGACCAGTAACTTCAAGCGAAAACAATCAGTTAACAACTTTCAAGCGAAATCAAACTATATTCTGTTGAAGCGAAATCACACTCTATGTCTTGAAGCGAAATCAGATAATAAGTCTTGAAGCGAAATCAACTAGTCTGACTTGAAGCGAAATCAAACAGTTTCTGTTGAAGCGAAATCAACTAGTCTGACTTGAAGCGAAATCAACTAGTCTGTCTTGAAGCGAAATCAAACAGTTTCTGTTGAAGCGAAATCTTGCTGAAATAAGGATTTTCAAGCGAACTTCACTATTTCGCTTCAAACATTCAATGTCTTCAAGCGAAATCAAGACCAAAACAGCAGGTTCAAGCGAAATAGTGCTGTATGTTACGAACTCAGACACAAAAATTCAGATTTCTCCTAAACGACACCGAATTTGAGTCTGAAACTTTGTAGGATTGTTTATCAACTATTTTCGCACATCATACTAAAAAATCATCCAATTCGGACCAGTAAAACCCGTTCAATTTGTCGAATTTCCGTCAAAAACGTGAAAGAAATGAGTAGATGAAGAAGAAAAGTTGCGATTCAGATCTGAAAACGTTGAAATCTGGAACGAATCTTGTTGTTTGATCAAAGCAATCGAATTCCTGCTCTGATACCACTTGTTAGGACCGGTTTGACTCCGATACGATTGCTAAACGAACGTGAAACGTGCGGAATCCGTACACGAACGTGACCTAAACACAAGACCGTACAAATAACGTGATTCTATTGAAAGATTTGATAAGTACAAGAACCTTGAATCACTTTCTCTCTCTAGATTCTCTCTCTAGATCTAGAGAGCTCTAATTCTTCAAATGAGCAAAAGTTATAAAACTAACACATAAGTTCCTATTTATAGCCCTTGGAATTAATGAGACTTCTCATTAATTACCAAAATGCCACCTTGCTATTTCTAACTAGATATAACAATATTAGCCTGATTCTTCTGTTTCTGCTACGGCTTTGATTGACGGAGGCGATAGACAGATAATGCACTAACAAAGAAAAACTCGGATCGATTTCAACAACTGGAATCAAATTTTAGAAATCAACAAGCTAGTATTCAAAACATTGAAAAACAAATAAATCAACTAGCTCAAAATATGTCCGAGAGACCACAAGGCGCATTACCCAGCAATACCGAAACCAACCCAAAGGCACAAGTACATCTCATTACATTGAGAAACCGCACCGTGGGTCCCGAGGAAGACCCGCTGCCTCCAGTTGAAAAAGCCGATCTAGCCAAACCTCGACTCCACCGACGCCCGAACAAGAAGCGGGTCCTACACCAAATCAAGAGCCACCCAAGAATCCTCAGGTTCCATACCCCGGTCGGTTAATTCGCCAAAAGACCGATGAGCAATTCACAAAATTCGTAAATTTACTAAAACAATTGCATGTTAATATTCCATTTATTGAAGTCCTAACCCAAATGCCTAAATATTCAAAATTTATGAGGGACTTCCTCACTCACAAAAGGAAAATCGAATCATTGCAATTAGTTAATTTAAGTGAAGAATGCTCCGCCTTGCTACTCAACAAACTCCCGCAAAAGAAGATTGATCCTGGAAGCTTCACAATCCCTTGTTCGATTGGGGAATCTCCCATCCGCAATGCACTAGCCGACCTCGGGGCTAGCATCAACCTCATGCCCGCATCAATGTTCGACCGACTCGGCTTAGGGAAAACAAGCCCTATGAAAATGAGCATACAACTCGCCGATAGGTCAGTCAAATATCCACAAGGTGTCGCTGAAAATCTATTGGTTAAAGTCGGCGAATTTATCTTCCCAGCCGACTTTGTCATACTAGATATGGAGGAAGATACCGAAGTACCACTCATCTTAGGTAGGCTATTCCTAGCCACGGCCCACGCAGTGGTAGACAAGAATGGTGGGACACCAACATTAAGGGTTGGGGACAAGGAAATGAAGTTTGGAGTTGGCAAGAGAGTAGAAGACGATGACCCGGTCAATTACATGAAGGTCATAGACTCAAGTTTGGATGATGCTCTCCGAAGGTGCAACATGGGATGCAAGACATCCCCACTTGGGTAACATATGACTGGCTTTGGGTCTAGCTAAGGAACCTTATTAACGTGGCACACCACAGAGGCATTCCGTGGAACTATCCTTAGTTTAGTTTAGATTAGTTTTTATGTTTTCTAGTTTAGTTTTAAGTTTCAGGAATAAAACACACTCGGAACGGTGAAGGATACCAAGGGAAACTTGAACCAACACCCCATGCACAAAAACAGGACCACCCGACAATTTTTCTTCATTACAGCAAGCTCAGCACGGGGCCGTGCTCATCCAACACGCCCCGTGCTCAACCATCTGCAGAAAAATGCCCAGTTCAGGTACCTGGACACGGGGCGTGCTCACTGAACACGCCCCCATGTCCAGCCTTTTGTTACTTTGTTTTGTTTTTCGTTACTGGCAATCTGAACACGGGGCCGTGCCCGGACACCACGGGGCCATTTCCAGACGCCCAGTAATATAAATTTTTGCTTTTTCACATATTTTTACACATTCAATCAACCTAAAAACTTATTTTTGGGACACACTGAGGACAATGTGTAATTTAAGTGTGGGGGGGATGCTAAAACCTTGAATTTTGCAAGTACTAATTACAAGCCTTACACAAAACTCTATTGGAACCGCTAAACACCCCAAATTTTTTCAAAAATTTTTCATTTTTTTTACTTGTCTATGTTTAATTTGGGAATTTCATGTTCTAAAAAGGTTATATTTTTACAAATTTACAACCGATAGCGTCGTGATAAAAAGAACTAACATAAGAAAATTATGAAACGGCTTGACAAATCTAGTTAAAATTTGATTATATATACTTGCTCACATAAAAAACCCCATTCCCACAAAAAGTGAGTTTTGAGCCTTTATTGAGCATACAAATACACATCTTTAAACTAAATGCTCATCTTTCGTTTCTTGTGTGAATAGCCGCTTGGTTCTTACGACTCTAGAACTTGCCATGACAATACATTCCCGGTCCTTACCAACTTAAACCCAAGTAAGTAAATGATGGAGGCATTAGGACTAACCCTTTTTATTTCAACACCATTATTTTTCTTTTTTTTACCACCTACCCAAAATCCCCCTAGTTAACCCCTTTGAGCTTAAACCTTTTCATTTCTTAACGCAAAACAAACACCCTTTTACCCACCAAAACCCTTTTTCATTTTTAAACCCTTTATTTTAGTAACAAAGCTCGGTTTTCTTATGACTTCCTTATAAAAAAAATGATGATGACAATGAAGCCAAAAGAAATAAACAAACAAGTTCATCAAAAAAAAAACTTTTTTTAAAGAAATGCTTCATTAAGATAAAAAGTCATAAAAATAAAAGTCTTACGGAAACCGAAGCTTTTTACGTCTTTCGCCCTTTTCTACTAACCACTAACCCATCCACCTACCTTTAACCCAAGCCTAACCCTTCCCCAAAAGTCCTCTTGATATTTACAAAGGTGTATCAAGCTTATGGTAGAAGTAAGTTCCACGCCGCTCTTGAGAGTTTTCACAAAAATACACCTTCGGCCGAGTGTTGAGTGATCCCTCGTGAGGTATGTGAACTTGTATATAAATGGAAATTTAAAAAGGCATGTTATGCCCTAATAAGTAATTTATCTTATGTAATGTTTTAAATAAATCATGACGAATAGGATTGTAAATAATTAAAAATAAAACTTAATAAAGAATCTTGGAAATCCCGACACTCTATGACAAGCCCAAAAACATTCTCTTCTACCCATTCCATTTGGGAGTGTAAGCCACATTAAAAAGAGTTTTGCTTGAGGACAAGCAAAGATTCAAGTGTGGGGGTATTTGATGTGTGCAAAATGCAACATATAAATTACATCAAATGTGGCATAAAACTAACCCTTTTTTAGTACTAATGTTGGAAAAAGTGTGTTTTTGTCTTCCTTTTGTATTTTCAGGATTAAATGAGCTCAAATGAACAAAAGAAGCAAAAAGGCAGCTAAATCTAACATAAATGCAAGAAAAGGGATAAATGTAGCATGCCCGACCCCTCGACAGCATCCTCCCAAGCAAAAACAAGAGAACAGAGGGCTGAACACGCCCCTTGCTCAATGAGCACGGGGGCGTGCCCAAGTGTCTGCAGAAAAGACAAAGTTGTAGAAGCTTCTATCACCCACCACGGGGGCGTGTCCAGCGGACACGGGGCCGTGGTCAACTCTAAGATTCGCAGAATCTAGGAAAATCTTGATAGTACAGATACGCTTCTGCACACGGGGTCGTGCCCAGCGGACACGGAGGCGTGGTCAACTAATGCAGACAAACTGCATTTAATGAAGAAAGAGAAGACGGGTGGACACGGGTGTAAGGACCTACAAAAATGTCCCAAAACGACCCGTAAGTGAAAACCCAGACCCCTGAAACCCTACCGTGCATGAAAAACCAAGAAAAACAGATTTTTGGGTTTCACGCGGGCCGCGTAAGAGTAAGCCTAGGGTTACGCAGGCCGCGACAGCTCATAAAATCTCCGGAGCAGCGAACAGGCCACGTGGCAGGTATACCGATGACACGCTAGCCCTAGTCTACGATTAGGTGGCCCTCGCGGGCCGTGTAAGATCAAGAGGGGGATTACGCGGGCCGCGTAAACCCCATTTTTCAGCTATAAATTGATCCGATCATGAGCAGTTCAACTGTGTCGAAAACTTTTCTCAAAAACGAAGTTCTACTGCTCAAAATTATAATTTCTATTAGGGAGGCGCTGCTACGATACAGGGTATTAACTCGATCGCTGCTACGATTCAATGTCCGATCGATTGAAACTGTCCAATGGATGTTTAAGTGCTGCCCAAATTAGGGCTATAATTTGTCGTTCATCGTGAATTCGATGGATGTTTAAGTATTGCACTTTGTCATTCGTTGTGAGGGTTTTTATCTCATGAGTTATCATAAATGTTGTATTAGTTACTAACCTAGTTCGTGTGCATTGTTATTTAAATTAGGTTACAAGGCTAATCAGTAGGCTAAACTATGCCCGTTTAAATCTGCAATGTGAGTCATTCTCTTTTTACCAAATTGTTTCCAAAACCCTATTTATTTTCAAAGTTATAATTACAGGGATTAAGTCTTTGTAATCTTCAATTACTGCCGGTATGTGGGATTTTGTATACATTACTTGTTTCCCGTCACCATTAGACAACGAGTTAGCCAATGGGTGATTTGACCATAGTCACCGATACAGTCGAGTGACAAATACCGATTTGGGGTAATTGATTGATATAAACAATGTAATCACCCTTAATACTGTATATTATAACAATGAGTCGTTTTGTGCAACTTGAATGACTCGCTAGTATTTCCCTGCTGATAAAACCTTTTTAAAACATGATTCAGGTGATCTGCTATGATCCAGGAAAAAGTGCCATGTAGCACATCAAGCTTGAAGAAGTGGCTTAATAAAAATAAAGAAACATGTTTTTTGTAAAATAGGGGTTTCCTAGTGAAATTCCCGTATTGTAAATTACGGGGTTGTCCCTAATTAGGAAATAAAATAATCGGGCATTTTCAAGTTTTAAACAATCCTGTTAATTATTCAGCTGCAAAATTAAATAAATACCACGGGGTTTCTGTCCCGCGGCTTCTGGACCGGGTCAAACCGGGCCGGGGGCCGTGACAACGGGGCCATGCCCAATGGACACGGGGTCGTGTCCGGCCTTCTGTGTAGGCTATAAATAGGGGTGCTTGGCTCATTTGCAAACCATCCCTTGACAAACCACCTCTCTCCCACTTCACCCACACTCCACCACCACCACCACAACACCATCATCCATCATAGAGTGTGTGTAGTATTCTCGGGATCCAAGATTGATAGTAAGAGTTCTTGACAATCAAAGGCCATGTTTGCCTAAGTCTCTTACATCACCTGGTGAAGACAAGCATTTAGTGTAATACTTTTTATTTTTAATCTTTTCGCACTTTTTATTTGGTTATGTATTAATGACTTTAATAACTAGTTTCTTAGGTTGAAGGTGAAACTTCCTTATCATTTGTCCGTGGTGTCTTGACGTTATTTTACCGTCTATATAAAATAAAAGATTTACACCATTCATATCTCCACGGTCTATATGGAGATATGTTGGCTACCTGGTCGGGGGTTAAGGGAATGGTTTGGTAAGCGTCTTGCCTTGTTCAGTGTATAGATCCTGCAAGGACCTGGGTCAAGCTTAGTAGGACCTCCTTCAATACCCACTGGTATTGGATGGCGGGGGTCCGAATTTCTTGATCCCCTCATATGTAAACTACTATTAATATATTAACCCGGCTACTTAGGACTGTATCCCTGCTGACTCAGACTACTTAGCCGAGGGTAACGTCACATTCAAAAGAGGGGCCTACCACATTATGCGTTAATAACTTAATTAATTATCTTTCAATAATCCAACCATTTAGGATTGTATCCTTGCTGACTCAAACTACTGGGTTCAGGGTAACGTCACCTTCAAAAGAGGGGCCTACTACAATAACTAAGATAATCTCTTAAAAAGTGCAAAAGTGCGGAAATAAACAAAGGTTACACTAAAGGCGAGTCAGATCCAAGTGATTCATCTTGTCTATCTGTTTTTATTTTTATTTTTCAGCATTTTTAGTTTTTATTTTCTAGTTTAAAACATTTTTCTAAATTTTTGATTTGATTAGACGTTGAGGATAAACCGGTATTAAAAGCTCTTGTGTCCTTGGACGACCTCGGTATCTTACCAACTCTATACAACGCTCACGATGGGTGCACTTGCCCATATGTGTGTTTAGTGTTAGTAGAATATCGTGTTTTATAAATTTAAAACTTGACCAGGTGTTAAAAAGGGCTAAAAATATACATTAAAAACTATACGACACTTACACACATCATGAACAAATGTCGAGTATTGAGAAGAAGGGATTTGAGGGAGATATACATTAGAAATGTGGTTAGAAATAAGGTTAGAAATATGGTGTCTAATATGAAGAGTGAAATGAGAATATAAAGTACCGATCTGCAATTATCAGATAATATTAAAAATTACATAATAATACTTATGCACCTTAAAATTAGTAAAAAAATAAAATGCTCCACAAACATTAAAATGATTAAAATTTAATTATGAAGATTAAAAGATCAACAATTACATCGACTACTGAACGACGAAACTATTAAATCTAACAACAACACCAAGAAATTTACGAATCTAACAGCAAAAATTTAGTGTTTTTAGCTTCAACTCCGTCAAATACCGAACTTCTCAATGTATATCTTCGACAATCGCCATGAACTCCACGGAAGTACTGAATGCATCACCATCAGGTTTCTGGAAACCTGGTCTCTCATGAACAGACCAAGATGCAGTACATGAAAACACTTCTTCAGCTGTTGAAGAGTAGCCATATCCTCATATACTTAATCCTCAACTTGCTTCAAAAAGAGCTGCTTTAAACCAAACTTTATGCTGCTTTTAATACAAAAAAGGCAGGAAAGAACAAATCTCTTGTAAAATAAAATATTATCTTACAGCAGTAGCAGATCCTTTCTTGCGTTTAGTAGGAACTACTGAGGATTCTACATCATCATCATCTGCCAAAGTCAAATGTAATCATCATTTAGTCATAAGCCTAAATTATTTTAAATGACACATTTAATAATCTTTCTTTGTGTTTAATTTAATTTTATGCTTCTTTTAATACAAACCTAAAATAACCCGCAGATGATTGTACGAATTTCAAACAACTGTGATTAGACTGAAATATAAAGAGAGAATTAGAGTATATCACTTCAAAAATAAAAAATTCAAAATTTCAAAATTAGAGCAACAAAAAAAACATACTTTAAACGATGTTGGAAACAACCGTAAAATTCTTTCCAGAATTTGTCAACCATGGGCTGAAAATTATTTACAAAATAACATAAACAAACCATAAAAAACATAAAATTTTGTAAAACAGACTTATTATAGTATACATATCACTTACAATAAAGGTATCATCAGGTTTAATTTTAGAGATGAAGGAGTTCTCGAAAACGGATGATTTAAATACAGAAACATAAAATGTCGATGCTCCAATAGCCTTCAACAATAGACAATCATTCTTTTTGAGACCAGAATCTCTAACGAATTTGGTGAATCCATCACCTAAGACAGGTCCCGAAACATTTCTTTTCAGTCTAACGACCCATGATAAGTTATCATCAATAATTTCAAGACATTGACCATATGGAACATGTTCTCCCCACAATAAGGTTGCGAAATCATACGGTATTTCCTATCAATCGAAACAAAAAACATATAAGTTTAAATAACTTATTGCCTGTTGAAAAAATGAAAACCAAAGAAACATATAAAAAATATAGGATCATAGTCATCAATCAACTTAAAAACGAAGGAGCGTTGTTTTTAGGATCCATAACTGCAAAAGGAAGTAAGCAATGTTTTTAAAAAATATAACGCTAACCTATTTATAGAAACAATGTCTAATTACAGAAATCGAGTTATAATTCCGAATACAAAAATTAACCTTAAAAACAGTAATCTGTTTATAGAAACAAAAACGAATTTAAAAAGAAATTAAAGGTATCTTTAAAGCTAAATAGAAAAAATGATAACTGAGAAAACAAACAATATGAACTTCAAAAGATAATCACATAAAGTTTCAAAATTATGCCTAAACACAAACAATACCAACAACATTTAACTAACTTGTTTTGGTAGACGAACATTCCGAGTCCGAATTTCACAAAAGATTGAGGGTTCACAATGGGAAAATACAAACCATAAATCATTTAGAACATATATATTACTAATTTAAAAAAAATTACTGAACAGAAAGGATAAAATCAAATATTACAAACTTAAAAAAGATAAAACAACTATAACATTTAACTAACCTCTGTTGTTTGATGAATTATTGGAGTCCAATTGTTATCACAGAGTTAGGGATTCACATGAAAAACAAAATCAACAAAATCAGTAACTGTGATAAATGTGGAAGACATGATTAACGTTGATAGACACTAAATAAATAAGAAAAGGTCGATGATGATAACAAAACCTCTGATCTTGATTTTGTTTGCAAAAAAAAATTACAAATGTTCAATAGCTTAGATTAAAGATGAATAGTAGATAAACAGCTAACTAAAACAACATACCTTCAATTTTTATGACCGGATATAAAAAAATCAAAACAAATAAGGAGTTAATAGCATTCGAAACAATCTTTATAAAATCAACTTTCTATAGAATCGAATAAGATAAATAACGCAGATTTAGGTTGGATTTGGTATATTTACCTTTGATCTTGATAAAATCTTGAAAATCCGGTGAGATGATGAACGATTGTAGAAGAAAGAGAAGACAGAAAGGGGAGAGCTCGGTACGTATGTGGATTGGATACAATAATTGACCTAACTTATATGATCCGAATAACATACCACGGTGTATTTGGAAACCATTAACCCGACCTAACACCATACGGATCCCGCGTCCATTTGTGAACAAATTAGTGAATTTAGAATTCTTTTATCAATTCCCTCCCAAACTCACACAACACCTCCACCATAGGTTGCCACATCATCAAAAAGCTACACCATTCAAAGACACATGGCCCAAATCCATCTCATTTATATATATATATATATATACTAGCGGTAAGACCCGTGTGCAAACACGGGTCGTTTCTTAGAAAATCATGCATAAGACATATTGACAGAGAGTAAAAAATAATTAGTTTAGACTTACAAAATTGATATAAACTAATGGTCAATAGGTTTATTCAACAGCAATTCCATTATGTTGATAGCAAACCACTGTTGTCTATTAACTGTTAAAAACCTCTGTTGCTTTCCAACAGAATTTCCTAAATACTGGCATCCATTATCTCCAACAAAGCATGCCAGATGGATAGATAGTAAGTATCAGATGTTAGTCAACCCATGTTAAAAAGGTTAGTCAACAGAAATTACAAAGGTTAGTAAACAAATGTTAAGAGAATAATGTTATTAACAAAGAATTTAGTACTCTCATTAAAAATGAGAGCTGCAAACTTGTTACTACAACGCCAGATATAAACATTTTTCGCAGCATGTGTTCTCATGATAGGCTTAATGTAGAGTAAGTATCAGATGCTTTCAAAAAGTTGTATTGCTTTCCAACAAACATTTCCTAACAACAGTTCCTCCATTATACCCAACAGACATTGCCAGGTTGACAGATGTTTAGTATCATCATAGATTTTGTAAAACTTCTTTGTAAACCACATTAGTAGTGGTTGTACAGACTCGTTTCTCTTTATCACAAATCAAAACTTTCAACCCCTTCCTACTTTTTAGTCTAGATACAGCAACATAGAGCTGGCCATGACTAAACACGGGTCGTTTCTTAGAAAACCATGCATACCATATTTTATTAACTTTAGATCCAAGCCAACTCTTGCAATAAGAATGAGAATTATACGGTACTTGTAATTCAAATAAAGTTAAAACCAATTTTTGCAAATAAAGTTGACCAATTCCATTGATGATTGCTTAAAGTCAAACCATTGTTTTCAAAAAGTCTGTTTAACCAAAGTCAAACCACTGTTTGCAAAACTATGATTCTTAGTGGTTCAAAAGTCTGCTTGACCAAAGTCTGTTTGATCAAAGTCAAACCACTGTTTGAAGAAAAAAAAAGCAACCACTTTTTTTCCACAAAATAGTGTTTTAAGCCAATAGTGGTTTCAAACATCTATTTTCATCCATCTGTTAACCAAAGTCAACAAATGCATCAACCACTGATTAACAGATGTATCAACAACAATGGTCTTGAACACCGTTTTAACCAAACAGCAGTTTCAACCAGAGTTTTCTCCACAACACTCTGCTTTATCCCAACAGTGATTCCAAACATCTGTTTTCATCCATCTGTTGACCAAAGTCAACAGATGTATCAACCACTGTTTTATTTAAACATCTGTTCATAATAACAAAGCTTTGATCATTTAAACAGACCTTTGCCAATATTACAAGCTTTTACACTCTCAAACCTAATTATTCATTTAGTTAATTTAAATAACAAACATGGTTAATAATTTTAACACAACTAATTATATAAAATTTGAAAGTGTCAAACAGAGGTCGACATTCAATAAAATACAGCATAATAATTTCCAATCAATGGGCGAAACAGTAGTCTCGATAAATAAAGCTCCTTTCGGATCACTGTAGTTGTTAACATGTTGGAGATATTTCAAAACTTCATTGCTCAAATCAACTTCAACCATATCTCCCCAACTTCAACTTCAACCTTAAATACTTAAACTTTAGATAATAAAAAATACAAAAATATACAATTTATTAATCTTTTGTAAACAAAATAACATTTGCATTCAAGCATGTTGCTTCTCCAAAAAAACAATATTTTAACCCAACAGTCGTTTCAATCCCCTTCGACTTCCACAAAACACTATTTTAACCCAACAGTGGTTTTAAACCACCGTTTTAACCAAACAGCAGTTTCAACCACAGTTTTCTCCGCAAGACTCTGCTTTATCCCAACAGTAGTTCCAAACATTTGTTTTCATCCATCTATTGGCCAAAGTCAACAGATGTATCAACCAGTGTTTTTTTTTTTCAAACATCTGTTCACAATAACAGAGCTTTGATCATTTAAACAGAACTTTGCTGATATTTCAAGCTTTTACACTCTCAAACCTAAATATTCATTTAGTAAATTTAAATAACAAACATGATTAATAATTTTAACACAACTAATTATATAAAAACTACAAGTGTCAAACAAAGGTAACTATATAATAAACAAAGTTCAAAACAGCAAACAGCATTCAGAAAAATACAGCATACTAATTTCTATTCAATGGGCGAAACAGTAGTCTCGATAAATAAAGCTCCTTTCGGACCATTGTAGTTGTCAACAAGTTGGAGGTATTTCAGAACTTCGTTGCTCAGATCAACTTCAACCATATCCCCCAGATGCTTGTTATCAACCACTTGTTGTCTTCAATTATATTAGTCCTTCGGCTCCTATCTTTATAATAAACTACACGAGGATTATTGAAATCAAACACCTTCATCCAGCCTCCTTCTTCATATTTGAGCAAATCAGCAGTTAGCTCAGCAGACTTTCCAATAACAATCAAATGCAGTCTCTTTGCGATGGTCAAAAAATGCCCTTGGAAAGGATTGACTACGTACTCTCTGGAAAATGAAGCATTCTGAAAGTCTCAGAAAGAACATCAAAGCAACGATGTTCCTCTCACCTAGTGGATACCAATAATTTGAAACCATGAAATATTTTATCAACATAAACTCCTGTAGACCATGAATAACTGCTTGAATAAACACTACCAAAATTTATTGTTCTCCATGACTCACGACGTCGTGAGTAAACACGAGCTGTAGCAACATTACGGTAACATCTGATGTTCAGCACTTTCAGATCATTGAATTAATCAAAATAAATTCCACCAGTATCATAATTTCGATCATGATTGTAATTTAAATTGTTGTCAGACAAAACCTTATAGCGCCTGGTAGTTGGATTCCAAAGAATCAACTCACAACAAATCCCTTCATAGCAAACTAACAATAATCCATTAAATGACGATAGAATACGTAAGAAGGTAGGGTGGAAATTGTTAGGAAAACTTAGCGTTTTGCTTCTAACAACATCCAAAGTACCAGCAACTACATCATCAATGACAATTGACGTGTCTTTAAAGGAGAGTAGTTTCTTTTCTACTGAATCTCCACTTCGGAGAGCATGCATCATCTCAAATCCATGACTTGACAGTTCCCTATAAAAATTCTTGGAAAGACATTTCAAACGACCAATATCTTCTGCAGAGAGCCTTGTGAAAATTTCGTCAACAATCACTTGAAACCCAATGTTTTCCATTTTGCAGTGAACCAATGCGTCTTTGAAAGCCAAAGAAATTGTAATGATATTGATAAACAAAAAACTTTTGAAGATGATTGAGTAGATGGATGAAAACGCTAATGATGAAAACCTCTGCCTAATGTATTTTATATACCCAATGAAGGCGGTTATGACTAAATACATCGTCAGACGAAAGAATATGATGCGACATTCGTTAGGCTTTTAATGCAAAACATTTGAAAAGTGCGTTTCTATGGGAAAAGTATAAAATTAAACATGTTATTATAATTACAATTAACCTCTTCATTTACCATAAGACGCCTTTACGATAAGACAGAAGTGAGTGAGTGACTTGCATTAATTGCAAAGTACATATCCCCAGAAATTTTGAATTTGAAATTACTGGCAATTTCAAAACATCTGCTAAGATATATGTTTGCAAAAGGAAACATCTGCTAAGTTATACTTTCTAAGAGATGGGCGGTGGTTTGCCCTCTTGAATGTGGGCCAGACCTTTGACATTTGAATATAGAGCGGTGGTTTGAAATTAAATGTATTTTAAGTCAGATAAAAAATTTCAGATAAAATATCGCTTCATTTGCAATCATCATTTAGTCATAACTCAGATAAAAAATCTATTCATTTAAAGACCAGTAATACTCTACATAGTAAACAAATGCTTCTGCAACTCCAGCAGACAAAGATATTGCGAACATCTGTTAGGCAACAATAGATATTGCCAACAATAGCAAGTCAAACAAGCGTTAGATCAGCAGATGATGATTTAGAGCAGATGTTCTCTTTTGCCAAACTTTAACTTAGACAGATCTATACACTAACAGATATTGATTCAACATCAATATAATCTAATTAAACTCAGAGACAATTTCACTTCTACATCAAAAGTAAAACAATCATCATCGTCGTCTGCTCAGATCATTCACAAATTTAGTCATAATAACTCAGATAAAAAAACTTTAGTAAAAATCAAAAACCAAAACAAACATAATCATATATATCACATTACCATCATCAAGGCAAAGCACATATCCCCAAAATTTGTTCTAAAAGTGGGTCAGAGAGAGCTTCTGTTTTCTCTTATCCTTTATGAACAAATATCGAGTATTGAGAAGAAGGGATTTGAGGGAGAGATACATTAGAAATGTGGTTAGAAATAAGGTGTCTAATATGAAGAGTGAAATGAGAATATAAAGTACCGATCTGCAATAATCAGATGATATTAAAAATTATATAATAATACTTATGCACCTTAAAATTAGTAAAAATAAAATGCTCCACAAACATTAATATGATTAAAATTTAATTATGAAGATTAAAAGATCAACAATTACATTGACTGCTGAACATCGAAACTTTAAAATCTAACAACAACACCAAGAAATTTACGAATCTAACAGCAAAAATTTAGTGTTTTTAGCTTCAACTCCATCAAATACCGAACTTCTCAATGTATATCTTCGACAATCGCCATGAACTCCACGGAAGTACTGAATGCATCACCCTCAGGTTTCTAGAAACCTGGTCTCTCGTGAACAGACCAAGATGCAGTACATGAAAACACTTCTTCAGCTGTTGAAGAGTAGCCCTATCCTCATATACTTAATCCTCAACTTGCTTCAAAAAGAGCTGCTTTAAACCAAACTTTATGTTGCTTTTAATACAAAAAAGGCAGGAAAGAACAAATCTCTAGTAAAATAAAATCTTATCTTACAGCAGTAGCAGATCCTTTCTTGCGTTTAGTAGGAACTACTAAGGGTTCTACATCATCATCATCTGCCAAAGTCAAATGTAATCATCATTTAGTCATAAGCCTAAATTATTTTAAATATACATTTAATAATCTTTCTTTGTATTTAATTTAACTTTATGCTTCTTTTAATACAAACCTAAAATAAACCGCAGATGATTTTACGAATTTCAAACAACTGTGATTAGACTGAAATATAAAGCGAGAATTAGAGTATATCACTTCAAACATAAAATTTCAAAATTTCAAAATTAGAGCAACAAAAAAAAACATACTTTAAACGATGTTGGAACAATGATGCTGGAAACAACCGTAGAACAATCATCATCATCATCTGCTCAGATCATTCACAACTTTAGTCATAATAACTCAGATAAAAAAACTTTAGTAAAAATCAAAAACCAAAACAAACATAATCATATATATCACATTACCATCATCAAGGCAAACCACATATCCCCAAAATTTGTTCTGAAAGTGGGTCAGAGAGAGCTTCCGTTTTCTCTTATCCTTTATGAACAAATGTCGAGTATTGAGAAGAAGGGATTTGAGGGAGAGATACATTAAAAATGTGGTTAGAAATATGGTTTTTAATATGAAGAGTGAAATGAGAATATAAATCAGTTTATATAAGAAGATGATTGAGAAAAGTGGGTGAGTGACATGCATTAATTGCAAATTACATATCCCCATGCATTTTGAATTTGAAATTACCCGCAATTTCAAAACATCTGTTAACGTATACGTTTGCAAATGAACCATCTGCTACTTTCTTGTAGATAGGCAGTGCTTTGCCCTTTGGAATGTGGGCCAGACCTTTTAACATTTGAATACAAAGGCAGTACTTTGAAATTAAATTAAATGTATTTTAAAGTGATTTATATATTCCGGTTTATGATGCAGTAATGACATAAGAAAAGCTGACAAATCAGCTTTTCTTATGTCACTCAGATTTCTTCTTTTATAGAAAGTATAGATAGATACGGGGAAAAGTTGTTTGGTTTGTTAACTTTATAAACATATGTCATCCTAAATTTACTTGAATATTAAGAACCGATCAACTTTTTAAATTCACACATGAAATTTGTGTCACGTGTCCATTTTTACATATCTAGCTTTCACATAACTAACTTTATTTATATTTTTAACAAGTTATTTATCATATATCATTACTTTAGATATATCATTGTTTTAAAAAAAATCAATATATCATTGCGGTTTAAACAATTAACTATGTAGATGTGTATTTTTTTTTTTTAGTTTACTTTCTTGAAAGTTACCAATCTTTTTATAGATGTTACTTTAGAAATATTTTTTTATTATAATTATATTTGTATTTTATTGGTGACTAATTTATTTATTAAATAAATTGTTAGTACTTTACTGTGAATACACTAAACAAATGGTACAACTGTACAAACACAAAACACAAGGTACACCACAACATAATAGCAATATATTTTGAATGTACATAAAAAACCTTTAACCACAAGTCTTCCAGGCCATGTGCTATTTATCTTCAAGAATCAGAGGAAATAAACTTTTGACAAATATGGAATTTTTTTACTGACAAGTTATTAATAGTAATATATTGTAACTTTTTATTATAATTAAATTTAAGGTTTAGCTCGATATCATGTCAAGAAATTTAGTGAATAATAGAAAGATATATTTATTTGGAAAACACGACACACTATATGTAAAGGATATGTCCGTTAAAACTATTTACCCATAAGTACAGGAAAAGATCAAATAGGAAATTTATTTTGGGGATAGGAAGAAATTGGATTATGACATGTGGCAAATTTTAAAATAAAGAGAAAGTGTATTTTAGTCAATCACATCATTTCTTCTTCCTTCTTCTCCCCTGTTACTTCAAAACCCACCGTCTCCAACATTTTCTTCACTTACTATCTCAATAATCACTACATTATAGTGCGATTTTCGTCATCAATCAATGATTCAAACACCCGATCAACGTGTTCTTCAGTTTTTTTTGAAGAAAACCCTGTTTAATTTCATTCAAAATCTCGTTTTTTCCCGTGATTTTGAAGATAATCACTCGATCCGTTCGATTCAATCGCTGATAAGTGTTTCTATCATTCAAATTTCGTCAATCGATGAAGAAATCGGCTTCGATCCATGTAAGAAATTCTTTAATTTCATTTTCACGATCTGGGTTTTTGATTTAGTCATTGCGTTTTACGATCTTGGCGGGGGTCCGGGGGCGGCAACCCCTGGTAGCAGGGTCCCAGGGGCGGCAGCATTCGTAGACAGTTTTATGCCATTGCGTTTTAGAACTGCATTCCTGGTTCAGACAATTCACATACAACTATTGTCCTGGTTCAATGCGTTTTAGAGATAACACTTTCTTTGGTGTTTTTATGCCATTGCGTTTTAAAACTAATACATTTTTATGCGTTTTCTGGTCATTGCGTTTTAGAAAAACACATTTTTGAAGTGTTTTTAGTTATTGCGTTTTAGGTAAAACACATTTTAAGGTGTTTTCAGTCCATTGCGTTTTACAGAGAACACTTTCTTTTGTTTTTTTAAGCCATTGCGTTTTAGAAATGAGACATTTTTAAGTGTTTTCTGGCCATTGCGTTTTATAAATAAGACATTTCTTTGTGTTTTTTGTGCATTGCGTTTTAGGTAAAACACATTTTTATGTGTTTTCAGTCCATTGCGTTTTAGAAAACAGACATTTTAAGTGTTTTCTGGCCATTGCGTTTTAGAAATAAGACATGTGTTTGTGTTTTTGGTGCATTGCGTTTTAGGTAAAACACATTTTTATGTGTTTTCAGTCCATTGCGTTTTACAAACTACACTTTCTTTTGAGTTTTTAGGCTATTGCGTTTTAGAAATAACACATTTCTTTGTGTTTTCTGGCCATTGCGTTTTACAAATAAGACATTTCTTTGTGTTTTTAGTGCATTACGTTTTAGAAAAATGTCATTTTTTAGGTTTTTTTTTCATTGCGTTTTACGCAACTGGGTTTTTCCATTGCGTTTTACGCAACTGGGTTTTTCCATTGCGTTTTACGCAACTGGGTTTTCAAAAAAAAATTTCGAAAATATAGCAATAGTATACTCGTTTTAAAGATAAAAAAACGCTCGTTTTTTTGTGCAATTTTTATAAAAAAAATTAATGTCGTATGAAAGAGTTATTAACGTTTAAAAAATGGGGGGGATTGGAGGAGAGAGAAACTATTGCCTTGGGTTGACTAGAATGCCACTAAACAAACTCACGCGCCTCTTTTTTTCTCTTCAATTTCCATAATTTAATCTTAACCCTTGATTAACTAAATGGATGGTCAAGATCACTTCCTAGCCTTCCTAGCCAAATAAACTTCCTATTGTATCTCCACCCTTATAAGTATAGACTGTAACAATCGAATTTATATAGAGGTATGTGAAAAAAATAAGGGCAAAACTCGTACGAAGAAACTGAGTTGTTTAAATTCTCACAATTCACAAAGTTTTTCCCTTTAAGTTGATCATATATATGGTCTTTATTTGCCCACCAAATCCCAGTTATGTTACTCTCAATGTTTGACCACTACAATTATAACCCAAATTGACATGTGTATTTTTCGTACATTCTAATTTCTTTATTCTTTCACCAAATGTAACACGGATTTGAGTTACTAGTTAGTAGTTACACACACTATTTTTATTCTTTCAGAGGTAACAATTTGGGTTTAGGATTCTATCTTCACTCCTAGTCGGATTTGAGTTACTAGTTACACACACTATTTTTATTCTTTCAGAGGTAACAATTTGGGTTTACGATTCTATATTCACTCCTAGTAAACATATATGAGGGCAAAACACCTTAGATTAGTTGATTTTTGAATCTGATTGCACTATTCCCCCCCCCCCCCCCCCCCACACACACACACAATAATATAGGCCCATTCAGCCCTTAGGCCATGTGTAGCAGTAACATCACATAACCTCTTTTATGGGGGATTAAGTGATAAATGACAAAAAAAAGTGAAATGTGGAGGGTTACAGGGAGTTATATAACATGTGTGTGTAGTGAGGGATTATATAAATATGAGGTTATATATGTATGTATGTATATATATATATATATATGTGTGTGTGTGTGAGAGAGAGAGAGGCAAAGTGTTCACCCCAATATAATTTTCGCGTGGGATGCTGGTTCAAGTGGTATAACGCCCCTCAGGGCAGGGTGGGGAGGCCCCAATCTTGACATTTATATCATTTTCCATTTGTGTGGATTTAAGGCACTTATGAGTTTTTGAAATATATTTTAAAACAACCAGTTCCATTAGAAAAACCGTACTGGGAATCGTGGAGGAGGTAAAGGATGAGACGTTCGTCAGGATAAAAAACAGAACTCCGTTTACTGATATCAAGTGGGAGCGATGAAAAGATTTTAATATACGAGACATTATCAAGTAACTTCTGTTTTTTTTTTTTTTTTCTGTTTTAGGACTCCTAGCCACTAGCTAGCCCCTTGTTATTTTGTCCTTTTCCACAGGGGTAATTTTGTCATTTTAAGCATTAATATATATATATATATATATATATATATATATATATATATATATATATATATATATATATAAAGATTATAACAAAATCCGAAACACCCCTAATTATCTCTGCACTTTCTCTCTCTCTAAACACCCCCTTTCTCTCTCTGACCTCTCTCTCGAACACCACCGCCCCCATGAACAACACCACCATCACCACCTCTAAACATCCTCTGTCTCTCTAAACACCCTCTGTCTCTCTCTATCACACACAAAAACAGAACAATTAACAACACACAACGTATCAATAATAAATCATCAAAACACGAAAACTTACAACAAATTCCTAACCACATTTACTTATTCGTTTCTTTTTCCTCTTTCTCCGGCCGACGTTTTGTTGCAGGCTGGGGTTGTGGTTTCCGGTGATGATATTGACGGCGATGAAGTGATTTGGGTGGGGGGGGGGGGTGATGATTTGGGGGGAGGATGACAAATGATCTGTAAATGTATGTTCATATTAGGGTATTTAGGAATTAAATATATTTATTTAATTTAGTTTATTAATTATTGATATGTTATAATAAAACCTGAGATGGACAAAAATGCCCTTGCACAAAAAGACAAAACAACCAGCTTTCAATAGTTAAAAAGGGGGGGGGGGGGTTGAATTTTGGACTAAAATGCCAACAAAAGTGAAACCACAGAGACACAGATTTAAAAAGTTTGAGATTTTGACTAAAATGATAAAAGTGCTCAAACCGCAGGGATCAAAATGGCAGTTTACTCAAAAATAATTAAAAAAACCATAGAATAACTTTCCACCCGTCAAAACTAAATTGTTTAAATCTCAAACCGATTCAACCACCCTACTTGGTTGATTTGACAAAGATTATGTATCCCACCACTATATAATATGGTATTTTTTTTTTTTTGAACGGTACTATATAATATGGTATAGCATGCCTATATATTTACTTACTATAAATTTACAAACATTTTAATGCATTAAGTGGTTGTGTACAATGTTTAAGGAGGTTTAAAAAAAAACACTGATATTACACTTTTAACCTAAAACTATTTGATTTTTCACCTTTAACCCAAAAGTTTTCATCTTTTGCAGTTTAACCTTACAAACTTTTTACCTTGAACTTTGGTCCCCTATACTTTTCATATTTCGAAAATTCTTGTTTTACGGCGCAACATGCGTGTGTGGTTCAACGTTTCGTTTTATGCTTCTTTCAAAATTGCAAGTTACATGACACGTGTGTGTATGGTTTAACGTTTTTACGTCGTCTATTTTTTCCTGTTTGACACAGTTTTACGCCCATCAAAACAATTTGATACTAGTTAACACAAAATGTTAGAGCTAATTACACAAATGGGTCATGTGGTTTATACCTAGTTTCGCATTTGGGTACTAACTTTTTTAACAGGTTTAGGTTTTATGGTTTCAATTTTGTAACACTTATGGGTACTAACACCAAAATTAGTTAATTAATGACTAAAATACCCTTGCATTTTTTTTAAGTTTATCAATGTAACACATTTGGGTAGTAACACCTAATTTTATTTAAGTTCAAATCAATTTTACAAAAGCTATTTATTTTTTTTATTTTCATTTTTTTATTATATCTCTTAATTAATATAAAATCTATTTATTTTTTTATTTTTATTAAATTCCTTATTTAACATAAAATCTACTTGTTACACCAGTAAAATCTACTAGCTATATAGTTTTATGTAAATTAAATATCTTTTTTACAAAAAAACAAGTTAAAAAAGGCTTAATTTTTTTTTTAGTTTTATCTAAAATACCTAGCTATATGTAAATGAACAAAAAAATGAGTTAAAAAAGGCTTAAATTTTTTTTACATGAAAGATATTTATTATTATCAATCATATCTATCCAAAATTGAAAACGAGTAATATTTACATTATTTAAAATGAGTAAGAAATTTAATTTACATAAAACTATATAGCTAGTAGATTTTATTTAAAAAAAAATACTGACGTAACAAGTAGATTTTATGTTAAATAATAATTTAATAAAAATATGAAAATAAAAAAATAAATAGATTTTATGTTAATTAAGAGATATAATAAAAAGATAAAAATAAAAAAATAAATAGATTTTGTAAAATTGATTTAAACTTAAATAAAATTAGGTGTTGGTACCCAAATGTGTTATATCGTTAAACTTAAAAAAAATGTAATGATATTTTAGTCATTAATTAACTAATTTTGGTGTTAGTACCCAAAGATGTTACAAAATTGAAACCATAAAACCTAAATCTATTAAAAAAAAAGTTAGTAGACGAAACTAGATATAAACCACAGAACCCACCCATGTGTGTAATTAACTTCAAAATGTTATATAGTTTTTAGGTTTTTGAGTTAAAATTTAATTTTAAATGATGAAAAACGGAAAGTAGGGTAGCTCCTCCTTTATATATGTAGGGTCTAGTCTGTAGACTATCATTAGATTTCACACTGTATGCCTGATGTTGTAGGACACCATTCTAACATATTAAATTTCAGGTATCTTTTTCAATCCGTTATCCGGTTCTCCTGTCGTCCACCCATTTTGTTGATGAACAACCGGATCGATTTGAACCGGTCTGATCGGTCCATACCCAAGAGGTTGGTTCCCGGTTCGTCTTTCCCTTCCGGTTTAAAAAAAAATTGATTTCTAGACTCTTGATCTATGTTCTCTTCCGGGTAGGTGGGTTACTGGGTTTTCCTCAGAATTGGTGGTGGACGACTCGAGTTACTCTTGGAGTACTCCGTTTGTCTAGTGGGTGCCCTGAGAGTGCTCGGAATTGATTTCTTGGTCGTTCAAAAAAGAAAGTATAATTCTTTTTAGAGTTAAATGTCATTTTAGTCCCTGTGGCTTAGGCTATTTTGCCAGTTTAGTCCAAATATTTCATTTTTCACCTGTGCGTCCACAAATGTTTTACCGTTAACAGAAAAAATGTATTAAGTTAATCCAGTGGACTAAAATGTCAATGGTGAAACCTTTTTGAACTCACATGTGAAAAATGAAACATTTAGACTAAACTAGCAAAATGGCTCAAACAAAGGGACTAAAATTACATTTAACTTTTATTTATAGAAATGACATAAAAGTCGAAGCTTTGTAATATTGATTAAAATAGATGCATTTGCACAAACACCAATACGTCAGAATTTTTGAACAGACATAGGACGCCTCAAATAAATTATTGTCTCAAAACCGTTACATTTATTTGTAACATCTATCAAGAAATTCTTGTATATCTTAAAAATGTAAAGATTAACAAATTACCAAAATAAAATAAAATTATACAAAACACAATACCAAATTATCAATATACAAGAAAAAACAAAGATAATCTTCATACGAATGCAATGGTAAGCACTTGATTTTCTCTACGCGAGGTCCCGGGTTAGAATCTTCTTTCACTGGTTTTCTACCATAACCTCTTAAAGGTCTCTTACCTAACGTTGATTTGCGATTTACTTTATCTCATTGGTTAGTAGGGTATTGGCGGGTCCTGTGAGTTTTCCAGTAACATGTTCTCATGATTTACTAAAGAAAAAAAAATAAAGATGGAAATTTATGTGAGCGAGATATCATGGGGTCGAATGTTTATTTGAGCTAAGTAGCTCGAGCTATATTAGATGTGGACAAGTTTACGAATGAGGTTTTGATGAGTTATTTACAAGTAAGTTATGAGCATCGAGCGAGTCAGAGCAACGCGCCAATTAGAACAATAATACGCTATGATCAAGAGTTATGCACATGATGGTGAATGCCATTATGATCCTTTTAAGTGGTACTATATGATTGGCCGACGACATGTTATATCATTTTCTTTTGGTTTATAAAATTAAGTGTCAAGTCCTGTTTTTTAAAGTCGGGTGGTCGCAGTCTTATCTTGTTCTTGATAAAGAAGAAGATGATAATGATCTTACCTAGCAATGCAACTTTTAAGTTTGATGTTGATTTAATAGAATTGATGATTTTGAAAGAGACAATGTGACACATAAGTCATATACTCCAACACTATGTCAACTTTGTAAAATATGAATAGGAATGATTTGTAAAAAGTAAAAATAAACACGTGTACGATAAATGAGATACATTCGTCTTACCTTTTGGGTTTCATCTTGTACAGTATAATCTTACAATGCATGTCGGCTAACATATCCGAGCTCGTTAGGGGTTTAAACAAATAGAGTCCCTCATGAGATTGACCCACACTTCTTATCCTTGTACTACTAGCTCCCTCTCCTTGACTCCTTGTACCATAGGTTGATACCCAGTGGCGGATCTAGGATTCACGCCAAGCCGTAACGTTTTATAAATAAGTCGTAACGAAATCGAAAAAACATCAAATTTTTCCAAAATTTACACTAAAAACGTCAAATTTTTCCGAGCCAAGCCGTAGCGGAGGTTACCCCCCGGTTAAGGCTAGGTCCGCCCCTGTTGATACCTTTTTAGCCAAAGATTATTTTTTTCTTATAAATATGTAACTGTATTATCTCTTTATAAAACATAAACTCGCTAAAGCGGATAAACGCTACTTAAACTTTGTTAAAACCACTCATGTCTCAAAGATAACTTATAGATCAACAAATATATATCTTGTTTTATGTACTACACCCATGTTCTATTAACCATCTTAGAGGATTTGAACACTTCCCCTTACCACAAGGTTGTCCCTTAGAGACATCTTGTGTAAATACATGTTATAACTTGTAACAATACAAAAAAAATTATTTTTTCTATAAAAGGATCTTTATCAACATTTTATAGGTTAAAACTAGTTTTGTAATGAACATGCCTTATTTGTATACATATATATATATATATACACACACACAAGTGAGTCACATTATCAAGAAGATAATCAATACTTGGCAGGGTAAAAGAGAAATTACCTTCACTTATTTAGTTTTTCACCCAAGAAATGATAAGTTCCACCATTACTCAACTGGTACATTTTGATTAGACAACACCAAATGAACAATGCACTTTAAAGAGAACCTCTCATGCTTCTCTAATTGGAATAATGCAGCAAACAGATGGCCCTCAACTTTTCAGTGTTTTCACCTGGAAAATATTATAAAAAAATTAAAACAAATAAAATAGTACAAAAATAAACTTTAAAAGCACTGCCACATCCATCTACCCACCATGAGGAATTTCATAAATTATTATCTTTTCATTGACTTTTATCATTAACTAAACTAGATGTTGATTATTGACCCTAAGGAATAATTTCTAATTTTCTATAGGTATATTTTAAAAATTGTAAAATATGTTTTACATTTTGTTTTAATATGATACATAACACGGTTATATAATCAATTACCTTACTTTTTTTCTCGAACTCTTGTTGGCTACGTCTACCAAGCATTATTTACAAGTACATTATTTGGTTTTCTGTTTAAAACTGGTAAATCGTCGAACATGCTCATATATATAAGAGTTAACTGCCATTTCCGTCCCAGTAGTTTGTTCACTTTGTCATTTTAGGCCATTTTTAAAAAATGCACCAGTTTCCTCCCTGACATACTGGAAACGTGCCACTTCAGTCTAAAATTAAAACTTAGTTAAGTCAGACATGTTAAATGAAGGGTATTATTGTAAATTCATATATCTTTTATTTTCACCTTATTTTATAAATTAACGATAATACCCTTCATTTAGCTTGTCTGACTTAACTGGATTTTAATTTTTGGACTGAAGTGGCACGTTTCCAGTATGTCAGGGAGGAAACTGATGCATTTTTAAAAAATGGTCTGAAATGGTTAAAGTAAACAAACCACAGGGACGAAAATGACAGTCAACTCTATATATAAAGTTCCTAAATAAAAAAAATGTTATATAAATTTATATATATACTAACTGGTAATTGTACTATTGTTAAGTGTTGTATTATTGTTGAATCAGAATTTATTTGGTATCAGAATCTGTAAAGAAAAAGATAATATAATCTTGAGGTACACCATTATCCCTAGTCTACTAACCCGGCCCATGGGGCCCATAACAGCCGGGTGCAGACCACCCACAACAAAAATGACCCTGTGGTACACAACACTTATCTGGCTTCTGGGTTGCATTTTGAACTGACAATTATAATGGCCCTTTTATTATTATTGTCATATGGTTCATCTACAAATAATGCAACTGTTTTTTTTTATTTGTAGTTATATATAATTGATATGTTAATATGATTAAAGAAACAAATTTTTTGAACGGCCAACAAAATCAATCCCGAGCACTCTCGGGGCACCCACCGGACAAACGGAGTACTCCGAGAGTAACCCGAGTCCACCACCAATTCTGGGGAAAACCCGGTAACCCACCCGCCCGTAGGCACGACAGTGAAATTACCGGTAAAACCCGTTTGGCTCAAGGATCCAACCAAGGTTTCCCTGGGTCTCCTATCATTGCCCACCCGTGCCTCACTCTGCACCAAGTGGGAGTCGAACCTACATCTCTCAAGAGAAATGCAAGCCCTCCATCACTTAATCTAGAGATCATTGGCTATTAAAGAAACAATATTATTAATTAATGTCTCTCATGTTGACCTACTTTTGAGTGGTAAGTCGGCAGGCAAGTCACAATCCAAGAGAGGCCCAACTGATTTTTCTATATTTCTCAATCAATAAAGATATAATAAAAATACTTTTCTAGATTCCTAAGATATATAAGTTCCAACATAAGAATTTTAATCTATAAAAAAAAATGCTAATACTAGTCCAAATCCTAATAATTGTAAGACTAGTCTAACAAATTACTAATACAACATCATAAATAGGGTGCTTTGAGAGCAAATCGAGCTGAGCCAACTTCAGCCCATGCTCGAAGTTGAACGAGCTAGCACGAGTCCATTCGTTTATTCTTCAGCGAGGTGAAATTTAAGCTCGAGCCGGGTTGTTTGAATCATGATTTTTTAACGGCAAAGAATCTCACGTGTAAACACACCTTGCTCGGGGCTATGTCCAAGGTCGACTCCTCGACCGCCATGAAACCGTGCCTCCTGATGCGCGGGAATCGGATGTCCCTCGAAAATGGCATAAGCGAGAATCAAACTTGCGTTTCCATTAGGGATGACATGTCTTTTAACCACTTGACCAACATCATAGAACCTGTTTGAATTATGATTAATACTATTTATATGCTCAAGTAAAAATCAATATTATGGTGATCTCTAGTTAGCCCACTAGTGAAAACATATGTTCGCAAAAAAGAAAAAATAATCTGACAGAGATTTTCCAACTTTTGTTTAGTCTGTTCATTGACCGTCAGTTAAGTACAATAAGTTACCAACTAACTATGACATTAGTTGGTTATTTACAAATGACACCTCTAGGTTCTATTTATTACAATTGAGCCCCTGTACTATTTCTGTTGGTAACAATACCCCACCCTTGTTAAGAATTCTTGACCCAAGGATAACTACAACTGAAATCTGGCAGTTGAAACTCATATCACAAACCAAATCTATGTTTTATGTATATAGATATGTAATTCTGTGAATATTTTTAGGACAAATGTATTGGATTTAATCGATGCAACAGTAGCTGGATTGTGGTTACTTAACGGTAAGTAACTAACTATGTTTAGGAGTTAACTTTTTCGGTATTCAAGCGCCACAATAACGGTCATGTACAAATGTATTTAAAGGTATCTTCGGTTCCAAACCAAAAGCACCATGATTAATCCGAAACCTGTTGATTAATCCAAATTCTCTTTCTCTAATTTTTTTTATAGGATTCACATATTGCAAACTCTGTCCTTTATCTTCAATAATTATGTTGGCAAAAAAGAAAAAAAATAATCTGACTTACATATTGATTTTTGGGCCAATACACACGCTATCATCCGCATAGTTTGCCATTTCTTTGAGGGTGATAAGTAGTTGACATTGCCATTAAAATTCCTTGTGCTCTTGTAAACTCTTTCCATAAAGCACTATCGAATATGGCGTCTCTATCTGTTGAGGGCCGACTATGTAATTTATAGACATTATCGATAAAAACTTGAGCTTCTTGACTTGATGTAAAGGAATGCTCTAAAGACATGAAGTGGCCGTATTTTGTTAACCCATCTACTACCACAAAAATGACTTCTTTACCTCTTGACTTAGGTAGTTGGGTAAACCAGTGATAAAATCCATACAAACATCAAGGAACAAAAAAACAAAACTTGGAATAGGCTGCTGCAACAATCCTAGACAGTTGACATTCTTTGAGAATATCTTGTCTAAGAATCAAATCCAAGCCCACAACCAATCTATTCTCTCTTTTTACGAATCCGTCTTGTGACTTATAGTGAGTAGCTGAATCGCCATTTTGTAGTTGTTGAATCGATTTCCTAGCTTAGGTTAAGAACAAGATCAACAAGAACATGTGTTGGAAGGACACTGGTGTAGGATTTAGGGCCGGCCCTGGGGTGGGCGGGGAGGACCACCGGCCAGGGCCCGATATTTCGACGGGCACACTATTTTTAGAAAAAAACCTGATATGTATACGTAAAAATTTATTTTTAATAGGGTATACCTATACAAACACCAACATACGCTCACTTACATAACTATTCTTATGCTTTAGATTAGTTATTAGCAAATTCACTAGGTTTAGACCTTTATTGAGCTCAATACCCAATTTCGTTAAGGCTTAAGGGCACGTTTTTTGGAGCTCGAACAAGGTACACGAATTCTTAGGGCCTGGTAGGAGTGAAAAAGGTGGCACCTTCCACTCTAGAGAGAACATCAACAGCTGCATTCTCAACCCCTTATAGTAAACTTAAAAAAATCTAATGGATGTTTGACTTGCATTAATACAACACCAATACACATGTTGGAAGCATCAGTTTCAACTATAAAAGAATAAAAGTTTGATTCAAATCATGCAATGTCAATACTGGTGTAGAGTTCAAAGCATATTTGAGCTGTTGAAATGATTTTTTTTTTCTAACGGCGGCAATTTTATTTAAAAATAGAAAAACGGGGCCAGCTAGAAACTGGAAGTCCCAACAATAAATATATTACATAATGACATCTCTCACATTAAAGTCGCTCCACCTCTCCCAATCAAAATCCAAGAGCGGAGACTTATTTTTAAGCCACATAAATGAATCTTCTTTTATGTCCTCCGCCACTTTCATAATCGAACAATGGGCATTGTCAAATACTAGTTAGTATAGGGGATAAAAATGCAACTGTTACGGAATGTAAGGGCTAACTGGATTTGGTTCAGATGTGAAACCATCTTGTTCTCATGCTTGCCTACTCTTAAGACGTGTGCTTGTTTCTGCCATGCGATATTAATTAACCAATAAAACTAGATATTATTAAAATTAACCAATAAAATTAGATATTATTAAAATTAAAATTGTACATCCATTCCCTATAGTGGTATTTAATTTAGGCCGAAATCGTCATTCTCGTTAATTGTAACACCACATATGCTCATCCCGCTCAATGGAGTCACGGATTGGGGAGAAATTATAGGTGAAATTAGGAGAAATTAGTGGTGCCGCAAGGACGATGAAGGTTGGTTAATGACTATTTTTATAGTGATCTCTATATATTCCGATTCACTCAATCATTGTTTGCCCTATATCCCTAATTTATACTTTGAAGCAAAACTGGTGTTTTTTATACCAATTCAAAGGGGCCCGTTTTTGTAGTTTGCTTAGGGCCCCAAAAATGTTGGGACAGCTCTGTTGATCTGTGGTGGCGCCGGTGTTCAGTGGCGGAGGGTGGCGACGACGATGGGTGGTGGCGGTGGTCGTGTTGTTCGGTAGTGGTGGCTAGTGTTCGGTGCCGGAGGGTGGCGACGGCGGTGGATTGTGGTGGTAGTGGTCGTGGTGGTGGCGGAGGAGCTGATGTTCGGTGGCAACGGCGGCGGGTGGTAGCGGTGGCGGAGGGGGGTGGTGCTCGATGGCGGTGGTGGCGGCGGCGATACTGGTGTTCATGGCGGAGGGTGGTCGTGGCGCCGATGTTTGGTGGCGGAGCGTGGTGGTGGCGACGACATGGTCGGTGGTGGCGCCGGTGGTCGACAGAGGAGGGTAACGGCGGCGGGTGGTGGTGGCGGCAGCGGCAGGTTGCCAGTGGTGGAGGTGGTGGGAGGTGTTGGTGATGAAGGTAAGAGAGGGGATGAAGTGAAAAAAAAACGTGTGTGGATGGAATGAATTTGAGTGAATGGAATCCTCTATGTAATGGGTGATTCCATTACCTTGACCAAGCAAACATATTTTTTTCATTCACTCGTAATAGTCCATTTCATTCCGCCTCTCATTCCTGCATACCAGGGGCGTAGCTTTCAAGGGGCCGGGAGGGGCGCCCGACCCCCCGAACTTTTCACTTAGTAGTGTTATGTATGTACGTTTCGTATAAAAATTTTTAGGTACATACGTTTTCGACCCCCCGGTTTATAAAAATAAAATTTACTTATATAGAATTTTTAGGTCTGGTGACTTCCGACCCCCCGGTGAAAATTTTCAAGATTCGCCACTATTGCATACCAAACACTACCATATAAAGATAGATCAAAGCAGCTTATAGGTTTGAGTGAAAGTACATACATTGATAAAGTCCTTCGACGTTTCTCAAAGCATGATTCTAAACGAGGATCATTGCCAAACAGAGCCCTCAGTCGGACGGGGAAAAAAAGGAAATGGAATTGGTTCCATATACTTCTGCGATCGATTTCATTATGTATGTCATGTGATGTATTAGACCTGATGTATCGTATACTTTACGCATGACAAGTAGATGATGTGTGATTTTTTATATATTTTAATTTACCAAGTTCTAAAAGAAAATGAATCGCCAAACTCAACCACACACCACGGCAATGTTTTGGCACCTCAAAGTAGTGTAGTATATGTCGCAACCCCCGACCCCTGCCTCGGGAGGCGGGCGGCTGCGGCCTACTCAGAGATGGTGGTATCGGTGTTTATCATTATTTGGCAGCAGAATTTTTCATCAGGACCGTAGTTAGGAAATATTTTATCAGAGTAAAATACCACATTCTTATATTAATAAACACATGGGTAAAACCCAATTTTCTGTTACAAACATGTTTATAGGGATAAACCCTATTTTTATTGAATTTAAAACATTGTCTTTATTTATGTAACTTTTATAGCCACATTTTTCCAAGTCTTCAGTGCTCTCAATTTAATCAAGACAGATTTTTATCCTTGTACAGTATTGAGGGCAATCAACAATTACATTTGTTTATTATTCTACCTTAATTACCACCCACGGTGCTGTCGACCCGACTTGTGGTCATGTTACTACTCACAGTGTAGTAACAAATTTTGTATACAAAACCCCAACATACCGACGATAATTGTAGAATTACAAATACTAAATCACTGTTTAATTAAAATGTAAAACATTGAGGTTTTGTAAAACAGTTTGCAAAAAGGTTTACAAAAAGGAGATTACTCACATTGCTAGTTCAGACTTTTCCTGGTGGTTTCCTAGTTATAATCTAATAATTTAAACAATGCACAAGCGTTAGTATAATAACCCAATATTTACATTAGTAATACTTTTGCGGAGTGAAGGCGCTTCTACTTAATGAAGCTCATAAATCCCGTTATTCAATTCATCCGGGTGCGACCAAGATGTACAATGATTTGAAACAAAATTATTGGTGGCCTGGAATGAAGAGGGATGTGGTGAAGTATGTGGAAAAATGCTTGACATGTTTACAAGTCAAGGCGGAGCACCAGAAACCATATGGCAAACTCCAACCGTTAGAAATTCCGGTTTGGAAATGGGAACATATTACAATGGACCTATTAACCAAGTTGCCTAAGACGAATCGTGGTTTCGATGCCATATGGGTAGTGGTGGATAGATTGACGAAAAGTGCTCACTTCATTCCGATTCGTGAGACTTATACGTCAGAAAAGATGTCAGAAGTTTACACTAATGAAATAATAGCACGTCATGGGGTACCTGTATCCATCGTGTCTGATAGGGATACCCGGATTACTTCGAATTTCTGGCGAGATTTCCAAGAGCAAATGGGAACCAAATTGTTCATTAGCACTGCGTACCATCCTCAAACGGATGGACAGAGTGAAAGAACGATACAAACATTGGGGGACATGCTACGGGCATGTATAATCGACTTTGGAGGCAGTTGGGATGTTCACCTACCGTTAGTCGAGTTTTCGTATAATAACAGCTACCAATCTAGTATTAAGATGGCACCGTACGAAATGCTTTATGGTAGGAAGTGTCGAACCCCGGTATGTTGGGGTGAAGTGGGTCCACGTGAACTCGCCCACCAAGATATAGTACGAGCCACGAATGAAAAGATTGAAATAGTTCGGGCACACTTGAAAGCAGCTCAAGACAGGCAAAAGGCGTATGCTGATAAAAGGAATAGGCCAATCGAATTCCAGGTTGGCGACATGGTCATGCTAAAAGTTTCCCCATGGAAGGGCGTTGTTAGATTCAGAAAAAGGGGGAAGCTAAGCCCGAGGTTTATTGGGCCATTTAAAATTATCGGAAGGGTTGGCAAGGTAGCTTACCGCCTTGAGCTACCGGAGGAACTAAGTGGGATTCATGGCACGTTTCACGTGTCACAATTAAGAAAGTGCCTAGCAGACGAAACGGCCTATATCCATTACGATGATATCGAAGTGGATAATAGTCTGAATTATGCGGTGAGACCGGTGGAGATTTTAGACCGAAAGGTTAAACATTTACGAAATAAACAAATTGACCAAGTCAAAGTCAAATGGGAGCATAGGAAAGGTTCGGACACTACGTGGGAGTCCGAAGAGGATATGCGACGTCTTCACCCTACATTATTTGGTACGTACTTCGGTTTCGGGGACGAAACCCTTTTAAGGGGGGTGGACTTGTAACACCCCGAAAAATATAAAACTTTATATTAGAATTATAAAGTATAAATAAACGAGAATTTACTAACTAGAAATTTTTAACCTAGTTAGTTAAAAGACTAGAAATAGCTTATGATAGGGTTAAAAGCTACTAAACAATATGTTGAACAAAGTTGAGGGGCTTAAGTTGTAAGAATTGAAACTTGACTTTAATTAAAATAAATAAAACAAACCAAACACCCCAAAAGGGATGTCTGGTCGACTAGAACAAGCAGGGGCGACACCCCCACTTTCAAACTCTCAAAATTCTACTTGAACTCTCAAATTGGAGGTGCAAATCTGGTCCAAACGAAAATCCGAGCATAGAATCGTGATCCTCATCACAAGAGGATTACAAGGTATGTAAAATTTAAGGAAAACTCTCAACTTGAAATTTTCATGAATTGGGAAAAATCTGAAATTAGGGTTGCATGTGTATGTTATGATGATTAAGGAACAACTATAGTGTCTAGGGACAAACCCTAGACCAATAGAAGTTGAAATCATAAGAAATTTTGGTGAATTCATGAACACCATTGTAGGTGATTAATGGGATATGTGTAACACCCCAAAAACGGGTTTGGTAAATTAAAACCCGGTTGATATAAAGAAATGAGTTTTAATCTCTTATTTAACTAAAATGAAACTAGAGGGACCAAAACCGTTCAGTGGGAAACATGATTTTATAAAACAAAATTAAAACACCACACACACACATAGTGTGTGTGTGTGTATCGATGATCAGGAAGGAAAAAGAGGGTTCAAACCCTAGTTTCTTCAAAATCTTCAAATTGAAGGGCAAGATGAAGCTTAAACTCATAACCGAGCATAGATTAACGATCACCTTCACAAGGGGATCGCAAGGTATGTCTTAAAAGCTAGTTTGGTGATTATGCACGAAGTGGGTTATGTTGTAAATCGCGAAGTTGTATGAAATTGAGCATGAGTATGTGTTAGATTCATCATTTGGAACATGGATTATGCATGGTTTAGGTTAATTTGATGTTTAAGGGTGAAACCCGTTTGTTATGGTGAAGATGAAGACATGGGTAAATCATCTATGTCTAAATTCTTGCTTAATATTGATGTATTTTGATTTGTATGATGGATTCTTGTGAGAGGAATTGAAAGAAATGTGATACTAGTATGTTTGATGTTTATGCATGTATGATTCATGTTGATTAGAAGGAAGAAATTGATGAATTGTGTATGAGATTAGAATGATATGCATGAACTAGTTGTACACTATGCTTACAAGGTAGTACACATATCAAAAGTATGATGAAATTATGAAGAACTTAAGATTAGATCACTTGTAAGTGATTAACAAGTAGTTATGAAGTGGGTTTTAAATGATGTAATGTAAATTGATGATTTACTTATGTTAATAATGTTTGGAATCATACATGTGTGTGAATGTTTAAAGAAATGGGATAAGAAATGATGAATTGTTGTTAGATGAAGTGTACAAAATGTGATGATAATATGTTTGATGTTTAATTTTAAATACCACATGTTGATTATTAGAAGGATTTGATGAACTATGTATGAATTTAGAAGATTGTGCATGAATTAGTTGTACATTATGCTTAAAAGGTGGTACGCACACCAATCGTATGATAAAATGTATGTATTGTCGTCCGTATAGTCAGTTATGATGTTACGGGTATATAATGATGAGTCGAAAGTTAAACTAAATGAACCGTTGACTTCTAAAAGTCAACCGTGTATAAGAAGGATGGTTAGACGTGTTGTCATAATTGTAAGATTAAGGTAAGTTATATGGAGCGTGTTTGACGAATGTGTGTTTAATGCGATGACACGATGGTTTACATGAGTTTGAAATGATATGAAATTGGTCACATGTATTATGCTTGTTAGAAGTAACTAATGAAAGTCAAATGGGGATTATGCGATCAATATGATCGTTAACATGTACAATTATGTATGCTAATAAGAATGTGATTTCGATGACATGGAAGTATAGGAATCATGTCGAGACGGAATCAAGCACGGAAGGCTATCGGGTCAAGAAGTGGCGAGGAAACGAGTTTGAACATGGACGCATGAGGTAAGTGATTTTCGTAATCACTTCTTAGTTGTTTATGTAAAGTTGTGTGCAATTTAATTAAGTATGATGATCGAGGTCAAGTAGGAAAGAATTGTATGAGACCGATGAAGTATTAAACGGATCTTAGCTTTGATCCGAGCAAGGTATGTGTAATTAAGAATTGTAGCTAGGTAGTAGGATTGGTTACTTATGCAAGGGAGTTCTTTGTTGTTAAGGATAAAGTAAACTTGACAAAAACGTCCTTGATGGGTAAAACGAGCAAATGGTCTTAAAAGTTGATTACAAACAAGCTATTTAATTAAATGAATGTTTTGAAAAAGTAAGAAAGCGAGAAGTATGATTTCCGTAAGCTAAGGACCTTATATTGCGCAAATACCCTTAACGGGTCAAAATAAGCTCTTGAGCGAAAATGGGTCAAGAGGATGCAAGACATCCGAGAACTTAATCTTTTATGATAGACAATGTTGACATTATTAGGTTCATAAGAATTTATGGTCAAACAAACAAGTTATGTGGATGAATGCATGAACGGGTCGAATAAATCATAAATGAATAATAAGACGATAGCGTGTAAGTTAACAATTTCCTTAATCCGGATGTGGGATTTTAAGTTCATATGATAGAATGTGAATTTACAAGCATGTAGGAAGAAACGGGAGGTTAAACGGGTAAGCGGTTCAAAAGTTACGCGCGTTTTAGTGCGTACGGACGACGAAACGGAACTGCAGAAAAGTGCCATTTCTAGAGGTAGTCGCCGACGGGCAAGGGGGTCGTCGCCGGCGGGCTCTAGAAAGTTAGTTTTTTTGCTGACGGGTTATCTTCCTGTCTACGGGGTTTTGGCTACGGGAAAAACTACGGGCCGTCGCCGACGGGCCCTAGGGCCGTCGCCGACGACCTCCCCAAGTCCAAAAGTCTAAAAATTTGTTATTTAAGTTGATTTATGTATCGTAGGCTTCGGTTTGTTATCCGTGGACTACGGCGGACTTTCTAAACATGGTTTTGATCGATCCTTAGATGTTTATGGACTATAAATCAAAGTGTAAGTCCCAGGTAATTAACGTATGAGTATGTAAGAAGTATGCAAGATCTTGTACGTGTATGTAGATGTGTATGTATGTATAAAGATATGTATGAGTGTATACATGTATGTAAAGATGTAGGAAAGGTATGTACGTATGTAGATGTGTATGTATGTATGTATAAAGATATGTATGAGCGTATGCATGTATGTAAAGATGTAGGAAAGGCATGTACGTATGTAGATGTATGTATGTATGTATGTATGTATAAAGATATGTATGAGTGTATACATGTATGTAAAGATGTAGGAAAGGTATGTACGTATGTAGTTGTGTATGCATGTATGTATAAAGACATGTATGAGTGTATGCACGTATGTAAAGTTGTAGGAAAGGTATGTACATATGTAGATGTGTATGTATGTATGTATGTAAGTACGTAAGTATGTATGATTTAGACACGTTGAGGGTTAACGTTATTAATGGTGTACCTTGAGAATGAAAAGTAATGCAGGTACGTTATTGAAGCCTCACCAGGAAATGGATACGCAGATAAAATGCTCAAAGTTTGAAATGTGACGAAATGTGAAGTGTACGTGAATGAATCTTGTTTATATAATGTGTGCTAATGTTATGAATGTATGTGGTGAGTGCAGGTGGTATTGATCACGGGCGATTATCACAAGGAATAGAGATCGAAGACCGAGTCATAAGATAGATTGTACGGGAATAATCGAGTATGTACTTTAGTAAACGGGAGTTATGCTTTTGTTTTGTAAAAGAAATACTTTTTAAAACAAACCTTCAAGTAAGTCAAGACGTTTTTAATGAAAGAAATTTTATGGTACGAATTTCCGCTGCGACTTTTGTCAAATACATGTTAGGGTCTTACAAGTTGGTATCAGAGCCCTGGTTTGAGAGAATCAAGTACAAGAAAGTAAGTACTTGAACTCAAACTTGTGTGCTCTTATGATAAGGAACCCGTACAATCTAAGACTCGATCAAGATCCAAAGGTAGAAGCGAATGTAGGTATGTACTTATGTATATGCATAAAGAAACTGACGGTATGTTATGTGCAAGGTAAGTATAAGCGTTTGAAGAAGATGACCCTTGAAATGCAGTCTAGGATGAATGCTAAGGCAGGCAAGGATGCGAATGGACAGACGGACCTCAGGTACACAATGTTAATATGTATGGTACCGGTGTTAAAAGAAAAAGGAAGGAATCTCCTTGGGAGGGTAAGTACTAAATGGAAGACAGCGATATTGTCTTGATAAGATTATAAAAATGTAGCACGAACTGAGACCCACTACTGCAGACATAAGGCGATGATTACCTGAAAGCACGAAATTAGTATGTGAATTGCGCACCTGGCCAGTATGCAAGAAGCATATGACATTCGTGAGACCGCGGTAATTATCGCAGGTATGTCCGTTAGAATTGGGTAGCAGGTGGGCGTGCGGGTGAAGTGGGTAGTAAGACTCTCGGGAAATTGAGAGTACTATGTAGGAATGAAAAACATGAATGATAAGAATGAAGAATGTTGAATCCGTAAGAAAGTACGGATCAACAATGTATGAATGCAATGCTTGAATCCGCGAGACGGATTCAAGGGATGAAAAGCGTATATGCAATGTTTGAATCCGCGAGACGGATTCAAAGAATGAAAGATATGAATGCAATGCTTGAATCCGCGGGACGGATTCAAGGGATGAAAAGCGTAAAGGCAATGTTTGAATCCGTGAGACGGATTCAAAGAATGAAAGATATGAATGCAATGCTTGAATCCGCGAGACGGATTCAAGGGATGAAAAGCGTATATGCAATGTTTGAATCCGCGAGACGGATTCAAAGAATGAAAGATATGAATGCAATGCTTGAATCCGCGAGACGGATTCAAGGGATGAAAGGCGTAAATGCAATGTTTGAATCCGAGAGACGGATTCAAAGAATGAAAGATGTGAATGCAATGTTTGAATCCGCGAGACGGATTCAAAACATAGAAGGTACGAAAGGTATGAATAATGTGTTCGAATCCGCGAAACAGATTTAAGATATAACAGACGGAACTAGTCTACATAAGAAGAAGTCAATAGTTTGACCATGTATGCGTCAAACAAGTCATATAAGTAAATGTAAAGCAAATGAACAAAAGAATGATAGGAAGGAAAATATCCGAATGTGTAAGTAACGAAGGGATATGTATGGTACAAAAGACTATAGAAATGTAGAATGATGTTAGCTACGGAGTTAAGCACGTAGGTATGTCGATGACATAGCAGTTTTGTTGTGATAACAAAACAAGAGTTAAATGTTATACAATGAGTCTATAGAATGGAATTTTAAAGGATGAGATGAAAGTACTAAATCCGTTATAAACGGATCATATGAGTGTAAGTATTATTATAAGTTTGAATGAATAAGTATATTGACCTGTTACTAACGGGTCGAGGAAATGAGAATGTTATATGAAAGTATGCCATGGAAAGTATAGACTTGTTAAGAGGAAGAAGTCAAGTGTATTAATAATTATGAAATGAGATAGGATGATTACTTATGATTATGATGTGACTATGAAGTCAAACATAGATGTGTGTGTGTAAGATAAAATGAGAAAGGTTTCGGGGACGAAACCTCATTTAAGGGGGGTAGACTTGTAACACCCCAAAAACAGGTTTGGTAAATTAAAACCCGGTTGATATAAAGAAATGAGTTTTAATCTCTTATTTAACTAAAATGAAACTAGAGGGACCAAAACCGTTCAGTGGGAAACATGATTTTATAAAACAAAATTAAAACACCACACACACACATAATGTGTGTGTGTATCGATGATCAAGAAGGAAAAAGAGGGTTCAAACCCTAGTTTCTTCAAAATCTTCAAATTGAAGGGCAAGATGAAGCTTAAACTCATAACCGAGCATAGATTAACGATCACCTTCACAAGGGGATCGCAAGGTATGTCTTAAAAGCTAGTTTGGTGATTATGCACGAAGTGGGTTATGTTGTAAATCGCGAAGTTGTATGAAATTGAGCATGAGTATGTGTTAGATTCATCATTTGGAACATGGATTATGCATGGTTTAGGTTAATTTGATGTTTAAAGGTGAAACCCGTTTCTTATGGTGAAGATGAAGACATGGGTAAATCATCTATGTCTAAATTCTTGCTTAATATTGATGTATTTTGATTTGTATGATGGATTCTTGTGAGAGGAATTGAAAGAAATGTGATACTAGTATGTTTGATGTTTATGCATGTATGATTCATGTTGATTAGAAGGAAGAAATTGATGAATTGTGTATGAGATTAGAATGATATGCATGAACTAGTTGTACACTATGCTTACAAGGTAGTACACATATCAAAAGTATGATGAAATTATGAAGAACTTAAGATTAGATCACTTGTAAGTGATTAACAAGTAGTTATGAAGTGGGTTTTAAATGATGTAATGTAAATTGATGATTTACTTATGTTAATAATGTTTGGAATCATACATGTGTGTGAATGTTTAAAGAAATGGGATAAGAAATGATGAATTGTTGTTAGATGAAGTGTACAAAATGTGATGATAATATGTTTGATGTTTAATTTTAAATACCACATGTTGATTAGTAGAAGGATTTGATGAACTATGTATGAATTTAGAAGATTGTGCATGAATTAGTTGTACGTTATGCTTAAAAGGTGGTACGCACACCAATCGTATGATAAAATGTATGTATTGTCGTCCGTATAGTCGGTTATGATGTTACGGGTATATAATGATGAGTCGAAAGTTAAACTAAATGAACCGTTGACTTCTAAAAGTCAACCGTGTATAAGAAGGATGGTTAGACGTGTTGTCATAATTGTAAGATTAAGGTAAGTTATATGGAGCGTGTTTGACGAATGTGTGTTTAATGCGATGACATGATGGTTTACATGAGTTTGAAATGATATGAAATTGGTCACATGTATTATGCTTGTTAGAAGTAACTAATGAAAGTCAAATGGGGATTATGCGATCGATATGATCGTTAACATGTATAATTATGTATGCTAATAAGAATGTGATTTCGATGACATGGAAGTATAGGAATCATGTCGAGACGGAATCAAGCACGGAAGGCTATCGGGTCAAGAAGTGGCGAGGAAACGAGTTTGAACATGGACGCATGAGGTAAGTGATTTTCGTAATCACTTCTTAGTTGTTTATGTAAAGTTGTGTGCAATTTAATTAAGTATGATGATCGAGGTCAAGTAGGAAAGAATTGTATGAGACCGATGAAGTATTAAACGGATCTTAGCTTTGATCCGAGCAAGGTATGTGTAATTAAGAATTGTAGCTAGGTAGTAGGATTGGTTACTTATGCAAGGGAGTTCTTTGTTGTTAAGGATAAAGTAAACTTGACAAAAACGTCCTTGATGGGTAAAACGAGCAAATGGTCTTAAAAGTTGATTACAAACAAGCTATTTAATTAAATGAATGTTTTGAAAAAGTAAGAAAGCGAGAAGTATGATTTTCGTAAGCTAAGGACCTTATATTGCGCAAATACCCTTAACGGGTCAAAATAAGCTCTTGAGCGAAAATGGGTCAAGAGGATGCAAGACATCCGAGAACTTAATCTTTTATGATAGACAATGTTGACATTATTAGGTTCATAAGAATTTATGGTCAAACAAACAAGTTATGTGGATGAATGCATGAACGGGTCGAATAAATCATAAATGAATAATAAGACGATAGCGTGTAAGTTAACAATTTCCTTAATCCGGATGTGGGATTTTAAGTTCATATGATAGAATGTGAATTTACAAGCATGTAGGAAGAAACGGGAGGTTAAACGGGTAAGCGGTTCAAAAGTTACGCGCGTTTTAGTGCGTACGGACGACGAAACGGAACTGCAGAAAAGTGCCATTTCTAGAGGTAGTCGCCGACGGGCAAGGGGGTCGTCGCCGGCGGGCTCTAGAAAGTTAGTTTTTTTGCTGACGGGTTATCTTCCTGTCTACGGGGTTTTGGCTACGGGAAAAACTACGGGCCGTCGCCGACGGGCCCTAGGGCCGTCGCCGACGACCTCCCCAAGTCCAAAAGTCTAAAAATTTGTTATTTAAGTTGATTTATGTATCGTAGGCTTCGGTTTGTTATCCGTGGACTACGGCGGACTTTCTAAACATGGTTTTGATCGATCCTTAGATGTTTATGGACTATAAATCAAAGTGTAAGTCCCAGGTAATTAACGTATGAGTATGTAAGAAGTATGCAAGATCTTGTACGTGTATGTAGATGTGTATGTATGTATGTATGTATAAAGATATGTATGAGTGTATACATGTATGTAAAGATGTAGGAAATGTATGTACGTATGTAGATGTGTATGTATGTATGTATGTATGTATAAAGATATGTATGAGCGTATGCATGTATGTAAAGATGTAGGAAAGGCATGTACGTATGTAGATGTATGTATGTATGTATGTATAAAGATATGTATGAGTGTATACATGTATGTAAAGATGTAGGAAAGGTATGTACGTATGTAGTTGTGTATGCATGTATGTATAAAGACATGTATGAGTGTATGCACGTATGTAAAGTTGTAGGAAAGGTATGTACATATGTAGATGTGTATGTATGTATGTATGTAAGTACGTAAGTATGTATGATTTAGACACGTTGAGTGTTAACGTTATTAATGGTGTACCTTGAGAATGAAAAGTAATGCAGGTACGTTATTGAAGCCTCACCAGGAAATGGATATGCAGATAAAATGCTCAAAGTTTGAAATGTGACGAAATGTGAAGTGTACGTGAATGAATCTTGTTTATATAATGTGTGCTAATGTTATGAATGTATGTGGTGAGTGCAGGTGGTATTGATCACGGGCGATTATCACAAGGAATAGAGATCGAAGACCGAGTCATAAGATAGATTGTACGGGAATAATCGAGTATGTACTTTAGTAAACGGGAGTTATGCTTTTGTTTTGTAAAAGAAATACTTTTTAAAACAAACCTTCAAGTAAGTCAAGACGTTTTTAATGAAAGAAATTTTATGGTACGAATTTCCGCTGCGACTTTTGTCAAATACATGTTAGGGTCTTACAATATGTGTAAATTGATGAACACTAGGATATTGGGTGTTAATCTTGTGTAATTTGACAATTTAGAAGTGATTTCTGAAATCTAGAAGCTAACAATCATGTAAAATGTTGATTGAGGTGAAATTAGGGCTAAATGATAAGCTAGAAACTTGTCATATAATCATGTGAAAAATCTGCCCTTAAGGTGTTTGTGAAAATGCCTCAAAGAATGCTTAAAATAGAAATTTAAAGATTAAATGCATAATTATGATGTTTCGGTGTATTATGTGATATAAGGTTTAAAGAGAGTTCTAAACATGTCTTGAATTGAACTCTATAGGAAAGGATACCGGAACGTCGAGTGGACAAGCCGGTGGTGATTTGCGGTTAAAGGGCGTACACTAAGGTATGTAACTTGATCCGTTACATTCGTTGAATTATGAATAAACTATGCGTTATTGATAGAATTTATATTGATTATGGTTGGAATGTGAATTGATAGACTTAGTGTAGTCAACGAACCAAATTGGTAGTCATCATAAGTGGATGGTTCCACAAGATGAGCCAATGGATCTATTAGTGTGAAAAATTGTAGTTTTAAACGTTCTAGTAGTCGATAATGGCGATAATAATCACAAAGGCATTAAACCATGAAATTGGTAAGAAATGCGGGTGATAATAAGCCCCGGATGTTGGGCATAAGGCGCCATAGGTTTATTAGTTAAAAGGTAGTAAAATGTGTAAGGTTAGAATGGGTCGAATAATTACATAGTGACATATGGTCTTTCGGTCCGTAAATTAAATTTTGGGTATCAAATTTATAATAGTTATGTCGGTAATGAATTTACAGACATATAGGAAGAAAAATCACTTAAAACGGACTTACGAGTCAAAAGATATAGCCAAACGAAGTTAAAAACTGGATTTTCCGGAGCTGGCAGCAAATGCAGCCCACAAGACTTGAGCTGGTGGAAAATGTGACCCCCCGCGCCACGCGGAAGGCCACACGAAATACTCCACGACACACGGGAGGTCCTCGCGGCCCGCGTAAAACCTCTCGCGGGGCGCGAGCGACCTGGATCCGAATTTTTCATTTGTTTTCAAAAGTTTTGACCCTAGATTTCAATTATACATGTTTTAATATTGTCAAAACTAACCTTTAATGTGGTTTTGACATTAGGTCATGTTGGGGAACTTACGGATGGCGATCAAGCAAATGATGAAGAACCGAACACTACATTTTGAAGCTTCCGCAACGTCTTAAATCTTTAGTACTTTTGTGTATGGGTTGTAAACACTTGTTAAACAACTTTTAAAATGTTTTAAACTTAGTCATTAGTTGACTAAGGTTGATGTTACTTATGAACTTTGTTTATGAAAGTCATGTTACTTAAACAATATTTTATTTAAACGGTATAACCTATTACAAAAAAAAATTAAGTCAAATTAGACGGGTGTTACACGCGGGCCGCGAAGACCCCTTAGGGATCTTACGCGGGGCGCGACAGCTCGTCACCAAGGCGTAGCCCGGTGCTGCAACGTGTCGTGCAATGTGTTGAGCCTATAGTGCTGACCCGGATCAGCTAGGGCCTACTTAACCTACGTCGCGGGCCACGTAGCCCTTGGCTACATCCTTCGCGGGCCGCGAGGGACATGAAATCAGGCCCTATAAATTGAGGGCATCGACTGATCATTCGAACTCGCTCACAATCATTCTCTCTCTCGAAATTCTGTATAATTGAAGTAATATTCGGGTAGTATACCCCCTAATTAGCGATGTTCTACCTCGTTGTAAGTATTATAACCCCGGTTACGTATTAGATACGCTGCTCGATTGATCCAGGGTTCCGTAACGGCTGTCGTGGTTCTGCCCGACGTAGTCGTTGGAATGTCGTCTCGGGGAGGGTATTACTAATGTAAATATTGGGTTATTATACTAACGCGTGTGCATTTATGTAATTTATAGATAATCACCAGGAAATCCTTAAAGAAAACCCTAAGACAATAATGTGAGTAATCTCCTTTTTGCAAATTGTTTTTACAAACCTCACTTAATTAATGATATATTAAACAGTGATTGAGTATTTGTATTGTACAATTATTGTCGGTATGTTGGGGTTTTGTATACAAAATTTGTTACTACATTGTGAGTAGTAACATGACCACAAGTCGGGTTGACAATACCGTGGGTGGTAATTAAAGTAGATGGAAACAAATGTAATTGCGCGACCGCCCTCAATACTGTACAATGGTTTTTATAAGTATTTATTAAACTGGGATTCACTCACCAGTATTTCCCACTGACAAAATGTTTTTAAACGCGTTTCAGGTAACAAAATGTGAAAGCCAAATATAAGCCAGCTGGACAGCACTGAAGGCTTGGAAAAGTGGCTATAAAGTTGCCTAAAATAAAATTACGTTTTATTTAAATAAAATAGGGTTTATCCCTATGAAAATGTGTGTACTTGAAACTTAGGATTTTCCCATATGTTTAATATAACAACCCTCCTGAAATTTTTCTGACACCCTAATATATTTTAAAATATTCCCATATGTCCTAAAATATACCCCATACGCGAAAACGGACCCCGAATACCTCTATTTTATTAAAAATTAATTAAAAACAAAGTTTTTGTGTCGCTCGCGGGCCGCGTAGATCCCTTAGGGATCTTACGCGGGGCGCGACAGCTCCAAACTCAGACGAAACCCTAGCGTGCCACGTGTCATGATCGTGTCAACTCTAGTGGTGATGACCAATCAGGGCTAAGGCTACACCTCTACTATGCGGGCCACGTAGACCTTGGTCTAACCTTACGCGGGCCGCGAGAAACTCGAAATGTGGCCCTATAAATTGGGAGCTCGGGCTTCACTCTCAAATCGCTCAAAATCTTTCTCTCTCAACGAAATTCTGAATAATAGGCATAATTTTCAAGTATAATACCCCCTAATTAACGAAGTTCTGCTCCGTTGTAAGTATTATAACCCCGGTTACGTATTAGATACGCTGCCCGATTGATCCAGGGTTCCGTAACGGCTGTCGTGGTTCTGCCCGACGTAGTCGTTGGAATGTCGTCTCGGGGAGGGTATCATTAATATAAATAATGGGTTATTATACTAACACGTGTGCATTTGTGTAAATTATAGATAATCACCAGGAAACCCTAAAGGATAACCTAAGACAGCAATGTGAGTTTATCCTCTTTTTGTAAACGTTTTTGTAAATTATTTTACAAAACTTTAAATATTTTACAATGTGGTTAAGCAGTGATTGAGTCTTTGTAATTCTTCAATTACTGCCGGTATGTTGGGGTTTTGTATACAAAATGTGGAAGACGTTACCATTGGACAAAGAGTTAGCCAATGAGTAACATGACCCACCAGTCAGGATTGACAGTACTGAATGAGTAATTGTGTAGAAGTAAACATTGTAATCGTTCTCAATACTGTGTTAATTGATAAAACTCTTCTTGATTAAACTGGGATTCACTCACCAGTATTTTCCACTGACAAATGTTTTTAAAACGTGTTTCAGGTAACAAAATGTAAAAGCCAATTAGAAGAAAGCCCACTGGAGAGCACTGACGGCTTGGAAAAATGTGGCTATAAAAGTTACCTAAAAAACGATGTTTTAAATTCAATAATACAGGGTTTATCTCTATAAACATATTGTAATAAGAAACTTGGGTTTTACCCATATGGTTATTAATATAAAATATGGTGGTTTTACTCTGATAAAACATTTCCTAACTACGGTCCTGATGAAATTTTCCGCTGCCAAATTGATAAACAAATGATACCACCAAAACTGGTCTCGCGGCCGCCCGTTCCCGGGACAGATAGGGGGCGGGGGTTGCGACATTTAATATTATAAAAGCGTGGTATTTTACTCTGATAAAATATTTCCTAACTACGATCCTGATGAAAGTTCCGCTGCCTAAATGATAAACACCGATACCACAAAACTGGCCGCGGCCGCCCGTTCCCGGGGAGTCAGGGGACGGGGGTTACGACAGCAGCTCAGGGGTGCGCCCTGATCTTGAGCTGTCGCGGCCCGCGTAAGACGAAGAGGTTGTCTTCGCGGCCCGCCAGAAACCTTTAAAAAAATTTTATTTTATTTTTATAAAATTAAAGGTCTCAAGGGCTAAATATCGTATACGGGGTGTATTTTAAGACATATAGGAATGTTATAAATATATTAGGGGTGTCAGAAATATTTTAGGAGGGTTGTTATAGTATAGATGAGGTATATGTCCTGTAGGGGAATGTTCATTTGAGAAGAAAAATTTATTAAGAATAAAAAGAACAAAAGGGTACAATTGTAAAACATTAAATAGTTTTTTCTCATCTCATTTATTATTATGTTTGACTAATTAATTAGTCATTAAGACTATCATCCTCCACACTAAAAAAATTTGCCTAGACACATCAAAAGTTATCCTACATATTTCGAAATTTATCCTACACATATTGAAATTTATCCTACACAACTCGTAATTTATCCTACACGCCTCGTATTTATCCTACACTATAAATGAATTTTTATTTTTATTTTTATTTTTTGAGAAAAATATATATCTTAAAAATAAGTTACAAATTTAATATAGTTAGTTATTAAAGATGAAACTACCAATTAATGATGTATGTAAGTTTACCAATATACCCTTATAGTTACATTAAGTACAAATATTAAATGAAGTCTAATGAAGCATTACTATTGGTTGAAATTTCTTCTTTTTTCTTCTTAAAAAGAATTTCTTCTCATTTGAACTCTCCACATGTCCTGTATGAGCATATATAGGTGTAGTAAAGATCTCGTATAGGTGTATGCAAAACGATACAATTTTGGCCTATACGATCGTATTGGCCAAAATACCAAAACATGTATTTTTTTGTTTTCTCTCTTCGACGCGTATACGTGTCGTATTTGACGAATATTGGCGTACTGTGTCATTTTATGAGGTATACCTTCAATACGCGTCATATATTGTCGGTTGCTTTACGTGTTGTATCCATTAAACAAACAAAAAACACTTTAAATACGTTATACAAACAAAATACGTTTTAAATTCCAAATTAACCGATGCGATACATATACGGGACCTTTACTACACCTATATATGCCCATACAGGACCTATACCTCATCTATACTATACTACATTGTATATGGTATTCTTAAAAAAAATTAAGGAAGTTTTTATTTAAAAAAAATAATTTTTTTAGAAAACTTTGTTAAAACCATAAACAAATGTATAAAAAAATTGTAAAAAAGAACTTAACCAATAGTAATACGACCCGTATAGGTCCAGTCAAATAGACAAAAGCTGCACATCAGTCTTTATTGGAAATTGAAAAGGTAATACGACCCGTATAAGCCTATATGACCCGCATTAAAAGTGTCGATTTAAGAAGTTAGGTGTGCCAATAATACCACCTTTCAAATTGATACAAGGCACCTAGCCACCTATGTAGGAATCAACAAAAAAAACTCAATTAATGTCTCATTAAAAATTGTAAATTAAGTCCACCTCAATAATTGTTAATTTTAAGTGTTAACCTGTTGACAAAATTTAACACACTTTAAATATGATCTAATTATTAGTCAATGGATATAATTGTTATTAATAAAACATAACTTTCATTGAAAACTAATAAAAAAACTATTTAAATTGTAGAAGATTATTTGATTTATTTTATGTATAATTTAGAGCTCGTCACTAGATATCTATTGAATGACAAAGCCGTTGTATAGCGACGGTGATGACGACGACAGTGAAGAGATTAAGCGGCGGCTCAGGGTTTTGTAGACGGGCGACGGCGGCGGTGGAGCTAAGGTTTAGTTGGTTGCTAACAATGGTTGTTGTTTATGTGAAGGTGAAGAAAATAATCGTTGGATATAAATTGGTTTTCGTTTGTTTATTGAAAGCAATAAAGATTAAACTAGAAAAAGAGTCAACAAAGCTTGTCAAAGAAGGCTGAAGGTGGGGCGTTGGCGGCCAGCCGGCTGCCCTGCTAGTAACGTTTTCAGATGGTTGTTTTTTGTGCCCTGATACCAAATTGAGACTTGTAAATGTGATTGTATTTGATTAGGTTGTGATTTAGTGTTACAATGGTGTGGTTCATACAAACCACGTATTACATAAAGTCCCTATGCTATAACTTAAGGTTGGGGGAGTGGTTTAAAGCCCCTAGGGGTTTTATAGTGCCACGTCAGATTCACATCAACGCCATGTCACATAGGGGTCTTTAAAACCCTCACTTTGACTTGCATGCAATGGTTTAAAGCCTCTTATTAAACAAAATAATAAAAATATATTAAAAAGGAAAAGATTTGATTGGTTGAAAAAATGGGCCCCACCTGCACACCTCCTTTAGCGCTCGTTACAGGGTTGACGGAGCTTCGATGCCCCCCCCCCCTTTCGGCGCACAGGGAATGGGGTGGGGGCGATATACGGCGCTAACGGAGCTGATGTGGTGAGAGGCGGTATACCATACCCCCTGGCCTAATAACATTTGGTCTAATAGTATGAATATGCAAGACACTTTGTTAGTGCTTGTACTTAGGTATGACCTTGGTACCGTATTGGTATCAAAAGTACCAAACCTGAAAAATCGTAAAAAAATAGGTATCGAAAGTGTTCGGTATGGTACGGTATTCGAAGGTAAAAAGTAGGTAATATACCGTACCCGCACCGAAAGCACCGATTCCGAAAATCACGAAAAAATGAATATATGTACCTAAAGTGCTCTGTACGGTATGGTTCAATACTGTTACTGATTCGATTTCGGTACCGAATATCATTTTCTCATCCCTACTTGTACTCGTATACTTGAACTGGAAGCTACTCCTGAACCTTTATGATTATGGAACCTATAATTCCTACTACAACTGGATTTCTAATAAAATAAAAAATCACCTAAAAGAATTAAGTTGAATTTTAGAAGTGTTGTGGAAATTATATAGACAAGTTGATGGCTATGGTATAACCACACAATGTCACGATTCACAAATCATAAGTTATAACCCTATTAACTATTAAGTAACAACTGAATAAAAGTGAAATTGAATTTGATATCATCAACAAACATAGCAAGAAAAGCAGATGTTTAAATAGAGGATGTGGCACTTTTTGGATGAATGTTTTTATAAGGTTTTGTCTTTTATTTTAAAAGTTGCAGAATTGGTTCATATTTTTTTTTTTTTTAAATTAAAATAGTGATATCATTCCACACGAAAAAGGACAATTACAAAGCAATGGCAGGTAGTCGGGCAACAAGTTGCGCCGCCACCCCCTTTTGAATAGAAAAACCAATTCTACTAAATACAAAGTTTGAAACCTTTAGCGACGAAGAATTACTATTAACGACTTTTTGAACCCGATTCAAAAGTCGCACAGCGTCAGGAGCGAGACCACCAAAGGTATCAAACGTAAACGGGACAAACACATGTTGATTCTCCAGGCAGGCTTTCTCATGTTTTGCCACTTTGCTCACCTCTGCCTTGAGCACCGCTTGCCCTACGACAAAGCCCTTGTCCTTGAGCCCGACAAGGGGGGAGACTCCAGTTACATCTACACAAGCGTGTTTCCCCCCTCCCATCCAAACACAAGGATGTCCGCCGGGCGTAAAGTGGACCTCCCCTCTAAGGGATCAGTCAGGAAATTTACTGGAGCCTCCTTTTTGGCAGAGATCCCGGCCCGCTTAAGAACATCACATAACACATCTCTCACCCAATCATGCCGATATTTAAACCTTGGTAGCTCTTTACAGTGGATCGCGTGCTCGCCGAAAGAATCCAAACACGCTTTGCGGCATACTGGACATGGCTCGTCAACTGGGAACAAAGGAATCATCAGTCGGTATCTAAGGATAGCACGGTATTCCACAGCCGACATGTGTTGCCCCAAACCTTCAATAGGTGCGACAGACAGAAAATCCTGAGCATGTGGGGCACGTAGACATTCAAACACAACTCTTTGCCGAGGGTATAAAACAAACTTCTCTTCAAACCTCTTGACAATTTCGCCATATAAGGCATTCGCCAGGTCCGGTAAGTTGTTAGAACGATATTGTATGGATTAAAGTTGTTGTATACAACTCCTAGGGCTATCGTGAAATGCACGTTAACCCCAAAGAAAATGGTAAAAGACCTGTAGGGGTCGGGGAAACTACTTGTGATAAAAAGTAGCATAAAATGCATTGTATTATAGTACGGGCTTTTATAAATTGTACTGTTACTAATTTCATGTGAATACTTCAGTGATATAATCCCCGCATCTGAAGATGGCGGGAATCCAATGGTTTATCGATGAGATGATGGCATGATCCGAAGCATGACAAGTGGAGGATGCTTGTTAAGTACTGAAGTCAAGTGGCTAGACAAAATAAAAGGACAAATGGAAATGAAGGCCCATCAGGGCGAGTATTACTCAGGTGCACAATTTTATTGTCGTATGAATAGTGGTATGCAGCATTCACATGGTGAATGGTGGTGGCATACGGGATAAAGGTTTGGGAAAGCTGGATGGAATAACCATCCAGGATGATATTCCCAAGAGAATTTGGGTGGGTAATACACATTATTCACCATTGTGAACAACAAAGGGTTCAGACAGAGAAAATTGGATGAGGGTGATCATCCAAGTAGGCATTCACCACCACACATTATTCATATTAGTTAGGAAAAACTGTCAAATCTATGTGAATGTACGGATTAGGATCAAATACAAATGCTTCTAATTGTAAGAAGGGTACAAAGGCTTCTAAAAAAAACTCACTATAAAAAAAAACCTAAACACCCACCACCACCCAAAAACCTACCCCCCCCCCCCCCCAATACCCACCCAAATATTTTTTTTTTTTTTTTTTGTGGTGGGGGGGGGGGGGGGGGTTGTTTAGGTTTTTGGGTGGTGGTGAGTGTTTAGGATTTTTTTTTTTAGGTATTTTTGGTGAGGTATAGTTTTTTTTTTTTTTTTTTTTGCGCGGGGGGGGGGGGGGGGTTAGGTTTTTGGGTGGGGGTGGGGTGGGTTTAAGTTTTAGGTTATTGGACACTTGTCACTCTATAAATCATTCTTACACTTCTTACAATTAGGAGTTTTTGTAGAATAACTTAACCCGTAAATGTACTCACTATATCAATTGTTTGATTAACTTAAGTCATTAAATTAAAAGAAAAAAATTAGTACTCATTTTACAAACTATAAAACATAAGAAAAAAAATTAACTTTTGAGTCATGGTGTATGTAATAAAAATATATGCGCTACGCAATGGTGTTTTGGTATAGCACTGATATTTGGTATAACAATCTAAGGAAACATGTCAAAGAAAATATCTACACGTAATTTACACCGGTTAAAAATGATAAAAAAAATTACATTAGACAGTATCGTTATGACATGTAAGCCTTAAAAAATATTTGTTTAAAACATAATATAAAATATATTCTTTAATATTATTTAAAAAACTGGTTGTGGGTGTTGATTGTAGGTTTCAAACTCTCGACCTCTAAGCACACGACAAACACTTCAACCAGGTGGGCTAGAGTCATACTTGTTTATTACTATTTAAACTTTATTTATATCCATTAAAATATCGAGAAAAGTAGAAAGAAAAAAAAAAGAGTAAAATGTTAAATGCTTGTTCCATCCAAAATATTCTCTCACTCTCTCTCTCTTTCTCTTGCAACTGAACACCTGAGGTTTGCAACTTATTGTCATTTCACCAACTGCAAACTCCCATCATCTATCGACAATCACCCACCATTGTCTTAGTCACCGAGCACCAATGTGAAAATCAATGGAACTCTAGCCCTTTACTTTCATTGAAACTCCATGTCTTGTAAATAATGATTGAGTTCATTAACAATGTGATGGATTTAACATTCGTGATGGTTTGGTAGTGGTGGTAGGGTGTTCCAGAAAGAGAGATAGTATGTGTGTGAGAAAGTGAGAGTGTGAGGGAGAGAGATGAGATTATGTGTGTGTACTTTTTATAAATATTTTTTTATTTACTAGATGCATTTACAGCTTGTACCAAGCTTTGATTCGTTGTACCTTAGTTAAAAGGATGAAAGCGGCCCTCACCTTAACAGAATAAACAAACGGAGTTAACGATTTGGATAGAAATAATAATAAATTGCAAACCTCAGGTGTCGAGTTGAGATAAAAAGATGTTGAATGGGACATGCAAATTTGTCCAAACCAAAGGGACGAGTTTGACATTTTACTAAAAAAAAAGAAAGAAAAATTTAGTGGAGTCCAAGTGGACCAATGAGACAAATACAGTGTATAGAGGGATCATATTGTCATGTTGACGAGAAACATAGAGAATACAGAAAGAAGATAAGACTGTGGCAGGAGTGCTCGATGATGAAGGTTTAACTCCGATTAGTGTGCGAGGTTTTGTCGATTAGCTTACTGGTAGCAATATGGACTTGACCTTTCTCCCTAATTAGATTATTCCCTCATCCATTCGCCTCCTGGATAGCTCTTAAGTCGTGTTTCCCCAGTATGAACGCGAGAGAGGAAGCAGGAAGTTGGAAGGACGTTCCATCCAAGACGAAGCATAGTAACAATGGTATCCCCGGCGACAAGAACTATAGAGGCAATATAACAAAATTCTACGTAACTAATCTCCCAGCAGGTTGCATACCTTGGGACGTTTAAAAAATTTGTGAAGGTGTTCGGTGACGTGGCGGGTGTCTATATAGCCAGGAAGAAAGACAAAGAAGGAAGGAAATTCGGCTTTATTAGTTTCAGGAACGTGGTAGATGTGAAAGAAATGGAAAGAGCGCTCAATGGAACCAAGATGGGAGGTTCAAAGATTAAGGCAAACCTTGCTAAGTTCGCCATGGAAAACTCGGGCATGCATGGAGATAACTTTGATTCAGGAAAAGGTAATATTCCCTCTGCCCCTATTAAGCATGTTCATGTTCACAAGATCCACAACCATTCACACGTTAACAAAAGTAAAGTAAAATTGTTTAGTGAGCTTTTTCTAATGAGAACTCCAACCCAAAAGACTCCCCGACTCTTGATTCGGTGGTGGGGAAAATTATATCTATCCCCGACGACTCGATCGCTTTCAAGGAGATGATGGGTAAAGCGCTCGTGGGGAGATGTAAGGATCTTACGACCCTAAGGTTGTTTAGCTCTATCCTCGCTGAACATAGGGTTCTGGGGGTTTCGTTAAGTTACTTAGGAGGTCTCTCTATGTTACTTAAGTTTAAAGACGAAAAGGAGTGTGTCAATTTTCTGCTCGATCACGCCAGTTGGGGCGGTTGGTTTTCTAATTTAGATACATGGATTGGCCAATCCCTGTCGTTCGAAAGATTGGTCTGGGTTAGGATTCAAGGAGTCCCAACTCACTTAGCGGAGAATGATGTCTTTAACAAGATTACTGATCAATTCGGGAAAATAGTGCATGGTTCCCAATTAGAGGCGGAGGACGGGAATCTTTCGGTCAATTGGATTGGCGTATTGGTAGGGGAAGGAGGAAGGATACACGAACATGTCACACTGTGCTGGAAAAATAAACAATTCCAGGTTTGGATCGAAGAAGAGATCAGCGGTTGAGTTTCGGATAGTGTTGGAAAAGTGGTCATTCCGGAAGATGGAGCGACAACCCCAACCAACAGGAGAAGGGAGAATCAGTCTCATAATGTTGATAATGGTACGATCGGAAACAACTTTCAGAGTCCCACGGTCAACCTGCGGTCGACAACTCAGGAAGCGACGGTAGGAGCCAAAGAGACAGGGGAAGTTAATGTTGGCGGCAGTCTGGGTATAAACAACTTTGGAAACAGCAATATAAGGAACGTTTCGCCTTCCAAGGATGTTGGAGTCCCTTTTGTTAGCGTGGGTGGGGCCCAAGCCCCTAACGGTCCTCCTCAACCTCGAGGTAATGACCTGTACTATTTTAATTCAGCAAACAATTGTAACAGGCCCAAGAAAAGAAGTTTAAAAAGTAGGCCCAAAAACAAACTTGCTAAACAGGTCGGTATTACAAGCCCAAATTCGAATGAAAGGCCCAATAAAAGAGTCAGGGCCAAAGGAGAATTCCTTTTTGACCTTAATCGGAAAGCGACATAAACTTATAGTGAGATGCAACATGTCGAAACCCAAAATTGCCTGATCTGACAGGAGGCATTGCTCTTGAACCGACAAGGAGAGGTTTCCACTCCGAGTCCTAGGTCTGTTAATGAAGGAACTGAAGTTGTTAGTCAGGTTGTGTAACATCCCGAAAACGGGTTTGGTAATCAAACCCCGTTAATACTAAAAGACGGGTAAAGTACCGTTAGTGGTAAAAGTAACCCGATAAATATTAGGATTGAAATAAATAATCCTAATATTAATTAAAAAGCAAATAAGAGCTTTTAAGAAAATAAAATGGATAAAAGGCCCGAGTTAACGGGACTTAAAATAAACTGAGTCATAAATTCCCTTAACCCACTAAGATAACTAGGAATGTTTAACCTAGTTAACAAGTGGGAATATTGTTAGAAAGAATTAGGTTGTGGCTAACTTAATAACTAGCCAAAACATGAGGGACTAAAGTGGATAACTTGGAAGTTGGTTTATTTAAAAGAAAAACAAAACACAACACACACACAATTGTGTGTGTGTGTGTGATCAACCAGAGGAGAAGGCTCTAGAGCCAAAACCCTAACTTCCAACAAATCCATCCAATTGAAGGGCCAAACGAAGCTCAAATTCACAACCGGACGTGAATTAATGATCACCCGAACTAGGGGATCATAAGGTATGTAAAAATTTGATGATTCGTGAAGTTGTAAAATTTGATTAATCATCATAATCGCGAATTATGTATGGATTAGAGAAGCTATGGCTAAATTAGTGATGAATACATGCTTAGGAACTAAACCCTAAGTGAAAATCACACATATGATGCTATGACTTGAATGATTTGATGATTGCCCATATGTGTGTGTTAAGTGGGTTTTATACTACTGTAATGAACATATGATTATGTATGTTAAATTGTGAGAAAACTGATGTTATGATGTAAGATAGTGATAATGTTCATGAATACTAGACCATGGGCTTGATTTTGATAATATAAACTTGGTTAAAAGCTAGTAATGAACTAGATAAAAGTAGTATAACAATCTTGCCCGTAAGGTGTTTGTTAAAATGCCTAAACGAATGTTCATATGTTAAAGTTGTGAATGAAACGCATAATTGCCTAATTTGATTAATCCCGTGTGATATGGGATAATACGAGTTCTAATCATGATGTTGATTTAATTTAAATGGTGCATGTCATATGAATAACGGTAGTTTACTTTTAGAAAGTTAAACTAACCAATGATGAAGTCAAATAGTAGTTTCGACATAAAATCCATAAGATGGAATAATCGTAAGTAATGATGACTAATCTAACCGTCTTACGAATTATGATGATAGTTTGACGCTTGACAAGCTAGGTGGAAGCTTGGGAAGGAAGCGAGTCAAACAAATCAAGTATGAAGAAAAGGCGTAATTTGGATGCAAGGTTGATGTGCGCAAAATGCAACATATAAATTACATCAAATGTGGCATTAAACTAACCCTTTTTAGTACTAATGTTGGAAAAAGTGTGTTTTTGTCTTCCTTTTGTATTTGCAGGATTAAATGAGCTCAAATGAACAAAAGAAGCAAAAAGGAAGCTAAATCTAACATAAATACAAGAAAAGGAATAAACGTGGCATGCCCGACCCCCCGACAGCATCTTCCCAAGCAAAACAAGAGAACAGCAGGCTGAACACGCCCCGTCCTCAATGAGCACGGGGGCGTGCCCAAGTGTCTGCAGAAAAGACAAAGTTGTAGAAGCTTCTATCACCCACCACGGGGGCGTGCCCAGCGAACACGGGGCCGTGGTCAACTCTAAGATTCACAGAATCTAGGAAAATCTTGATAGTACAGATACGCTTCTGCACACGGGGTCGTGCCCAGCGGACACGGGGGTGTGGTCAACTAATGCAGACAAACTGCAATTAATGAAGAAATAGAAGATGGGTGGACACGGGGTCGTGTCCGGGCTTGTGTGCAGGCTATAAATAGGGGTGCTTGGCTCATTTGCAAACCATCCCTTGGCAAACCACCTCTCTCACACTTCACCCACCCACCACCACCATCACAACCCACATCCACCACCATCATCCATCATAGTGTGTGTGAGTAGTCTCGGGATCCAAGATTGATCGTAAGAGTTCTTGACAATCAAAGGCCATGTTTGCCTAAGTCTCTTACATCACTTGGTGAAGACAAGTGTCTTGTGTAATACTTTTTATTTTTAATCTTTTCGCACTTTTGATTTGGTTATGTATTAATGACTTTAATAACTAGTTTCTTATGTTGAAGGTGAGTCTTCCTTATCGTTTGTCCGTGGTGTCTTGGCATTATTTTACTGTCTATATAAAATAAAAGATTTTCACCATTCATATCTCCACGGTCTATATGGAGGTATGTTGGCTACCTGGTCGGGGGTTAAGGGAACGGTTTGGTAAGAGTCTTTCCTTGTTCAGTGTATAGATCCTGCAAGGACCTGGGTCAACTTTAGTAGGACCTCATTCAATACCCACAGGTATTGGATGGCGGGGGTCCGAACTCCTTGATCCCCTCATATGTAAACTACTATTAATACTTTAACCCGGCTACTTAGGACTGTATCCCTGCTGACTCAGACTACTTAGCCGAGGGTAACGTCACCTCCAGAAGAGGGGCCTACCACAATATGTATTAATAACTTAATTAATTATCTTTCAATAATCCAACCCTTTAGGATTGTATTCTTGCTGACTCGAACTACTGGGTTGAGGGTAACGTCGACTTCAGAAGAGGGGCCTACTACAATAACTAAGATAATCTCTTAAAAAGTGCAAAAGTGTGGAAATAATCAAAGGTTACACTAAACACGAGTCGGATCCAAGTGATTCATCTTGTCTATCTGTTTTTATTTTTATTTTTATTTTTCAGCATTTTAGTTAGTTTTATTTTTCTTGTTTAAAAACCTTTTTCTAAACTTTTGATTTGATTAGATGTTGAGGATAAACCGGTATTAAAAGCTCTTGTGTCCTTGGACGACCTCGGTATCTTACCAACACTATACTACGCTCACGATGGGTGCACTTACCCATATGTGCGTTTAGTGTTAGTAAATATCGTGTTTTATAAATTTAAAACTTGGCTAAAAAAGTGTTAAAGGGCTTAAAATATACATTAAAAACCTATCACACCTAACGCACATTGTAGGTCCCCTTGATGTATGGATCTTTCACAGAATTGTCTTTCCAATCAAGAGTGCGGAATCCTCTTGATCAGAATATAGCAGAAAACGTGTAGGAAACAGAAACAACAATTCACTTTCAAACTGGATCTTTATTAATTAACTATCAAACTGATTACAATCAATCAAGATCCCTAACCACACTCAATTTCGTCCAAGCACAAGCTCTCACGAAATTCTGTCTCTCAAAAACTGTTTTGGCTGATTAACCTAAACCCTAAAGGCTAACCTTGTTTATATAACACAAGGTTTGCTACTTGGGCTTAGTTAAACATCATGGACTACGAATTGGACAAGCCCAATTCACCCCCACACACCCAATTCGTTGGGTTTAGTTAGCCCGAACATTACAACTAACTATTACAAAGCTAAACCCGCTAACTGTTTATCGTTTAACTAATTACAAGATATCCAAAGACCAAATCTAAGCTGTTGTCACAAACATGCACCAACAAACTCCCCCTTGACAATAGCTTCATAAAATAACTTTGTCTTCAGTCATCTTGCAATCTTCATGTAGACTTGCACTGTCTTTGGTCTTTGGATAGCTTCAGCTTCAATAGCTTCTGTCAGCAACAGACTCCCCCTAAGCTGATGCATCCAATCACCAAATCTTCAAAAACTTTAGCGTTTGAGTAAACTCCAGTTCAGCATTTGTAAATCAATCTTCAAACTCTTCAACTTTGTCTGCAATGTAGAAAGGAGGTTCTACCATGCATCCAATCAAACTCTCATCTTCACAGCAACTCATCAACTTCTCAGCAACATACCGCTTCAATCTGTATACTATAAAACAAACATCTCGAGAAACCATAAGAATTTTTCAACAAAGTTAAACAAATTATTATTTTTCAAGAGATTATATCTCAGAATAAGCATTTTCAACTTATCACCAACACGCAAAACTTTTTAATCACACACCCTATAACCCGCATGATTTAAAATTTTGAACTCACTTTCTAACACCGTCTCCCCCTATCAGTAACAATTCCTCCAAGAATAACAGTTTTCCGTACGTTAAGAATTTTAAACAGAAAAAGACACTATTTTTGGATTTTTATATTTTCTGAAAGCAAGTAAAAAACAAAAGCAATAAACACTCTATTTTTGTGAGAATCACTGGTAAGAAGATCATATCAGCACAATCAAATTATTTCACACTTGTATAATTCTCTATTTAATTTTTCGTGAAAAGCAATCCAAGACGATTACCAGTATGTTTGTCCACTTAAACAAAATGCATGAACATTTCAAGTACCATTACCGTATGATACGTTAAGGTAATATTATTATTGATATACTAGTGTGTCCCACTTCAGGATATACCCCCTCGATCAAGGTATGCATAAAGATTTATCGTAGTAGGTGAGTATACTGATGTCATCCTTTAAGATATCCTGACAGTGCCTAGGTCTGCATATAATCTGTTTTATCATGTTTTAATTGCTTAACAATGAACACCCAAATAAATACTAATCAAATCCTGGAAATATAAACAACACACTCTATCATGCAAGTATCTTCCCTACCACATATTTCACAAGTCCAATCCAGATTTCTGAAATCTTAACTGGGAATAGGTTGAGAAGAGAACATAATAGATCTTTAGCAGAGATGGTATAATATACAGATCAAATGAGGTTTTCTCAGTTTGATATAGGTTTCTTGGGTTTCTTTTGGGCACTTGAGGGCCTCTTTCGGGTGTATTAGATCTATAGCGCGACAACGTACAGCTAGGTCAGCATGTATCTGGATGCAGCAGAAGTTGTCGTTGCCTAGCACCTCCAGGTCAGCATATATCTGGATGCAGCAGAGGAGGTACACGATTTTTTCAGAGAAGATTTCAGAATCAGATCAAAATTGTGTGTATCGGGACAACATACAGACATTCAAATAGAAATGAGCTAATTCCAAGTGACTTTCTTTCCTGGGGTCATGTACAATTTTAGTTCTGAACAGAAGGACAGTCAAGATATCCCCAGATGAAATAACAGTATAAAGACCCAAAACTTCAGATTTTGGCAATCTATCAACGCAAGATTTAAGGTCATTAAACCATACACCACTGATGTGTTCCCCACTCATACACAGTTCATTTAAGTTTATATCACATTGGTAAGTTGATTATTTCATGCTTTTTGCCTACTGGTACATCATATAATGAAGCTGCTATCACACTTAAGCATTTTAATTTCAGTTTCAGTGTGACAGTCTAACTTGCTGATGTACTATCATTTCTCCTTTTTCACACAGTGATAACTCATTTTTTATTTTCTATTTTTTTTAATGTTTTTTATTTTTCAATGTTTTTGTATTTTTTATTTTTTAAGAAAAGCAATAAACTATTTATAAAATTCTTATGAAAAACCAGTTATTCAGGATTCCTCATCCCGTTGAGTTCGACTAAGTGTTCAAAGCGAGCCCTGTCAAAAGCTTTAGTATAAAGATCTGCCAGGTTATCTTCGGTGTCGACTCGATGTAATTCAATTAGTCTCTTTTCAGCACAATCCCATATAAAATGATGACGTATGTCAATATGTTTTGTGCGACTGTGTTTCACGGGATTATTAGTTATTGAAATTGTGGCATTATTGTCTATCATAATAGGAGTACGAGTGAAATCCAAACCGTAATCGCGCATCTGCTGTTGAATCCAGAGAACCTGAGAGTAGCAGCTACCCGCAGCAATATATTCAGCTTCACACGTAGATGTAGACACACAGGATTGCTTCTTGCATTGCCAAGACACGATCCTGCCTCCTAAGAACTGACAACCACCTGTTGTAGACTTCCTATTCGACTTGCATCCTCCAAAGTCTGAGTCAGTGTAAGCGACAAAATTCAAATCACTATCAGCTGGATACCACAAACCAAGTTTAGGTTTCCCTTTCAAGTAACGAAGAATACGCTTCACTGCTTTCATGTGTGACTCTTTTGGATTTGCCTGATATCTAGCACACAAGCATACGGCAAACATGATGTCTGGTCTTGAAGCAGTCAAGTACATTAGAGAACCAATCATTGCCCTGTATTGAGTAGGATCAACGTCTTCAGTACTCTCTTTCACCTTTAGGAAGGTCAACCAACTCCCAAACCTTCAACTTAGCAAACTGGGCCAATTCCTCTTGCATAGCTTCAACCCATGAATTGTCTTTAAGAGCCATATGAATGTTCTTCGGCTCCTCTTGGGAAATAAAGCAACTATACAAGCACTCATTCACTATCCCAGTCTTCTCAATCGACACAAATAAGCCAGAATTTGCTGCTATGCTTCTTCTCGTCTGAACACCTGCATTAGGATCCCCAAGTATCATGTCAACTGGATGATCTCTATTTGCTCGTGTATTAGCAACAGCATCAACTTCTAAATTATCACCCAGGTTTGATCCAACTTCCCCTTGAATGTTCTGATCCGCAAATGGATTAATGAACTCCTCCCCCTCAATGGGTTCAGAGTCACTATCGCTTGAATCAGGATCAGCAGCACCTTTGGAAGTTTCCGCAGCATCTGTCATATCAACATTCGATCTAGGCATGAACTCGCCTTCATCGTCTCCACCAATCATTGTTTGAATCAACTGAGAATCATCTGCATTTGGAAACTCAGGAATATTAAATGATTTAAAAGTGCTTTCATAATCATATAAAATAGCAGGACCACTCGTTGATTGTTGAGGTTTGTATGAAGTAATTTCAACATTAAAGACAACCTCAATTTTACCAGTTTTTAGATTAAAAACCCTTTTATTCGGTGTGCCAGGTACGTAACCTAGAAAGTAGCCATCGTCAGCCACCTCACCGAATTTTTGTTTATCTTTATTACGCACAATGGTGCAGGGTAATCCAAATGGTTCAAAGCCTTCCAAGTTTGGCTTTTTGTTAAACATTAATTCATGACATGTTTTGTTAAAACGTTTAACAGTCAAAACTTTGTTCAGGACGTAGCAAGCTGTATTCACAGCTTCTCCCCAGAAAAGAACTGGTAGCTTTGAATCTGAAAGCATCGTCCTAGCGGCTTCAATCAACGTCCTGTTTTTCCTCTCAGCAACTCCATTTTGTTGAGGTGTATAAGGAGCGGAATATTGATGTTCAATTCCCTTGCGAAGACAATAGAGATCCAGAATGCGATTCTTGAACTCCGTGCCATTATCACTCCTTATCCTCTTGATCCTAGCATCATGAACGTTTTCCAATTTCGTAAAAAGATCTATCAGCATCTCCGCCGTCTCATCTTTTGTACCTAAAAAGAAAACCCATGAATAACGTGAGTAATCATCTGTGACAACTAAACAATAGTACTTTCCACCTATGCTCCTTACGTTCACTGGACCGAATAAATCCATGTGAAGTAATTCATAAGGGGCATCTATGGAATTTACTGTTTTAGACTTATGAGGTTTCTTATGTTGTTTTCCCTTTTGACATGGAAGACATTTATCTTCCACGTGAAACCTCTGCATTGGAACCCCTTTCACTAGCTCATTTTTAACAAGGTAATTCATTTTTCGATAGTGAATATGGGCCATGCGTCTGTGCCATAACATCGATTCAGCTTCAGATGCTTTTGATAGTAAACACGCTACCACAGCAGTCGGATCCTTAGCACCCATGTCCATGACATAAGTGTCATTTCTCCTTGGCGCTCGCATCACTATCCAATCGTCCGGAATCTTCAAACCTGGTTTCAACACTAATGCTTCATTCTTGGTAAAATGGACCGAGTGACCCTTGTCGCAGACTTGTGACACGCTCATCAGATTGTGTTTAAGCTGCTCCACATAGTTCACTTTGTCCAGTGTGATCTTCCCATTGGTCACTTTCCATCGGCCTATAATTCTACCACCTTTAGCACCCTCAAAATTCACCTTTCCACCATCAAAATCTTCAAATTCAGTTAACAATCTCGCATCCCCCGTCATGTGCCTAGAGCAGCCACTATCAACATACCATAAGTTGATAATCCTCCTTAGCAGCTCCTGCACACACCAACCAAGAAATTAGTTAGATTGGGGGACCCAAGCCTTAATGGTCTTGGGTCGTCCAAATTCACCAACTACTGGAACATCCATCCAATATCCATTACTCCTAACTGGAGTCTTGGATCTCAGACCTGTTGATGGAATTTGATTTTGATTTCCACTAGGTCTTTGGTCCTGAGGGTTCCTATACGTATTTGGACTATTTGACCTTTGGAAATTTAGATTTGGGTATCTTGAATTTTGATTCCAAGAAGCATTATTGTTGTAATTTCTAAAGCCATTGTTATAAAAAGTTCGACCACCATCATTTTGGTATCGATTTTGATATTGACCTTGACTTCTGAAATTATTTGCATTATAATTGTTCATTCTTGGTGAACTGCTTCTAGGTCTGTCAAATCTGCCTGGTGGAGATCTAGGCTGAAATCTAGGTTGATTTCTTTGAAAACGAGGAACTTGTGGAGTTCCTTTTTCAGCCTTATCTTCACCAACAGCAACATTCTCTGGTTGCTTAGGAGCAGATTTCTTTGGAGAGTTAGACTCCTTCTCCTGTTTATCACCACTATTCTCTGGTGACTTCTCTCTCTTTCTCTCACTAACTTGTGCTTCACTCTTTTTGTTAGGACAGCAGCTAGCTACATGTCCTTTGGTGTGACATTTGAAGCACGATCTCTTTTTCGAAGACTTCTTTTCTGAAGCCTTTGAACTAGATTCGGGTTTTTCTTCTGATGATGCCTTAGAAGGATTTGGTTCAGTTTGCTTAGTTTCAGAATTTTCTATGTTCTTGTTTTTAGCAAACTCTATATTAGATTCATTTTCAATAACAGCTGTTTCGTTTTTCATGTCACTTCCTTGAACAAAATTAACCTTTTTAACAAAAGTTGGATTGTTATTTTTAGGATGTGATGTGTTCTTTTTCAAAACAGGTTTGCTGTTATTATCCTTCTTAGCATCAGCACTCACAAACACATTTCCTTGACTTGATGTGGAACTACTTGGTGATGTTGACCCAAAGTCCATGAGATCATCTTCATCAGGCAAGAAAGAATAGTCATGACTAACAGGAGGTGGAACTTCATTGAACCCATGAAATCCCACACTGGTTTTGTCATTACTTTTCTTCAAGCCACCCATCATATGTTTCATAACAAAAGTAGAGTCCCTGAACTGACCTAATTTCTTTTCAAGTTCAACAATTTTGAGTTGTGCATCTGACAACTCTTTGCATTTTTCAGAAATCTCTTTTGTTTTCTCAGCCATCATTTCATGAGCTAAGTCTATGGCTTGAAGTTTTTCGTTTAGTTTGCAGGTTACAGCTTCAATTTTACTTTCATAACCTTTTATTTTCTTCAAGTATGAGGATTCATTTCTTTTAGCAAAAAAGTTTGCTTCTTTTATGTTAGACATCTCGCTCACCAGACTTTGGTTTTGTGTTGACAACCTGTCAACCTCACCCTGTAGTTCACGACATTTTAAACACACAGAATTAGACTTTACCTCTCTTGTTTGTTTATCAAGGTTGGCCATGAGAGCCGCAAGCTGATCTTTCACTCTTTTGTATTCAGCTTCCCGTTCCTGGTCAGACTTTTGCTTTTCCTCTTCAGCAACTATTGTCTGATCAACCTTCTTTTCTTCATCTTTATTCTCTATCTTGACCTCTGCCTCAGCATCCACTTTTGCTTCAGCATCTTCCACAGTAGCTTCAGCATCATCAACTGGAGTTATCTCTGCCATGAATGCCTGTGTGACATTGTCATCTTTTTCCAAGTGAATACTCCAGTCATATGAACCTTCTCTAGCAGTAGAGATCAGCGCTCTCGAGTTAGAGTTGTTTAATGCATTCCTGTTGTTTGAACTCTGACTCGAAGTCTCCTGCTTTTGTTTTTGACATTCCCTAGCAAAATGCCCATAACTTTGACAGTTAAAGCACCTCACTTTGGTCTTGTCGAAACCAACCGTCTTTCCTATAAACTTCCTTCCTGTTCGGTTCATAAATCTCTTCACTCTTCTAGTGATCATGGCCATTTGCCACTGCAAATCCATATCTTCAAGATCATCAGGGTCAATCTGATCATAATCTTCATCCAAAGTGGCAGGATCAGATATCTTCCCCTGAATGTAGTTCTCATAAGAAGCAACAAATGAAGCAAGTAGAGCAAGATGCTCTTCAGTAGACTTCACACTCATTGGCATTGACTTAACACCACTACTCTGCTTCGAAGCTGGTGTTCTTTTGGCTCCTGTTGATCCTCCTGAAGCAGCTACAAAACATACATCACCATCTTCATTCACTGTGACCTGCTCATTCTCACACGAAAGAAAAGCAGTAGCAGAGTCGCTAGAAGCGTTGTGAGATGAAGAAGGTGCAAGCCCATTGTAAATCGTTGGATCTTGAACCTGATCATATCCAGTGTCTTTCTTCTTCATACTGAGCTCATAAGCTCTCAGCTTGCCAACTACTTCTTCCAGCTCCTTTGTCTCATAATCTGCTTCACCCTTGATCATGAGAGTGTAGATATCCCACTTGGTAGGTAAGGCATCGAGCAGCTTGTCATTCTTTTCAACGTCAGTATAGCAATCAATCTTATAGTTTTCCATTTCTTACATCAGATGATAGTAACGAGTGATGATGTCCTCAAGTGACTCATGCTTCATGTGCTTGAAAATAGCAAACTGCTTCTTCAGTAGATCAATCTTGTTTTTCTTAACATCTGCATTTCCTGCATATCGTTTTTCTAATGCATCCCACATATCTTTTGAATTTGTGTACTTTATGAATGTATGCTTGATGCTATCAGGTAACGACATTTTAATAGCAGCCAATGCTCTCTTTTCAGCCTCATACATCTTTTTATCATTCTCTTCCATGTTCACATAGGCAGTTCTACGTGGTCTGCCCTCAAAGTCGTGAGTAGGGTTTGTGTACCCATCTTCAATACATATCCACATGCGCATGTCTTGATATTCAATGAAGGATTGGAAACGATCCTTCCATGTCAAATAATTTTCCACCTTCATCATCTTAGGCAGTTTGTTGGTAGTGCCAACCTCATGCTCCATTCTCAATAGCTCATTCAAACTCGACATGTTCGACATTTTTAACGTAACAGACTGATAATACCGTACAAATTTTTTCCGAAAACAGTGGTTACCAAATTACACCGTTAGAATCGTATCGAAAAGACGAGTCTAATGATATCTAATGTCAAAAACCGAAATCGGGATTTTCCAGAGTCTAATGCTGTTAATTCGACAGTGCAGACGGTTCTGTCAAACGAGCTGCGGATCAATTTCTATTTTCAAAACAGTGAATTATTTCTTACGCTTGCAAGAAAATATTCCACCACTTTAAATATGTTGTTAATTTCGCTGGGTAATCACTTAAATTCGCTGGTCTTATACTTGTTCAATTTCGCTGATCAAAGTTCAAAGGTTCGCAGGTCAAATTCGCTGTTCAAGTTCGCTAGACAAATTCGCTGGTTTATATCGCGATTACGACGGCCAGTAAATTCGTCGTGAACCGTAATAATTTCGCTGAGGAAAATTATACGGTTACCAAAGTCGCCTTTGGATTTAATTTCGCCGATAAGTATGCTGATTAAATTCGCAGATCAGTCAATTTCGCCAGTACAGTCAATTTCGCCACCCAGTAACTTTGGAAACTTAATCTTTTCGAAAATTCTGATTATTTTCCTGATTCTTCTAACAACTTCCTGCAAAATTAAAACAGCAAATCAGCAGACTTTTTCCGAAAAACAGTGAAGAACAGAATGAAAACCGTGAAGAACTCGAAGAACAATCTTCGAATCTTCAAGAAATTTAGCCAAAAAATCTTCCCGAATCAACCAAAAACTTTCCAGAAATCCTGCAAACCACCAAACAAACAAACCCGAAGATCAAAACAGCCAAGAATTTCGAAAATTTTATCAAACCAAACAGAAAAAATTCGAAAATTTTAAAACCCTAATCTTCAAAAATTCGAAAAAAACAACTCCCTGTTTCTGCCAAGCACAATTCTGAACCGAGCCTTCAAGAGCCTAATGCTCTGATACCAATTGTAGGTCCCCTTGATGTATGGATCTTTCACAGAATTGTCTTTCCAATCAAGAGTGCGGAATCCTCTTGATCAGAATATAGCAGAAAACGTGTAGGAAACAGAAACAGCAATTCACTTTCAAACTGGATCTTTATTAATTAACTATCAAACTGATTACAATCAATCAAGATCCCTAACCACACTCAATTTTGTCCAAGCATAAGCTCTCACGAAATTCTGTCTCTCAAAAACTGTTTTGGCTGATTAACCTAAACCCTAACCTTGTTTATATAACACAAGGTTTGCTACTTGGGCTTAGTTAAACATCATGGACTGCGAATTGGACAAGCCCAATTCGCCCCCACACACCCAATTCGTTGGGTTTAGTTAGCCCGAACATTACAACTAACTATTACAAAGCTAAACCCGCTAACTGTTTATCGTTTAACTAATTACAAGATATCCAAAGACCAAATCTAAGCTGTTGTCACAAACATGCACCAACACACATCAAGTTTTTGGCGTCGTTGCTGGGGACACAAGGATTTTAAGAAAGTTAGGAATCAACGGCCTAATCATTTTTCTTATTTTTCTATTTTTTTAGGATTTTTTCTTAATTTTTCAGCTTCTGCAGAACTCAGCACGGGCCGTGCCTGGTCGGACACGGGGCCGTGCTTAGCATTGTTACTGGCAGTTTTTATTTTCCGAGTTACAGGGAGTTGAGCACGGGGCCGTGTCGAGCTCCCCAGTTACAGGGATCCGAAAAACAACTACTGTATCTCCGACCACGGGCCGTGTTCACCCGAGCACGGGGCCGTGGTGGACCTTCTGACCAACGTTCTTTTCTGTTTTTATTGCAGGACTTGGAACCCAGGCGCCACATCTGAACTTTCTACGTAGTGTATGAGCTCCAGTTCTAGTAGAGACATAAAAGAACCTCTAGAAGAACCTGAACGCTTTCTCAGAAAAAAAGACTTAAAGCTAAAAGCCAAGAGAAAGTTTCGGGGAACCCACTTCCAATGGCGGACCAACGTACCCTCATGGATTACCTATGACCCATCATAGGAAATCTCGGCGCTGCTATCAATGCACCGAATGTTGAAGCCAACAACTTCGAACTTCGACCGCATTTGATACAAATGCTTCAAAACTCCGCAACCTTCCATGGGCTTACGGACGAGGATCCCCATCTACATATTACTAATTTCTTAGAAATATGTGATACCTTTCGGATCAATGGAGCATCAAATGATGCCATCCGCCTTCGAATGTTTCCATTTTCGCTAAAAGACTAAGCTAAGGCTTGGCTTAATACCCTCCCAGTTGGCTCGGTAAACACCTGGGATGAACTGGCCCAAAAGTTTCTATATAAGTATTTCCCTCCTGCTAAAACGGCTAAATTAATGACTGAAATTAATACATACTCACAAGAGGACGGGGAATCCTTATATGAAACTTGGGAAAGGTTCAAGGAGCTACTGAGAAAGTGTCCTCATCATGGTCTTGCAGTATGGCAACAAGTTTCCACTTTCTACAATGGATTGTTGCCACACACAAGACAAACACTTGACTCTAGCTCCGGGGGACTCTTAGGTAATCGTCGCCCAAATGAAATTTATAATCAAATTGAGGAAATTGCTCAAACCAATTTTCAGTGGCACACTCCCCGAGGTAACAAATCTATTGCCCCGGGTGCCCATAAGGTTGATGAAAGCACTTCCTTGCAAGCCCAAATCGAAGCCCTTTCTTCAAAAATCAAAAAGTTAGAAATGGCAAAAACGGCTTCGGTTATGGCTTGCGAGGGGTGTGGTGGGCCACATGAAAATTGGAGTTGTATGAAAGAAATGGATAATCAAACGGAATCGGTAAACTACATTGATAATAGACCTAGGTCGTCGGGTCCTCCAACGGGTACCTACAACCAAGGATGGCGTAACCACCCTAACCTTGGTTGGAGAGAACCCGACAATAGTAGTAACCAACAAAATCTAAACCAACGAACAAACTTTCAACAACCAAGAAACGAGTCGCAAAATTTCTCTCAACAACAACAAGGGGGACGAGAGAGGCTTGAAGATACTATATCTCGCCTTATCTCCGACTCCGAAAAGAAAAACTCGGATCGATTCCAACAACTGGAATTGAATTTTAGGAATCAACAAGCTAGTATTCAAAACATTGAAAAACAAATAAATCAACTAGCTCAAAATATGTCCGAGACACCACAAGGCGCATTACCCAGCAATACTGAAACCAACCCAAAGGCACAAGTACATCTCATTACATTGAAAAACCGCACCGTGGGTCCCGAGGAGGCTCTGCTACCCCCAGTTGAAAAGAGCCGATTGACGAGGTATGGTACTAGACCCGACCCGACCGGTCGGACTTTCTTGTTATTTATCACTTTTATAGTAATTATATATTATTATTGTATACTAACCCGCGAAGCCCAGCGCGTTGTAGTTTATGCTACACTAGGCTGTGGGCTCATAGAGACAACCCCTAACTGGGCCTGGCCCATTGAGGTTAGGGTTTTTCCCATATCTCCTATTTAAGAAGGTCTCCACCTCCTTATTAGGGCATCGAATATGGGGCAACACTTTTGTAGCTGGAAATAGGGGATTTATCCCCTACCGGCCGTCTCTACACTGCCCACGTTTCTCTCTTCTTGTTTACAGGTTTAGGATGAAGTGGAGAAGACGATGTGTGGCCGTTCATCACCGTAGAAGTACCAATCCGCTCCGGCTATGCTTCTTCATTGGCGCCATCCGTGGGACCAAACAACAGAACACGCTTCGTTTTCTCAACTCAACTTCCAGATCCGTCCCATGTAGCAATCGGAAGGAGATCCGTTCTGGGTTTCAGATTTAAACATGATCCTCGATCAACCACTGGGTTTTCTTTTAAGGTATATGGGGCTTTCCTTATCTACACGTGAACCTTCATTAAAGTCTTTTGTCATAATCCTTGATTTTGATATTTCGCACAAAGATCCAGATACATTGAAAGAAGGATTGTCTAATATAATATTTGTTATTCTCTAACTTGAAAGCATCTTTTTTTTTAAAGAAAGTGCATATAGTTTTCAAGTTACAATCACCATTGCACAAGGTATTACCCCTAGCTGCATGCACTTCCTTTTGGGGGACAAATACTGACATGACAGAAAAAGGGTACTAAATATCCCCATATTTTTACGCCATGTCCTGGTTACACACCATTGGTTACACACCATCCTGTGAGTTCATCTTTCTAATTCACCCTCGGTATAACTGGAGTTCGGTCGCGTTTCCACCACCCGCCATCCATGGCGGACCACTCTATCAACTACCTGGCATCAACCGCACGCACATGGAACTGTAACCTGTTGTGCACAGTGGAACATGCACCATTTCAGCGCATGCGGCCATGAACCCAGCCCCCGTTAGCATCGGAGACATGCCTCTGCCCCACGCGCACGTGGGATCCGCCACCCTCGCGCCAGCGGACAAGATCCGCCTCCGCGCCTCAGGTGCCCAGTCGTCCGCCTGCGTATCAGCGGTGAGCACAGACACCCACTGTCAAGGGCAGACATCTCCTCCACGTCGTCGCGCGCATCAAATGATCCCCGTCAAGGGCAAACAACTCGTTCACGTCATCGCGCATATCAGACGACGCCGTCATTAGCGGACAACGCTCTCACGTGGTCGCGCGAATCAAACTCCTGCCATCTTGCGCAGCCAAAAATGGTTTGTTGCATCTTACTCCGAATTCGAGCACTCTCCAACTTGTCTCCGCCACCATGTTACGTTGGACTCTTTTCGCTTGCGCGAGACGCGTTGCGCCAGACAAGTATCCCTGCAACGCACATGCCACCAGTAGAAAGATCCAAATCTGTCCATCTTTGAACGCGTAATAGAAAGATCCAAATTTGTTCTTTCACGAACCGTACAAGCGGTCCCTATTTTGAACCGTCACCCCCATGCAACTCGCTCTGGCGGAAGTTCTTATACACCCTCAGCAATAAATCAGTATACAAGGTATGTACTACGCTTTTACATTTTAACATAAAATAAATTCAAATTGCTTATCCACCAGAAGACTTCGAGAATAGCATCTCGTGCATAAGAGCTTTCTTTTATTGTGGGGCCTTTGGTAAAGTGATTCGTACAACCTATCTTCGGTGTACCTCGTTACTGTTTCGTGTTATCTACACAGTTTAAAAGCAACATTGCATAATTGCTAATTGGTTGTAATAATTAATACGTCTCCTTGCATTATTATGATCCATGAGAAAGTTGTATCCAGCTCCAAATGAATGCTAAGACCTAGTGACGCCCGATGCCCCTTTATCGAATACTTTTAAAACTCCATGACGTCCGATCAACTTAGGCGGAGTATCATTATGACCAAGTAATGACGACTCTACATGTTCTAATATTATTAACACCTAAAGAAGTATAATCGTCCTTGTTGGCATGATTGGGCATACTTCGTGGTCGATACAACCCTGCTAGCATGCTTCGGCATGCCTCATCATGGGGGTTTCTTTATTACAAAACTTACTAGTGAGGGGAATCAAGAGTCCGGATGAAAACTTATAGCTTATCGCGCCACCTATGGCGGACAACTCCCTATGTCGCGCCACCCCTGGCGGACAACTTCCTTGGTCACGCCACCTCTAGCGGACGATTTTCGTTAGCGTGCCAAACCCGGGCGGAATCTTTTATCTACGCCACCATAATCAGCAGCGGGCATTTTTCATGATAACGCCAGCTCCGCGATAACTTCCTTTGCCGCACCATTCCCGACGCGCACTCCTTTGGCCATTTTTTGCTTGATAATCCCCTCTCAAGCATTGGTTGAAACTCGAAACACCCTACTTTATGGCATTTTCCGGCGTGACTTGCCGTCTAACCAGCACACTCTTAGACACCTTGCGGGTTGAGTTGTGTGGTCACTCTTGCCCGCGCCGCCAACGGCGGAAGCTCTTGTTCACTCCGGAGCATGTCAAACGAACGTTTTATCCACCTACGCCGCTTTCCGGCCAATTACTTAATAACTCCGCCACTTATGGCGGATGCTTCGATTCACCACATTTCCCCTGGCGGACAGTTTTCTTGATCGCGCCATCTCTAGCAGACGATTTTCTCCAACCCGCCACTATCGGCGGAAGCTTTTATTCAACCCGCTACCACCTGCGGAAGCTTTTATTCTCCCTAGAATGTTTCCAACGGAAATTTTTATCCACCCGCGCCGCTTCCGGTCGATTACATAATCACTCCGCCACCTATGGAGGATGCTTTGGTTTATCACGTTACTCTCGACGAACATTTTTGTCCACCCCTCAACTCAGGCGGTCGCTTTTTTACCCACCCACGCCTATGGCGGGAGCTTTCATTCTACCCGCCACTCCGGCGGACTTTTTCGTTCACTCCCACCATCTCCGGCGGATACTTTCCTTGCTCGCGCCATCTCCGGCGAGCACCGTCCTAAGTCACGCCCTTAGTCAAGCTTATAAATTTATTTTACTACACAACAGAATACGAGAGTACCTGATGGAATTCTCAGTTGTCATACATGAAGATATATCTTCCAACCTCCTTGCCTATTGTTATAAATGGGGTTGGGGCGCATTTAGTCACGCCACCGCTGTAGCACCCACGTCGCCACTCCTCCACCCGTGTATGTCACACATACACCGGCGTGTCGCTTTAATCGTGTTACTAGAGCTTCTAACGGAACCAGGTCACTTATAATGGTTCAATGCTCTCCTCTTTATACTACACCACATTTTACACCTACCGATGCTTTATAGCACGAGGTCGTATAACTGTTGTGTGGGTTACCTTTAAACATATATGAATATATGTTCATTTAACCAGGACTACGGGGTGACATGTAACCGTCCCAACATCCACATCACCTTCCACATCGTGGGCGTGCATTTGTATTAACTAACATGAGATCCTTTACATCTGTAAAGCCGGACCTTGAAATTTGGTGGCATAGATCATCTCTACAATTGAAAAGAGCATACGTAAATCATTTTCTTCAAAATGATCGAAGCTGCATAAATATTATTGTCGCAGTATAATACCGCCATGGGCAAGATGTGCTAAAAAACAACTAAGCTCTATCATCTCGACTTGTACACAAAATAGTCCTTGTCTAAGTTGGACGCGCTTTGCAATAGAACGGGAGACTAGCATAGCGGGCCAATCACTCACGCCCCAGCTACAATTAAGTCTTGAAAGCTCACACTTAGTATAACCGAGTGGTACATCGGTAGGAATTGACATCCTCAAGCTAAACAGTCGTCTTGATAATGTTCTCGCCGTCCACAACAGGACACATCAAGCGCATGATTCTTCTACTAACATTATCTAGCAACATTAAAATAAGGGACGGGAACGGTGTAACACTACAGAACGTAGTCACCAAAGCCAAAGGTCCTGGTTCGGACATTCAATTTGCACACCTGATAACCCTCCTTCAACAACATAATTTTGGTTGGACAACTTCTTGCAAACCCAGGTACAACTTTGGTAAGGATAGACCTTTGCCAGAGTGCTTTATGTGAAGCTACATATTTCGGAACGCAATTCCGGGTACAATCCTATTCTATTACTTTATTTAGTTGCGTGAAACACTTTTACTTGTTCAAACGCACTTGGCATCTCATTGCACGCCTTTGATCCACTTGACTATATATATATAATGGTCCGTATATAACCTGACATGGCGATGCTACCTCAAAACTACAAAATTCTAAACGCATGAATGGAAGATTTCAGTGCCCACATATGCATGGGGCCACGCTCGGTTGGCCATCTGACATGTTGCATGCGCCTATATAATTACTTTCAATACTTATGTCCTAACATGTTTAGCGTCATCGAACTGGGTAATCTGCTCGGAACAACACGGCTATGGGCGGACATGGTCATAATATTTACACAGGCTAAACTACACATAGAAAATCCTTATTCAAGGACAAGGACCTAGCGCGGCAATTTGTCACCATGCCGCCTCAATTGCTGAACTATCATATCCGATAGGCAATCTTGAACTCGGCGCAACCGTTATGTCAGACATCTACGCGCAAGACTCACGGGTGACAGGTTCTTAATCTTATCCTTAAATATGGTACTCTTACATAAGTCGATAGCTTGACGGAATACTCCATAAGTCATATATTAAAGGAGCGCCTATCAGAATTGCCCACTAAACAAAAAGTGTCCATAAAGGTCTCACCTCTATTTTACGCACACTTATCTACAATACATTTAAATCGATTAATAAGCATGCCGGGGTTTTCTTAGCATGTTATATTTCATGTTTACTTGTCGATTTCTTTTTTATTACCTATCAAGTTCAAAGCTACTAACATACTTTAGCAGCACTGAACTGGGGGACTAGCAGGGTATAGCGCCATTACGCCTTAAAAGTGATCAGTTTTTCTCAGGCTGCCCATTAAGGTGATATCCACTACATATTATCCTGCATCGACCCTTATATAATGTGGATATTTTGATGCACCAGACGATATTTACACTTTTCACATCATTTGGCCTACGACTGTACCACTTGACACAACATATGCAATTTGGTAGTCAAGACAAACGCACGACAAAACCAATATACATGATCATTCAAATAAGTATTCCACACGCTATGCGACAGGAAAAATACTTATTCGGATGTGTATTCCCCACGCCAATATGCGACAGGGATAACAGAAAACCCTCACGCCATAGTCGGCGAGGTAGTTTAAACAGACACGCCACCTACTATAAGCATTCCACACGCCAATGCGCGTCCAGGAAAAGCGCGTAGTAGCTTGCATAACGCGTATAAAGCGTATAAAGTACCATTCACACCTAGCGCGTATAAAGCATTTTATTATCTCAATGAGTGTTCACTCACGCCAAGCGCGTAGAAAGCACTTTGTTGTTCAAGTGTTCATTAACGTCGCGCGGGTTATAAAGCACTTTCTGATATCTACAAGTGTTCATATAAACATTTGTAAACACAACATACCACCGCATTTGAACTGCATATCACGGTAAAAAACAACTCTGACACGAAATATTTTTCATAATAACAAAGTCAGATGATCAAATTATACAGCGCTAAGAGTGGGCATCTTGGTAATAGATGTATTCAACCACTACTACTCCAGTGGGTATCTTGGTAATAGATGCACAACCACTGATGAAAACCAAGTACTTGTCCCACAATTATAAAAACATTGTGGGGAACATAAATAACGCTCTAAGCACCCTTCCGAGGTCACTAAGCATAGCAAGCACTTCTGCAGGGGTGCATTGTATATCATTCTTCCCGGCGGCAACGATGATTGCTATAGTCGGATCATCAATAACGATGGCTGGTACAACCGCCAGCAGTTCTACATTCGCCTAAGGTGGCATAACATCTGCATGTGCATCTATGACCACCAATGGCTGCACATTACGACAACGGAGATCCTGACGACAAGGACGCGTGGTAGGGACCGTCGTCACATCAACATCAACTCTTTCAATGAGTTGAGCACCGTTAGCGCACCATATGTTAACCAACGAAAGTTACACCACAGGGTAGATATTCTACAGTAGCCCACACGACTGTGTGCGCACCGCTAAGGCAGGGCCACACCTGAAAAAATCATCCAAAGGCGAGGTACTTAACTACCAAAACTAGCCCGTTCCAAGACTCGTGCACCAGACCTAACCGCGTACGCGCAACCTTAACGAGCTCATGGCAATGCGCCAGTACAAATGGCAACTGCCTGCAATCAATCAGCTTGCGCCAGGTTTATCCAACCAGTTTCCACGACCGTGTGATATTCACTGCTCCATTATCTCTACTCACAACCAACGACAACCACAACAAACATGGCCAGCGATTTTCTCGCACCCGGACGACATGTGTAACAACCCTCGGTAAAACCAACACCCTCATAATATTTCCGACACTCTAATATATTATAAAATGTCCCAATATGTTTTATATTATACCCCGTATGTTAAAACCAAGCCCTAATTATATTATAGTATATAAAATAAATCAAAAACATGAAATATAGGGTTGAGGCGGGCCGCGACATACTCTACCCTTAGTTTACGCGGGCCGTATCAAGGCTGGACTTGACTGCGCTGATTTCTTAAGTTGAAGCGGGCCGCGTAAGGGTGTATAGGTCTTTGACGCGGGCCGCGACAGTTCATAACACGCGATTACACCAGAGCCCGACACGTGTCGACATCGTGGCGGACCTACTAGTTGACCCAGCTAAGCTATATGTTGACCGATGTTGACGCGGGCCGTGTAAGGGTCCCTTGTCTTTTACACGGGCCGCGACAGGACTCAATTACACAACTATAAATAGATGGCATCAGTTTTCAGTTTCCGTCGCTCATTCTCAAATCTCATTCTTGAACTCTGAAGTTATAGACATAATATTTTGGGTATTATACCCTAAATTAGCGAGGTTCTGCTCTGTTGTAAGTATTATAACCCCAGTTTCATAATAGTTACGCTGCCCGATTGATTTAGGGTTCCGTAACAACTGTCGTGGTTCTGCCCGACGTAGTTGTTGGAATGCCGTCTCGAGGAGGGAATCATTAATAAATTCAAAGGGTTATGGTACTAACCAATGTACATTTGTATAAATTATAGATTATATCCAGGAAACCCTTACGAAAAGCCTAAGACAGCAATGTGAGTTTATCCTCTTTTTGTTAATATTTTTGGAATACTTTACAAAACCTTAATTATTTTACATTGTGATTAAGCGGTGATTGAGTCTTTGTAGTTCTTCAATTACTGCCGGTATTATGGGGTTTTGTATACAAAATTTATTACTACTTGTGAGTAGTAAGTCAGGAATGACAGTTCATTACTATTGGACAACGAGTTAGCCAATGGGTAATTTGACCATAGCCATAGATCCGGTCGAGTGGCAAATACTGAATGAGTAATTGTGTAGAAATAAACAATGTGATCGCTCTCAATACTGTTTTAATTGATAAAATGTTTCTTGATTAAACTGGGATTCACTCACCAGTATTTCCGACCGACAAATGTTTTTAAAACGCGTTACAGGTAACACAATGTGAACAGCCAATTAATGAAAAGCCAGCTGAAGAGCACTGAAGGCTTGGGGATAAAGTGGCTATAAAAGTTACCTAATAAACGATGTTTTAAATTCAATAAAATAGGGTTTATCCCTATAATGTATTGTAATAAGAAACTTGGGTTTTTCCCATGTTATTATAAAAGAAGGTGGTTTTTACTCTGATAAACATTTCCTAACTATGGTCCTGATGAAAAATTCCGCTGCGAGATTTAATAAACTGATACCACCGAAACTCTGAGTTCGCGTCCGCCCGTTCCTGGGGATCAGGGATCGGGGGTTGCGACAACATGTAAGCCTAAAATTAGTGATCTTCACTCCCGAGCTCCTAATAAGTCTAAGCGCTCCTCTCACGCTTGCACGCGGGAGCAACACTAGACTGGGGGACATGACGAGGTATGGTACTGGACCCGACCCGACCGGTCGGACTTTCTTGCTATTTATCACTTTTATAGTAATTATATATTATTATTGTATACTAACCCGCGAAGCCCAGCGCGTTGTAGTTTATGCTACACTAGGCTGTGGGCTCGTAGAGACAACCCCTAACTGGGCCTGGCCCATTGAGGTTAGGGTTTTTCCCATATCTCCTATATAAGAAGGTCTCCACCTCCTTATTAGGGCATCGAATATGGGGCAACACTTTTGTAGCTAGAAATAGGGGATTTATCCCCTACTGGCCGTCTCTACATTGCCCACGTTTCTCTCTTCTTGTTTACAGGTTTAGGATGAAGTGGAGAAGACGAGGTGTGGCCGTTCATCACCGTAGAAGTACCAATCCGCTCTGGCTATGCTTCTTCACCGATCTAGTCAAACCACAACTCCACCGACGGCCGAACAAGAAGCGGCTCCTAAATCAAATCAAGAGCCCCCCAAGAATCCTCCGGTTCCATACCCCGGTCGGTTAATTCGCCAAAAGACCGATGAGCAATTCACAAAATTTGTAAATTTACTAAAACAATTGCATGTTAATATTCCATTTGTTGAAGTCCTAACCCAAATGCGTAAATATTCAAAATTTATGAGGGACTTCCTCACTCACAAAAGGAAAATCGAATCATTGCAATTAGTTAATTTAAGTGAAGAATGCTCCGCCTTGCTACTCAACAAACTCCCGCAAAAGAAGATTGATCCTGGAAGCTTCACAATCCCTTGTTCGATTGGGGAATCTCCCATTCGCAATGCACTAGCCGACCTCGGGGCTAGCATCAACCTCATGCCCGCATCAATGTTCGACCGACTCGGCCTAGGGAAAACAAGCCCTACGAAAATGAGCATATAACTCGCCGATAGGTCGGTCAAATATCCACAAGGTGTCGCTGAAAATCAATTGGTCAAAGTTGGCGAATTTGTCTTCCCAGCCGACTTTGTCATACTAGATATGGAGGAAGATACCGAGGTACCACTTATCTTAGGTAGACCATTTTTAGCCACAACCCACGCAGTGGTAGACATGAATGGTGGGACACTAACATTAAGGGTTGGGGACAAGGAAATGAAGTTTGGAGTTGGCAAGAGAGTAGAAGACGATGACCCGGTCAATTACATGAAAGTCATAGACTCAAGTTTGGATGATGCTCTCCGACGGTGCAACATGAGATGCAAGACATCCCACTTGGGTAACATATGACTGGCTTTGGGTCTAGCCAAGGACCCTTATAAACGTGGCGCACCACGGAGGCATTCCGCAGAACTATCCCTAGTTTAGCTTAGATTAGTTTTTATGTTTTCTAGTTTAGTTTTAATTTTCAGGAATAAAACACACTCGGGAAGGTGAAGGATACCAAGGGAAACTTGCACCAACACCCCATGCACAAAAACAGGGCCACCCGGCGATTTTTCTTCATTACAGCAAGTTCAGCACGGGGCCGTGCACACCCAACACGCCCCGTGCTCAACCTTCTGCAGAAAAATGCCCAGTTCAGGTATCTGGAGACGGGGTGCCATGGCCCCGACTCAGTTTTACCCATTTCAGGAGCCGCGGGACAGAAACCTGTGGTATTGTTTATTTTGGCAGCGGAAATTTTAACATGATCTTTTCAAAACTGAAAATGCCCAATTATTTTATTTCACATTTTGGGACAAACCAGATAATTTACAATAAGGGTAATTTCACTGGGAAATCCCTGTTTTACAAAAACATGTTTATTTATTTTATTTACTGAGCCACATTCTTTAAGCTGGTGTGTTACGCGACACCTTTCCTGGTTCACAGTAAATCACCTGAAACATGTTTAAAAAGATTTTATCAGTGGGGAAATACTGGCGAGTCACTCAAGTTATAAAATGACACATTCGTTATAGATTACAGCATAAGAGCGGTTACAATGGCAACTATCTTATAATTATCTGGCCCCGTGTCACACCCTTGTGACGATGGTCATACCACCATTGGGTCCTTTCACCCAATAGTGATGATTATCACTGTTAATAGTGAGAAATAATAGTAATGTGCACAATACCCCACTTGTCAGTAATTTTTAAGATAACCAAGACTTAATCCCTGTAAAATATAACAGGAAAACATTTAGGTATTTGTGAAATACTTTTGACAAAAGAGAATGACTCACATTGCAAGTTTAATTGGACAGAACTTTGCCTACTGATTTAGCCTTGTAACCTAGTTAAATAACAATGCACACGAAACTAGGTCAGTAACTTAATACAACATTTACGATAAACTCACGAAATCAAAACCCTCACGATGAATGACAAAGTATAGCCCGGATTCGGGCAGCACTTAAACATCCATCGGATTGGTTTCAATCGATCGGACATTGTATCGTAGCAGTGATCGAGTTAATACCCGGTTAACGTAGCAGAGGTTCGGGACAGTGTGTGTTTTTGAAGGAAACAACGTCTAACTTAACGTACGTAAAGAAAATTTTCATCAAAACATGCAAACAGATCAAGTCCCAAGACAGGGGCTTTATTGCCCAATTTGGAACCTTCCGCGTGTCGCGACAGGTTCCTCCACCCCTGTCGCGATTCTCAGGGAACACCCAAGTAGGCTAGGCCTGCTTCGTCACCTGCTTAGCCCTGCTGAGTCTATAGTTTTTCAATTTACGTGTTTTATAACCGTTTTCGAAGGATAAACATAATTAGGGGATACCCCCCTTGAGTTTTAGGGGGGCCTGATCATAGTTTTGGTTGTTTTAAAAATTAAGGGTCATGCCATTCTATTTGGGGGTCTCAATTAGGGTTTCCTAATGGACATTATTAAAATAAGAATAATAATTTTGGCATGAATTGATACATCCTCCCCACCTTGTTTAAAATCTCGTCCTTGAGATTTACTGAAACAGGTAAGGATATTTTCGTTTCATTTCCGATTCCAATTCCCACGTATACTCTGGTCCTCTTTTCGAATCCCACTTGACCTTAACCAGCACCAATCTCTTGTGCTTGAGAAACTTGACTTTTCTGTCTTCTATTTGAAGTGGTTTCTCAACAAATTTCAACTTTTCGTTTACCTCTACGTCTTGAAGAGGTATTACCAGGGATTCGTCAGACAAACATTTCTTAAGATTAGATACATGAAACACATCATGTACCCCAGCTAGTTCCTCTGGTAATTGTAAGCGATTGGCAACTGGTCCTATTCGTTGGATTACTGGGAATGGTCCTATGTACCTGGGACTTAGCTTTCCTTTCTTACCGAATCAAACTACTCCTTTCCAAGGAGAAACTTTCAAGAGTACCTTGTCTCCCACTTGGAATTCTAACGGTTTACGTCGATTGTCTGCATAACTCTTCTGGCGATCTCAATCCGTCTTCAGTCTTTCCTTAATTTGAGTTATTTTATCGGTGGTTTCTTGTACAATCTCAGGACCTGATAATTGACTTTCTCATATTTCTGCCCAACAAACTGGAGTTCTACACTTTCGCCCATACAGTGCTTCGAATGGGGCATCTTCGATACTTGCATGATAACTATTATTATAGGAGAATTCAATTAAGGGTAGGTGGTTATCCCAGTTTCCACCAAAGTCTATTACACATGCCCTGAGCATGTCTTATAGGGTTTGGATCATCCTTTCACTCTGTCCGTCTGTTTGGGGATGGTATGCAATACTTAGATTCAGTCGGGTCCCCATTGCTTCTTGGAAACTTGTCCAGAAATGCAAAGTGAAACGACTATCTCTATCCGATACTATGGAGAGTGGAACTCCATGTAAGGATACTATCTCATCTACGTATAATTTTGCCAATCTTTCCATGCTAAAGGTTTCTTTCATTGGCAGAAAATGAGCTGATTTGGTTAATCGATCCACAATTACCCAAATCGCGTCATTACCTTTTCTGGTTTTGGGTAACTTAGTAACAAAGTCCATTGTAATTAGTTCCTATTTCCATTTAGGCATCTCTAATTGTTGAAGTAAACCTGAAGGTTTCTGATGTTCTGCCTTAACTTGCGAACAAGTTAGACACTTAGATACATATCTAGCTATGTCCTTTTTCATTCCTATCCACCAGAAGTTATTTCTCAAATCTTGGTACATCTTGTTGTTTCCAGGGTGCATGGTATATCTAGATTTATGGGCTTCTTCTAAAATCGTATCTCTTAAATTTCCTTGCTTAGGTACCCAAATTCTTTTCTTGTGGAATTTCCAAATTCCATCAGTCCCTTGTTCTAATTCTTTTATTCTTCCTTTCATTCCTTTAGCATCATCCTTGATTGCTGTTGCTTGAACATTCTTCAATTGTTCTATTAAATTTAGTTGAAGATTTAATCTAAGAGCACGAATTCGTTTTTGTTTTTCATGATACTTACGACTTAAGGCATCTGCTACTACATTTGCTTTTCCTTCATTATATTGAATATCACAGTCGTAGTCACTTAGAATTTCCATCCATCTTCTTTGCCTCATGTTTAATTCTTTTTGCCCAAATATGTATCTTAAACTCTTATGATCTGTATAGACTATAAACTTACTTCCATACAGATAGTGTCTCCAAATCTTAAGGGCAAAAATTATTGCTCCTAATTCTAAGTCGTGAGTCGTATAATTTTCTTCGTGATTTTTCAATTGCCTTGAGGCATACGCAATTACCTTTTTGTGTTGCATCAACACACATCCTAATTCTAGCTTAGAAGCATCACAATAAACTTCAAAATCTTCTGTTCCTTCTGGTAAGGCTAAAATTGGAGCGTGTGTTAACCTTTGCTTTAAAATCTTAAAAGCTTCTTCTTGCCTAGGTCCCCATTCAAACTTAACTGTTTTACAAGTTAGCTTAGTTAATGGCACTGCTATTTTATAGAAATCCTTAATGAAGCGCCTATAATACCCAGCTAATCCTAGAAAACGTCTAACCTCCGTAGCTGATTGCAGGACTTTCCAGTTCGTGATCGCTTCTATTTTGGAAGGATCTAGGTGAATACCTTCGTGATTCACCATGTGTCCTAAAAATTGCACCTCCTGCAGCCAAAATTCACATTTCGAAAATTTGGCGTAAAGCTTTTCTTTCCTTAACAAACTTAGGAGTGCTCGAAGATGTTCACAATATTCGTCCTGACTTTTGGAATAAATAAGTATATCGTCGATGAAGACAATTACAAATTTATCCAAGTACGGCTTACAGATTCTATTCATCATGTCCATGAATGCTGCAGGAGCATTCGTTAATCCAAAGGGCATGACTATAAACTCGTAATGACCATACCTAGTTCTGAAAGCATTTTTAGGTATGTCTTCCTCTTGTACCTTCAATTGATGGTATCCGGAGCGCAAGTCTATCTTAGAAAAATATCTAGCTCCCTGAAGCTGATCAAAGAGATCATCAATCCTAGGTAATGGGTATCGATTCTTAATTGTAACCTTATTCAATTCCCTATAATCGATACACATTCTTATTGAACCATCTTTCTTTTTCACAAACAACACGGGCGCTCCCCATGGGGATGAACTAGGTTGTATAAATCCTTTACTAAGCAATTCATCTAACTGCTTTTTAAGTTCTAACATTTCGGTGGGTGCTAGCCGATAGGGTGCCTTGGCTATTGGTATTGTTCCAGGAATTAAATGAATTCTAAACTCTACTTCCCTATCTGGTGGTAATCCTGGCAGCTCATCTGGGAATACATCTGGGTATTCTGATACTACAGGAATTTCCTTAAGTTCCCTACTTTTAGTGTTAATGATAACCGAAATCATATACACTATTCCTTGTTTTCGCTTATAACTAGCAATTTTCATTACCGAAATAAACTTTAATGGTTTGCGCGACTTATCTCCTGTAATCGTGATTACTTCTCCGGCGGGCGTATGAATTTCTATGTAATTCTTATCACAGAGGATTCGAGCATGGTTGGCTACTAACCAATCCATTCCTAGCACGACATCGAATTTAGCTAAATTCATAGGTAAAAGATTAGCAGAAAATTTATGGCCTGAAAGTTCTATTTTTTCTTCTTGAAGAACCTTATTTATGTTAACAGAACTTCCGTCTGCCGTTTCTACCGTATAAATCTGCCAAATGTGGTTAAAGGTAGCTTAAGAGCTTGACAGAGTGAAGTATTTTTAAAACTTTGGTTTGCACCAGAGTCAAATAATACTTTCGCATAAACGTCGTGAACTAGGAACGTACCAGCTATCACGTCCGGAATCAGATTTGCTTCCTGGGTTGTCAGCTGAAAGGCTCTTGCGTTCTTCTTATTAGTTCCTTCAACCGGTTTGGTCTTGTTGTCAGCTGGTTTGACCAGTTTAGGGCAGTCTGGTCTAAAATGTCTAGCTTCTCCACAGTTGAAGCAAATAATTGATTTCTTTCTTCTGCATTCTTCTTCTTGATGCCCCGTAATTTTACAGAAATTGCAGTACCCTTTACATTTTCCGAAATGCTTTCTTTTACAGGTATTGCAAAATGGAGCAGTGGAGGATTGCCCAGTTCCTCTTTTCTTGAAGTTGCTACTAGTATTACCCCCACGAAATCCTTGGGTAATTTTCTAAGCCAATTCCTTCTTCCTATTTTCTTCTCGCGTACGTACCAGCCCGTCGGTCAGGGTGTTGGCTAATTCCACCGCATCGTCAATTGTGCGGGGTCTCGCAGCTTTAACGATATCACGAATCTCGCTAATTAAACCCCTAATATAGTGAGAAATAAGCACCGGTTCTGGCGAAGCCAGAGTTGGTACAATTCTGGCATATTCGAAAAATTTTGAAGTATACCCTCGACAGTCGACATCTACCATTCGGTGGCTCAGGAATTTATTCGCCATTTGCTCCTTGTGGAAATGTTACTCCTTGACCAGGTGGTAACAAATTTTGTATACAAAACCCCAACATACTCATCATAATTGTATTCTTACAAATACTCAATAACTGTCATTCACATGGAAAAATATTTAAGGTTTTGTATAAAGAGTTCACAAAATGGGTTTACAAAAAGTGGATCAACTCACATTGCTGTCTTAGATTTTCCGTAAGGGTTTCCTGAGAATAATCTATAATTTACACAAATGCACACGTGTTAGTATAATAACCCATTTTAACATTAGCAATACCCTCCCCGAGACGGCATTCCAATGACTACGTCGGGCAGAACCACGACAGCCATTACGGAACCCTAGATCAATCGGGCAGCGTATCTAATACGTATCCAGGGGTTATGATACTTACAACGGAGCATAACTTCGCTATTTAGGGGGTATAATACCCGTAGATTATGCTTATAATGTGAGAATTCGAGATACAGAAAGATTTTGAACGATTTCCAAATGAAACCCGATGGCCTGCTTATATAGGTGTTGATCCTGGTTCTCTCGCGGCACGCGTAAAACAAGGCAAAGCCTTACGCGGCCCGCGTCAACTCTAGTCAACGCGATAGCTTGGCTGGGTCAGCAACTAGACCTGCCGGGTGTTGGGCCACGTGGCCGCACCGGGCTGCGCCACATATCTGGTCTCACGCGGCCCGCATGAAGGTTAGGGTGGGTCTTACGCGGCCCGCCTCAACTTAATATTTCTTGTTTTCATTTATTTTTAATGTTGTATTATATTTCGGGCTCGGTTTTCACATACGGGGTGTAATTAAAGACATATTGGGATATTTTAAAATATATTAGGGTGTCAGAAAAATATTCGGGGTGTCGGTTTATTGAGGATTGTTACAAGTACCATATTCCACCATTCTAATGCCTCTTCCTTAAAGAGGTGAGAAGCATACATGACCTTATCTTCCTCGGCACATTTACTTATTTTAATTACTGCCTCGGTTTTCTCCAACCAACGTAGTATGGCAGTTGCCCCTTCATTGCCTGCAAATTCAGTTGTTTCTTGCACTATCTCAGGTCCAGATAGTTGCTTTTCCCCAATTTCTGCCCAACAGACTAGGGTTCGGCACTTTCGTCCATAAAGTGCTTCGAATTGTGCAGCATTGATACTTGTGTGATAACTATTATTATAAGAAAATTCTATTAAAGGTAAGTGAACGTCCCAATTACCTCCAAAATCAATTACACAAGCTCTAAGCATGTCCTCCATTATCTGAATCGTCCTTTCGTTTTTTCCGTCCGTTTGAGGATGATAAGTTGTGCTTAGATTTAACTTGGTTCCCATTGCCTTTTGGAAACTTGACCAAAAATGAGAGGTAAAACGGCTATCTTTATCATAAACAATTGTTAAAGGTATTCCATGTAACGAAACTATTTCATTTATATATAATTTAGCTAACTGTTCCATACTGAAAGTTTCTTTCATTGGTAAGAAATGAGCTGACTTGGTTAGCCTATCTACAATCACCCAGATTGTATCATTACCTTTCCTTGTTTTGGGTAATTTGGTAACAAAATCCATTGTTATCAACTCCCATTTCCACACTGGCATTTCTAATTGTTGCAACAGACCTGAGGGTTTCTGGTGTTCAGCTTTAACTTGTGAACAAGTTAAACATTTAGAAACATAGGCTGCTATGTCCTTTTTCATTCCTATCCACCATAAATTTTTCCTTAAATCCTAGTACATTTTATCACTTCCTGGATGTATTGTATATTTAGGCTTATGGGCTTCTTCTAATATACAATGACGTAAGTTTCCTAATTTAGGTATCCACATTCTCTTTTCATGGAATCTCCAAATTCCATCTGTTCCTTGTTCTAATTCCTTAATCATACCTTTTAGTTTTTCAGTATCATCCTTGATTACTGATTCTTGTGCTTTTCTAATCTGATTATTTAAATCTACTTGTAGATTTAATTTAAGAGAACGTACCCTTTTTGGCTTTTCGTGATACTTTCGGCTTAAAGCATCTGCCACTACATTAGCTTTTCCTTCATGATACTGGATATCACAATCATAATCACTAAGCATCTCCATCCAGCGTCTTTGTCTCATATTCAACTCTTTTTGCCCAAAAACATACCTTAAACTCTTAAGATCAGTGAATACGGTAAACTTACTACCATACAGATAATGTCTCCAAATTTTCAAAGCAAAAATGATTGCTCCTAATTCTAGATCATGGGTTGAATAATTCTCTTCATGATTCTTAAGTTGTCTAGATGCGTAAGCTATAACCTTTTGGCGTTGCATTAATACACATCCATAACCTAATTTAGAGGCGTCACAATAGACTACAAAATCTTCAGTTCCTTCTGGTAACGCTAGTATGGGTGTATGGGTTAATCTTTGCTTAAGAATTATAAATGCTTCTTCTTGTTTTGGTCCCCATTCAAACTTAATGGATTTACAGGTTAACTTAGTTAAAGGAATGGCTATTCTAGAGAAATCTCGAATAAATCTACTATAATAACCGGCCAATCCTAAGAAACTTCTAACCTCGGTTGGTGACTCAGGGGTTTTCCATTTAGTAATTGCCTCGATCTTTGTGGGATCTACATGAATTCCTTCATGATTAACTAAGTGTCCAAGAAATTGTACTTGCTCTAACCAAAACTCGCACTTTGAAAATTTAGCATAAAGGTTTTCCTTTCTTAATAGACTTAAAAGTGTGTGCAAATGTTTTGCATGATCCTCTTTACTCTTAGAGTAAATTAAAATATCATCTATAAAAACAATTATGAATTTATCCAAATATGGCTTACATATTCGGTTCATCATGTCCATAAATGCGGCTGGGGCATTGGTTAAACCAAATGGCATGACAGTAAATTCATATGACCATACCTTGTTCTAAAGGCGGTTTTAGGAATATCCTCTTCCTGTACCTTTAATTGATGATATCCTGACCTTAAATCGATTTTAGAGAAAAATCGAGCTCCTTGCAATTGATCAAACAGATCATCGATTCTCGGTAATGGGTACCGATTCTTAATCGTGACTTTGTTCAATTCACGATAGTCAATGCACATACGCATTGATCCGTCTTTCTTTTTAACAAACAGTATCGGCGCTCCCCATGGCGATGAACTTGGCTGTATGAATCCTTTTTCCAGCAATTCATCTAATTGTTTCTTCAATTCCTGCATTTTGGCGGGTGCCAAACGGTAAGGTGCTTTGGCAATCGGTGCGGTTCCAGGTAGTAGATGAATTCTGAATTCCACTTCTCTATCTGGCGGTAGTCCTGGTAATTCTTCCGGGAATACATCTGAAAACTGGGACACTACTGGAATGTCTTTTAGTTCTTTTCCTTTAGTGTTAGTGATTATGGAAATTAAATACACTATAGATCCTTTTCTTATATAGCTTGCTGTTTTCATCACAGAGATGAATTTCGTGGATCTAGATGGCTTATCACCTTTAATTGTGATCTTTTTACCTTTTGGTGAATTTACTTGAATCGACTTTTGATCACATAGAATACTGGCTTTATTGGCTATTAACCAATCCATTCCTAAAACAACATCAAATCCTATCAGATTCATCGGGTAAAGGTTTGCAATATACTTTTGGTTTAAAATTTCTATTCTTGTTCCCTGCAAGATTTCAGAAATTCTAACAGTTTCTCCATTAGCTGTCTCTACTAGACATTCTTGTGGTAGTTTAGTTAATGACTAATTTAGAAGTTTGCAAAACGAAGTTTTAATAAAACTTTGGTTCGCACCAGAGTCAAATAATACCTTAGCAAAAACATCATTAACTAAAAACGTACCAGCTATCACGTCTGGAATCATCTTGGCTTCATCTGCAGTCAGAACAAATGCTCTCGCATTTTTAGTGTTCATGTTGTTCACAGCTGGAGCCAATTTCGGACAATTCGGCTTTATATGACCTTTCTCTCCACAGTTGAAGCACAATCCATTACTGGATTTTCTCCTGCAATCTTCTTCCTTGTGTCCTGGCATCTTGCAGAAATTGCAAAGAGTGGAGCATTTTCCCGAATGCTTTTTCCTGCAGATCTTACAGAAAGGTGCAGAGGTAGAACCCTTATTCCTACGATTGTAATTCCCATAACGGAATTCTTGGGTAAGCATTTGGGTTAGGTTTCTCCTCTGGTCTTCTTCTCTGGTACGGATTAGTTCATCTGTCAAGGTATTAGCTAGTTCTACAGCTTCTTCTATAGTTTGAGGTCTAGCTGCCTTGACTACATGTCTAATCTCCCCAATTAATCCCCAGATGTAACGGGAGATTAATACAGGTTCAGGTGATGCAAGGGTTGGTACTATTCTAGCATATTCAAAGAATAACTTTGTGTACCCCTTACTATCCACTCCATTCATCCTAAAGTTTAGGAATTTGTTTGCTATTTGTTCCTTTTCATTAGGAGGGCAGAATTTTCTTTCTATCATATTCTTAAATTCCTCCCATTCCATGTTGTATACCCTATCACTTCCTCTGGATTGGAGGATAGTATTCCACCATTCTAAGGCTGCATTCTTAAACAGATTAGAAGCAAACATTATCTTGTCTTCTTCAGCACACTTGCTTATTTTCAGAACAGCCTCAGTCTTTTCTATCCAGCGTAAAGCTGCAACAGGTTCTTCATTGCCCGAGAATTCTATTGGTTTGCAGGACCAGAATTCTTTGTAAGAACAACCATAAGGCATGGTTCTTCTTCTTTTGGGAATGGGCACTTGAAGTACAGGTCCATTGTTCACGCTGTGTTCTGGTTCAATTGGTCGCTTACTGCTATGCTTACTATTATTATTCGCTTCTTGGATAGTTTGAATAATAAATGACATTGCATCTATAATTCCTTGTGCCACTATGTGTTGAATAGCACTATTATCCACTTGGTTTCCATTGTTATTGATGCTTGGATTCTCATTAACCATGTTAATGTTACTCTGGTTATCGTTATTCAGATTATCTTGATTTCCTTCGTCGGCCATCTAAATTTTAAACATTTACCACATATTAATATCACAAAATAATATTTTAATATAGCCAATCACATGATATGCATTTTGGTCAAAAGCGTCGATCATTGCGACTTTACTCTATTCATCTATTATGCATCTATTACACACCAGTACTGGAATAAAAATTACAATACCGACTGAAATGAAATTACACTAATAGTAGTAGGCATCCGTACACACATATTTTATTTTATTTCATTATATTATTATATTATTATTATTACTATTACTATTACCGTCTCACCATCACATTCATGGATATGGATTCATGCAAAAATCCATATTGCGCTCGTCATATTTCCATACGAGACGCTCTCCCACCTGTCACATCCGTTCACTACTTTCTAGAATTTCCTCACCAAAAGTCCTAAGTTCTTGTACGTTTTCTGCACTCATTGGGGGTGCAGGTTCTAGGACTGGGTTCAGAATCTGGGGTGCCGGTTCCTGATATGGGGGTGTAGGTGCCTGAAATCGGTAAGGATCTTCTAAGATCTCCCTAATATATTCATCGTGGTAATAGGGATCTAAAGGGTCCATACCTGGGTAGGCTCCAATGTTTGGCATGGGTGTGTCTTCATGTATTGGGTAACGTTGCACATAGTCCCTAACTTCATCCCACCAAGGGTCATAATTTGGGTCTAGGGGGTTTGGTGCTGGTATCCTAGGTATTTCTTCCGGATTAAAGTCATGCATTTCTACTTGGTTTTCAGGGTTTTCTATCTCCATGGGTTGGTCATGGATTGGTGGCTGTGGTTGGGGTGCTATTATTTGTTCCAGATTAGGGTCAGCTGCAGTGGTTGCTAAGATATGGATGTTGGCTATACCCCTATTTATCATATCCTGGGCATAGGCATCTGTCTCTCTCTTAGCTGCTGCTAGCTGCTCTCTGGTCTTGCAACTTTTTCATACGTTTTCTACGCTCGTGTGCCCCTCGACTGAACCATCCCCTCTTTTTCTGAGGAAACGGCTCCTCGGACTGAGCCTTAAACACAAAGATTCCATCTTCCGTATCAGCAGAATACCCTGAGAGGGCAGGCTGAGAAGAGGAGGTGCCTTCGCTTCTAGGCGAACCAGACAATTGACGGTACGCGTCAGATGGTCCTTGGTCGCTCATACTGTAAACTAACAAATAGTCAAATAACACATAACAATAAATACAGTTATGCACGTATTTCCATAATTTATTTCCTAACACTTTGACTTTTGATGTCAGCAGAACACTTCTGTGGCTGAATCAGTGGTATAGCTCTGATACCACCTTCTGTCGCAACCCCCGATCCCTGATCCCCGGGAACGGGCGGCCACGAGCCAGTTTCGGTCGTATCGCATGATTGGCAGCGGAAATTTTCATCAGGACCGTAGTTAGGAAATATTTGATCAGAGTAAAATACCACATTTTCATAGTATTAAACATATGGGATAAAACCCAAGTTCGTAGTACACACGTTTTCATAGGAATACATCCTATTTTATTTAATAAAAACATCTATTTTATTTTAGGTAACTTTATTGCCACTTTTTCAAGCCTTCAGTGCTGTCCAGCTGGCTTCTATTTGGCTTTCACAATTTGTTACCTGAAACGTGTCTTAAAAACATTTGTCAGTGGGAAATACTGGTGAGTGAATCCCAGTTTAATCAAGTTTAAATAAAAATCATTTCATAGTGTACAGTATTGAGGGCGCATCTGCAATTACATTTGTTTCCAAGATATACAATTAACATCCATGGTACTGTCATACTCAACTTGTGGAAATGTTACTCCTTGACCAGGTGGTAACAAATTTTGTATACAAAACCCCAACATACTCATCATAATTGTATTCTTACAAATACTCAATAACTGTCATTCGCATGGAAAAATATTTAAGGTTTTGTATAAACAGTTCACAAAATGGGTTTACAAAAAGTGGATCAACTCACATTGTTGTCTTAGATTTTCCGTAAGGGTTTCCTGAGAATAATCTATAATTTACACAAATGCACACGTGTTAGTATAATAACCACCCATTTTAACATTAGCAATACCCTCCCCGAGACGGCATTCCAATGACTACGTCGGGCAGAACCACGACAGCCATTACGGAACCCTAGATCAATCGGGCAGCGTATCTAATACGTATCCATGGGTTATGATACTTACAACGGAGCATAACTTCGCTATTTAGGGGGTATAATACTCGTAGATTATGCCTATAATGTGAGAATTCGAGATACAGAAAGATTTTGAACGATTTCCAAATGAAACCCGATGGCCTGCTTATATAGGTGCTGATCCTGGTTCTCTCGCGGCCCGCGTAAAACAAGGCAAAGCCTTACCGGGCCCGCGTCAACTCTAGTCAACGCGATAGCTTGGCTGGGTCAGCAACTAGACCTGCCGGGTGTTCGGCCACGTGGCCGCACCGGGCTGCGCCACATATCTGGTCTCACGCGTCCCGCATGAAGGTTGGGGTGGGTCTTACGCGGCCCGCCTCAACTTAATATTTCTTGTTTTTCATTTATTTTTAATGTTGTATTATATTTCGGGCTCGGTTTTCACATACGGGGTGTAATTAAAGACATATTGGGATATTTTAAAATATATTAGGGTGTCAGAAAAATATTCGGGGTGTCGGTTTATTGAGGATTGTTACAAGTACCGTATTCCACCATTCTAATGCCTCTTCCTTAAAGAGGTGAGAAGCATACATGACCTTATCTTCCTCGGCACATTTACTTATTTTAATTACTGCCTTGGTTTTCTCCAACCAACGTAGTACGGCAGTTGCCCCTTCATTGCCTGCAAATTCAACAGGTTTACAGGCAAGAAATTCTTTATAAGTGCAACCAGGTGTTGCAAATTTCATTTTCCTAAGTATTGGGGCTTGAATCACGTTGTTGTCATTATTCCCGCCTCCGTTAACACTATTACTGAAATTATCGTCGTGCTTGCATTTACTAGGATTAGCTTGTGAAGGCTCAACATGACTTTTAACAACAGCGACGATTGCTGGGATATCATTGGCTATTCCCTAGGCAACGATGTTTTCTATATCTTGCCTATTAAGAAAGTGATCTTCATTGTTTTGTTCAGATTGATTAACATCATTGACTGGTTGGTTTTCCACGTTTTCCATCTGAATAATAATTAACAATATAAATTATTATCACAAATAATTAATAACCAAACACAGCAAAGTAATCACACATAATCATATCAACATGTATAGCCAAAATTGTCGTCCTTGCGACTTCCATATTTTTATATATATATTAGTATGCATCGATACACACCAAATATTTTACATGAGTTTTATTTGAGTTATTTTACATGATTATATTTTTATTAGTTATTATTATTATTATTTTATTATTATATTATTAAACACACAACCACAGATGACTGGTCCCTCAGAAACGACGCTCCATCTCGTCGTATTTCCACGTAATTTTCTCCCCCACGTCCCTAATCCTATTTCCTACCTCCACCAGTTCCTCGCCGTAGTGACGGAGTTCAGCCAAGTTTTATGTGCTCATAGGTGGGTTTGAAGCAGGCTCAAGGTCAAATTGGGGAAAATAGACGTTGGGGTTATTCATGAATTTCTGAAACTGCTAGTCGTTTGTCCACCATTCCTCCAGCTGGCCTATGACAGGTCAGGGGTTGACAATATGATCTGGAATAGCCGGTTCCAAATTAACTGGAAGTTGGGATTCAGCAGGGTAATTGAAGAGGTTTTCATCGGCAGGTCCGATGAGGTCACAGTTCGCCAGTTTACGATCCAGCTCCTCCCATGGTGGCATTTCCTGGACTTGCCCGGAACTTTCCCCGTTCTCTTTTTCTTTCCCTTTATCCTTTGGATCCTCAGTCTTTTTAACCTTCTGTGTAGCTGGTTTCTTCCTACGCCCACGTTTCCAGTCCAAAATCTTCCTCCTCTTTTTCGGATTTGGTTTCTCCTGGGCTTGGGCCAGGAATGTTAGTGGTTCCTCCGTATCTGCCAGATAGCCAGATGGGTTTCCTGTGGTATCCATATCTGTGCTATGGATAGTAAAGTGTTGGAGTGCCTCCGACAGTTCATTCATGCTGTTAGCACACATGAAGAAACACACACAAATTTAAGTTAAAAATTTATTTATTATAAATTAAATTTTCACAGAATCACAGAATGGGAATCAGAAAAATTAAGTATTTCTAAATACTTAATTGGCTTAAAGTGGTGGCTCTGATACCACCTTTTTCTGTCAGGGCCCCGACTCGGTTTTGACCCGTTTCAGGAGCCGCGGGACAGAAACTCGTGGTATTGTTTATTTTGGCAGCGGAAATTTTAACATGATCTTTTTAAAACTGAAAATGGCCAATTATTTTATTTCACATTTTGGGACAAACCCCATAATTTACAATAAGAGTAATTTCACTGGAAAATCCCTGTTTTACAAAAAACATGTTTATTTATTTTATTTACTGAGCTACATTCTTCAAGCTGGTGTGTTACGCGACACCTTTCCTGGTTCACAGTAAATCACCTGAAACATGTTTAAAAAGATTTTATCAGTGGGGAAATACTGGCGAGTCACTCAAGTTATAAAATGACACTAGATTACAGCATTAGAGCGATTACAATGGCCACTATCTTATAATTATCTGGCCCCTTGTCACACCCTTGTGACGATGGTCATACCACCATTGGGTCCTTTCACCCAATAGTGATGATTATCACTGTTAATAGTGAGAAATAATAGTAATGTGAACAATACCCCACTTGCCAGTAATTTTTAAGATAACCAAGACTTAATCCCTGTAAAATATAACTGGAAAACATTTAGGTATTTGTGAAATACTTTGGACAAAAGAGAATGACTCACATTGCAAGTTTAATTGGACAGAACTTTGCCTACTGATTTAGCCTTGTAACCTAGTTAAATAACTATGCACACGAAACTAGGTCAGAAACTTAATACAACATTTATGATAAACTCACGAAATCAAAACCCTCATGACGAATGACAAAGTATAGCCCGGATTCGGGCAGCACTTAAACATCCATCGGATTGGTTTCAATCGATCGGACATTGTATCGTAGCAGTGATCGAGTTAATACCCTGTTAACGTAGCAGAGGTTCGGGACAGTGTGTGTTTTTGAAGGAAACAGCGTCTAACTTAACGTACGTAGAGAAATTTTTCGTCGAAACATGCAAACAGATCAAGTCCCAAGCCAGGGGCTTTATAGCCCAATTTTGAACCTTCCTCGTGTCGCGACAGGTTCCTCCACCCCTGTCGCGAGTCGCGGGGCACACCCAAGTAGGCTAGGCCTGCTTCGTCACCTGCTTAGCCCTGCTGAGTCGATAGTTTTTCAATTTACCTGTTTTATAACCGTTTTCGAAATATAAACATAATTAGGGGATACCCCCCTTGAGTTTTAGGGGGCCCTGATCCTAGTTTTGGTTGTTTTAAAAATTAAGGGTCATGCCATTCTATTTGGGGGTCTCAATTAGGGTTTCCTAATGGACATTATTAAAATAAGAATAATAATTTTGGCAAGAGTTGTTACACGGGGCGTGCTCACTGAACACGCCCCCGTGTCCAGCCTTCTGTTACTTTATTTTATTTTTCTGTTACTGGCAATCTGAACACGGGGCCGTGCCCGGACACCACGGGGTCGTGTCCAGACGTCTAGTAACAAAAAATTTTGCTTTTACACATTCAATCAACCTAAAAACTTATTTTTGGGACACATTGAGGACAATGTGTAATTTAAGTGTGGGGGGATGCTAAAACCTTGAATTTTGCAAGTCCTAATTACAAGCCTTACACAAAACTCTACTGGAACCGCTAAACACCCCAAAAAATTTTCAAAAATTTTCATTTTTTTACTTGTCTAGGTTTAATTTGGGAATTTCAAATTCTAAAAAGGTTATATTTTTACAAATTTACAACTAATAGCGTCGTGATAAAAAGAACCAACATAAGAAAATTATGAAACGGCATGACAAATCTAGTTAAAATTTGATTATATATACTTGATCACATAAAAACTCATTCCCACAAAAAGTGAGTTTTGAGCCTTTATTGAGCATACAAATACACATCTTTAAACTAAATGCTCATTTTTCGTTTCTTGTGTGAATAGCCGCTTGGTTCTTACGACTCTAGAACTTGCCACGATGATACATTCCCGGTCCTTACCAACTTAAACCCAAGTAAGTAAATGATGGAGGCATTAGGACTAACCCCTTTTTATTTCAACACCATTATTTTTTTTTCCTACCCAAAATCCCCCTAGTTAGCCCCTTTGAGCCTAAACCTTTTCATTTCTTAACCCAAAACAAACACCCTTTTACCCACCAAAACCTTTTTTTCATTTTAAACCCTTTATTTTAGTAACAAAGCTCGGTTTTACTTATGACTTCTTTATAAAATATATATATATATATATATATATATATATATATATATGATGAAGCCAAAAGAAATAAGCAAACAAGTTTATCAAAAAAACTTTGTTTGAAGAATTGCTTCATCAAAATAAAAAGTCATAAAAATAAAAAGTCTTATGAAAACCGAAGCTTTTTATGCCTTTCGCCCTTTTCTACTAACCACTAACCCAACCACCTACCTTTAACCCATGCCTAACCCTTCCCCAAAAGTCCTCTTGATATTCACAAAGGTTTTTAGTTAAAAAGGAGGAGGGTTAATTACTTGGCAAGCTTATGGTAGGAATAAGTTCCATGCCGCTCTCGAGAGTTTTCACAAAAATACACCTTCGGCCGAGTGTTGAGTGATCCCCCGTGAGGTTTGTGAACTTGTATATAAATGGAATTTTAAAGAGGCATGTTATGCCCTAATAAATAATTTCTCTTATGAAAAGTTTTAAATAAATCATGACAAATAGGATTGTAAATAAAATAAAAACAAAACCAAATAAAGAATCTTGGAAATCCTGACACTCTATGACAAGCCCAAAACCTTCTCTTCTACCCATTCCATTTGGGAGTGTAAGCCACAAAAGAAAGAGTTTGCTTGAGGACAAGCAAAGATTCAAGTGTGGGGGTATTTGATGTGCGCAAAATGCAACATATAAATTACATCAAACGTGGCATTAAACTAACCCTTTTTTAGTACTAATGTTGGAAAAAATGTGTTTTTGTCTTCCTTTTGTATTTTCAGGATTAAATGAGCTCAAATGAACAAAAGAAGCAAAAAGGCAGCTAAATCTAACATAAATACAAGAAAAGGAATAAACGTGGCATGCCCGACCCCCTGACAGCATCTTCCCAAGCAAAACAAGATAACAGAAGGCTGAACACGCCCCGTGCTCAATGAGCACGGGGGCGTGCCCAAGTGTCTGCAAAAAAGACAAAGTTGTAGAAGCTTCTATCACCCACCACGGGGGCGTACCCAACAGACACGGGGTCGTGGTCAACTCTAAGATTCGCAGAATCTAGGAAAATCTTGATAGTACAGATACGCTTCTGCACACGGGGTCGTGCCCACCGGACACGGGGGCGTGGTCAACTAATGCAGACAAACTGCAATTAATGAATAAATAGAAGATGGGTGGACACGGGGCCGTGCCCAATAGACACGGGGCCATGTCCGAGCTTCTGTGCAGGCTATAAATAGGGGTGCTTGGCTCATTTGCAAACCATCCCTTGGCAAACCACCTCCCTCACACTTCACCCACCCACCACCGCCATCACAACCCACATCCACCACCATCATCCATCATAGAGTGTGTGAGTAGTCTCGGGATCCAAGATTGATCGTAAGAGTTCTTGACAATCAAAGGCCATGTTTGCCTAAGTCTCTTACATCACTTGGTGAAGACAAGTGTCTTGTGTAATACTTTTTATTTTTAATCTTTTCGCACTTTTTATTTGGTTATGTATTAATGACTTTAATAACTAGTTTCTTATGTTGAAGGTGAGTCTTCCTTATCGTTTGTCCGTGGTGTCTTGGCATTATTTTACTGTCTATATAAAATAAAAGATTTTCACCATTCATATCTCCACGGTCTATATGGAGGTATGTTGGCTACCTGGTCGGGGGTTAAGGGAACGGTTTGGTAAGAGTCTTGCCTTGTTCAGTGTATAGATCCTACAAGGACCTGGGTCAACTTTAGTAGGACCTCCTTCAAAACCCACGGGTATTGGATGGTGGGGGTCCGAACTCCTTGATCCCCTCATATGTAAACTACTATTAATACTTTAACCCGGCTACTTAGGATTGTATCCCTGCTGACCCAGACTACTTAGCAGAGGGTAACGTCACCTCTAGAAGAGGGGCCTACCACAATATGCATTAATAACTTAATTAATTATCTTTCAATAATCCAACCCTTTAGGATTGTATCCTTGCTGACTCAAACTACTAGGTTGAGGGTAACTTCACCTTCAAAAGAGGGGCCTACTACAATAACTAAGATAATCTCTTAAAAAGTGCAAAAGTGCGGAAATAATCAAAGGTTACGCTAAACACGAGTCGGATCCAAGTGATTCATCTTGTCTTTTTATTTTTATTTTTCAGCATTTTAGTTAGTTTTATTTTTCTTTTTTAAAAACCTTTTTCTAAACTTTTGATTTGATTAGACGTTGAGGATAAACCGGTATTAAAAGATCTTGTGTCCTTGGACGACCTCGGTATCTTACCAACACTATACTACGCTCACGATGGGTGCACTTGCCCATATGTGTGTTTAGTGTTAGTAAATATCGTGTTTTATAAATTTAAAACTTGGCTAAAAAAGTGTTAAAGGGCTTAAAATATACATTAAAAACCTATCACACCTAACGCATATCAAAGGTAAGTAAAGCTTACACCATTTTTGTAAGATATGCATTTATTGCTCGGTTATATTTACGATAAATGGTTATATTCGAACTATGGGTCCGATACGAAGTGATACGGGTTGGAACATATTGAATGATGAAAAACCATGTTTAATGGTAAAAGTGGCGAAATGATAATTTGGTCATAGACGACATATACAAAAAAATGATGAATCTTTGAATGACTACTTTGTAAGTAGGCCTAAATGAATAAAAAGGGAAAACGGTGATTTAGTCATGTATAAATGGATAAAAATCGAAGTTTAAAACGACGCCAAGTGGCATAAGCCATGTCGGGTAAATACGTAAGAAACGAATTTAAGAGATTTAACTAATTGGTTAAAAATCCGAGATGAGTTACCTAACGAAATGGCAAGTAAATACCATTCAGACATAAGCGCAAAATGTTTGGTCATTAGACCAAACAGGTCAAATGGTAATATTGATATCATTTGACAGTTAACGACTAATAAGTGTATGTCGAGTCTCACACTCGCAGGTTAAAACGACTCGTGAACTAGCAATGCTATGAATTAGCAAATAAATGAAGACAAGGTATTAAAATGGGTTAATATGTGACCCGACCCAGGTACGCATAAATAAGTTGTTAGTTAAACATGATATTTTGGTCAAATAATTAGTGAAAGTCCTTCGTCGTAAAATGAGGGACTGAAGTTGACCAAAACGCCCTTGAAGGGTAAATTCGGAGTAAATAACTAATAAACATAAAATCCACCACAATAATAGTTGTAGTGGAAGACCACTCGATAAGTGATGTAAAAATATGATGCTAGAAAGGAATTAGTGGGGTTTATGCGTAAAAGCGCTTAAATACCCCCTAATGGGTCAAATAAGCGCATAATCATAAACGGGTTAACGATGCTAATAACCCGTGATTAGAACCTTGTGTGATGGGGAACTTTTAAAAACATGATGTCCGTGAGAACTTAGGTGTAACAAACAAGTTGGCTTGATAAAAATATGAGCGGGTCAAAAGCTTGCTAAAAAGTTTAATAATTAAAATTTAAGCCAGGGGGTTTAAAACTTTGAAAATTGTTAATCCGGATGTCAGATTTTAGCTCCATGTGATGGAGAATCAAATTACAAAAGTGTAGGAAAAAGAATCATGTAAAACGGACACTCAGATAAAAAGTTATAAATGATTGAAGTTGGAATTTTAGAAAATTTAGAGCTGGGCAGGAAAATGCAGGTTTTAACCTGCACTCGCTGGAAAACAGTCTCCCCCGCGACACGTGGAGGGAGACACTAATATTGTCGCGACACACGGGGGTTGCTCGCGGCCTGCGTAAGCTTTTATGGAATCTGTCGCGGGGCGCGACAGATCCAAAACTCCGAAATTTTTATTTTGTTTCATTATTTGTTACTAGAACTTGATTATACGCATTTTAATGTTGTCAAAACTAACATTTAAGTTGGTTTTGATACTAGGTTAATGCCAAGAGTTCCCGGATGAAGATCAAGCGGCGTACAAGAACCGAACACATGGGAAAACAAGCTTCTGCACGTTGCTTCATCGTTATTTAAAAAAAATGACGAGCTTAATTACATCATGTTTTATACTTTTAAAAGTGTAAAAGTTTTAATTTAACCGTATTTTTCAATGTATATGTAATCATAATTACATGTTTATTTTCGTAAATTATACGAAAAACCGTAAAATAATAGCAAGGGTGTTACAGGTTGAAGGATCGGCAGGTGTGGTCAGAGATTCGTTCGATTCTCAAGCAGAAGATGAAATTGAGGCAACTATCAAAATTGGGAATATGGTGGGTGTTAACCTTAGCAACCATAATGAATTGATTAAAGACACTATCAGAGGAGAAGGTATCAATGTTGTTATCCAATGAATATTATGTCAATTAACATCAGAGGAATTTGTGGGAGTGCCAAAGCTTCATGGGTTAAGGATCTCAGGAAGGATAATAAAATTGGTGTTATTGCTCTCCAAGAGTCCAAGGTGGAGGCGGTAGCTTTTTCTGATTTAGTTGGTTTTTGGGGTAGCAGGAAGTTTGAATTCGCCAGCGCTGCGTCGGTGGGGCTATCGGGTGGTCTGATTTGGATCTCGGATCCCAACCTCCTTAAGATCGAGTCCGTCATCCATAATAGGTTCTACCTTATCATTAAGGGTGCTATGGTTGGCAGTGGGGATCAAGTTAACCTGGTCAATGTTTATGCGCCTAAAAAAACAGCGGCAAAATTGCAGTTGTGGTCAGAATTATCAGTTATAATTAATCCTTCAAAAGGCAAATGGGTTCTTGTTGGATACTTTAATGCGGTTCCATACCCAGAGGAAAGGAAAAAGTCCAAGTTCAAGCAGGTTTTTGCCGACAACTTCAATAAATCTATTTTCGACAGTGATCTGCTCGAATATCCTATGCAGGGTCGTAAGTTCACTTGTATAAGGGATAACGGGAAGAAACTCAGTAAGTTGGATCGGTTTTTGGTGTGTCCGAATTTTTTTAATAAGTGGCCTTCGGAGTGTGTGAGAGTCTTGCCTAGTAGACACTCGGACCGCTGCCCGATTATTTTAGAGTTGATTGATCTGAAATTTGGGCCTCGTCCTTTCCGAGTCTACAGTTCATGGATTGGGAAACCGAGATTCGACGAAGCTGTAAAGGCTGCAGTGGAAGGTTTTGTTCCTTTCGATCCTCCAGATGCTAGCCTAACTTCCAAGTTCGCTCAGATTAGATCTTTTCTAAAGAATTGGAGGGATGATTTCATTACAAAGGAAGGTGAGAAGGAAAGATTGGCTCTGTCGAAGTTAGAGCAGTTGGAGAGGGATGTGGAAACCAGGGACCTTTCGGAAGAGGAAGAATGGATTATGGCGGAAAATAGAAAAGTCGTTAGAGAGGTAGGGAATAGAAAAACTATGGATCTTAAACAAAGAGTGCGTTTGAAGTGTGCAATTGAGGGAGATGAGAACTCCAGTTTTTTCCATGCCATGGTTAATAATAGGAAAGCTACTAACTCGATTCACGCGCTCAACATAAATGGAGAGTGGTGTACTAAACCTTCTAGAATCAAAAAACAAGTTCTTTCGTTCTTCCGCGAGAGATTTAAAGAATTACTTCCTAGTAGTCCTGAGCTTTTCTGCAACAACATCAAAACGATTTCGGAAGCTAATGTGTGCGGTGTGTTATATATATTTATGTATATTTTTAGCCCTTTTTAACACTTTAGTCAAGTTTTAAATTTATAAAACACGATATTTTACTAACACTAAACACACATATGGGCAAGTGCACCCATCGTGAGCGTAGTATAGCGTTGGTAAGATACCGAGGTCGTCCAAGGACACAAGAGCTTTTAGTATCGGTTTATCCTCAACATCTAATCAAATCAAAAAGTTAGAAAAAGGTTTTAAACATGAAAATAAAAACTAAAAATGCTGAAAATAAAAATAAAATAAAAAACAGATAGACAAGATGAATCACTTGGATCCGACTCGCCTTTAGTGTAACCTTTGATGTTTTCCGCACTTTTGCACTTTTTAAGAGATTATCTTAGTTATACTAGTAGACCCCTCTTTTGAAGGTGACGTTACCCTCAACCCAGTAGTTCGAGTCAGCAAGGATACAGTCCTAAAGGGTTGGAATATTGGAAGATAATTAATTAAGTTATTAATGCGTAATGTGGTAGGCCCCTCTTTTGAGGGTGACGTTACCCTCGGCTAAGTGGTTTGAGTCAGCAGGGATACAATCCCAAGTAGCTGGGTTAATGTATTAATAGTATTTTACATATGAGGGGATCAAGCCATTCGCACCCCCGCCATCCAATACCAGTGGGTATTGAAGGAGGTCCTAGTAAGCTTGACCCAGGTCCTTGCAGGATCTATACACTGAACAAGGCAAGAACCTTACCAAACCATTCCCTTAACCCCCGACCAGGTAGCCAACATATCTCCATATAGACCGTGGAGATATGAATGGTGTAAATCTTTTATTTTATATAGACAGTAAAATAACGCCAAGACACCACGGACAAATGATAAGGAAGTTTCACCTTCAACATAAGAAACTAGTTAGTAAAGTCACTAATACAAAACCAAAAAAAAGTGCGAAAAGATTAAAAAAACATAAGTATTACACTAAATGCTTGTCTTCACCAAGTGATGTAAGAGACTTAGGCAATCATGGCCTTTGATTGTCAAGAACTCTTACTATCAATCTTGGATCCCGGGACTACTACACACACTCTATGATGGATGATGGATGATGGTGGTGGATGTGGGTGTTGTGATGGTGGTGGAGTGTGGGTGAAGTGGGAGAGAGGTGGTTTGTCAAAGGATGCCTTTGCAATGAACCAAGCACCCCTATTTATAGCCTGCACAGAAGCCCGGACACGGCCCCGTGTCCACCCTCTTTCTCTTTCTTCATTTAATGCAGTTTGTATGTATTAGTTGACGACGCCCCCGTGTTTGCTGGGCACGGCCCCGTGTGCAGAAGCGTATCTGTACTATCAAGATTTGCTTGGATTCGAAGAATCTTAGCGTTGACCACGATCGTGTGGAGCTGGGCACGCCCCCGTGTTGGGAAATAGAAGCTTCTACAACTTTGTCCTTTCTGCAGACACTTGGGCACGCCCCATTGTCCGCTGGGCACGGGGCGTGTTCAGCCTTCTGATGTTCTGTTTTTGCTTGGGAAGATGTTGTCGAGGGGTCGGGCATGCCACGTTTATTCCTTTTCTTGTATTTGTGTTAGATTTAGCTGTGTTTTTTGTTTCTTTTGTTCATTTACGCTCATTTAACCCTGAAAATACAAAAGGAAGACAAAAGCACACTTTTTTCGACATTAGTACCAAAAAGGGGTTAGCTTTATGACTTATTTGATGTAATTTATATGTTGCATTTTACACACATCAGAAGCCGACAGGAGCTTATTGGTTGAAGCTTTCTCTGAAGATGAAATCAAAGCCGCTGTCTTCGACTGCGGGGATGATCGGGCTCCCGGGGCCCAGACGGGATGAATCTTAGATTCATTAAATATTTTTGGGATATCTTTAAAGAGGATTTCGCTCGTATTTTTTCTTGGTTTCATCATCATGGCGAGATCAATCTTGGCAGCGGGGCTTCTTTCATTGCCATAGTTCCTAAGGTTATCGATCCGATTTCTCTCAACAATTACAGACCTATTAATCTAGTTGGTGTTATCAGTAAGGTTATCTCAAAAGTCGTTGTTAACAGGATGAGGAAGGTTTTGGACAGAATCATCTCGGACTCTCAATCGGCTTTCCTCAGAGGAAGATATATTTTAGACGGTCCCCTTATTGTAAATGAGCTCATCTCAAGGAGTAAAAAAAGGAAGTCCAAGGCCTTTATTCTTAAAATTGACTTTGAGAAAACCTACGACAATGTGAACTAGAAGTTTGTGATTAGCATTCTCCATCAAATGGGTTTCCCGAACAAATGGTGCAACTGGATTATGGGTATTCTGAAGTCGGCTAGTTCTTCCGTTTTGGTCAACGGTGCTCCCACTTTCACTTTAAAATTTGAAAAGGGTTTGAGACAAGGGGACCCGCTTTCGCCTTTCTTATTCCTGGTGGTGATGGATGCTTTATCTTGCATGATTAATAGTGCGAGGGAGGTGGGGGTCATAAATGGTATTGCCACTCCTAACAATGGGCCGGTGATCACTCATCTATTATACGCGGATGATGCTATTATGGTGGGGAAATGGTCAAAGTCAGAAGTCATCAATATTGTGAGAATTCTCTGATGTTTTTATATTTGCTCGGGCCTTAAAATTAACATAGAAAAATCTTATTTATATGGTATTGGAGTGGGCTCAGTCGAAATCGAGGAAATGGCTAATGAGATTGGGTGTAAAGTGGATAGTCCGCCATTCAAGTACCTTGGTTTAAAAGTTAGAGCTAACATGAATCGAATAAGTAATTGGCAGTCGGTGTATGATACTTTTCGTGCTCGTCTTGCCAATTGGAAATCTCATCTTTTATCGATCGGGGGAAGGGTAGTTATTATCAAATCGGTGTTGGAAAGTCTTCCAACTTATTATTTCTCTCTCTATAAAGCTCCTAAGAAAGTTATTCTGGATTTGGAAGCTAAGATCAAAAAGTTTCTTTGGGTGGAATCCATAGAAGAAAGGAAAATGCATTGGGTTGCTTGGGATAGAGTCTCACGCCACAAGAAAAATGGAGGTCTAGGCTTAAACAAGTTGCAAGAGGTTAATACATCTCTTTTAACAAAATGGGGTTGGCGATACAAAACGGAAAAGGTCAATCTTTGGAATAGAGTTATTGACGCGCTTCATTTTAGTAGAGTTGGATGGGAGTGTATTCCATTCAAAAAGTCGCTTAACGGGGTTTGGAACAATAGTGCTAAGATTTTTATTAATATTAAGGCTGGTGGGCTTCCATTAAGGAACTATATTAAAGGTGCGGTCGGAAATGGAGAAGATATCGTTTTCTGGCTAGATCCTTGGTTAATCAACAAACCTCTCAAACTCAAATTCCCGGAGCTTTTCAGGTTGGAATCGGATAAAAGATGTTCAGTAGCGGACAGAATTCAAAGTCAAGGTTCTGAGTCGGAATTGGTTTGGAGCTGGAATGTGGCATCGTTGTCCCCGAAGCTGCAGTCTAGCCTTCTCCAGATGTGCTCCCTACTTAACGGTGTCTAGGTCACGACCGAAGTCGATTGGTGGAATTGGTTAGCTGATCCAAACGGGGAATTCTCAATCAAAGCTGTGAAAAAATTATTGTATGAGGAGGAAACGCAAGGAATCCAATTCATTATGGAGTGGTGTAACTGGATCCCTGCTAAATGTAATATTCACGTGTGGAGATTGGAAATGGATAGAATTCCTACGACTGAAGCGTTAAAGAAAAGGAATATCCAGATTAGTGACTCTTCGTGTTCGTTGTGCAACTCGGCCGAAGAATCTTCAGAGCACATCTTCACTGCTTGTCAAGCCGCGACGATTGTTTGGAATGGTATTAGCATACGGTGTAAGATTCCTAATATTTTCGCTTTCTCAATTAAAGATCTTCTTGGTATCTACAAAGAGCTTAGAGGTCCAGAAAAGAAGAAGGATGCGGTCCAAGGAATCATTATGATTGCGTGCTAGAGTGTAGCACCCCGTGTTTTCACAAGTGAAAGTCAAAGTCAAGGTCAAAGTCAACGACCGATTTTGCGCAACTCGACTCGTAGAAATTTCTTTATTTTACTTATATTATGTGGAGTAAGTGTCGTTAATGCAATAATCGAGGTGTGTTAACCGTTAATCAATCGATTTACGACTGTGAAATACAGGAAGTAACAATGCGATAAAGTTAACTAATCAATAATCAAGCTATGCTAATCGAATCGACTTCTAACCGCAACTCGAGCTATGAATTTTACTTGTTATTATACGTGTGTGTGTGCCTTACGTGTTACCTGTGCATGTTTATTTATGTTATGTTGTGATAAGCAAGCGAACTCAATCGAAACTCGAAGTCTAACTCAAAATGCAATCGAATTTGAATCGTGAAACGAACTCTAGTAATGGTGGAGAATAGATTATGCGAGATGTGAGTGTTTAGGACTGAGAGTAATTTGACTAGGAGAATCTACCGTATCGCATCGATCGTAATCAGAATCGAATCAGCAAAGATCAACGCGTCAAACACCCTAACCAAGGGCCATCCGATCAAATAGCCATTCGACCGGATAGCCACTTGGTGAAGGATGACATGTGCCATTCTATCGAATCGTCATTCGACCGAACAGTCACCCAGGCAATGTGCCATTCGACCGAACAGTCCTTTCCTCTTTTGGTATCCTATAAATACCCCTGTCATTGTCATCTTTTCCACTTTTGGAAATCCCTGTTCGACCAGCACGCTCAACTCAACCTTTTCTCAGATTTCTCTCGATTCCGGTAAGATCTCGTCCTAAATCTTGTACTTTCTTGATCTACACGCACTCCTACACTTTTCTATCTTTTAAATCTTAATCTTTAACCATGAAATCACTAGATTTTGGGTGTTCTAAGGTGACGTCATCATGTGTTCTTCAAGAACTACATGTTTTGACCTCAACCCACTAAGAACAACTTAGATCTAACCGATTTCCACAAGGATCTTGTAAAGATCTCGACACAAGTGTGGTGAAAAAGGATTGAAAGATGGTTTTAACTTTCTTTCAACTCTTTTTACACTTAAAACACTCAAAACCGGTAGAATCAGGTTCTGGTCTAGTCTCCTACTCGCCCTTAGTGTTGTACTAGCTCAGATCTAGATTCTACTCACGAGACTACCGATCCCGGGTTAGACAAGAACAACCGTCTCGAGCCGGTAACCGGCCGGACTAGGGTGATTCCTGGTCAGGTTGGTCAACTGGGTCGAACGAAGGGTTCTGTTGGTTAACACGTTGTCAAAATGACTCGACATAACGACAAACCTTCAAAACGGCCAAGTGTAGAACGAACAGGATAATCAGAGCGGATTGCTAACCGATCGAATTACCGTTCGAACGGATGGGCTACCCGAACGAATTACACTTGGGTCCCACCTTTAAACAATTTTAATTAAAGTTTGGGTATTGAAACGAATTGCAATCCGATCGAACGACCCTTGAAAGGATTACTCTTCGGATCATGAGATACTAAGACTTTAAAGGACTTAACAATTTTCAACATGTTCAATAGCACGAATTGTCATCCGATCGAATTTCCATCCGATCGAATGACACTTATGTAGTGAACTTGTTTTCAATAAGTAACTTCATCATGAAGTCGCCGTCCGACCGGATGACCATTCGAACGAATTGCCATCCGCACGACTAGTCATCCGATCGACCAACTTGAAAGATAGAGATACTTCGTTGTTTCAAAATGCTACAACGAAGACTTCAAAAGTCAAACCATCATACACAAACACATCCTTCTCATAGGAAGAAACAATCCACTCAAATCGTCACTCGATCGGATTACCATCCGATCGAATGACCACCCGAACGGATTGTTACCCGCACGAATGGCTGTTCGATCGAATTACCATCCGAACGAACCCCTATCGACCCTTTATACTTTGTGACGTTTTACGAATTGCTTATCATATATTACCAAATCTATTCAGGCTAACCGCACTCGCTAAGCGCTCCCTTCAATCCATAATCGCAGTGAGTATACTCGATCCCTTTTTGCTTTAAGCACTTTTGGGTGTTACATACGTTACGAATATTCAAACTACAACTATCACACTACTCAAACTATTTGAACGATGACCGTTGATGCATGTTATACGTGGCTTATGAATGCTTGTTTGTTATGTTTACACATAGAATGCTGTCTACCTGCCTTAGCAACGATAGTACTATAGTTTGGACTCAGCACCCGTTCACACGGGGGTTGTTAAGGATCTCTTACTTGCATGGATTACGGTGGTAATCATGTATTGCGAACTGCCTCGGGCAGTCAATCCGTAGTCATTGGTATCGATGGATCTATGTCGATAACTAACGTGCTTCATTTCACTATGTGTACGTGCTGGTTATGCGTAAACGAATTCGAACTCTATATGCTATTATCAAACTTGTATGCTCACCTTTACATTATATGTATTGACTTTATTTTAACATATGTGACAGGTGCTTAGGTTGTTTCTATGCTTAGCTTGCTGGTGATGAAATTGAGGTTAGGGAAGGAGTCCTAGAAACCAATAAACAATTTAGCTATTTATAAATCTGAGTTGTCGGAACTGAATGATTTGCCTAGACTTTATCTGTAATAATTTGTTTACTGTTTGAGACATGGTATGGGACATGTTATTAATAAATTGAATGGTAATGATAATTGTTATGGAAACTTCTGGACAATCTGTTTCGCTCAGTGCCACGCCTCGATGATTCCGCCATCGGTTGGGGTGTGACAGATTGGTATCAGAGCCATAACTATAGGGAATTAGGCAAGACTCGACCTAGTCCGGGTCGAAGTCTTAGAAACCTAGTCTATAGTTAGGAACTAATAGACCGACTTATGCATGATCGTTAGAGATTTTGTATGAGTTTGCTACTATTTCCTCGTATTTCTCGCGCACGCTACACTATTACTGCACTCGAATTTTCAACTATGAATGGGCAACAAAGCCGAGAATAGGTGTGAAAACCGCAAACTCTCGACTAAAGTTGTTTAATCAACCCATATTTTTAAATACAAACGAGGAGAATTATACCGAATCAGGAGTGAAATCCATATTTTGATGAATAATCTCCTCTATTTTACCAAAATAGGGACGGAGTTGTTAAGCCAGGGGTGAAACCCTAACCTTGACGACTTGTTCAGCGCATCTTACAAAAACTCTCACCAAAGTTCGACGGACTCCAATGATCTGAAGTCACGATGAGACCAACGGGATGTGTGCCAACGCCCAAGCATCAAGGCAAGGGCATATTCCCGGGAGTCAAACGTGTACAACGGATCCTTGTGAATAGTCGAATCACTTTGGGTAGTCAACGTCTAGTAGCCGCAGACGATCTAATTCTCAATTTATGTGTTTGGAATCGGCAGTTGTCGCTCTGATTCGTCAATTTTATGTGTTTCATATGGTTTTACCAATTTATGTGTTTAAATTTTTGAAGATTTACTCGATTTTGCTTTAACTAAGATCGACACGCACGACGCGAACTGCATTTCTATCTCAATCACTAACAAATCGCCGAATTTTGGATAACCCTACGCTATACTACGCTATTCGATATACTAAGCGCGATCGCTATACTCGAACGATCGCGAGCCTTGAATAATAGGTTTCTGTTTTCTGACTGCTTCTAAGTGACTCAATGCGTATGCGCTTACTTGCTCCTGTGTTTTACGTACTTAGGCCTTATGTGATTAATTGCCATACATGCTTAGGAATTATGTGATTCTACGTGTTTATGTGATTTGTGCTCTATGTGTTGTGCGTATACGTGGATGTACGTGTTACTGAGCTTTAGTAAATAGAAAACGTGTGAGGTGAGATTCGAATACAATGTGTTGAGTTCCGTGGCGATGTCTATTGCAGACAATGTCGTCTGGATCCCGTCATGCACTTTCTCGTCAAGAGAAGAGAGACCGACGTCTTGCTTCCATCATCGCTAAAAGCGTAGCGAAGGCTGTGAGTGATGTTTATGAGAATGCCAGCAAATCGTCTGAAGAATCAACAACCGACGCTCCTAAAGCTGCCGCAAGGCCTTTCAGTTTCAAGTAATTCAAGTCTTGTGGGCCAAAAGAATTCACTGGCGAAGGAGGTCCCACTGCACTATTTCACTGGTTTGTCTCTATTGAGGTTACTCTGCGACAAAGTGGTTGCCCTGATGACCTTCGAACTCTGAACACTACCGGCGTTTTCCAGTCCCGAGCACTAGACTGGTGGACGGCCGAGAGGAACAAGCGAGGGAACGATGCAGCCTACGAACTGTCATGGGACGAGCTCAAGGAGGTTAGGAATTCTTCCCTCCTCACGAACGTCAAAAGCTAGAAGATGAATTTTGGCACATCCAGCAAAAGGATGGTGACAATGCTAGTCTTACTGCTCGTTTTAAACAGCTCAGCATTATCTGTCCCGATCAAGTCAAGATTCCCGACATGACAATCAAGAAGTACATCCGAGCCCTGCCCGACTGCGTGGCTGATTTCGTGCAAGCGGCTAAGACTACAACGATCGAGGAGACTTATCTGTTGGCCGCTGAAATCAACGACAAGCGGGTCAAGGCTGGTGTCTGGGATAAGACTTCGAAGCATCTGCATCAAGCTACTGCTACCGCACCAACTGCTGAACCTAACTCATCAGGCAACAAGAGGAAGAACAAGATAAAGAACAACTCCAGCAACAAGAACTGTGCGATTACTGCTGCACCTATTCAAGCTGTACCTGCCCAACAGCGTCAAGTAGCGGCGCCTGTGGCCAATGCACTGCCTGCTAAGCGTGCATACACTGGGCCACATCCGCTCTGCCCTACTTGCACCTACCACCACCCGACTGCCATTCAATGTCGCTTTTGTACTCACTGCAATGTATACGGTCACTTTGCTGCCAACTGCCGTATCCGTTAAGCTCCTGCCAACCAAGCTCTACTCACTGCCCCACAGGGTCAACAAGCTCCTCCGGCACCCGCAGTCAAAGCCAGAGCCTGCTTCGCGTGTGGCGACCCGAATCATTTCGCCAACGTGTGCCCAAACAGGGCCGTGAAACAAGAGCCTCAGTAACAACAGCAACAACAACAGGAACAGCAGCAACAACAGGCCGCACGCGCCAGAACTTTCAACCTCAACGTGCGTCAAGCCCAGGCCGACAACAACGTGGTCAATGGTACGTTCCTTGTGAATGGTATTTATGCTTCATGTTTGTTTGATACTGGAGCCGATAATTGCTTTGTGTCGCTCGAATTTGAGAAACTCCTTAGTCGTAAATGTTCCCAACTCTCCTCGGCATTCGATGTTGAAGTCGCTACCGGAAGAACCGTCGCCGTCAATTCTGTTATCCGTAATTGTACTCTTGAGCTCAACAATCACATCTTCCCAATTGACCTTATTCCGATGCAACTCGGAAGCTTCGACGTTATAATAGGCATGGACTTTCTTCGAGAAAACCATGCTGAAGTGGTATGCTTCGATAAAATGATTCGATTCTCGCTCGCGAATGGTGACTCATTGTGTGTATATGGTGATACTACTTCGAAGGGTCTCAAACTTATGTCCTGTGTCCAAGCTAGCAAGTATCTCCGCAAGGAATACAGGGCTTTCTTGGCTAACGTTGTAGCAGCGGAGAAGGAAAAGAAAGAGAAGAAGGAAGTGAAGGACGTTCCTGTGGTTCGAGAATTTCCTAATGTTTTTCCAGAGGATCTTCCCAGATTACCGCCAAATCGTGATATCGACTTTCGTATCGACCTCATTCCTGGAGCCAATCCCATTGCCAAAGCTCCCTACCAACTCGCGCCGTCCGAAATGCGTGAACTCTCAACCCAACTCCAGGAATTACTTGAGAAAGGCTTCATTCGCCCGAGCACCTCTCCGTGGGGCGCGCCAGTCCTTTTCGTCAAAAAGAAGGACGGGTCATTCAGGATGTGCATCGACTATCGGGAATTGAATAAGTTAACTATCAAGAACCGCTATCCTCTACCTCGTATTGACGATTTGTTTGATCAACTACAAGGCGCTACGTGTTTCTCAAAGATCGACCTACGTTCGGGATATCACCAACTACGTATTCAAGAGGAGGATATACCCAAAACCGCGTTTCGTACTCGATACGGTCATTACGAATTCGTGGTTATGCCTTTTGGTTTAACCAACGCACCAGCGGTTTTCATGGATCTGATGAATCGCGTGTGTAAACCATATCTCGACCGTTTCGTCATCGTATTCATCGACGATGTCTTGATCTATTCCAAATCGAAAGCCGAACACGCGCAACATCTACGTTTGGTTCTCGAGCTACTCCAGGGGAACCAACTCTATGCCAAGTTCTCCAAGTGCGAATTCTGGTTAGAGGAAGTTCAATTTCTGGGTCACATTATTAATAGTCAAGGCATTCACGTCGATCCTGCGAAGATTGAAGCTGTCAAGGGCTGGGTTACGCCTAAGAACCCGTCTGAAGCCCGTTCTTTTCTCGGACTAGCGGGCTATTATCGACGATTTATCGAAGGATTCTCGAAGATTGCTGTACCCCTTACCTCTCTTACGCATAAGGACCAGCCTTTTGTCTGGGGAACCAAACAAGAGACTGCCTTCCAAAACCTCAAGCACATGCTTTGCAACGCTCCTGTTCTCACATTGCCAGACGGAAACGATGATTTTATTGTCTATTGTGATGCTTCCAACCTTGGTCTTGGTTGTGTTCTCATGCAACGGGACAAGGTCATAGCTTACGCTTCTCGTCAGCTCAAAATCCACGAGAAGAACTATACAACCCATGATCTCGAGCTAGGCGCAGTTGTTTTTGCGTTAAAGATTTGGCGACACTACCTGTATGGTACCAAGTGTACGATCTTCACCGATCATAGGAGCCTACAACATATCTTTAATCAGAAGGAACTTAATATGCGTCAACGCCGATGGGTAGAACTTCTCAACGATTACGACTGTGAGATCCGTTATCACCCAGGCAAGGCAAATGTCGTTGCCGACGCACTCAGCAGACGGAGTTACCTGCTTAGCACCCGTAATGTTCAAGCCCAACACGATCTCGAAACCCTCATCCGCGACGCTCAGCATGCATGTTTTAATGAACGCACCCTGAAGAAAGAAAGAATCTACCACGATGGAGCCCAGCTTGTGAGCAAATCGAACGGGATATTCCACTTTTTAGACCGAATTTGGATTCCCAAGCGAACAAATTTGCGGCAAATCTTGATGGACGAAGCCCACAAATCCCGGTATTCTATTCACCCCGGTGCTGACAAAATGTACCAGGATCTCCGTTATAGGTACTGGTGGCCGGGTATGAAAAGGGATATCGCTCTCTACGTCGGAAAATGCCTAACTTGTGCTAGAGTCAAGGCTGAACACCAAAGACCCTCTGGCTTGCTCGAACAACCACCAATTCCCATGTGGAAGTGGGAGAGCATAGCCATGGATTTTATAACCAAGCTACCACACACGTCATCAGGTCACGACAGCATATGGGTTGTGGTCGACCGTTTGACTAAATCAGCTCACTTTCTGCCAATACGAGAAGACTACAAGGTAAAACGATTAGCCCGAATCTACACCGACGAGATCATTTGTAATCATGGGATGCCTCGTGACATCATTTCTGATCGTGATGCTCGGTTTACCTCGCGATTGTGGGAAACGTTTCAAACGGCACTCGGTACAACGCTTAATCTAAGTACCGCTTTCCACCCTCAAACCGACGGTCAGACTGAAAGAACGATTCGGACTCTTGAAGACATGCTCCGTTCGTGTGTCCTAGACTTCGGAGGTAATTGGGATAAATACCTGCCGTTAGTCGAATTCTCGTATAACAACAGCTACCATTCTAGCATCCAAATGGCACTATTCGAGGCATTATACGGAAGAAGATGTCGATCGCCTATTGTGTGGCACGAGATCGGTCACTCGCAACTAACCGGTCCTGAGCTATTACAAGAAACGACAGACAAAATTTTCCAAATCTGAGACAACCTGGTGAAAGCCCGGGATCGACAGAAAGTTTACGCCGATAAAAAGCGCAAGCCCCGTGAGTTTGGCGTTGGTGACCACGTACTCCTAAAGGTGTCACCTTGGAAGGGTGTGGTCCGATTCGGCAAGAAAGGGAAACTCGCGCCTCGATATATTGGACCTTTTAAGATTCTGGAAAGGATCGGAAAAGTCGCCTACAGACTCGAATTACCGGAGGAACTTAGTAACGTCCACCCGACTTTCCACGTGTCAAACCTCCGAAAGTGCCTAGCCAACCACGATTTACATGTCTCTCTAGACGATCTACAAGTGAACGAAACATTACACTTCGTGGAAAAGCCTGTCGAAATCATGGATCGCCAAACCAAGCAGCTCAGGCGCTCACGCATTCCTATTGTGAAAGTCCGATGGGAAGGCAAACGAGGCGCGGAGTTCACTTGGGAACTCGAAAGCGACATGAAAGCTAAGTACCCACAGTTGTTTCAAGAGAGGAGCTAGAGAGAGAAAGTAATATTGTGATTCTAGTGCTTTGTACGATCTCATAACAATCTATAGAACCACCGATTATAGTACGTTCTAGTGTTTTTGGTCACGCACGTTCACGGATTCCGTGTCACAAGCAATCGTTTCGAAGTCAAAATCGGTCCAAACGGAAAGTTCTCAAACGTGATTCACGGCGTTGTACAACTTTCAGCCTAATTTCGGGAGGAAATTCCCTAAACAAGGGGAGGCTGTAACACCCCGTGTTTTCACAAGTGAAAGTCAAAGTCAAGGTCAAAGTCAATGACCGATTTCGCACAACTCGACTCGTAGAAATTTCTTTATTTTACTTATATTATGTGGAGTAAGTGTCGTTAATGCAATAATCGAGGTGTGTTAACCGTTAATCAATCGATTTACGACTGTGAAATATAGGAAGTAACAATGCGATAAAGTTAACTAATCAATAATCAAGCTATGCTAATCGAATTGACTTCTAACCGCAACTCGAGCTATGAATTTTACTTGTTATTATACGTGTGTGTGTGTGCCTTACGTATTACCTGTGCATGTTTATTTATGTTATGTTGTGATAAGCAAGCGAACTCAATCGAAACTCGAAGTCTAACTCGAAATGCAATCGAATTCGAATCGTGAAACGAACTCTAGTAATGGTGGAGAATAGATTATGCGAGATGTGAGTGTTTAGGACTGAGAGTAATTTGACTAGGAGAATCTACCGTATCGCATCGATCGCAATCAGAATCGAATCAGCAAAGATCAACGCATCAAACACCCTAACCAAGGGCCATCCGATCGAATAGCCATTCGACCAGATAGCCACTTGGTGAAGGATGACATGTGCCATTCGATCGAATCTCCATTCGACCGAACAGTCACCCAGGCGATGTGCCATTCGACCGAACAGTCCTTTCCTCTTTTGGCATCCTATAAATACCCCTGTCATTGTCATCTTTTCCACTTTTGGAAATCCCTGTTCGACCAGCACGCTCAAGTCAACCTTTTCTCAGATTTCTCTCGATTCCGGTAAGATCTCGTCCTAAATCTTGTACTTTCATGATCTACACGCACTCCTACACCTTTCTATCTTTTAAATCTTAATCTTTAACCATGAAATCACTAGATTTCGGGTGTTCTAAGGTGACGTCATCATGTGTTCTTCAAGAACTTCATGTTTTGACCTCAACCCACTAAGAACAACTTAGATCTAACCGATTTCCACAAGGATCTTGTAAAGATCTTGACACAAGTGTGGTGAAAAAGGATTGAAAGATGGTTTTAACTTTCTTTCGACTCTTTTTACACTTAAAACACTCAAAACCGGTAGAATCAGGTTCTGGTCTAGTCTCCTACTCGCCCTTAGTGTTGTACTGGCTCAGATCTAGATTCTACTCACGAGACTACCGATCCCGGGTTAGACAAGAACAACCGTCTCGAGCCGGTAACCGGCCGGACTAGGGTGATTCCTGGTCAGGTTGGTCAACTGGGTCGAACGAAGGGTTCTGTTGGTTAACACGTTGTCAAAATGACTCGACATAACGACAAACCTTCAAAACGGCCAAGTGTAGAACGAACAGGACAATCAGAGTGGATTGCTAACCGATCGAATTACCGTTCGAACGGATGGGCTACCCGAACGAATTACACTTGGGTCCCACCTTTAAACAATTTTAATTAAAGTTTGGGTATTGAAACGAAATGCAATCCGATCGAACGACCCTTGAAAGGATTACTCTTCGGATCATGAGATACTAAGACTTTAAAGGACTTAACAATTTTCAACATGTTCAATAGCACGAATTGTCATCCGATCGAATTGCCATCCGATCGAATGACACTTATGTAGTGAACTTGTTTTCAATAAGTAACTTCATCATGAAGTCGCCATCCGCACGACTAGTCATCCGATCGACCGACTTGAAAGATAGAGATACTTCGTTGTTTCAAAATGCTACAACGAAGACTTCAAAAGTCAAACCATCATACACAAACACATCCTTCTCATAGGAAGAAACAATCCACTCGAATCGTCACTCGATCGGATTACCATCCGATCGAATGACCACCCGAACGGATTGTTACCCGCACGAATGGCTGTTCGATCGAATTACCATCCGAACGAACCCCTATTCGACCCTTCATACTTTGTGACGTTTTACGAATCGCTTATCATATATTACCGAATCTATTCAGGCTAACCGCACTCGCTAAGCGCTCCCTTCAATCCATAATCGCAGTGAGTATACTCGATCCCTTTTTGCTTTAAGCACTTTTGGGTGTTACATACGTTACGAATATTCAAACTACAACTATCACACTACTCAAACTATTTGAACGCTGACCGTTGATGCATGTTATACGTGGCTCATGAATGCTTGTTTGTTATGTTTACACATGGAATGTTGTCTACCTGCCTTAGCAACGATAGTACTATAGTTTGGACTCAGCACCCGTTCACACGGGGGTTGTTAAGGATCTCTTACTTGCATGGATTACGGTGATAATCATGTATTGCGAACTGCCTCGGGCAGTCAACCCGTAGTCATTGGTATCGATGGATCTATGTCGATAACTAACGTGCTTCATTTCACTATGTGTACGTGCTGGTTATGCGTAAACGAATTCAAACTCTATATGCTATTATCAAACTTGTATGCTCACCTTTACATTATATGTATTGAATTTATTTTAATGTATGTGACAGATGCTTAGGTTGTTTCTATGCTTAGCTTGCTGGTGATGAAATTGAGGCTAGGGAAGGAGTCCTAGAAACCAATAAACAATTTAGCTATTTATAAATCTGAGTTGTCGGAACAGAATGATTTGCCTAGACTTTATCTGTAATAATTTGTTTACTGTTTGAGACATGGTATGGGACATGTTATTAATAAATTGAATGGTAATGATAATTGTTATGGAAACTTCTGGACAATCTGTTTCGCTCAGTGTCACGCCCCGATGATTCCGCCATCGGTTGGGGTGTGACATAGAGTCTGTGGCGAGCTAGAAATATCGCTAAATGTTCCAACATTCCGGTTAGGATAGAAAGTATTTTGAGCGAGGTTAAAGCTTTGGGCTATCTTTGGTTCTCGAATAGATCAAAACACAAAGGGATAGATTGGAAGGATTGGTATTCTTTTGTGAATATGTAATTTTGTAGTTGTTGATGTTTTTCTCGGCCCGACTTGGGTCGGCGTTTGGTGTTAATGAAAGTTACTTTTAAAAAAAATATTTCCATGTTGATGCGGTTAATCCAAATTGACCTGGAAGGCTACTAGTAACTGAAATGATCGAAAAAGAATTTGCAAAGCCTTTCGAATCAAGACAAGATGTAAACCTCAAAACAATCAAATAGCCATGCGAACTCAAAACACATAAAAGTATATCAAATAAAAATATGTGATTTCAATTAAGACAAGATACAACCATACCCGCCATGTTTCATGATTTATCGTATAACATATAGTATTTGTGTGTTGTAATGATTGAATTTCTTATATGGGTGCCATAATGTTTTCTAAGGGGAGAAAAAATTATCTTTTAGGATAATATTGGATTTTCAATATTTGTAGTTTTATAAAGAGAAAATTAAGAATTGTGGTATGTTATACGATATAGACAAGCACTTTGGTCGAAAGCATAACAGCCCAAACACGTGAAGGTTATGTTGTTATTGCAAATTAATAACATGATTAGGTTATTTCTCTTTGTTTATCAAGTTTCGTTATTTGAAAACACATGTGATCTTAAACCATCACCATAGTTGGATGTCATGCCATGGATGCATCAATAACATGTTTGGGGACCACCCCAATTATGGACATACCAGGGTTACAAAGTACATATATTATACACTAAGGACATATCAACCTGATTGTATATGGTAACATGCAACAATGATTAGAACCCTAATAATGCCTATTGTGTGCTAGGTCAAATACCAAGAGAACCATAAAGTTGAATACCAAATAAGAGGTTACAAGACGTACATGATGTTCGAGACGCAAAATTCAAAAAGTCATTATGATATTCGTACTTAAAAGCGTAAGAAATCGGAATCATTACCTTAAATAGTGATTGAAATAGCGAAATGATTTTGTCTTAGCGATCATGAGGTCCTAGAAGACTAGAACACCATTGTATTTTAACTTGGACGCACTTAATTTGACATGGTGCTTGGTTTTATTCATTTAGTTATGTTTGGTAATGCATTTGGAGGTGTTGAATAAACATTTATTGTTATATAGTAGATTCAATAACATTATGTTGTATTGATGGGTTGGTAAATTTCCAAAGCTTAATGGGTTTAATTTTGCCAATTTAAGTGAATTTGACTTTAGAATACACTACTTTGAGGTGCCAAAATATGGTGTCAGCCATAGCAAGCTGACGTTAGGAAACAACAAGTAGCGTCATCGACTCTTGCTGCCTTTTCAGCCAATGGATTTCATGAAAACTGCAAAATTTGACTAATTAAGACGGGGGTTTCAACCCAATCCAAAAACAACCAATTCTTGAACTATTTTTGGGAGCATTGAAGGCAAGGAGAACACAATTCTTTCACCCAATTGAAGATCCTAAACTGAAAATTGAAGACTTGAATATGAAATCCAAGACTATGCGTGGCTAATCCTTTCTAGTTATTCCCGGGTGTAGGGTTTTGTAAAATTTTAGGTTTTTCTTATATAATCTAGCTTTGAGAAAGAATTCTCGTAATTTGGTTAAAACAACACGAATCTTGTGATTTGGTACTGTTATGAACTCACATTGTTAAGAACTTTCCTGCATTTATTGACCTCGTATTGTAATTGCTATGATTCTTGATTTGTGTTAGGGTTTGGTTATTGTTTTTAATCTATATTGCATATACTTGTCAAGATTCATATTGTGAGAGTTTTTCTTCCACCATTTGCATATGTTATACAAGTATTAATGCCTTTTTTTAGAAATTGGATAAACAAACCTAATTGACTAGTTGTGATTATTACTTGAACTTATCGCTAAATAGATAATACTTATTTGCTTTTTAAAGTTGAAACTTATGTGCGATTTATTTACAATCATTGTTTTAATCCATAAATTTTTTGTTGTCATTGCTTGTTGCAAATTTACAATCAAAACCATTCTTCCAAGTGCTTGAAAAACATAATTATTGTCATGGGGTTTTATAGTTTTAATTGAACCAATATGTTGGTTCCCCTTTTTCAATCAACCATCTAAACAAAACTTGCAAATTTCATAACTGGCTTTAACTTCATAAGTGACCTTAATTAACCAAGTTTAATCACCGACCACAAACTCTTCGTGGTTCGACACCCTTCTTACCACTGACTTATCAATTTAAGGTACCAAGTAACACGTTTTAACTCTATCTTTGATTGGTCCTTTGACACCCGATCATATATCAATTTTAGCAATTTCCAAATATCACATGTTCTTGCATATTCATTTATTTCACTTTTGCACTTGAAAACTTAGAAAGGAGGGAGTGGAGTCATGAGGGTTAGGAGTGGGATGCCATGAGGCTGAGGTGGGCTGAGGTGGGCTGAGGTGGAAGGTGAGCCATGGTGGTACACTGTGGTAAATCGCGATGTTGGTGTTAGGTATGAGAGGAAACAAAGAAGTGGAAAGGAAAGCATAAGGGGGCTCGTGATAGACGTTGATGTGGCAAGCGGGACACCACCCCACCCTCTCTGGGACCACAATGAGAGTTTATACCCTTGATGGACGCTTCGTATGAGCCACTCACCCTAATTTACATAAGATAATGGAGTGTTTTCTTATAAAAATAAAATGTTATTAATATAATGATAATTAAATTTGCACTATATATTATTAATTAAGCTAGATATATACGACCCCTCATATAGTTGTGTTAAACTAGCCCCTAATATTCAATTAAATACATACAAACACAAATTTATTCATAAACAAGTTTTTCAGGACGTCATAAGCAATGAAAAACGTAAATATGAAACTGGAAACAAAATCAATAATTAACCCCGTTTAAATATTTATTTATAAACATACAAAGACAAAAAAAAAAACGACCTAGGTGTGGAGTGCAACCCCTCTCCAAATGGAATGTTTCCATTGGCTGGTTGCAGGCTTGAAAAATGGGATCCATTCCACACCCTGATTCTCACGCCCGTCAACACACTCATAAACAGACCTTTGAGGCCTCTTGACGCCCCCAATAGCGTTAAAGGCACTATTGACTGATGTGAAGGTGTGATGCCACTCTACACCCCAACTTTATAGATTACTAAAATAGCTGCGTGAGTTATCATCAACTTGATTTACTATAAAACAATTGATAACAATATATCAAACTAACAACTAAATCAATAGTAAAAATAAAGAATTGGTCTAATAAACTATCTTAGAAAATATAGAATATAAAATTAACAATAAAATATTATTTAATTGAATATATATAAATAAATATATGATACAATGAAACCAACATGAATCAATAAATTATATAACAAACTTTATAAACAACTCTCTCATTTTTTTTACCAAATTGGATTTTAATAATCTTATCTTTTCTCAGTTGGTTAGTAATAATCCCAACTGAAAATATTCTAACAGTCCCTATTATCTAACTATTTTTTCATTGGACACCCGTTAAAAAAACTTAACACAATTAGTTTTTTTTCGCAAACGTTGATAGCTTTCTTGTTGACGTAAATAGCTTTTCACTATTGTAGATGCTATCGTAGACATATGAGGTGGAAAAAAATATTTTATTTTGTTTTTTTTATGTGGACATAAAAAAATATTTTTTCACCTCATATGTCCATGTCAGCCAACAGCTAACGGCTTTAGTTTTTTTCAATGAGAGTCATTTTAAAAAATAATTTGACAACCGAGAAAATGTGGGTTAATTGAAATACAAATTGTTTATTATACATACTCTTAAAAGACAAAATCGGTGAAAATCCCACCGGCTTTGCCTCCCCCTCCTCCCATACTTTCACAATGTTGCAATTTTAGTCCTTTAATTTTGGTACCTTCAAAGTTTCATAAAATGACAAATTTAGCCCCTGAACTACCACTCCATTTTACAAATAGTTTGCTTTTGACATCCCAACTTTGTGGTAGTTTCTTTTTCAGCCCCAACTTTGTTATTGTTTCCTTCTTACCCCAAAACTTTATCAAATTTTATCTTTACCCTTTCTTAGCCCTTAAGTTCAGGAAATGCAATTTTTAACCACTTAACATTTTATAAACTTTGTAAATGCCACTTTGACCTCCTCGAGAATTTTTGGCTTGACGATATAAATTCGAGTTAGTCGGGTCGCGTATAATACTTTATGATTGTACGGTATAAATTCGATGTACGTTACGTTCTGATCCAATCACAATGCAACTATAGGATAATCACCAACCATTCCTGTCCCCCATACCCATTCCCATTCAGAATCCCAAACACCCTGATATCACCTACCAACATTTATCGACCGCCATTGCAAGTCAGACTTGGACTCTAAACTCTCACCTACAAAACCTTACTCTCCTCCAGATCCCGATCTCATCTTCTCAAACATGGAGTTCGAATCAACCACCAGCACCATTGCTGAACAACACAACAACGATCACGGATGGCAGAAGGTCACCTACGCCAAGAAAAAACGCAAAAATCCGGTGCCGTTGAACTCCGTTTCCAACGGATCCGTAATCTCCAACAACAATAACAATAATGATAATGTATTCAGTGTTATTGAGAAGAAATCAGAAGAACGACGGAAGGTTATCGAAGCTCAGAGATCATCATCACCGGTTTATGATGATGATTTGCAGGTTAGATCGTCGAAGACGAAGAAGAACTATTCGGATTATGAGGATAGTGATGAGGAAGTTGTTGAGAATAGGTTAGATGTGAATAATGATGTGGAGAAGAAGAAGAAGGTGAAGAAGGTGAAGAAACCTAAGGTTACGATGGCGGAAGCGGTTGCGAAGATTGATGTGGATGAATTGGCGAGTTTTCTGGTGGATATTACGGTGAGTTTGGAGATTATGTTGTAAGTATTTAATGATTTGATGTGATTAGTTATGATTTGTTTGAAGCATTTGCAGAATTTACAGGTCTAGGTTTAGATTATTGTTGATATAGTTAGATGTGACGGTTAGTGAATTGCATAGATTATGTTTTTATGATTTGTTGAAGTTTGATGAAGAATTTATAGCTCTAGGATGAAGTTATTGTTGATATTGATAGATGTGACCGTGAGTGGATAGTTTATATGTTGTTTTCGCAATTCAATTTTATGATATACTGTAACTTGTTCTAGTGTTAGGTTCAAATTTGTTGAAATTTTCGCAGTCAATAGCGGTGCTATAGCGGTTAGCGGACCTCAGGGTGTGTAGCGGTCCAAATAGCGGTGGCCTATAGCGGTTCCGCTATTAGCGGCGTTAAATACCGCTATTTGGAAACCTATATAGCAGTTACAGCAGTAACGGTGTTTGATTGTGTTAATTCTTAAATGAAATACTTCAAAGTTACTATTAGTGTTTGATTTGCAACAGGTTTTTGATAATGGAATGATATTACTATTAATATTTTTCAAAGATGTATTTATATATATATATATATATATATAAATACATAAATTATGCATAGTATAAAAATTACCGCTATACCACCGCTGTAACCTATATATCATATAGCGGACCTTGACCGCTATTCGATTTTGGACCGCTATAACTGCATAGATTTTCAGATTATATAGCTCTAGGATGAAATTTTTGTTGATGTGGTTGTAGATTATTGTTGATATTGTTGGATGTTCATGTGACTGAGTGAATTGCTTCGATGTTGTTTCTACAATTCAGTTAATTACTATGCTATTTCATTGTTAGTTATGATTTGTTGAAAATTTTAAGAATTCATAGCTCTAGGATGAAGTTAATGTTGACTTTGTTGTGGATTGTTGTTGATATTGTTGGATGTGACTGAGTGAATTGCTTAGATTATGTTTTTATAATTTAATGCTCCGATGTGATAGTTTTCGTTATTAGTTAAAATTTGTTGAAATATTTGCAGAACCAGAACTTATAGCTGTAGGATGAAATTATTGTTGATATTGTTGGATGTGAGTATGTGACTGTGAGTAATTGCTTAGATGTTTCTACAATTCAATTCAATGATATTTATTAGTTGAAATTTTATAGAATTTATAGCTGTAGGATGAAGTTTTTGTTGATATTGTTGGATGTGACAGTGAGTGAACTGCTTAGATGTTGTTTTCACAATTTAATTCAGTGACATGCTATGGTTTATTTTATTGTTAGGTTCAAATTTATTGAAATTTTTTTCACAATTTATAGCTGTAGGATGAAATTATTGTTGATATAGATGGTTGTGATGGTGAGTGAATTGCTTATTAGATGTTGTTTCTACTTTCTATGATTCAATTCAATGCTCTGCTATGATTTATTTCATCATCAGTTAAAATTTGTTAAAACATTCTCAGAAATTACAGCTCTAGGATAGATATATTGTTGATGTTGTTGCCTGTGACGGCGAGTGAATTGCTCAGAGGTTTCTACAGATCAATTCAATGATATGCGGTGATTTGTTTAGTTATTAAGTTTAAATTTGTTGAGATATTTGCCATGTTTATAGCTCTGGGATGGAGTCATTGTTGATTGTTGGATGTGACGACGAGTGAATTGCTTAGATGTTTCTACAATTCAGTTCAATGATATGCTATGATTTATTTCATTATTAGTTGAAATTTGTTCGGAGTTTATAGGTCTAGGATGAAATTATTGTTGATGTTGTTGTAGATTATTGTTGATATTGTTGGATGTGACAGTGAGTGAATTTCTTAGATGTTGTTTTCGCAATGTAATTCATTTTTCTGCTATGATTTACTTCATTATTAGTTATGATTTGTTGAAATTTGTTCGGAGTTTATAGCTCTAGGATGAAATTATTGTTGATGTGGTTGTGTAGATTATTGATGGATGTGACTGAGTGAATTGCTTAGATGTTTTTATAATTCAATGATCTGATGTGATTTGTTTCAATATTAGTTATAATTTGTTGAAAAATTTTCAGAGTTTAAAGCTCTTGGATGAAATTATTGTTGATCTTGTTGTAGATTAATGTTGATGATGATGATGATGATGATAGCTCTAGGATGGAGTCATTGTTGATTGTTGGATGTGACGATGAGTGAATTGCTTAGATGTTTCTACAATTCAGTTCAATGATATGCTATGATTTATTTCATTATTAGTTGAAATTTTTTCGGAGTTTATAGCTATAGGATGAAATTATTGTTGATGTGGTTGTAGATTATTGGTGATGTTGTTGGATGTGACAGTGAGTGAATTTCTTAGATGTTTATTTCGCAATTTAATCCATTTTTCTGCTATGATTTACTTCATTATTAGTTATGATTTGTTGAAATTTGTTCGGAGTTTATAGCTCTAGGATGAAATTATTATTGATGTGGTTGTGTAGATTATTGATGGATGTGACTGAGTGAATTGCTTAGATGTTTTTATAATTCAATGATCTGATGTGATCTGTTTCAATATTAGTTATTATTTGTTGAAAAATTTTCAGAGTTTAAAGCTCTAGGATGAAATTATTGTTGATTTGTTGATCTTGTTGTAGATTAATGTTGATATTGTTGGATGTGACAATGAGTGAATTGCGGTGATTTATTTCATTATTAATTGAAATTTGTTGAAACTTTTTAAGTATTTATAGCTCTAGAACAAAATTATAGTTGATATTTCTAGATGTGACCGTGAGTGAATTGCTTAGATGTTTTCACAATTCAGTTTAATGATATGGTATAATTAATTTAGTGTTAGGTTCAAATTTGTTGAGTTTTTTTTTTTTTTTTTTTTTCAGATTATATAGCTCTTAGATGAAATTATTGTTAATGTGGTTGTAGATTATTGTTGATATTGTTGGATGTGGCTGAGTGAATTGCTTAGATGTTGTTTTTATATTCAATGATCTGATGTGATTTGTTGAATTTTTTTTCATAATTTATAGCTCTAGGATGAAGTTATTGTTGATGTGGTTGTAGATGTAGATTATTGTTGATATTGTTAGATGTGACAGTGAGTGAATTGCTTGGATGTTGTTTCTACAATTCAATTCAATGCTATGCCTATGATTTATTTCGTTATTGATTGAAATTTGTTTAAACTTGTTAGATATTTATAGCTCTAGAACAAAATCATAGTTTATATTGTTAGATGCGACCGTGAGTGAATTGCTTAGAGGTTGTTTTTACAAATCAGTTCAATGCTGTGCTATGATTTATTTCATTATTCGGTTATATTTTGTTAAACATTATTCAAATTTATAGCTGTTGGATATGATTATTGTTGATATGGTTATAGATTATGCTTACAGCTTCATTCTTATCTTACAAGATATGCAACTGAATCAGAAGAGAAGCTTATTAGTTTTAGTTTCAAGAACCTTTTAAGTTTGATTCAATTATTACTTGAAATACTAGAAATTAATATTTATAACACATGTATACGTGTTTTGCAGACTTCATTTGAGGACCAACAAGATATACAGTTGATGCGATTTGCTGACTATTTTGGTCGTGCATTCGCTAGTGTGACTGCTTCACAATTTCCTTGGGTGAAGTTGTTCAGAGAATCTCCTGTTGCAAAGGTCGCTGATGTAAGTCCTCTTCTTGAATCTGTGCGTATAAATTAAAAAAAGAATAATAGAATTTAAACTTATGCTGCCAAGTCATTGTGCATTTGTGCCTATAATTGTGTTTTTACTTTTTACTAATATATACGATGATACCGACATACCATGATAAAAAGAGTTCGAAACTAAACTATTCAAACTGTTTCTTGTAAGTGCAGAATCCTGTGTCACATATTCCTGAAGCTGTTTACAAGACATCAATTGACTGGATCAACAAACGATCTATGGAAGCCCTTGGTTCTTTTTTCCTTTGGTCTTTAGACAACATTCTTGCTGACCTGGCAAGCCAATTAGGCGGTGCAAAGGGATCGAAGAAAGGTGCCCAAAAAATATCCTCAAAATCTCAAGTAAGATCAGGGAAATCTCTTGATGTTTCTTTATCAGCCTAACTAGATTTACCCCCCTCCCTCCTTCCTGCATTGCGTTGGGGGCGTAAAACCATGACAAAGAGCACCAATGCCCCACCACCGGTAACGACCACCACACTGAAGTTCCGGCGTGTTAATGCGAAGAAATTAGACCGAAACGTAAAACATAGAAAATAATCACCAAGTCAATTTAGGACCCCGCGCATTGTGACGAACCTGTCAAACGGGGAAAAAATAGACGACGTAAAAACGTTTAACCACACACGCATGTTGCGCCATGTTAACTCGCAAAATTTAGAACGACTGTAAAACAAAACGTAAAATCGTTGAAACTTGCGAAATATGGAAAGTATAGGGGTCCATAGTTGAAAGTAAAAAAATTGCGAGGTTAAACCGGAAAAGATGAAAATTTTTGGGTTAAGTAAAAATCAAGTAGTTTTGGTTAAAAGTGTAATATCAATTTTATTTGTAACCCCCTAAACATGGGGTATAGCATCTCTATGCACCAAAATGTTGCTAATTTATAGTATGCAGATATTTACATCATGTAGTAAGATTTAACTAGTTTTCATTCCTGTAAATTCTTAACAGGTGGGTCTGTTTGTAGTATTAGCAATGGTGTTACGCAGAAAACCTGATGTGCTAGTTACCGCATTACCTACTTTAAATGAAACCCTAAAGCATCTAGGACAAGACAAGCTTCCGGTGATTGTGTGGATGGTAACACAAGTGAGTTAACTCAACAACATTGATTGTTCATGAGCAACACAATTTTATTTCTGATTTCATAATGTAATAATATAAAGTTTAAATATGCAGGCATCACAAGGGGACCTTGCTGTCGGGTTATACTTGTGGTCACATTTGATATTGCCAATAGTTGGGACCAAATTGGGCTCCAATCCACAAACTCGGGATCTAATATTACAATTAGTGGAAAGGTTTTTACCTTTTAGTTGACTTTATTTTTCTAACATCTACTATAGATGTGGTAAAATAGACGGGTTGGGTAACATACTAATGGGTCATAATGGGTTTGGGTCAAATAATCTTTATGTGTGGGTCAAAAGTCAAAACAAGCCGGGCCGGTATTCAGTGATTTTTTGGCATTTCAAGTGTAACAAGATATTTAAATTTGGAGTAAAATGTCATTTTCGTCCCTGAGGTTTGGCCAGTTTTGCGAGTTTCGTCCAAATGTTTGTTTTTTCGCATCTGGATCCAAAAGGTTTGAAATCATACCATTTTCATCCGGCTTGTTAACTCCATTCATTTTTCTCTTCGTTAAGTCAGGGGTATTTCCGTCTTTTTACTTACTTTATTTTGTTTTGAAAACTTGTACATTATGCTAAATGCTTGTACATAAAGTGAAAAACACCCTCGACCGATATTTTCAAGTGGATAGGATTAATTTCCGAAATTTACAGGTTTTGGTCAAGAATCTGGCCGGAATCGCCAGGCTGCCACCGATTTTTGGCCAATTAGGACTGGATTTGACCACTGTTGACAGCCTACTGATTAATTGGCTGATTAGATAAAAATTACTTGGTGAACCTCCGACTAGCGATTAATCTATGACTAATCCTAGGCTAGTCGGGATTTTTACAACCATGTTTCTACGTAAATGTGTTGAAATTGGCACATCTAATCCGCTTGTTTCCCCTGAGACTTTGAAACATGTGACATATTGTTTTACTTGTGTTTGTAGGATCCTCTCTGCTCCGAAGGCTGAAACTATATTAGTAAATGGTGCTGTTCGTAAGGGTGAGCGTTTATTGCCACCATCAGCACTTGACTTGTTATTGAGAGTCACCTTCCCTTCATCATCAGCTCGTGTCAAGGTGAGACTTCTGTAGGGTAAAATGGTCATTTACTTACATTCAGATTGTTCATTTAGTAGAAAATTCCGCAAAAAGGGTAAAATGGCCATTTACTATTGGCACTTGAACTGCTATTGTGTGCCACCATATCTTCAGTAGTAATTCCTGTAAAAGGGTAAAATGGTCATTTACTATTGTTCAGATTGCTTATTCGGCTTATAAATCATAATGTCAAATGAAATATTTGCCTAAACAATAAAAAACACACAGAAACAAAAACCATAAAAGGGGCTCATTTTAGCGTAGATAGGCCTGCTCATTATAGCAAAGGGTAAATGGTGCATTTTATCACCACCTCACTATTCACAAGCATGAACTTTTTTTATACATATAATATAATGAAACAAGATACACACTTGGGTGACCTTAATGTACCTTCTCCGGAATACTCTACATGCATTATCCTGTTATCTTGCAAAAAAATGGACAAAAAAAAAAAGAAAAAAAAGTGTTTTTGGGTAAACCCATATCGGTAATGAAAATATTATTTAGCTTCTGATTGATGTTGTATAGGCAACGGAAAGGTTTGAAGCGGTGTATCCTACACTCAAGAAGGTGGCTCTTGCTGGTTCCCCTGGAAGCAAAGCCATGAAACAAGTCTCTCACCAGATTATGACTATTTCGTTAAAAGCTTCCGGAGAAGGTACTTTATTAAAATATATAAATTTTTAATTTTAAAGAATATATATATTAAAACGTAATTTGTTGATTATTGTTCTTTGGAAATGTTAGGCCTCCCTGAGCTATCCCATGAAGCATCAAGCATTTTTATCTGGTGCTTGACTCAAAACCCTGATTGTTGCAAGCAATGGGTAAGTTTCGATTCTTTTTTTTTTTTTTTTTTAATATAGCATTGGTATTTATATTTGAGCAATTTTCGATCACTTGTGGGTTCGTTATACATTGGGTCTAATCGGTTTATACGAATCAAAATGGGCCACTCTTGTAAAACTTGATAATTTGAAACTAGGGGGGTGTGCACGGTTCGGTTCAGTTTTAAGGCAACACCAAACCAAAATGTTCGGTTTTTCGGTTTTGGCAATGGTTCGGTTCGTTTTTTAGAATAAAATTACGCAAGATTTAAAAATATAAAGTATAATCCAAGATTAAAGAATCTTTCTTGGGTGTTTACATTTATGTTAATATATTTAACCTTTTGAATTAACATTGTTCACATAAACCTAACCTTCTAATCTATAATTTATGTGTCTCCAAAATTTTTATCAAGACATTTTCTTTTATAATACTTCAAAAATCATTTATTTTTTATGTTAAATTTTGTTATTTCTTGTAGGCAATGGATAAATCATTTCAAAGATAAATAAACATGTTAATGTTCATATTATAAATACTTCACATTCAAGAATATAATTAATAATTCCTAAGTCAATATTTAACAAACATTAAAAATGATTTTTTGGGTTATTCGATTAGGTTTTTAAGGTTTTCATAAAATGCAAAACCGAAACCCAACAATAAGCTTCGATTCGTTTTTTTTGTGGTTTGGTTTTTTTTGATTCGGTTAAATCGGTTTCCGTTCGGTTATTTCGATTTTCTGCTCACCAGTAGTGTGTGTAACCACCACTTAGCTCGTGAACCTATTTTGATAACATTTTTAAAGATACCCATTTCAACCCGGGACCGTTTTGGTTAGAATCTGTTTTGATCCAAACCAAATTAAACTTTTTTAAACGGCACACTTGACTCGACCCGACTTACATTTCATTCCTAAATATAAATATGTGCAGGATAATCTCTATTTGGATAATCTAAAAGCAAGCATCATTATATTGAGAAGGCTCAACGAACAATGGAAGGAGCTCTCTCTAAACCCTCCTTCTCTCGAGGCCCTAACCGCAACTCTCACGAGTTTAAAGCGAAAGGTATCATATCAAAATGGGTCAGGTTGGGTCGACCCGGAAACACTTTTGTCCAACTTTTTCCCAACTTATATGATTTTTATTTATTTTTTATTTAGAACGAAAAGGCGATGACCGACGGAGATAACTCTGGCGATCAAGCACTCTACAAGGAAGCTGATAAACACTGCAAGGTGTTACTGAAACGGTTATCACGCGGGTCAGGGTGCTTGAAAGCTACGATGTTCCTCGTTGTGGCCCTTGGTGTGGGGGCCGCATTTCTGCCGCTAACCTCCTTGGAGCCGTTGGATTGGAACAAATTGTTTGATGTTTTAAACACCAAACAGTTCCATTAAGAAAATTTAAGATGATGATGAACTAACATACACAGTGTCTGCTAAGCAGGAAAGGTTAAAATTGCCTTTTAATAAAAAAAAAAGAATGAGAGCTAATAGTTTTACCATTATGCCCTTAGAAATGATGATGTCATATTGATTTTAATTTTATTTTATTAAGGTAACGGGATTTTAAATTTTATGATATCGGACTTTTTTGTCATTTATAATATCTTTCTATTGTTTAATAGAGTATGCGAGCCAAGCTCGAGCTTTTGACCCATTTACACTAACTTGGACACCGTTGAGTTCCCATGTGTAAAATATTCGAAGTTTAAATTACAAATGGACAAAAGGTTATCAACATGTAAGACTTATATTTACATAAAGAAATAATCAACTCTTCACAAACGTCTCCAAATTGGGGTGCGCTTCTCGCTTGTGTTACCAAAGGTTATCGGGTGATTCACGTTCGAAAATCATGAACGCGTGAACACACAAAAAATAATCATCATACTCAGTAAATTCCACCAATAACAAAGCTAAGGTAGGGTTTGAGAAAGGTAGGATGTAGACAGCCTTACCTCTACCCCGTAGGAATAGAGAGACTGCTTCCAGTGAGACCCCGGCTCGATAGTAGTTTTGTATCAAGCTTTGGACACAAGGCACCCAACAATTGAGACAAATGCCGATTATTGCATGTACCACCTTGTCTTCCAGCTATCAACGCCACCACATGATGCGTGATTAACCATCCCCCTTTTTAACATTATTTTCACGAAATTAGTAAAATAACATTAAAATGTGCACATTCACTTTTGCCCCCCCATCGCTCACACATATATACATTACATGCGCATACCGCAAGCGGGACGTGTGGACACACAAAATATGTAATTATTTATTCAGTGTAATGAAAATCAGACTGGTGATTAAACAAGTCGTTCTAAAGGTTCACGGGTTGAACCGGTCAAAACCAACCTAGATAACCAGGTACATTACATTTATATATGTGACTAACTAGTTGATGCCCCGCCCGCGTTGCGGGGCGATGGCCGAATAATTCTCAATCAATTAAAAAAACGCTACTATAATTTTGTTAGGAAAAAAAACTAAAACGATGATAAGACCGTATTTTTCAGCTCAGGGCAAAACTGTAATTTTTCAGGACTAATGAGTGAGTGTTAAGCAGCTCCTTGACATGAAAAAAATTAAATCGAGTCAACCAATGAATTTTTTTTTTATACTTTTGCAGAAAAAACGTAATTTTGAACTGATGGCGAAATCATAATTTTTTTGTCAGGGATAAAATCGTAAATTAAATGGACCAATAGGAGAGTGCCAGGCAACTGCCGGCATGACTGTAATTTTACACTGGGGGCAAAATTGTAATTTAACTAGGAAAACAAACAAAAACGATGGAGAAAATGTAAATTTAATTTGAGGGCAAAATCATAACTTGGTTGTGAGAAAAAAAAAACTAATGGCAAAACTGTAAATTTAAACGGGGCAAAATCGTAATTTTGAATCAAGGGCAAAATTGAAATTTTTAGCTGGGAGCAAAAGCGTAAATATGTTTTTAAGTGGAGGTAAAAACACAATTTTGAACTGATGGCAAAATCGTAGTTTTAAAGCGGGATAAAAGCGTAAATTTGTTGGGCCAATGGGGGGAGTGCCAGGCAGCTGCCTGGCACTGTTTCCTTGCCGCCCATGTCACCCAATAAAGGCCAAGAACTATTTCCGCCGACACTCTTCTTTGTAGACTGTAGTTGTTGAAAATGTTCTAACTGTCCTAGGTTGCTCGCACACCACGAACATATAATAAAAATAAGTCTTTCTCGTGACATTGTAAATATGATTCATTTATATATGTATTTTGTGTAGGGAAACAAATGGAGAATTCAAGTTCAATAAAATGAGTTGTTTGGCGCATGACCTGCTGACTCTCATTCTAGTTTTCTTAATATTTTTTTTATATTATTGGCCAGGATTTTAACCGGTTAGACCTGTTTTTTTTTTTCTGGTTTGCTTACAACTAGAGGTGCACAAAAAAAACCCTTACAGCCCAGTTCCAGACCCGGGTTTTAGAAAAAGGAACCGAACCGGCCTGACCGGAACCAATTCCATCAGTACCCGGTCAAAACCTGGACCCGAACCCGCCAAAACCCGAAAAAACCTGGCCAAACTGGTCAAAAACACGAACGTGTTGACCAAACCCGACCCGGTTAAATAAAAAACCCAGTTTGTGCACCTCTACTTACAACCAGCCGGTTCAAAGAAATCCCGTCAACTTGCGTCTAGTCAAACCTGTGGCCTCCAGTCCGGTTTTAAAATCACTCGATTTGTAAAGTGAAATATTTGTGCTAAAACCAAACGCAGGTACCAGACTTGAGTATATGGCTCTGATTCCAGTTCAATACGGTACGGTTCCTGTTCGGTTTTATGATATTCAAAATGAAAAACAGGAATTGGTATTGGCAAAAGGTTCTCAAGGTCTGACTGAATGATTAACGCAACAAAACTTTGTAAATCATCAAAGCATTCAACAAACTGATGCCTGTGAAAGTAACAAGCAAGAACCGCACCACTGAAAAATTAACTTTATTGCTATAAAACACGAAAAAAATACATACGGTATCGATCATAGGCTCATAGCAGCAGCATCTATGTGATCACAGTAGGTGCAGAACGGCCGGTGAATTCTTGCATCTTTGACAGCTTTAGTGCAACATCAACCTGTAGTCAAACGTATCGGTGGTCATCCCTCGGTCAACAAACTCATAGTAGAATATTATATTGATTTTCGACATTTACATAATTTTTATTTTATGGGGATCATCAGATTGTCTGAAGGTTATGTGAGATAAGTAGTACCCGCTAGTGCCCGAGTTTAAAATAAGCTTGTTAAATAAACGAGTCCGAACTTCATACACGAGCATATTATTTCCATAAACTTAATAACTTTTGTTTAATATGATTAATATATATTGTAAAATAAAATAATTACACATACAACTCTGATAAAAGAAACTATATAATATATAAAAACAAATACATATGTATATAATTAAAATAACTAATAAAAAAATAAACGAGTTGAGCTCAAGCTTTGGATGTAGAGCTAGAAATAAGCCAAGCTCGAGCTCTGCTAAGCTAACGAGCCGAAGCCCGAGCTTGTTTACAACCTTATTTCCTTGTATGTAATATAAATATGCTCAAAACTTGATATTATATCATATTTAACCAATAAAAAATCATTATAACAAATATACTAATTTTCAAATTTATGACATTTATTATAGCTTTCCCTTAAAACTTTTAAGATATGAGAGTTTGGATTGTAAGAAGAAAAAGAAGGGTATAATAGTCATATTACAAAATTCTCCTATATATTAATTTTAGAACTGAATGAAGAGTAAGTTCATTAGAGGATTAATAAATAGTATTGGGTACCAGTATCGGTATCCGCTTTTACTAAATCGGGTGTATTTTTGGTACCGGTACTCACCGATTGTTACCCTCAAATACCGGTGCAGTACCAGTACCGACCTGTACCGAGCCGTACCGTACCAGGTATATTCGGTACCGGTACACACTTTTGGAGATTTCGGTAACGGTATTTTCGGTATCGGTTGGTACCGAGCTCATTAAATCCTGTAGCAACGTATCAATGCAAGTAATTGCACCGTTTAGATTATTTTTCATACACACAGTAATTTCATTAAGGGATGAACAAATAGTATTAGGTACCGGTACCGGTACCCGCTTTTACCAAATCGGGTGTATTTTCGGTACCGGTATTCACCGATTTTTACCCTCAAATACCGGTGTCGTATCAGTACCGACCGGTACCGAGCCGTACCGTACCGTACCAGGTATATTCGGTACCGGTACACACTTTTGGAGAATTCGGTTACGGTATTTTCGGTAACGGTATTTTCGGTACCGGTTGGTACCGAGCTCATCAAATCCTGTAGCAACGTAGCAATGCAAGTAATTGCACCGTTTAGATTACTTTTTAATACACACAGTAAGTAAACTGTATTTCGTTTGATTGAGATTTTATATACACAACTTATTTTGCTTTCTTTTTTGTCTTTTTTCTGTAACGAATGAATTGTAGCATGTAAAATTAACTTGGATATTTAGATCATTGATGAGCAAATCGTATCAAATCCTGTAATCAAACCGGTATCGTATCGGTACCAAATTTACTATTACCAAATCATTTTCGTTACCAATTTGGTACCCACCTTTTGGCGTTTTCAGAATCGTTACTTTCGGTTCGACACCGGTCTAGCACCATACATGTATTTATTGATTTTTACCTTCAAATACCATACCGTATTGTACCGAGCATTTTAGGTGCCGATAATTTCGATGATTTTCCGCATCGGTACTTTCGGTGCCGTTACCGGTACCGAGCTCATCCATATTTTAACGTGTTAGCACCGTAATAACTAAATTGAAAACAACCGAATTTTCAACGTGTAGGACGTGTGGGTCCTATTATTATATATTAGGTTATTTAAAATCGTGTTTTTTAGGACGGAGTGACCATCCTTACCACGTCATTTTTATATATGTTTTGTTATTCGGTATCTGCTGCTGACACGCGTTTTGCAGACACTGGGTCCCCGCCGCAACGCGCGGGCGGAAAATCAACTAGTTGTATTAATAAAATAAGTACACTTAAAACGTAATATATTTTGAGTGGGTAAATATGATACTATGCATGTTTTCAAGGGTATATACGAGATTGTCCCTAAAAAGAAAAGAAAAATAAAAAAGTTTACCAAAGGAGCAAGTGCTTCTTGAGAATCTCTTCCGGTTTTGGACGAATCTTTTTCGTACTGCTCAATGTAAAGACGAATTGTGGCACCTTCTGACCCGGTCCCAGATAAACGGAAAACCTACAATACACATTTACACACTCAGAAAAATTCAAAAGTTTTGCCTATTTATATTTTATTTTACATAAATAAAGTAAATAAATAACTCAATCAACACTAACCAAACGTGACCCGTCTTCGAATAAATAACGAATTCCTTGATTTTTAGAGACTGAACCGTCAACTGGATCTTTGTATTCAAATTCATCGGCAGCAACGACATCTGCAACATCTGATCGTATTCCCTTTATGGTACTGCATAGATACATAGCTCAAGTTAACAACTAAAACAGTTTCCATTATACGAGCCAGCTCAGCTCGGCTCCAAATGCTCTACCGAGCTGAAATTCGGCTTGTTTACAACTCGAGCCTGCTCATATCAGCTCGAGCTATTTAAACAACCCTAACAAAGATAGATAAAAATGTAACAAATTTTTTTTTATCAATAAGCATCAAGTAATCAAGAAATTTACGTGTTAATATCACTGATAGAGGATTGCAGCTTGACTAAGTGAGCCATTACGTCCTTTGCAGCACCCGCATCGACGTTCTTCAGAGGAACAAATAATTCTCATCAATATAAATGTCTATTGCAATTTTCTTTTATTTTGTTAGTAAGATGCCAATTTCGTCCCTGAGGTTTGGCCAGTTTTGCGACTTTCGTCTAAAGGTTTGTTTTTCCGCATCTGGATCCAAAAAGTTTGAAATCTTGCCATTTTCATCCTGCTCGTTAACTCCATCCATTTTTCTCCGTTAAGTCAGAGATTACCGTTTGTTTTGCTAACTTAAAGGGCAATTTGGTCCTTTTCACTTCATGTAAAAAGACCGAATTGCCTCTAGAGTTGACAAAAAAGACAAAAATATCCCCGACTTAACGGAGAAAAATGGATGGAGTTAACGAGCCGGATGAAAATGGCAAGATTTCAAACCTTTTGGATCCAAATGCAGAAAAACAAACCTTTGAACGAAAGTCGCAAAACTGGCCAAACCTTAGAGACAAAATGGCATTTTACTCTTATTTTAGTTATATTTTTGTTTTATCATAATTTGGGAAGTAAAAATTACCTCGTAATCATAGCGAGTATAATAGTGACGGCCAAAAGTCACCCAGTGTTGCTTCACAATATCTTCAACGGTCACAAGTTTCCCGCCATCGAGATTGTCCTTGTTTTTATGAGCCAGAATGGATAACCAAGCCAGCACAGCCCAGATTCCGTCTTTTTCACGAATATGGTCCGACCCTGTGTAATAAAAATGAAAACAAATTATTATAACTAGTATATTGGACCCGCGCTTTGCGGCGGAACTGTTAAACCGAACGAAAAGTAAACGTAAAAACGTTAAATCACGCCATTAATCGGGCAAAATAGACACAAAAACTCAATCAAAACATAAAACATAGAAAAAAAAAAGTCAACTTGGATCCGTGTGTTGCGATGGGGCCGTTAAACGGGCAAAATAGACGCAAAAACGTTGAACCACACACGCGCATTGCAGTGTGCTCACTCGCAAAATTTAGACCAAAATGTAAAACAAAAGAATTGTAAAAGATGAAAAGTAGAGACCAAAGTTGAAAGCGGAAAAGTGTTTGGGTTAAGAATGAAAAGCACTTCGTGACAAATTTGTAAAAGCTGAAAAGCATATGGGTTAAAAGTAAACAAATGAATAATAAAAGACGTTGAACCATGCACGCGCGTTGCGGCGTGTTAACTCGCAAAATTAGACCGAAACGTAAAACATAAAAAAAGAATAACTATGTCGACTTCATAGTTATCGATAGCGAATAGCGACGGGGTACCTATATGCTACGTAGAAATAGCGACGAAACAACGCTCGTTGTTTCGTGTTTAACGATAAGGTAGTTAAAAATTTAAGAAATAAAAAATTGCTATTCATAATTATATATATATATATAATGTTAATTTTATACTTTTTATGTATAAATTTTGAAGTTTCAGGACCAAATGTAAACTAGTGATGATAGAGGGGGTTAGATGTTAAAATACACAACCTAGTTTTACACTTTTATGTAAATTTTTACAAGTTTTAGGGACTTATATGTTAACTAGTGAAAAGATAGAGGGGTTAAAGGTTAAAATCCAAAAAGTTATTTAACCCTAAAAAGTTAAAACACAGAACAAGCAGCCGCTCTTCTTCAGCCGCTCTTCTTCCTGGCTTCCGCCAGGTTTTCGGCAGAAATTACAGCACCGGAGCCGGAATGTGTCGTTGGAATCCCGCTATAATCACGCTATTGAGTCGCTAAGTAACATATTGCGAGATATGGTCGATTCGCTACGAAGCGCGCGACAGCGAACACCATCTTCGCTATCGATAACTATGGTCAGCTTAGGACCTACACGTTGCGACAGGGCCGTTAAACCATAATAAAATATTTTGTGACCAAAGTTGAAAGTGGAAACGTGTTGGAGTTTAAAATGAAAATGTTGGGGTTAAAAATGAAAATCTTTGTGACAAACTTGTAAAGGTTGAAAAGAATAAGGGTTAAAAGGTAAAAAAAAATAATAATAATGTATAGTATAAGGGTTAAACATGAAAGGTTGAAAAGTAAAAGGGTTAAAAGAAAAAAAAAAGGAATAATGATTTTGTGAGGGGAGAAGATTTTGATAAATAATATATAGTTAATATGCAACTGAAAGTTTCTTTGTATTCACAAATGAAAAAAAATAGTTTACCTGTTCCAAAACTTTCTTCACCACAAATTGAACATAAACCAGCATCCATCAAGTTACCAAAGAATTTCCAGCCAGTTGGTACCTAAAAACATTAAAATTTAGTGAGTTTACAACAGAAAACGGTCTAAACCCGTACTTATAATTATACTGTATGTACATGAATACCTCGAAAAACTTAAGGCTCAGACTATTAGCTACAACATCAAGAGCAGCAGATGTTGGCATGCTCCTACAGGCAAACAAGTTGCAGATAAAAATCAAAATTCGTTTCCATCGGACTCGGATGTACACAACTTAGTAATTGCATGATGGTATAACGATATAAAAAACTGAGTTAACTTTCGTTTTGCTCCCTGTGGTTTGGTCATTTTAACGGTTTTGCTCCAATAGTTTAAAAATATTTTCCTCCCTGATCTTTCGAGTTTGTCGCCAGTTTGCTCCCTGGCTCTAACTCAGTTAAAACGTTCAATTAAAAGTAGGGGCATTTCGGTAGTTTACTCCCTGGCTCTAACTCAATTAAAACGTTTAGTTAAAAGTCGCGGTAGTCGTGGTCGGCAGATGGTAGTTGCAGATGGTGGTCATGGTTGTGGGTGGTGGTTGCCGGTAGAAAGAGTGGTTGGAAAGATGGGAGATCAGAAAAGAATTACTTATATACATGTAAATAAACAAGTTATAGGTTTATTTAGGTGAAAAGACTTACATGCCCTTGCTTTTATCTATAAAATTACCAAAATTCCCTTCTAGTTAATGGATTTTTTGGATGGAGTTAGAGGCGGAGAGCAAAACGACGATAAGTTAGAAAAATCGGGGAGGAAAATGGCTAATTTTTAACTATTGGGGCAAAACCGTTAAAAAATGACCAAATCACAGGGAGCAAAATGGAAGTTAACTCTAAAAAACTCCTATACAAATATGAAAATTTGGAATGATCGCCATAATATATGTACTATAAATATGCTATTTTGTCGCATCAACCAACTTTGGCATTAACCAACTTTAGCCCCTCAACTTTAATATTGAGATGTTTAGCACCTTAACTAAAACAACTTTAGCCCCTCAACTTTAATAATAGACATTTTTAGCCCATCAACTTTAATAATAGACATGTTTAGCCCCTCAACTTCAACAATGACATGTTTAGCCTCTCAACTTCAACAATGACATGTTTAGCCTCTCAACTTCAACAATGACATGTTTAGCCCACTAACTAAAACATCAAACAACTTAAACTCTCGCGATTTGCTTATTTTTATCTACGTTTTGAACCCGCTACAGAGCGCGAGTGGTAACCCACTAGTTTTATAAAAAAGAAGTGAAGCACGCAACAATTTGTTGAATTAAGAAAGTTATATATAAACAAAGAGTAACCTGGCAACACCCTTCAATCCAGATGAAAAGTAGGGAATGGCTTGAACAGCATTGGCAGCAATGATGGCAACAGAATCCGAAGGTGTAACAAAAAACCTAAAACCGTAAAAAAAAAAAGTTTATCAGCTAAGACTTCCAAGAGGTAAATAGGTAACCGTAGTAGTTCATATTTTGCATCAAGTAGGATTTTACCTTTTACCAAGGATCATGTTCCTATCAGCATCACCGTCAGCAGCAGCACCAAACTCTGGTGGGTTACTATCAGCATTATTACCCAATCCCATTCTTGCTACCAACTCTTTTGCATAGGTTAGATTAGGATCGGGATGTCCACCACCAAAGTCTTCCTGCTTGCATCAAAAGTTCAGTGGGATAAAAAAGTAGAACACAAATTTAGATAGGGAGGGTCGAGCGAGTTGGGTAATGGGTCGGTTTTAGTGTTGGATGAAATGATCAGGGTCAGTCCAGGTTAGCAGCAAACATCTTTTGTCTCATTTCCTAAAATCTTCCATAAATAATTAACAATTCAAGTATATATATATATAAAGAGTAAGGTTATTGTACAAATGAGCTTAACATACAAAAAGTGAGAAGTTAAGGAGGGATTTTTTTTTCCCCATCTTGTCAAGCACGTATTTTAGTCCTAGAATCTAAAAAATATTCGTGTACACTAGTAGAGTAAATATGTAATCACTCTAGTGGAATTACACATAATTACTCTACTAGAGTAAATACACGATTTTTTTTTTACATTTTGCAACTAAACATCATGCTTAAGTAGATGGAAAACAAAAACAAAAAACAAAATCTTCCTTCACTTCTCATGTTTGGTATGTTAAGACCCATTTGTATTTAATTTTTACCCTAAATATAAATAAAGGGGGAGGTTCATTTGAGAAGAAAAAGAATAAAGGGTACGATTGTAAAACATTAAATAGTGTTTCTCTCATCTTATTTATTATTATCTTTGACTAATTAATTAGTCATAAATACTATAATCCTCCACACAAAAATTTTTTGCCTACACACATCAAAATTTATCCTACACGTTTTGAAATTTATCCTACACATATTGAAAATTATCCTACACTACACACCTCGTAATTTATCCTACATTTTAAATTATTTTTTTTTTCTTCTTTAAAAAATATTTTTTTTAAATAAGTTACAAATTTAATGTAGGAGTTAATTACTGTTTTCGTCCCTGTGGTTTGTCAAAAATCACTATTTCAGTCCATTAGTTTAAAAATTACGATTTCAGTCCCTGTGGTTTCACTTTCGTAACCATTTCAGTCCATGTGGTTTCACTTTCGTAACCATTTCAATCCATTATTCTGTTAAGTACAGGGACTGAAATGGTTACGAGGTGGACTGAAATGGTTACGAAAGTGAAACCACAGGGACTGAAATCGCAATTTTTAAACTAATGGACTGAAATAGTGATTTTTGACAAACCACAGGGACGAAAACAGTAATTAACTCTTTAATGTAGTTAGCTATTAAAAAGGAAGACTACCAATTAATGATCTATCTAAGTTTACCAATATACCCTTACACTAATATTAAATACAAAAATTAAATGAAGTAAAATGAAGGAGACAAGGAGTCTTATTGGTTGAAATTTCTTCTTTTTTATTCTTACAAAAAAATTATTCTCATTTGAACCCTCCACTATAAATATAATCCACATTCTTAAATAAGACCAGTTTGACTCGTTCAACCCATTTAATAAGTTCCCCTTTTAGCTAATCTTTTTTAATTTGACCTGTTAACACAACCAAAATCAACCCGTTTGTATTTAAACGGGCCCAAACTGTCAACTTTAGCTAAAATTTAAGAACAAAATGAGACGATTAGATAAGTAGAAATAGTCATTTTGTAGATTTTTTTAATGGGTCAGAGTGGCCAGGTTGGGTTAACCTGCAAACACTTTTTTGTCCATTTTTAAAACACATTTACTAAACACTTAATGTAAGCAATAAAAGTAGACTTTGGGCAATCGTCAACCCGGTTGACTTGTTCAACCTATTTAATCAGTTCCCTTTCTTAATTAATTTTTTTTATTTATTGACCCTTGTAACTAAAATCAAAGAACAAATAAGATTGGATTAGACGAGCAGAAATAACCTTAGGAACACAGTTCAATAACGAGCTCTCCTTTGCACCAAGCTCTTCAACAAACATACGTTTAGCATAAGCTCCACCAACTCCATGAAGTGCATCAAAACTATAAAGCACAGCATAATTAGCATTAACAGAATATCGAATAAACACAAATAATAGAAAAAGATAAAAAGTGTGTGAGTACGCACCAGAAACTAAATTGTGGAGATGCAATTAACTTTTGGATGGACTGGAAGTCAAAGATTGACCTGAAAAAAACTCACTTAACCATTAGTGGAATGCAGCATTGATGTTTAAGTTTTAACTCATTCTTTTTATCATGAATTATAGCATACTTCATCAATTTCACATAGTCACTTGCTGAGTCAAAGACATCAACATCAAATTGACCGTTAGGACCCGAAAAGTTTGAAATCCCAGTTACTGAGATATCCACCTGTATAAGCATATCAAGAATGTTATCAATCTGGTGCATACAATATAGAGTAAATTGCATTTTACGTCCTTTAAGTTTGAGCCAGATTACAACCCTTGTCCTTTAACTAACGAAATTACACCGGATGTCCTTTATGTTAATGTTTCTCATTAGGTGGTGTCCTTTTGCCCTAACCCAGTTAATTTTCTTCTGTTAACTCTTAACACATGTCACTCGTATGAGGTCATAATGGTCATTTTCACTTAATAACTACCACAAATTTAAACAAAAATAATAGTATATATTAACAACAAAATAAGTGAAAATGACCATTATGCCCTCATGTGGGTGGCATGTGTTAAGAGTTAACTAAAAAATTAACTGGGTTAGGGAAAAAGGACACCGTCTGATGAGAAACAGTAGCATAAAGGACACTGCCTGATGAGAAACAGTAGCATAAAGGACATCCAGTGTAATTTCGTTAGTTAAAGAACAACACCTGTAATTTGGCTCAAACTTAAAGGACGTAAAATGCAATTTACTCTAATATATCTTTTTTTATTAATTTACTTATAGCTTGACGACTTATATTACATCAGGTAGGCCTTCTGCAATAAAATACTCCTTTATTGTTTTTGTGTTCTCAAAGATTTTATCAGTAATTCCTTCGGGTGCTGGCCCACCATTTCCCATATTGTATTTAATTCCAAAATCCTGAAAAAATGGGCATGAAAATATAAATTGATTTAATTCCACTGTTTATATCATGTTCATGGTTTTGCTGCTTATAAGCATATTTACAACATACCTCATTGGGCCCACCAGGGTTGTGACTAGCTGTCAATATGAATGCCCCATTTGCTTTGGAACCCTAAAACATTAGAAGTGTTGATGTTAAGCTACGTTACCATTTGGTAGAGAGGAATTTAAAACGGATAAGCTTACATCGGCCCCAATTCGTTCCCTTACAACTGCTGATACAGCAGGTGTGGATAAAAGTCCATTTTGGCCAACCCAAACGCGTCTTACACCATTTGCAGCTGCCATTTTGATTATAATCTGCAGTTTTTGAGATTATATAAGTTCACTAGGAAAAAGAAAACAAGTAAACAGCTATGTGGTTCCAGCATTAGTAATATTACAATTACGTTACATGAACAGTAATTAGACTTTTTTTAGTCTTTTTTGTGTTTTTATATTTTTGTATACTTTACCCCTCAACTTTCAGCATTGACACTTACAACCCCTTAACTTTCTAAAGACTTTGTCATCAAGTTTTACTTTATGTACGCGTCGGTATAAATTCAAGTTGATTTACGTTTCGACGTAAATTTTTCCCGGAAATGAGTTGGGTCAAATATAATATGTTCTTATCCAATTATTACTATGTACATTTTCAGTTGGTCTACATTTTGAGTTTTGACGTAATTTTTTTTTTCCGGAAATGAGTCGGGTTAGATATAATACGTTTTCGTGCTTATTTTTATGTACATTTTCAATTGGTCTACGTTTTGACGTAAATTTTGTTCGGAAACGAGTCGGGTCAAATATAATATGTTTACATTAGACGGTATACATTCGAGTCGCTTTACGTTTCGACACTGTCGCAACGCGCCGTACCATTCTTTAACTTAAAAAAACGATTTTCTTACATGCGTATTTTTATGCATGTGTCAGTATAAATTCAAGTCGGTTTACGTTTCGACGTAAATTTTCTTCGGAAATATGTCTAGTCAAATATAATACGTTTTCATGCTTATTTTTATATACGTGTTCAGTTGGTCTACGTTTTGACATAATTTTTATTCGGAAACCAGTCGGGTAAAATATAATATGTTTTCATTAGACGGAATAAATTCGAGGTACTTTACATTTAAACGCCGCGGCAACGTGCTGGGCAATTTACTAGTTGTTAAACAATACTGGTTTTTCCTCGTTTTAGAGAGAAATTTCCAGAAGTAATTCCAAGATTAAATGTTAGAAAGTTAATTCAAAAAGTTTTACATAATCACCTGGATTGCATCCTTTGAGTAGTACCGTCCATCACCCGAAACAACAAGTGTAGAACCTTTAACGTTCTCTGCAGAAAGGGCATCGAATGTCGATTGAACGAAATTATGCAAGTAATGTGGTTGGGTGAATACTTTAACCTGAAAATTTAAAGCAATAAAAATTTACTATTACAGTCGTGCTGGCTGCTAAAAAAACTAATGACACCTATAATGCCCGATGTGGGCTACTGTATGGGGCATGGGGCAGTGGACCCTTTTAGTTTTAACTATTTTTAAGTACTACATAAAAAATGGATATAAAAAATACCACATCTCCATTCAAATTTGTCACTAATTTAAGTGATCTACATATAGACTCGTTATTGATGTAAGCAGATGTCGATCGTATAACTATGGTTGTATCCTACATTCCTACATATTTGATATCCAGAGTTTTTGCTAGTATATATTAATTCATAACAGTAAAGAAGGATGCATATTCAATATACGTCAAGGTATGTTTATGTTATGGTAAAAGAACAACACTAATGCACCTTTCTTATTACATAACACATTCTTTAGCCAACTATTACTAGCGTATTATTTGTCTAATCATCTTGAAATACGAATCAACGTAAAGGAAAAAAGAATACCCACATTTGTCTATCTTAGCATCTATTAAAGAAGTTTTACATTTATTTATAAACCCTACACTAGACAATTCGGATGGAAGTTTAGAGATATATGATGACTTGTACAAGCTACAACACCTTCTACAAAGGCATTTGGTCGACTCATATAACAAAATATTTGACTCTCAAAGATTTTACACCTGTGTTGTAGTCTGGGTTTAAAAAAAAAACGTAACTTTGTCTATTTCACTAAAGAACTTGCCAAGTTACATCAAAACAGAAGGTAGACGGGCAACAGGTTGCGCCGCCACCCCTTTCTGAATTGCAAACCCTAACCTTCCAAAGACAAACCCTTGCCCCCTGGGGTTGAACAATTGTTGTGGATGACCCGTTGGACCCTGGTCAAGAAGTGGACTAACCTTTAACATGAAAATATTTTCATATGTAAGACGCATAACTCAGCTTTTTTAGTCTATACTGGACTCTAGACACATCTCTAATCCTAATTTCTAACTAATCTATAGCCTTAAGGAAGCTTATTCTAATTTTAATTGCTTAATATCTAAGAACCTACATGGGGTGACTGTGTTACACTGTTATACTCCATTCATCCTTAGTTGTAACAAACACTTGTGTGGCATGCAACTTTAGGAGCTTCTTTGTCCATCTGATGATAGTCTTGTTTTCTACAAACTGTTTTTTATAGAACTGTTGATCCGGAAAAAAAAAAGTATGCACATGTAAAAGAAAACTGACACAATGTTCATCAAAATGGGGCATATATAAAATAACTACTAAAAATGTTTTAAAGAAGAACATTATAGGAAATTTGAAGCCAACATGCCTACATAGGTTTGTCACTGGAATTCTATCCCTATAATGCCGACTGCTGAAATGCACTGCCTTATTGTCTTAAACCATCAAAGAATATTCAGTACCAAGTTATTGAATAAATATCTTAGGACTACAAGAAATGACACTTTCTGTAAAGCTACCTTTGCCCCATAATCAAAGTCAGCTTTATCAATTTGAAAGTTAATCATAACATTTTCTGAATTTAAAATTTGGCATAAACCAGTTTACTAAAAACAACCATAAACAAAACAAAGTGGACTCTTCTATTGGAAGGAAGCACTATGAACTTTCCAGTCCATTAAAACTGTCATCTTCACATCCAGTGTAATGTAATGTCTAGACCAATGAGATCCAAACACACCACTTACATCACTTCATTTTCAAATCAAACCAACTTTTCCCTAATTCAAATCCAACACACATCATCATCATACAGATCTATGCAAAATAACACATATGAATACAGATCCATCATATCACACACCACAATCTAAATGTACGATCTGGAGCAAACATAAACACAATCCGATCTCACTTTAAACACACATCAACATCACTAAAAACTATAACACTAACACAATCAACATCATAACACCACAATCTAAATGTACGATCTGGAATAAACATAAATTACACAACCCGATCTCACTTCAGCACTAAAAAGTATAACATTAACACTATCAACATCAAAACATCACAATCTAAATGTACGATCTGAAATAAACATAAGCACAATCCGATCTCACTTTAGACACGCATCAACAGCACTAAAAACTATAACACTAACACAAATACACAATCAACATCAAAACACCACAATCTAAACGTACGATCTGGATGGAACAAACATAAACACAATCCGGTCTCACTTTAAACACGCATCAACAGCACTAAAATATTATAACACTGACACAATCAATATCAAAACACCACAATCTAAATGTACGAGCTGGAACAAACATAAACACAGTCCAATCTCACTTTAAACACGCATCAACAGCACTAAAAACTATAACACTAACACAATCAACATTACTTTAGATACGCATCAACAGCACTAGAAACTAGAATCAACATCAAAACACCACAATCTAAATGTACGATTTGTAACAAACACGAACACAATCCGATCTCGCGTTATACACGCATTAACAACAGTAACAATTATAACACAATCAACATCAAAACATCACAATCTAAATGTACGATCTGTAACAACCAAAAACACAATCCGATCTCGTTTCAAACACGCATCAACAGCACTAAAAACTTATAACACAATCAACACCACAAAATTCAAATAAAAAGCTACAGATCTACGTAAAGAAAACGAAATCTAATCATATGAAACACAAATTAGGGCAAACAGCGAACTAACCTTCTTCCTGAGTCCAGATGTACCAGGCTTCTGGCCTTCAATTGGCGATGTTTCGACGCGATTGACGGTGAAATTCGCCATTACTTGACGTTTTTTTCCTGAAATATTAACGAATTATAACACGATCGAGCTATACATATCGTAGATGTGTGTGTGTGTGTGTGTGTGTGTGAGAGAGAGAGAGAGAGGGGCTTACAGAGAGAGTAAGGAAGGTTGGCGAGAAGATGAAGAGAGTGAGTGATGGTTATGGAGAGAGTGAGATATACGGAAACACGTGGCGGGGGATATTCTATTATTTGCAACCGCTCGTCGATACAGAACGGTTCACACGCTCATATTGTCCGTTGGATCTGAGAGACCGGTTAAAGTGAGCAAGTATGTTGGTTTGGTCGGTTTGAGATTCAAACGGTTCGGTTCAAAGTTCGGGTTTTGCAATTTAGAGCTTTTGGCGGTTTGGTTCGATTTAAAACTTGGGGTATAAAGTGTGGACAGACGCCCCCTTCCACATCAAGGCTTTAACGCCTGGCACACCGCTCTGAGGAGCCAAAAGGGACTGCCAGAGTTGGTTCCTTAGACTACGGGGTGTGGGGCTCGACCCCTGGCCTGCGAGCTCCATCTACACCGCCCCCTCCAGGTCGGCACGTGGCCAACATCTAGGAATGGCAATGGGTCGGGCTTGGGCTGGGTATTGGTAATCTCAGGCCCGTACCTGGTTGTAATTCTTTGTCCCATACCCGGCCCGTTACCCGTCAGGTATTTGTCGGGTAATTACCCGTCGGGTATCGGACATACCCCCGGGTATCGGGTATACCTGTTAATTTCATAAAAGGGGAAAGTGAATATAAGGCTGTTACACATCTAACCTTAGATGCAAAATCAATTAATACTACGTAGTTTTGATTAAATCTTGCTAAAAATAATCCAAATCCTTTTATTTCTTCATTTACCCTCCATTACATCAATTTATCACAACCAATTCGACCACTATATTTCATCGCTATACAGGAAAATAAGGAAGATAAACAATAATTTTGAGATCACTGGTTGGAAGAATAATAATATAAAAAGAAGCTACAAAGAGAAATAACACAAAGCAATTGTCTAACGTGAGTAAACTTTAACATTTTTTAGAGTAATTGCTTTATTAATTATTGGTCTTTTGAAGATAAACAACAAAAATTAAGATCTTTTGATGGTAATTTTATATGGAAAAGGTTTTACGAAGGATGATGGGATGATGATTTCATTTGAGGACTCATACCCACATGTCACATTGGATCATTTGTAAGAGGTTATTTGATTTGTTGTGTTTTCGTTAAAATTGGGTGATTCTTCTATATACTTTTTTGCGGGTAATTGAGTTTTAAGACGATGGATTCTTGATAAGTACTTGGTACTGAAACAAGAGTTCATATAATTGAAATTGTGAGGAGTGCTTCTCCAATCTTAACGCTGGTTTTCTTCTGACGCGTTGATTGAAAACAAAATTAATAAATTCAAAATGATTACTCCTCAATGTTCACGATGTAATTTCTAACCTTATAACCCAAGTTAGAAGTCAAGATATCTGTTTTTAATGGGTGATAAATTGATGGAATGGAGAGTAAATGAAGAAATAAAAGGTTTTGGATTATTTTTAGTAAGATATAATCAAAACTACGTAGTTTTGATTGGTTTCGCATCTAAGGTTACATGTGTAACAGCCTCATATTCACTTTCCTCTTCATAAAAATACCCGTTGGGACAAATGTGCAATTTTTACTTTGATGTTTATATAATTTACTATTTTAATGACTATAACAAATGAAAAATGTGATTAATAACTTACATATCATACCCGAAGCAGGTGATTTAGGGTAAAATGACCAATAAACCCTCATGTGGGGTCCATTTGGTCAAATTTAACCACACAGATTAACTGAGTTAGGGCTAAAGGACATAACTTGTAAGGGTTTGCAAACATCGAGTACGTTTTCTGTAATTATTGAAGACAAAGGACACAGTTTGCAATAAGTGACATACATAAAGGACGATTTTTGTAATTTACTCTGTATATATATATATATAGAGAGAGAGAGAGAGAGAGGTTAACCTACATTATTAGTAATCGTACATTACGTACGTGACAATCCTGACCGTAGGATCAAGGGATTAAAAGCGTGATTAAATAAAAGTTTAAAAGCGGGTGTAAAGCGTAATTACGGTAAGCAAAGGTTAAAATGGTCAATTTCCTATACCAATATACCCGGCTAAATCTCAGTATCTAATCAAAAAACCATATTTGAACACCAAAAATTACGGTGAGTTTCAAGACGATTACGACCGAGGGAGAACGACGACGACAACGGTGAACGACGAACGACCATCGATTTCAAGTGAGAATGACGAATACGGCATTAAGAGGTATCGATTAAATCATCTTCTAATCCCGTTTATTTTGTTATTCAGTCACAACTTTTTAGTTGAACTAATCGGCGGTTTCATTGTATGGTGAACAAGCTAAACGAGAGAGACGGAGCAAGAAAAGAAACGATCCGGTGCAGACGGTGCACAGTAGCGGCATAAATCCAGGTTTGATGTTGATTGAAGTTTCTTCTAGAAAAATTCGGTTTGGGTAACTAGCGTTATTTGATATGAAGAAGCGTAATTTGATGTTGATTCATTGATATGTAGTAGCGGTATTAGCAGGATTGACATTAGATGATGTTGATTCTTTTATATGAACTAGCGGTATTAGGTTAAATTGTGAAATTGGGGATTTTATTAGTTAAAATAAGGAATTTTTGATATTGGGGCTTCTGATCTAATTGTGAAATTGGGGATTTTGAGCTAACAAGCGGCATTAGCATGATTGATATTACATATGTTGATTCTTTGATATGAACTAGCGGTATTAGGTTAAATTGTGAAATTGGGGATTTTATTAGTTTAAATAAGGAATTTTTATCAGGAAACATATTCATATGGTAGTATACATTATGTGGGGAAATCAGTGAAAGAAATGTAAAGTGCACATCCAGTGACTTGTTATCATGTCCACCAAACCAATATAATAACAACGCCTGATATTATAGGAAAAACCTAATTTGCTTGATTATATTTTTGTATTGAAATATGAATGTAGGGGTTGCTGATGATGATGATGATTTTGAGCCCCCGATTCAGCCGATGATGACAAACCAACCTCGCAAGTTAAACGTAAATAAAAAGCAAACAAAATTAAGTCTTCAAGATGATGATGATGACTTTGAAGTACCGATTAAAGACTTGATAGTCAAAAGGGGTGAAAACACGAAAAAAAGGCCAAATACTCCAACTGACCAAGATGATGATGACTTTGAGCCAGTAAAAAAGAAACCATCGAAAGACGAAAAGCAGATGGATCCTAGAAAGGGGAAACAGAAGATTACCGATGCAGAACCAATTAGGACAGAACCAAGACCGTACTATGATTATCATCATGATGTAATAAGCCTACGGTGTAGTCCTTCAGGTTTCTTGGATACAGTTAAACACTTTACTGAAGCGCAGGTAGCGGATGTGAAGAGCATTGGATTTGGTGATGTTCTTGATATAAAGCTTTATCATATAAGAACACGTTTAGGTTATTGGCTCGTACGAAACTATGACGAGCAATACAGCACACTAAACATAGGAAATTACAAGATAGAAATCACCCGAGATTCAGTACATGACGTGTTTGGTATTCCAAAGGGGGATGTTATAGTACGGGAAAAAAATAAGCCTAGGAAATGAGCGATAGTGGAAAAAAAATACTGCTACTCAAGGCGCAGAAACAACCATTGATGAGTTCAAAAACCAGTGGCCAGACACCAACAAAATTACTCATACATTACTTGCAAAAACTATGAAAAAACAAACCAATGGCGGAAGATTATTCAAGTTAAATTTCCTAGCCTACTGGAACACTTTGTTTGTAGAGATAACAAAGTCAACAACTGTTAAACAAAGTTTTCTACTTGCAATTGACAAAGAGGAAGACATTTCAAAGCTGGATTGGTGCTCCTTTGTTTTAGAATCGCTCAAACGAACTAGACAAGGTTGGAAAAAATTTGACTCACAATACAATGGACCAGTTGCATTTCTAACGGTATGTTTTGTAGACATCTTTAAAACTTATGCTAATACAATATTGGTAGTAGTAATTTGTTTTTTTTCAAAAAACAATATGCAGCTTCTATACAGCCATTATTTCAACAAAAGACACAAAATTTTCGATGAAGTTGTCAAACTGCCTGTCATACAGTATGTAACATCTGGTATGATCGACGACGTGGAAGAATATTTATACAACAATGGGCCGCTAAATGTTGAAGATTGTGATGAAGGTGAAAAAGACGAAGAAACGAATGATAATCACCAGGATCAACAACATGTTACTGCCTTGGACATCAATGGCGATGATCATCAAAATGAAGAGGCTCCGACAACACCATTCGAAATCGTAAAACAACACACTTCGACGTTATTCACGGACCTTTTCGCTGACAACATCCCGTTACACGAGGCAGCTGCGGTACAAGAAAACCTCACCGAATTCGATACATCAGATCAGCCTATGGCAGATACAGATGACTTCATAATACCACCAGTGGATACCACACAGGTCTGCAAAAGAAGAAACCTGGCTGGGGAAGATCCGATTGACGAAGGTTACATACCATCAACTACGGATTGGTTTGAGGGCTGGAATCCTAATGAACATATTTCAGATTTGAACATAGAAGAAATGGGCATAGGGACACAACCGCAAAAAGAGCTTGACTACTGCAACACTCCGGTTCAACTAACCGGGGTGATCTATGATCATGCTGCGCGGGAAGCCTCAAACAAAAATAAAAAGGTAAACTGGATTTTTGTTTGTGTTACTATGAATAACGCATGCTATAATGCTTGTTTATGATGTTAGAAAAATAACTACTGTACATGTACATCTAGAAAAATCACGCAATTTAAAAAAATTAATAACGCATGTTATTTTAACAAATTAATACCGCATGATTTGATTCACTCTTTTGTATTAATTCCGCATGATTTGAGTAACTCATGTGCCGCTTAGAACTGGGTGTTTACTGTTGGATAAATCTGGGTATAACGGGCGAGGTTTCGGCTGGTTTGGGGCTTCTAAATTTGAACAGTTGGGGTTTCAAAACATGAACGTATGCTGCTGCTGGTTTGGGCTGACATAAGTCTGAACTAAGCCCAAATATATATGACTGGCACAAAAGAGGCCCATTAGCATAAGTCTTGATGACATAAAAAGTGCAATGGGCTTCTAATGGTATTTACTACCCACTAGATTAAGCTGTTGGGCCAATTTATTAGGAGTAACAAATAGCCTGTTTGGAAAAAATTGAACTAAATTTGCTTCGAAATCAAGCCCATTATTAACAACCATGAAATTGCTAAACCTTAAAATTACGCTAGTTACCATGCAAATGACGCATGCTATTGAAAAAAATGAAAATTACGCTTCTTAGACTGATAATCACGCATGATATTGATGAAACTCCAATTCTGCAGCTGTTGTTGAAAACAATGGACAAGAATATAAATAAATACATTTCTCTGGTTACGGAAATGAATAATCTCATTAAGGGCGTAAAGGAAAAGTGTTTCTGGGATCGAGAAATTATGGGAATGTGTAAAAGATGGGATGATGCAGTTAAAAATACAGTTCCGAGAACTGATGAAGTAAGCTCTGGAGGTGATGAGGCGTTTCAAAACAAAGTTGGACAGGGTGGCGAAACAATTCAAGAGTTAGGAGGCGATGGAGATGCAACAGTGGAACATGAAAACACAGGAAAAGAAAAAGGTAGATAAGAATTTGTGTTATTTGTTAATATTTACAGGAACTTATGTTTAATAATAACCAAAACGTTTGTGATTTTATAGGATGTGATGATGTTCATAATATGACATTTGATGATGGGGGTATTACAGACTCATGCCTGGCTGCCTTACAAACCATCGAACCAGGCGTATACAGGCAGACGACAGAAGGTAACAAAAATACGATCATTACTAAAAAAAATTAACAGTTTTCTAACTTGTGATTACAAAAAATTAACCTACTCGAACATACAAACAGTGACACAAGCAGATGTGGTAAACAACATGGACCAACCTGTAAATTTGGCAGAGTGCAGTCAGCAACAAGCACAAAGTCAGAATACAATAACCGAGTCGATGTTGAATGAGCTTGAAAAGATAAACCCTGACGTCTATGGTAAAGAAAAGCTTCCGACCACATCCGCTGATGAAACTGATGAAGTGACAGATGAAGAAATGCAGTCGGTTGAGACGCTTTTAAAATTGGCTCCCATCCTACAAACATCAAGTGAAAGTAATCAAAACACTCCTGTGTCTGCGAACACAAAGAAAACGGATGACGAGAGACATACACAACTAGTGAGAACGCGTATCAAAATGTTGAGGGAAAAGAACGAAAAGCGGATGGCAGAATTAGGTGACGCATACAGATCACCTTACTGCAACAGGATAACCAACTTATATGAGCCACTTCTGGACCGTGACCAAACGATCATCTGTTATCTCTTAGCTCCGGTCGGAGATATTGGGTAAGATTTTTATCCCTGATAATGAGTTTAAAATTTTCATCTCTTTTTAAACTGTTCTTTGTTGGTATTAAAAAAACAGGACATTGATATACAAGTCTGAAAGTGGAGTCGAAACGCTAAAAATCATTTTTGAAACCTTCCACCCATCGCAATACATATCTTATGGTGGAATGGACGCGTTTGTAGATGTGTTAAACTTTGAAGAGAAAAAAAGGGACAAAAAATCATCACCCTACAGGTTGTTCTTGCCAGCTACAATATTGGTAAGTTTTTCCACAATAATCACGCATGTATGAAATATACTATGTTAATCACGCATGGTTGATGTTTTATATGTTACCCACACACATATTGAAGTTAAATGAATACATGTTTAAGGTTACCCAACCATTCTATATTATAATCACGCTTGTTAAAGCTTAATGGAGCAATGAATTTAATGAGAAAAATCACCAAAATTTTTGCAGCAAGACGAAATGTTTGGGCCAAAAATCACAGATAATGATCGATTGAAAGTATTCGCACCAAGCCTAGACGATATATTGTGTAAGTATCAGGTGAAGAAAGTTGACACAGTGGATCTCATCTTCATTCCAGTACTACTTTCTGATCATTACTGGTGCCTATGCTTTCACTTGAAAAATGGCGATATCGAGTTAATTGATAACTCTAGGTTTGCCGAATCGTTTACCAAACGCTACCGTGGGCGCCCCGAAAAGCTGGTAATTCTAATTAGCTTTATATTACTATAATGAATAGGTACTAATATGATTTTTTTATCGTGCTTATAGCGAAGAGTTCTAGTACTATACCTAAAAGGCAAAATTGGACAAAAAGAGTGGATAACAAAGTTGGAAAAAGCAAAAATAATTCGAAAGGAAATGGATTGGAGAACTCTTCAAAACGGTTGTGACTGTGGTGTCTTCACTATGAGACATATGGAGACATACAAGGGCAAATCTCCATGGAATCCAGGGTTTGATAACGAAGATAAAAAGAAGATTCAAGATTCACAACTACGGTTCTTGCGGTACCGATATCTTAGTAAGATTGTATTGTCCGACTACAATCTTATAAGGAAAGAGGTATACGACAAAGCTAAGGAATTTACGAAGAAATCGAGCACCGTAGATGTTTTGCGCGATCTAGATAACAAAATAAAGGACCGATTGGATCAGTTCTTCAACCTTAAAAAGGGGAAACAAAATGATAAGTCGTAGAACTACTTTCTTGATGTTCTTTGTTCCAAACATCTTTGACATGTTGGATTTTTGATTTTATTTTTAATTCTAATAATTTCTGGTTATAATCATAAACTAGTGGGACAATTTCATTATTCAACACACAATTTTCATACAAAAAATAAAACACTTAGATAGACATAAAAAAAGCATGATTTCACTACCCAGATGATTGATGATACATAATAACCATCAGAAATAAGTCTCCAAAAACTGGATCTTCGTGTCCATAGAGCATCCTAAGACGGTTATTGCATCCGCAAGCTGTTTTAACTGTTTCTCATCCCGCTTGCCAAGATCAACCATAAACATCATAGCCACCTCTTTGACACTTGAATCTGACATACCAGACAACAAATTGAAAATCTCTTCTCGCCTTTTCATGTTCTCACTGACCCTAGAAATGTTAGTTTCCAAAAAGTCTTTACAAGACTTGTCTTCAGCTATTTGATCCTCGATCCTCTTTTTGAGATAAGCACGCATACCGGATGACGAAGAAGAACGAGACGATGAATTACAAGAATCTGCCATATTTTTAAGATAATAATTGAACGGTTTTCCAACGATATATAAAAGGAAATTGCAAAACAAGAGGACAAACTAAAATTATTAACCATGACATCTGTTTTTTTTTTTTGTAGTTTTCTTGGTCCAGTACAAGTACAGATATTATCTAACAAAAATCACGCATGATACAAATTATCACGCTTTTATATAAAATCACGCATGTATTCAGAAAAATGACACATGAAGAAAATAATTACGCCAGATATGAGCCCCTGAAACCAAATTGATGTAAAAATGACGCATGAAGTAAAAAATGACGCATGAATTAGATAATTACGCAACATTATCAGGATACAACTTGATATATAATATACTTATTTCTCCTAATAATGAAACCTACAACTAGACTGTTAACTCGATATGACTAGTAATTATGTAAAATATTAAATTTTACTTACCAAAATATCTCTCAACTACCAAATTAATTAACAATCTATATACATATATGACTCACCCCCCTATTAGACATATGCAAAAAAAAAAATATCACCTCTCTTCAAAAACAACAATGTCGACAGATCCCGCAAGCGAAGCAATCAAGCGCAGGTTAACAGAACTTGCTTCTAATGTTAACTTTTGTAACAGTATTCTGGATGTGCAGGGAATGCTCTTAGAACAACAAAAAAAGAACCAGGAAGTCTGGGGGAAGCTGCTGGAAGAACCAAAGTCTTTGTTGAGGGACAAAGGCATACAACTGATGCAGGATCAAGCATCCGCAGATAACTTGGTATACTCATATCTGAAAGATGCAGTGGAGACCGTTGAAGAGAAGATGGAGACGTCTGAGAAGGAGGTTGGGAAGATATTGTCACCGAACTAAGTGGTATGGCTGATTAATACATTTTTTTTGTTGATTTTTGGGATGACCTAATGTGTTGTTGGTATTTTGAACAATGGTAGTTTTATGTGTATTAAACTCATATGTGGGTATATTTTGGTAAATCATCCATCCAGGGCTTATTTATCACATGATTTCAGACTTTTTGAATGTTGTTTTAGCAATATTGGTATGAAAAAGTGCATGTTAATTATTATCACGTATGTGCCTTTTTTTATGACGCTAGTTATGATGATGAGAATCAGTGTTTGGGTATGTTTTGGGTGGCGATCGCTGTGAACAAGGGTTAAAACAGGTTATCTAAAAAATCTAAAAAAGAGGGGTTTAATGGTCACTTAAGATCTCCATTTCAAATAGTTATGTGTATAGTTATGATTAATCACGCAAAAGGGGTAAAAAGGAATCAAATGAGATATTTAATCACGCATATCATGGTAAAAAATGATGTGAATGTCATAGATTACATAAAGTTCTGTCTTAACAAAATCATGAAATATGGAATGTTTAACTGAATGCAAATGTTGTTAAAAAATTACTCGTCTTCCCATTCAGAATCACTATCTTCTGCTTCGTCAACCTCCTCATACTCCTCTTCGTCACCAGTTTCAACCTCCTCGTCTTCTTCGTCAACTAAACCAGGATCCTTCTCTAACTGAATTGCTCTTCTTTTCCTCCCCTTCTTATTGGCATCCTTATCAGCAGCAGTAGCTTTACCCTTTAACACCTCGCAAGTTCGAATATCATGACCTTTGATATATCAAACACTGCATGTCCGACTTCTCTTGCCTTTTAGACTAATAATTTTCTCTTTTTTTGATTTAATCCGCTTATGTGAACCGCGTCCTTTGTTTCTAATACCGGTTGGCACACGGACTGTAGGTGGAGCGTCAGTGTTTGGTTTCTCGTAACCAATTAACCTTGAATATCTATCAAACTTAGGGTCGATGGGCTTGGTTATGCGAAGTTCATCAACCATTTCTCTCATCTCCCTCATCCGATCCCTGACTATAAGTAGATGATCGAAATCTTTCATCAGGTTACCAATAAGATACTCTCCGGTCTGCATAATCTCATACGCAACCTCTTTGGCCTTTTTATGCGCATCATTATCATCAACACTTAAATCAAATGTATTATTAAGATCATTCGGCACCACGTCTTTAGTCCATCTTCTCATAACGTACTTGTTGGGAATTTCCTTCACTTTGAACATCTTGAACACAAAATATATATGTTTGCACAACAATCCATATTGTTCAAACCTGCAACAAGTGCATGATGCAATTACATCCTCCCCCTTCTTGAAACAAACCTAAACAAAAATAGAAAAAAAAAAACAAATAAAAAAGGGCACATAGTTAAGCAATAACGCATATTAGCTGGTCTAGATAGTATTACCTCTAATAAACCGTCGCCATGAGCTTTCCAATCCTTCATACTTATCTTCAAAAATGGTTCCTCAATTTTAGTCTCCATAGGAAGGCACTCAGACAGTGTTCCTTGTAACTCTGACTGTTGATCAGCAAAAATTGACCTGGTGTAAATTTTCATAGCATCATCCTCTAGAGTAGATTCAGAAAAGTTATCTGGGATTGTATTTCTAGATATATGGTCATTCTTCCGATGGTTGAATCTTTGAACGTCCATTTCACCATCAAAATGGTTAAAGAACTCAACAAGGGTAAGTTGAGAATTCGCCACTTGACAGAAAAAATGGTTGTCGCTCTCTGATCTAGAGGTGGTACGCATAAGCCCAGACATAGGCTCGTGACGATAGAAAGCTGGAATCCACGAAGATCTCATGCCAAACATATCATCAATCCACTTATTCTCAGTTAGACCGAATTCAATCATTATCAGCTTCCAGTCTCTCTCAAACGTTTCTGGCGCAATCGAATCTGTCCATACAATGTCACACATACGTCTCTTGAACTCTTCGTTATTGCACAACTCATGTCCCACCTATTAAAACAAAGAATTGGAACTTATTGAACAAGGGCAATAAAAAAAATGAGTGTAGAACATAATAACGCATGATGAATTTTTTTTACTATGGGCAAATAAAAATAAGAAATCAATATAATTATTACGCCAGTTGTAATAATAATCACGCAGATTGTATTTGAGCCTAACCTTATCAGCAAGTTTCTTCATTATGTGCCACATACATAATCTGTGCCTACTCTTATCGAACACTGCTTCGATAGCTTGTTTCATCGCGGGATCCTGATCAGTGACAACCACCTTCGGCTGCTTACCAAATGAGTTGAAAAATGATTGTAAAAGCCACTTGTATGATTCAATGCTTTCGGATGCTAACAACCCGGTTCCAAGCGTCACATTCCGACAGTGATTATCAATACCAGTAAAAGGTACAAAAACCATTTTATACCTTCAAAATGTGGAATGAAAAATGAATAAAAAAACAATAAGATTATAAAAAAAAATAACAGGAAAAACATTGAAGTGATGACTAACTTGTTGGTTTTAAATGTAGCATCAAACGATATGACATCTCCAAACTCAGCATAGTTACGTTTGCACAACCCATCGGCCCAAAACAGGCCAGTTAATCGTTTGTTTTCATCGACTGAATGAACGAATGAATAATCAACCATAAACTGCTTTTTATCGGTCAACCTATTGATAACCATCTCTGCATCATACTCCCCGATATAGCTATGTATCCTAGCTCTAAAATTCTTGCAATCATCTTTAGTTGCGCCTACATTTTCAAAACCTCTGTATCTTTGTCTCATTATATTAAAGGCTTTCACTGGCCCAAGATTCAATGTACCAAGCTCCCATATCATCTCTTCTTGTGTTTCAGAAAGATGTCTATAAGCTGGTAATAAATGCATATCTTTTGGGCACACGAATGAATGATTATGCGACTGAACAAACTTATCAACCTTATACAACACCCCATCCGTCGAACAAAGCTTAATTTGAGCTTTACAGTCGGTTCGAATAGTCGGTCTGTTCCTACGTTTATATGGCTTAGACAACTTCGAATATGTGACAACCGGTAATTTACGCCCTTAATCACGTGATTAACAGGCGATTTACGCGACATTAAATAATGTTTACGACGCTAATTAACTTAACCAAGCCCTTGGAGTGCCCAGGAATGTTTGTTCGGCTATACAGTGCGCGTGTGGTGATTTACAGGAAACCTGCTGAATATTACGCGACAACGGACTGAAACCGTACGAAAAACTGACGACACCGACAAAAATGGATGTCACACGAATAGTTCATGCTTATGGAGTTTGGGTCACGATATCGGGTCTCGTAGGAATTACGGGCCACTTACACATGAGATGGGCTTGTGGGCCCTGGGCCCAAGCCCAAAACCCACAAGCCTAAACCTGCACACCATATATTAGAGATCTTCATACAAAATCTGTACAATCTCTATGAAATCTTATAATAGATTATCAAATCTTTACAAGATATACAAAATCCCAGCAAATCAACATTAATCTTTACAAAAGATCTTTAACTCTAAGGATGAAACATCTACCTAAATGTAACCTTATTGCACAAGAGACAATAACCTTTCATTTTAATATAAATTGCAACCCTATCCCTCATATGACACACAAATAAAGAGCAGCTCTCCATCTTCTCTCACTCTCGATTACCTTCCCTGGCAACAAACAACATACACACAAAACCACTTATAAGATCAAGCTTTTTCTCCTTCATCATGCTTTCAAACACCCACGCCACACATCGACAGCCCCCCCCTCTTACGAGCAACAGGACCGACCACCACCACCACCACAGTCCGGTGGTGGTGCGACGGCAGAGACAAACAGAGGAGAGAGAGAGAGAGAGAGAACAATCGAGAAGAGAGAGGGAATCGGCGAAGGAGAAAGACGGAGCGCAGGTGACGGTCCGGCGGTCCTTGTCTCGGACCGCCGGTCGATTCGTTTATCCGGTGGTGGTTTCGTTCTCCGACAGGATCTCCGATGATGCTTGTGATGTTCTGATTTGGGTTCGAGTTCAGTCAGTGACGGTGGTGGTTAGGCTCGACGACATGAGCTCCGATTCGAGGTACGTTCGGTTCAAGATTTAGGATTATTTCGGTTTAAGGCTTGATTTTGGTTTCGGCTTTGGTTTCGGTTCGGGTTACGCAGGAAGCAGGCGAGTCAACCCGGGCAGTCGAGTCAACTCGGTCAAACCGAGTTAACTCCGTTCGGGTCCAGGACAAACAATCAACAACAGGTCAAGTGGTCAACAGCTTGGTTCGAGTCAGCCGGCTTCGGGTCAGATTATGAAGCGGCTCGGGACGACTCGGTCGGACCGAGTCAACTCGGTCAACTCAGCTGAACGAGTCAGTCAACTCAGTCAACACGTTCGGCGACTCGATACGAAGATTGGTAAAATATTAACAACAAGAATTGATTTCGTTGTTTTTATATACTTATAATTCATTACACGTGAACGAGCTCGAACCATCGTTTATTTAGTGGTTATATACATTTAATATTTGGCACATTTTGACAAAAATTACATACACACTTATTGTTTGATTGCCACTGTTGAATTTTGGCAAAATCACGACACTTTAGTTGTCGGGGGCGTCCAAAAACAGAGGAAACTCTGTCCGTTTTTCGAGAAAATCCATAAAAACAAAACATGTTTTTCGATACCGAGCGACTTTTATAAGAAGCAGAATGAATGAGCATATTACTTCAACGGCACTTTATAACTTACAACAACAACGATGACGCAAATGATTTTACAAAATAAATATAGTTATTATATTTATTTCGAACATTAAACGACTCGTATCATTTTATAAAATAAATATAGTTTATATATTTATTTCGAACGTCAAACAAAAACGACGATTCTTTTATAAAATAGTTATAACTTATCTATTTATCTCAAACATCGCGTAACACGAATTCCCTTATAAAAATAAATATAGTTTTATATTTATTTCAAACTTCAAACGACTCGATGATACTTCTATAAAATAAATATAACTTTTTATATTTATTTCAAACGCCTAAACGGCGTACTATATATCAACATACGACCTCTCAAAAACGAGCTAACAAGTATAACTTCTTTGCTTCTTTTAAGTTAACAATTTACCGTCAAATCGTTCGGTCAACGATTCGGTAGAGCTCGATGACACGTAGTTTAGTTACTGCGTTTATTTAGAAACTTATTAGATATTCCATGTTAGGAATATTGTAGAACGCACGCTAGCAAGTCAAGTCTTGGAAACGACATCACGAAGTCGTAATTAGCTAGCTTTGCACAGGAATATTCAGGTGAGTTCATAACCCCACCTTTTTACAGTTTTACATTTTTCTAAATGTTTTCGGGGTGGAAAGACATGCACTTTTTGCAAAGCATACAAGAATTACATATTTCTAAACCATTTTACAAGCAAGTTTTAACTGACACAAATGGTTTACGAAAAGCTTATGTTTTATACCGGTTTTCAAACAAGCGTATTTTTTTGAAATATGCATACACACGAAATCTAGTTTTCTAAACTACAGGAAAATACATGAGAATTGATACTTGATATAATGAGAATTGATACTTGATATAATGAATACAAGAACTGAGAATTGATACTTGCTATGATGAATACATAAACAAGATGCACTCTTGGTGAGAACGAGTACCAAGTATGATGCGTTTTGAGGAATGATACGAGAAATCGTGTCACGAATAGGGTACCATAAGCACCATTAATCGTGTACATACTTAGACCGCAGAACAAAAGGTTAGATCTAACGGGTGTCAGGGCAGCCCCACTCTTGGTGACAACTAGTACCGAGAAGTGTTTTTGTGTCTCAGTCGTGAATCGACTACTAGAAAAATGCCTATGGTTTGGTGACTTCCTATGTCGTGTCACATGTTAATGGCCTTGCAACCCATTAACAACATGATATATACAAGAATACTTGATTTATACAAGAAAACATGATACATACAAGAATACTTGATTTATACAAGAATACATGATACATACAAGAATACTTGATTTATACAAGAAAACAAGATACATACAAGAATACTTGATTTATGCAAGATGCATACTATGTTTTCATACGAAGTTTCCATACAACATGACAAGAAAATGATTTTAAATTCGTTTTCTCAATAATACTTCAAAAACCGGTTATTCAAAAAGATTTATTTCAAATCTTTTACAAACAAACTATGAACTCGCTCAACTTTATGTTGACTTTTTCGCATGTTTCTTTCTCAGGTTGCATTTCTAAGAAAAGGCACGGTTGGAATAGGAGGACCATGAAGAGTCGAGTACTTAGTGGCGTTCAATTTTCTAAAAGACTTAGCTTATTTGCTTCCGCTGTGCAATGAAGATATCAGTCCAGTCACGCCAACGCTCTGATATTTCGGGGTGTGACAGAATAAGGATCATCAAATTCCTGTGGTTTATGCCCCTCCTTTGAACACACAAAATATTTAGTCTTGATAATACCACCAACATGATGTTCACCTCCTTTTCGAGCAGAGAACCCTGCCTTCTTGGCATATGTCTGATAAAAAACATATGCTTGTTCTAGGGAAGAGAATTCCATTCCAATAACAGGAACACATGATGAAGCTACCTCTGGGATATACAATCTTTCATCTACACATTTTAAAAATGACAACAAAAAAAATTATAAGTATACAGGGAAAGAACAAATCACGCAAATTGAAACAAAAAATAACAAAGTTGCATGAAAAATAACGCATCAAATATAAATAACGCATCCAACATAATAACGCTTCAAAACCTAATACCGCACAAGGAAAAAACATCCAGTAATGTATACTTCTCTTGAATTCAAAAAAACATGCGTGATTAAAAATACATTTAAAAAAACTAATAATTGTCAAAATGATGCAGATCAAAAACAACACATCATACAACGATAATTTGGTTGAATTCTGGAAAATTGAAACCATTTAATTTACAACTTACTAGTCTGATCGTCTAAAAGAACGTGGTTGTCTGATGTCGGATTCCTATATTGCTCTGCATCATCATGACCGGTATCGACCTCAGCATCTTCAAATTCGATATCATCTATGTTTCGAGCATTACTACTCTGTGGATCCATTACAAACAATAAGTGATGAAACCCTACTCGCCCACCAATAACCGCTAATTTGATAATTTGAAAAATGGAAATTAATTGAAACTGATACGAATCGTAATTACCGGGATGCAGGAGATAACGAACTCGCATAATTTCCTTGTTCTTAGTAAATGTCTGAATTACCCTGGATCAAGAATGAAAAATGTCTAATTTGCCCTTAATGATTAAATCTTAATCGCGCTTTAATCAAACAGATCTGACGGCCAGCATATTAGCGTACGTGAAGTATGATTAACCCTTTTGTACATTACACTTTCTCTCTCTCTCTCTCTCTCTCTCTATATATATATATATATATATATATATATATATAGGTAGAGGATCCTGTAAAAAGTGCTCAAAGTGTGAGAAGTGTATTATAACACTATATATAATACTATATAACACCATATAAACACCGTATAACAATATGTAACACCATATAATACCATATAACACTTTGTAACACTATATATCATTATATAACAAATATAACACTATAGGTTGTCTGATAGCATGTCTATGATAGATGTATAGTGTTATATTTGTTATATAATGATATATAGTGTTACATAGTGTTATATGGTATTATATGGTGTTACATATTGTTATACGGTGTTTATATGGTGTTATATAGTATTATATATAGTGTTATAATACACTTCTCACACTTTAGGCCCTTTTTACACTATCCTTACCCTATATATATATATATATATATATATTGAGGCCCATACCTACACCATAATTCCATCCCTTTAAGGCTCATCTCCACACCCGCTTATGTGGACGCCTACATTGCGGATTATCCTTTGAAGACTACCCTCCTTCACACCCAATAGCCTTATAGCATTTAACGGGTGTTATAGGGAGACATATAGAGAGAGAGAAAGAGAGACGAGGGTGAGATTGAGAGAGAGAGTTTGTTTTTATTATTTTTAACCAATCACGTGGTGTCATCTCAACACATTTTTCAGTAAACATACACCGTGTTTGTTAAATGGTGGGTTAGTTAAACCTTCACCGTCTACATCATGACAATGAGATGAGAGTTTAACTAGCACCTTCTAGTTAAACGAGACCGTGTAGCCTCATAACCGGTTGTTTGGCCTTTGTTATTTAGATATTTTGTAAGCTTTTGGAACATGTGATTACATGTATATATAATATGATCTTAAACCGACTTTATCGTTATGATATTTTTTTTAACACAGGCTAATGGTTAAGATAAAAAATATATATATATGAGTAAACCGTAAAAAACGAATTGTTAAACCGCCAAACCGATACAATTGTGGTCGGCCCATCCAAAGCGGTTGATTTGCTTTATCGTTTCTTAAATCGTAATTAGTGGTTTATCCGCGAACTTTTGACTAAACTATCCAAAAGAGACCGTAAACACCCTAAAGTTAGCTAACTTTGCTAAGACTAATATGTTACCGTGACGGGAAACATTATTTTTCAAACACAATAAAAATAAAAATGCTCTCTTGTTGTACAATGCCACTTACAAAAAATAATATGAATATGATATATGTATTAGCGCGAAGGAAAAATCGTCAAACCAATGTCTTCATCTGCTAAGATTTAACAAACAAAAACTTATGTCACGTGTTTGACATGGTTTCGTTAAAACGATTTTCATCTACTCATGAATTATTTCTCGGGTACAACTATGTAAAAACCATGGATCAAACTCAAGAACTACCAAACCTTCGATACTATTTACCCAAAATATGAAACGAAAATGCACTAACAATCTTCACATCACACGATTTAAAGCAATACAAGAACTGAGACTACAACCCGCTACAGTCGAGGCAAAATAAGAACGCCAAAAACACTAAGAGACTCAATATGAAAGACAACAGAGGCAAAATAAGAACGCCAAAAACACTAAGAGACTCAATATGAAAGACAACAGGAGTAGCGACCGGTGGACACTAAAAACGCATGAATGAAAAATAACCCTAAATTGATAACTTGGTTTAAACATCTAATCAAGTTACAGTTTAGTCCTTCGAGAAATCCAAGTTAAAACTTAGCCCCCAAACTCAACAACAACTTAGCCCTCAAACTTATCCGACATTTCACACATAGATTGTCAACTTTTAACTACACAAGAATAACAAATAAATATTAGTAAATAAATCCAAGATACACAAGTTTACAGCAGTGAATTGATAATGGGAAATGTGAACTTAGCTTATCATCTTTTTAACAAACTACAAGGAGAAGTTTGTTGTATTGTCAGAGAACCACCAAGCTTGTAATTCACGTAAAATGAGTATATCAAAGGACCTAAGGTTTATTTTTTGGGGTGCAAACAGGGGGTTTAACTAAATTTTCAAGGGGTGTGATTATAATTTTTGCCTATAAATAGCGACTTGTTGACAGTGAAAACACATGAATGAAAAACAACCCTAAATTGATAACTTGGTTTAAATATCTAACCAAGTTATAATTTAGTCCTTCGAGATATCCAATCATAGTCACATGGTTCGCGGTACGCTCCGGTACGGGAACGTGGTACGGGATCGCAATTCGCTAGGTCCCCAAAATCCGGTACGAAGGGGGGCAGGCTCATTTCGGATCGTTTCGGTACGATGTACAATATCATGCGGTACGATGTACCAATTAAACTAAGTGCTATTATTTTGGATCATATTTCATAAGTAACTTCAAACTTCAAATTTCAAAACAGATTACATAACTAAGTGCTATTATAAGTTTAAGTATAAAATGTAAAGTAGTGAAGATAGAGAGGGTTAAATGTTAAAATACACAAACTAATTTTACACTTTTTATATAAACTTTACAAGTTTTAGGGATTAAATGTGAACTAGTGAAAGATAGAGGAGCTAAAAGTTAAAACACCTAAACTTATAATATTAAAACCCTAGAAGGCTTAAAACTCAGGAAGCATCGCTGCTATTCCTGGTTTCAGGCAGAAATTGTTTTTTTTTTTTTTTTCTGTCCGACTTTCCATCTTCAGGTTTGGTTCGACGTTCCAACGTATTTGCATACACGTTCCGAATTCAAGCAAATGGCGATCCCGATAGCACGTAATACGATTGAATTGATGAGTTGGGAACGTCAATTTTAACTTTGAAATCGCGATCCGGGTCGATCCGGGATCGCGAACGTACCGCGATTGGGATCGTTCGAACTGGATCGGAGATCGTGGCTCAACTAGCGAATTATGTGACTATGTATCCAATCTGCAACTTAGCCCCCAAACTCAACAACAACTTGGCCCTCATGCCCACATTTCACAAATAGATCATTAACTTTTAACCACACAAGAATAACAAATAAATATTAGTATATCTGAGACTCACAAGTTTACTTCAGTTGAATTGATAATGAGAAATGAGAACTTAGCTTATCATCTTTTTAACAAGCTATAAGGAGAAGTTTGTTGTATTGTCGGAGAGCCACTGAGCATGTAGTTCACCTAAAATTAGTATATCAAAACTAATGGATGACCCCCAAGATTTATTTTATGGGGTGCAAATGAGGGGTTTAACCAAACTTTTAAGGGATGCAATCAAGATTTTTGCCTATAAAATACACTAATTTTTTTAACGCCCCCACCACACCTTCACCTGGGTTCGCCCCTCCTAGAGTTCGAGTGTGTTTTGTGAGAGGTTTGAGAAGATGTGTGCATTTCATATTAGTTTTTAAATATCATTACTCTAATGTTATAATATCAGAAAATTCAATAATTGAGTTATATAATTTGTATAGAAGCTTATGATCTCCATCTAGTCTTGTGATTGCGATCTTAAGAAGACAAAAACAATTTCTAATAAAATCTTGACAATGACAATATTATCTCACTAGGTGTTCAAAACTATCCCTATCCGAAAATCCGATCCGAAATACCCGATATCCGAATCTGAAATATCCGAAAGTTCGGATATCTGAATTTTTCGGATTCGGATTTGGATTTGGATAGTGATTTTTTAAATTTTTTCGGATATTTCGGGTATCCGAAATATCCGATTTTTTTCGGATATCCGAATATCCGAAAATATCCGAAGTATCCGAAAAATATCCGAAATATCCGGTTCTGAATATGAAAAAAAAATAAAAAAATAAAAATTAAATAAAAAGTTGAATTTTCGGATATCCGATTCATTATCCGATTTAGTTCATGAAGAAAAATTCAGTTCATGAAGATATCCAATTTATCCTTCAAAATGGTGTCTTGATCATTTTTAACCAACTTAATCTTACACAAACGAACAACATAAAGCGCCTATTTTGATGGGTGATAACATTTGAAGCATGCCTTGTGAACGGTTTCATTATTTGGTGTGGGTTATAGACTTATAATCACGAAACAATGGTGCACATTTTAAAATCAACTAGGATGTCCCCATCCGCGCGTTGCGGCGGGAACGAACCTGTTTTGCAAAGAAAAAACGACTAACTCATCTAAAAGCCTATCCATATCTTCCAATACTAATAAACAAAAATCTTTTTTGGACACGTGTCACTCTCTGGTGCTTTCTCACCTTATTTTCCTATTTATCTCTCGTATTAAATAATAATAATTTTAAAAAATACTAGATAAGAATAAATATTTAGATAAGGATAAACGCTTGTTTTTATTATGAGCATATTAAATAATAATAATAATAATAATAATAATAATAATAATAATAATAATAATAATAATAATAATAATTTTAATTTTAAACAAAAAGTTAGATAAGAATATAAACGTTTATTTTTATTATGATCATACTAAATAATAATAGTAATTTTAAACAAAAAAATTAATTAAGAATAAATGTGATTGAAATTATGGTAAATTAGGAATCAAATGTTCCCGTTTGATATATACTTAATAATTGTATTATTGTTTTTTTTTTCACTAGAATTAAATTATTATTCTAGGTCATATGCTTCTATCAAATTGTAGGTGTTTTTAAACGCATCACCATAATAATAGGCATATGCTTCTAAATTGTAAACTTTAAACCCATCATTTTTAGATATAAAGAACATCACTATAATTGTAAGCTTTGAACCCATCATTTGTCGCACATTGCATCAACATGTATAAAGAACACCATTTTTAAATATAACAATTATATACTTCATTCAAAGAGAATTTATTTATCGATTTTACGATATAATTCATAATTCATTTTAAAAGATGAATCTTTACGACTGTATGTGTTAACATATGACATTGTATTTTATACAACACGTGCAATATACGAGTTTTTTTTAAATATATCTTTTTTATTATTTATTATATAAAATTAAATTTATGCAAAATAAAAAATAGAGTAAAATGTTATAATAATTAAATAGTACATCAATGTTCATTTTTTTAAATGATAAATCTTGATGACTATTTATGTTAACATAAGATATTATATTTTTTCAGCACGTGCAATATACGAGTTTTTTAAAGATATATCTTTTTATTATCTATTATATAAAATTATGCAACCCGTGTAATACACGGGATTCTAACCTAGTATATATTATATACCAAAACCATGAGCTTTGTCGATTCCCAGTATTAAATTGCCATCAAATAACATTCGAACAAGAATTCATCATAATTATCAAAGTATCTATTTACATAGCAATCATGCTCAATCAGATCCCAGCTCAGCTGGTTGTTGGGCCGGTTGTCTCCTTTGGAGGCGCCGGTTCGATTCCCGGCTTGAGCATGGGTGAGACACCTGGGTTTTTCCCCATGATACCCGTGTTCGATCCCCACTTGAGGCGGTTTACTCCCCTCTGTGGTGGCAATCAACTCGTTAAACCCTTGGTTGGGGTGAGGTATCTGTGGGGTTTTCTCCCTGGACGCCGGCCACTCTCTGATGCCAGCGGAGGCACGATTAAGACACTCACGTCTGGCCGGAGTGGGGCAACGGGCCTCCCCGCAATAGGGGGGTGTGAATGTGTCTCCGCACCCGAAAAATCTTGTAGACACACTTAGCCGTTCAAAAAAAAAAACACCATGAATGTCCATTTCAACCAATCTTAATTCAATCGGTTGATACACGCTTGATGGATTAAAAAGTTTGTAACAATTCGCGTTGTTGTGAACGTAAATTCTCTGTAGATGAGTGTGGGTTTAAACTACTCGTAGTAACAGATTTTTTTTTTTACAAAAGGCAGGTAATTTTAACCAAATAAGTACATAAAACTACTTATAGTATTTAATGTTTTACAAAAGATAGCCAGGTTTAAACATATTCTAAGTACATAATTGTTAACATGCATCGCAAAAGTATTTTTCTTAGCTTTCGAAAGATTTGATTTCCTTATGCTTCATGCATCTTGGTACATGGACTTCTTCGTATTGTTGACACCCTCATCTGCAAATTTTAGCATACGAAAGCAATGGTTAAAATAGTCTTTTGGTCCTTCATAAGTCTATTTACCGTTAACAAACCTTTTCATAAAATACTCAACCATTTGAGCATCTATCACTTGAGTACAAAGCACATCTAATGTTTTACCGGAATGGGCTATGAGTAGATTTAAATAGTACAAGGTTATTTAAAAACAGTTTTTTTTTAAATGAACTGTTTTGACCGGAATTCATTTTGTTCCAAACCCATTTTGATCCTTGACGTGATTGTCGTGGTCACGCAAATTTAATCCAAATACAACTAAATAGTTAGCGGTAAGTGGGTATCGAACACAGGGAGTTTGTGGAATATGTGTTATTTAGAAGATTATCTAACTTGACTAAAATTAAACTAATTGCAAATAAAGTAGAATTCAAGAGTTGATTTGAGTGAATTGGTTTTAGACTAAATTTAACTAATTAAATTGCAAGAGAAAAGTTTTGGTTGTAAACAATTTAGAAACAAGTAACCATCTTTAGTTTCCGGTTTGCTATGACACTTATGTTAACATTCCACTAGAAAGAACTACATAGACATAGTTCATATGTGATCAATTGCAGTGATGAAAGGGAACTAAGTACTCAGATTCCTAGAACGTGAGGTTGTTACCCGATGATCAATCAACCCTTACCCAAGTCTAACTATACCCATGATATCTCGATTGCCAACGGCACCAAGAACGTATGGTTTCTAATTAGTTTAGCACAAGGATTAACAATTTACTAACAAATAATCACATACCATAACAAGCAATTCAATAAAGAGAAGATTGTTATTCTAGAAATATGGAAATAAACATAAATGTCTTGCAAACCTTCCACCAAAGATAGTCACAAAAAACTTAGCCACTCATGGCTTGAACAAACATTGTCAAACAAGTTTTGATCTTCAAAAACAATTCAAACATCCAAAGACTAATGATCCAAGATTGTTTCAAGCTCCAAAAGTTCTCCAAGTTGCTCCAAAATTCGTGTACAAGCCAATGGTAACCGATGGGCAATGATAAGTCACCTTAAACCCCATCAAATTGACAATTAATGAAGGAGTTACAAAGTTGGAATCAGTCGGAGCCGTAACCTACGGCCTACGGCCCCCAGCCGTAGGTTACGGCGATCAGCGAAGTCATACAAGTCAGCAGGGAGCCGTAACCTACGGCCACCTGCCGTAGGTTACGGCGAGCAGTGAGTTTTACGGCCCTTGGCCCCTGTTTTACGGCTGTAATTTTTGGCAAGTGATGGGAGCCGTAGGTTACGGTGCTATATGTGGTGTTTTCCCTTGTTCTCTTCATTACAAGTTGAATCTTCCATTTTTGTTTTCACCAACATCAAGCTTCCATCCAAGCTTCATAATATCCATTCTTTAGGCTCTTTAACACATGCGAATACAATTTCAACGTAGTTATCAAATTCCCACAATTAATCGAGACAAGCATGAGATGTGCACCTATTTAACTCATTTAAGGGTTGTCCTACGGACCACCCGTCACATCCCCACACTTACCCGTTGCTTGTCCCAAGCAACCCATTCAAAGATTATTCACAAACACAAGCGATCAATTATGCAAACTAAGCTAAAGTGCCATCCTTTTACTAACTTTCAATCGTACCACAAGACACACCCCTCGCAAAAATCTCTCGGTAACAAGAATTATTAGCATAATGCTAATCCACTCAATGCGTGTGTGTGTGTGTGCGACAATAAGCTTGTATAAAAAATCAAGTTTCCTCCTAACAAATATCTAGCATGCTTTTGAATCAAAGGAACTTACGGGTTGTAACGGGGCTAGGTGTAAAGGTAGGAAAATGGTGGAATACATATAAAAGAGCTAATTGATTTGACTCAGTTTTATTTCTACTAAATAAAAAAAAAACATCACTATATACACAACTTCTTCGACATTCTCAACTACTATTGCACTAAACACTTCTTTTTGTATTTTTCTCATTCTCTTTTTTTTTTTTTCAAAACACAATAAACTTCAATAATATATACAAGAACATCAACACTACATACTAAATTCCTAAACCGGGTCATCTCAATCGGTAAAATTTATATAAGAAGTAGGCTTGGGTCACAACCGAATGGTTTAAGGCTCAAACGTGGCTTTCTAAGGACCAAACCCCCACCCCTCACAATACCAAGCTCATATATGTAAAGTATGAGGTCCAACCCACCAATCCCGCACTCTCACACATCTAGACGAGGCTTCCTAAAAATCCCCTATCATTTCCAAAAGCATGCTAACTCTAGGATTTAACAAGTATTCACACACAAGTTCTATTAACACACTACACACACCGCCACTCAAACAAAGAAATATCAATAACAATCATATGTGGCCCAAATTCTCACCAAGAAAAGACTAGGAATAGGTGTCGGCGTGTCAAGCGGGACAAAATCAAGCTTTCAAAATTTGACAATTTTGCTCGGATTTACAAAAATTTTTAAATTTCTCAAAAATTTCCCCCATCCCCACACTTGGGATACATTGTCCCAATGTATGGTTTTGAGGGAAGGATCGCTTTTAACCAACAACATTAGTCTTTGCTAATATTCTCAAATCCCCACTTTCTTTTTGTATTTTTTTTTATGTAAAAACACCACCAACTCTCACATCCAAAAACAAACACATCAACATCAAAACTCCACCCTACCTCCCAACCATACATAAACAAACTACATAAAAATATACAAAAATGTACAAAGGAGCGAGATACGACCTGGCTAGTAGTACTTCGGTCGTGGAGGCCCGAAGATGGATGTCATCATATCAGTCCACTCACCAAAGCCAAATGCTCCACCGCTACTACTGCTTCCTTGATCACCACTTGGATTCGCCTGTTGATAACTCATAGCATGTGGATCCACCCACTGAGAATGATGCAATGGTGGGGTGGGGTATGACACACTACCATCATTTGGTGGCAATGTGGTGTAGTCCACAACAGGCGGATCTCCTTCAATTGGTTGGCCCGCATGCCATTGATCATGCATGCATCTCTGGCGATCATCTAAATAGCGGTTGTTCACTTCTTCTTCATGGGCATACATATGAGCACGGTTCCATTGCTCACTCCTATCATAACTCTTCTTCAAAGCCCTCTCCATACTTGCCCCCATGAAAGTTTGTTGATCAAAAAGCATCTGGTTTGGTTCACTCCATTCTCCAAACGTGGGTGGCCGCCTTTGTTCAATGATTTGGCCCATATTCCCCGAATGGGCCCAATAAGGATCATAAGCTTGCTGTGCATAATCAAATGCACCCCCCACATAACCAGCTTGCACTCCAGCTCCCTGAACTTGAGCATCAACCATGAAGGTATCTTCACGATAATCCTCATCTCCACTTACCTCTTCATCGGTTGCTTCGGGCTCATCAGCCTCACCCGGTCGTAACGGCCTCGCATCCACCTTCAACGCTCTCCACCTTCTCCCATCTGTTTTCAGCCTATGATACCTCTCCGTTTCCGTGTAAATCCAACCTGGCCCAAGATTCTTAAGGTCGAATGGTCTAAACCTCTTGTAAGAACCTTTTTCATCACCTTTAATCGCCCCATATTTTTTTAACAACGCCGTAATCAACCGGCAATGAGGTATAATCTTTCTTTCTCCACTAATTTTGCTCAACCAGATGTTATTCAACACGAGAAATCGGAAAGGGACCTTGGGAGATCCATGCATCATCATATATAAAATCGGTACTTCCTGATGCCGCACTTCCATCTTGTCACCACGCCTTGGAACAACATTATATATGCACAATGTCAACAACAATTTTGCTTCCATTCTCAAATTGCTCCTATATAACTTCCCATGTGTTGTGCCCGGAAGGAAAAGGTAGTCAAGCATATTTTGCCATTGCGGATGCTTGTTGGGCTCGTGGTAGAGATCTTTGAGACTCGGGTGAATGTACTCAGTTGCAGGTCTGTCGTCAAACTTTGCTATTTATCGCAAAGAGTCATAAGACATTTCTACTTTCACCCTGTTACACCGTCCAACGAGCCGCATTTTGCTTGGGGCCTTAAACGGGGGACATTCAAGTGAAGCTACCCATTCTTGAATCTGCTTGTCGTACATCTTCTTCACCTCCCCGTCATAACACTTCAAGGCTGCACCCCAACCCAACTCCTTGAACTTTGCCGTGATCCCAAATGGCCCGAAATCAACCTCCTTGATCTCCTTCTCACAAATAAATGCTTCACCTCGTTGTTTTAGCTTGTTCATTTGTTCATGGAATAGATCCTCTCTCCATTCTGCGGGTTGGTCTAGCAATGAACCGGTTGTCCACTCCGGCTTCGGGCCCCTTGGAGGTGCATCCTCCTCCGAGTCCGGGTCACCAACCCGGGTCAATCCCCTCCTCTTTTGTTGCGCATCATCCCCTTGAGGCGCATTAGAAGAACTTGCAATTCCTTTCCCCTTTTTCGTCACCATGCCTACACACATTCAAAAACCACACAAACAAATCAAGTTAGTATTTCTACCCAATCTTCCCCACACTTGCTTCATATTATGGGTATAGATGTGCAAAAATCAAAATTTCATTCTTTCAAACAAAATTTTGGCATGATGTCCCTGTAAATCAAAATTTTTCCAAAACATTTTCACTAGACATCAACACATTCATACCCAAACATTCGATGGCTCACAAATTCCTACATCTATCATGTACAAGCAAGTGTGTGTAAGCAAAAACAAAGATGGAAACTTACAAACCTCAATGTACATAAAAGAGTAACAAGAAATTGCATACCTTAGTGTTGTAGAGGATGAGAATCACAAAAACTTGAAGTTCACACAAAAACCCACAAAAGCCCCAAAAATTCGGCACCCTTATGTCCAAATCCGACCCCAAAAACGACTGAATCCTTGCAATACGAGAGTAAATCTGTAATCCTTGTGAAATTTCACTTAAAATGGACCCAAGAATCACTGAAATCGGACTAGATATGAAGGAGTTATGAAGAGTTGAAGGTGTGAAGAACTAGGGTTTTTATGTGAAGAAGATGGAGAAGAAGAAGAAAGATGAATGTGTGGTTAGGGTGATTGATTAGAATGAGTGGATAGGGAAAGAGTTAGGTTTTATTAAATGTATTATTATTATTATTATTAAAATTTTCGGATTTATAATTTTTTTTTATATGATTGCCGACAAGAGGGACCCTTAACTTTTTACTGCGAGCCGTAACCTACGGCTCCCAGCCGTAGGCTACGGTGGTATCTGGGCAACAAATAACGCACCGTAAAACAGAAGCTGGCAGCCGTAAGACTTTGTTTGTTCATATGGAACCGTAACCTACGGCTCCCAGCCGTAGGCTACGGCCAGAGCTGGACAACAAGAAAACATGAAAATTTTTTTTTTTTAACTTTTATAATTTTTAACTTTTTATGTGCTTATCAACTCTACGAAAACATGAAAATTATTACCCTACCCCCCGTTAAAAACCCGTGTTGTCCTCAACACTATGTTCGGGAAATCCATAAAAATTTCCCACACTTGTTTCGAACACCGGTTTAAACGGAACTTATTCAAACCAAAATAAACTAAACTAAATATTTACAAACACCAAACCTGGGCCTCTTTCACGTTTCTTCGTCATCCACTGGGCGTAAGATGTACCCCACTTTATCGAGCTCGAGATTGTTGATATCGTTACCTTCCAAGTACGGTTTGAGCCGATGCCCGTTCACCGTTTGTTGTTTATTTGTTTGTTCATCTTGAATGTCAACATCACCAAATCTTCCCACTCTTCGGACAACATAAGGACCCATCCACTTGCTTTTGAGTTTCCCCGCGAACATCTTCAATCTTGAATTGTACAACCACACTTTTTGACCCACTTCAAAGTTCTTTTTCCTTATCTTCGCATCATGAACTTTCTTCAGTTTGTCTTTATATGCGGATGCACACTCATAAGCTTGATCCCTTATTTCCTCAATTTCATTCAATTGTAGTTTTCTCGCCCGACCCGCTTCGTCATAATTTGCATTCACCGTTTTAATCGCCCGATGTGCTAACTCCATAGGCAAATGACATCCTTTTCCGTACACCATTCGATAAGGAGTGGTATCAAGTGGAGTTTTGTAGGCCGTTCGATAAGCCCACAACGCATCATCAAGCTTGCTTGACCAATCTTTCATATCCGTTCTCACCGTCTTCATTAAAATCTCTTTAATTTGCCGGTTGGAAACTTCAACTTGACCACTCGTTTGCGGGTGGTACGGTGTAGCAACACGATGATTCACATTGTATCTCTTTAACAACTTCCCGAAATTGAAAATTTTGAAATGTGAACCACCATCGCTTATTATCACCCGAGGCACACCGAATCAAGCAAAAATATTGGATTGCACAAACTTACATACAACGGAGTGATCGTTGGTCCTCGTCGCGATAGCTTCAATCCATTTCGAAACGTAGTCAACCGCAACCAATATGTACAAAAACCCACTTGAGTTTGGAAAAGGACCCATGAAGTCTATTCCCCAAACATCAAATACCTCCACTACCAAAATCGGTTGTAACGACATTTCATCCCGTTTCGAAATGCTTCCCACTCTTTGACAATTAATGCAATTTCGGGCATACTCACAGGAATCCTTGAAAATCGTGGGCCAATAAAACCCACTAGATAATACCCGATAACCCGCCTTGTTCCCACTAAAATGTCCCCCCACATGCCGATGAATGAGCATGGGTAAAAATCTCTAAAACTTCAGTTTCAGGAACACACCTTCTTATCATTTGATTGGGTCCGATCTTGAACAAATCCGGTTCATCCCATATATATTGCTTCACTTGACTAAGAAATTGTTGTCGTCTCTTCTTCGTCCAATGATTCGGAATTGCACCCTTGGCCAAATAGTTCACATGGTGGGCATACCAAGGTGCAACAAAAGTAGATACGGCTAACAATTGCTCATCGGGAAACCGTTCATTAATCTCACTCAGGTCGTCAACACCTTCCAATGGGATCCGGGACAAATGATCCGCAACAACATTTTCACACCCCTTTTTGTCCCGGATCTCTAAATCGAATTCTTGCAACAGAAGCACCCAATGAATCAACCGAGGCTTCGCATCTTTCTTTTCCATTAGATATCGGACCGCACTATGATCCGAATAAACAATCACCTTGCTCCCCCAAATGTAAGCTCTAAACTTGTCCAAGGCATACACCACCGCTAATAATTCTTTCTCGGTCGTGGTGTAATTCAGTTGCGCCTCGGACAAAGTTTTGCTTGCATAATAGATCACCACCGGTTTCTTATCGACCCTTTGACCCAAAACCGCTCCAATGGTCGTGTCGCTAGCATCACACATAATCTCGAACGGCTTTGACCAATCCGGTGGTTGCAAGATAGGAGCCTTCACCAACTGTTCCTTCAACACATGAAACGCTTGCAAACATTCGTCAGTAAAATCAAATGGAACATCTTTCAATAATAAGTTACATAAAGGTTTTGTAATTACACTAAAGCCTTTAATAAACCTTCTATAAAACCCCGCATGTCCCAAAAATGATCTCACCCCCTTAACATTCTTTGGTGGGGGTAGAGATGAAATTACCCGAATTTTTGTTTTATCTACCTCCATTCCCCGGTCCGAAATCACATGCCCCAACACAATACCCTCTTGAACCATAAAATGGCTCTTTTCCCAACTTAGGACCAAGTTTGTCTCCACACACCTTTTCAAAACTTTTTCTAACTCATCGAGACAAGAGTCAAAACTTGGCCCAAAAATGGAAAAATCATCCATAAACACTTCAAGAGACTCCCCAACCATGTCCGAAAATATACTCATCATACATCTTTGGAACGTGGCGGGGGCGTTACATAGTCCAAATGGCATTCGCCGAAAAGCAAATGTACCATATGGGCATGTGAACGTGGTTTTGTGTTGGTCATCCGGGTGAATAGCAATTTGGTTATATCCCGAGTACCCATCCAAAAAACAATAATATTTTTGACCGGAAAGTTTTTCAATTATTTGGTCAATGAAGGGTAACGGGAAATGGTCTTTGGAGGTAGTGGCGTTTAATTTTCTATAATCGATACAAACTCGCCACCCGGTTACCGAGCGGGTGGCAATTTGCTCACCTTGCTCATCTTTTATTACCTGAATGCCCGACTTTTTAGGCACTACCTGAGTCGGACTTACCCACGCACTGTCTGAAATGGGATATATGATCCCCGCATCCAACCACTTGATAACTTCTTTCTTGACCACCTCTCTTAGATTCGGGTTCAACCTTCTTTGTGTTTCGCGGGTTGGCTTCGCATCTTTACTTGTAATGATTTTGTGCATTACAATGGATGGACTAATACCTTTCAAATCGGCTATCGGCCACCCAATTGCCGCCTTGTGAGCCTTCAACACCCTTACCAACTCCTCTTCTTGAGCTACCGCCAAATTAGATGCAATGATCACCGGTAAGGTGTCATTCTCCCCCAAAAACACATACTTTAAATGTTTTGGTAGCTCTTTCAATTCCACACTCGGTGGACATTCCAGCGAAGGCTTTGTACCCGAATCAATTCCCACCGGTAAAGTGTCCGTTTGGTGGGTCCATGGCGGTCTTTCTTCTTTTACCGCGAGAGCCTCTTGCTCCTTCTCTTCCTTTTCCAAATCACATGCGTGCACCTGCAAAGACACATCACAAACACAAGAACCCAAAATCTCTTCCTCGAACTCCTTTGGGTCGTATCCATCTATGAAATCTGCTACAAAACACTCATCACCATAAATGTTAGTACCATTAGTAAAAACATTTAATCTCATCTTTCTATTACCGAATTTCATGTCGACCGTACCATATCGACAATCAATAACGGCATGTGCAGTGTTTAAAAACGGCCGACCCAAAATAACATTTTGTTGTTGAATTGGGTCCGCGGATGAGTAGTCTAGCACAAGAAAGTCCACGGGATAATAAAACTCATCAACCTTAACTATAACATCCCGAACAATACCCCGAGGGAGTTTATGAGACAAATCGGCTAACACCACCGTTGTCTCAACCCGTTTCAATGGACCAAAATCGTATTGGTCATATAACCCCCCCGGTAAGATACTTACTCCGGCTCCAAGATCCAATAACGCCCTTGCAGTTTGAAAATTTCCTACTTGAATATTTATAAGAGGCGTTCCCGGATCTTGTAGCTTAGGAGGAAGATCTCCTTTCAAAACCGCGCTTACCCGCTCCGTCAAGTCAACCAGTTTAGGCACTTTTTGTTGCCTCTTTTGGGTACACAATTCTTTTAAAAACTTGGCGTAAGCGGGTACCTGTTTGATAGCTTCAAGTAAAGGAAGATTGATTTTAACCTGTTTAAAAACCTCCCACATTTCCTCTTTTTGAGGACCCCGTTTTGAAATAAAATTTTTTCTACCCGGATCTAATAAAGCCGAGGGAAATGGTACTTCACTAGATCCCCCACCCTCATTTACCTTTTCTTTTTCTTTACTAACTTCGGGTTTTTCAAAATTGGGTTTTTTAGAAGAAACAATAGGTGGTTCAGTTTCTTCCTCACTATCTTGACCCGTTATATCTTCAACCACCCCATCAACCAAATCCGGTGAAGGATTGGTTTTGTACTCTTTCCCACTTCTCAAAACACTTACATGGTGAATATTAACATTATTACCTCTAGAAGTACTATGAGACGGGTTTACCTTAGTGTCGCTTGGTAATTGGCCTTTGCTTTTCTTCAAGTCCGACACTTCAGTTGCGAGTTGACCCATTTGGGTGGTCAAAGTTTGAATTGCCTTATCTCGGGCCTCATCCTTTTGTATCCGCACATCATCCATTTGATTCCTCTTTTGCATCTCTGCTTGCATGCTCTTCAACATATCCATCATCTCATTTCCACCCGAAGACCCCCTTGTTCTTGACCCGCTTGATATTGCCTTTGGTATCCTTGGTTGTTCCCACCTCTATATCCACTTTGGTTATTATAAGGTTGGCGCGAACCATAATTACCTTGGTTACCTTGGAAATTCGGGTTTGCTTGATTGGAAGGGTTCCCATAACGAAAGTTTGGGTGGTTCCTCAACCCGGGGTGGTAAGTGTTAGAATTCATATTGTTGTAATTTCTACCACCCCCTCCTTGACCTTGTACCGCATGAACTTCCTCATATTGCCCTTCCACCATTGCTTGGCAATTTTCAGCCGCATGACCTATTTCATTACATAATGCACAAACATCATAAATTTGGTTAGTAGTTTGAACATTACCATCATCTATTGCGTGCACTTGAGGTCGGGCAATGGCCGGTCGTGCTCTCCTAGATGCTTGAGCTTTTCTTTTTGATGTAGTTGCCATATTCTCCAAAAACTCCCAATCGTCATTCTCGTAATTTGTACCAAAAGTCCCACCGGTAATAGACATTAAATCACGAGCATCTTCGGCACTCAACCCCTCGTGAAAAGCATTCATTAATTCCCACAATTCAATTCCATGGTGAGGGCAATTTTTGATCATCATATTGAAACGCTCAAAAGCCTCATGAAACATTTCACCATGTTGTTGTTGAAAGCTCCTTAACCCCTTTCTAGCATCATTAGTCTTTTGGGCGGTGTAAAATTCGTCTAAGAAAATTTGTTGCATTTCCGCCCAAGTATAAATAGATGCCGAAGGTAAAGTGTAGAACCACTTCTTTGCCTTATCCTCCAAAGAAAATTGAAATAATACCAACTTGATATCATCGGCCGAAAAACCTTGACTCCCAAGAGTATTGAAAATTGAGTCATAGGCCTACAAATGGAAGTAAGGTTCCTCCGTTGCTAAACCCTTATATTTCGGCAAACTTTGCAAAGAATTTGTCCTCACTTCAAAAGTTCTTCCTTGATTGTTGTGAGGAATAACCACCGGTGAAGGGTTATGAGTAATTACCGGCCTAAAATGCGCTTCAATTCCCCTCGCATGTTCCCTAAGATGCCTTCTTGGTACACCCAATCGACCCCTTGGACGAATAGGATCCATCGGTCTTGGTATATGCCCTTGTGGTGCGAATGGTTGTTAAACTTGTTGTTGGGGCATCGGTGGGTGTTGAATTGGCCTTTGAAATTGTGACTGAACATTTTGTGGCCGAACTTGTTGCAATGGTATAGGGCGTTGCATTGGTGGCCCTTGTGGCCTTGGTCTAATGTGTTGTGGTATGAGTTGTTGTTGTTGTGGCACTCCACCAACATTTGACATCTCTTGAGATTGGCCATGCACATAAGCAAACTCTCCTTGATCACCATCACCCCCATAAGCGTAAGCATACCCGTCTTCATCATAACCTTCAAAATCCTCATATCCCTCCTCATATCCATCTCCCCCTATAACCGAAGTTTGCCCAAATGGAATGGTCGAGTATTGAAAACCCGACTGGTTTGATGGTCTAAATGTAGAGGTAGTATGGACAACAGTTGAACCTTGTGGTGCTGTATAGGTTGAAGATGATTGCCCTGAAACTGGGAAGAAATGAGTGAGTGGTGGAATCGTAGTAGATGGGCTAAAGGTAAGACTAGGTTCAACTTGAGTAGTAATTGGTTGTGTGGTGTTGGTTGGTGTAGTATCATGAAGTGGAGTAGGCATTGTAGTGATATTTGGAATAGTGGTGTTTGGTGAAGGTTGAGTAGATGATGGTATGAATGGTGGTATGAGTTCACCCGTAGTGGGTGGTGGTTGTGGTGGATCCATGTATCGAATTGTTGTGATTGGTGTAGTTGGTGTTGTTGGTGAACCACTGATTCTGTTTTCTCTTAGCAAAATTCTGTTTCCTCTTAACGTTCGCTCAATTTCCGGATCAAATGCCAAAGGTGATAGCTTGTGAGAGCTCCTAGTACGCATGCACCTGTCAATACCTGCACACTAACACACCCAGCGTAAACCAGAAAAATAACAAACTTAAAAGGAAAGAAAATAACACACGTTGCGCACTACTCCCCGGCAACGACGCCAAAATTTGACGTGATTGTCGTGGTCACGCAAATCTAATCCAAATACAACTAAATAGTTAGCGGTAAGTGGGTATCGAACACATGGAGTTTGTGGAATATGTGTTATTTAGAAGATTATCTAACTTGACTAAAATTAAACTAATTGCAAATAAAGTAGAATTCAAGAGTTGATTTGAGTGAATTGATTTTAGACTAAATTTAACTAATTAAATTGCAAGAGAAAAGTTTTGGTTGTAAACAATTTAGAAACAAGTAACCATCTTTAGTTTCCGGTTTGCTATGACACTTATGTTAACATTCCACTAGAAAGAACTACATAGACATAGTTCATATGTGATCAATTGCAGTGATGAAAGGGAACTAAGTACTCAGATTCCTAGAAGGTGAGGTTGTTACCCGATGATCAATCAACCCTTACCCAAGTCTAACTATACCCATGATATCTCGATTGCCAACGGCACTAAGAACGTATGGTTTCTAATTAGTTCAGCACAAGGATTAACAATTTACTAACTGATGCGTGTGAAGTGTTATATATATTAGGTGTATATTTTAAGCCCCTTTAACACTTATTTTTAGCCAAGTTTTAAATTTATAAAACACGATATTTTACTAACACTAAACACACATATGGGCAAGTGCACCCATCGTGAGCGTAGTATAGTGTTGGCAAGATACCGAGGTCGTCCAAGGACACAAGAGCTTTTAGTACCGGTTTATCCTCAACGTCTAATCAAAATAAAAATTTTAGAAAAAATGTTTTAAACTAAGAAAAATAAAAACTAACTAAAATGTTGAAAATAAAAATAAAAATAAAAACAGATAGACAAGATGAATCACTTGGTTCCGACTCGTATCTAGTGTAACCTTTGATTATTTCCGCACTTTTGCACATGATTAAGAGATTATCTTAGTTATTGTAGTAGGCCCCTCTTTTGAAGGTGACGTTACCCTCACCCCAGTAGTTTAAGTCAGCAAGGATACAATCCTAAAAGGGTGGATTATTGGAAGATAATGAATTAAGTTATTAATGCAGTATTATGGTAGGCCCCTCTTTTGGAGGTGACGTTACCCTCGACTAAGTAGTCTGAGTCAGCAGGGATACAGTCCTAAATAGCCGGGTTATAGTATTAATAGTAGTTAACTTATGAGGGGATCAAAGAGTTTGGACCCCCGCCATCCAATACCGTGAAGTATTGAAGGAGGTCCTACTAAATTTGACCCAGGTCCATTGCAGGACCTCTAAACGCTGAACAATGGCAAGACCTTTACCAAACCGTTCCCTTAACCCCCGACCAGGTAGCCAACATACCTCCATATAGACCGTGGAGATATGAATGGTGAAAATCTTTTATTTTATATAGACAGTAAAATAATTTCAAGACACCACGGACAAACGATAAAGAAAGATCACCTTCAACATAAGCAACTAGTTATTAAAGTCATTAATACGAAACCAAATAAAAAGTGCAAAAGATTAGAAATAAAAAGTATTACACTAGACACTTTGTCTTCACCAAGTGATGTAAGAGACTTAGGCAAACATGGCCTTGATTGTCAAGAACTCTTACGATCAATCTTGGATCCCGAGACGACTCACACACTCTATGATGGACAATGGATGATGGTGTTATGATGGTGGTGGGTGGTGGGTGAAGTGTGAGAGAGGTGGTGTGCCAAGGGATGGTTTGAGCTTGAGCCAAGCACATCTATTTATAGGCTGAACAGAGGCTCGGGCACGGCCCCGTGTCCACATCCTTCTCTTTCTTCATTAAATGCAGCTTTGTCTTATTAGTTGACCACGCCCCCGTGTCCGCTGAGCACGACCCCGTGGTGCAGAAGAATCTTTGTACTATGCAGATTTGCTGGATTGTGCGAATCTTATAGTTGACCACGGCCCCGTGTCCGCTGAGCACGGCCCCGTGGTGGGCAATAGAAGCTTCTACCACTTTGTCTTTTCTGCTGACACTTGGGCACGCCCCCGTGCTGGCTGAGCACGGGGCGTGTTCAGTCTTCTGATCTCTTGTTTTGCTTGGGAATGTGCTGTCGTGGGGGTCGGGCATGTCACATCTTGTTCCTTTTCTTGTATTTATGTCAGATTTTGATGTCTTTTTGCTTCTTTTGTTAATTTGAGCTCATTTAATCCGGAAAATACAAAAGGAAGACAAAAGCACACTTTTTCCAACATTAGTACTAAAAAGGGGTTAGTTTTATGGCTCATTTGATGAAATTTATATGTTAATATTTGAACACATCAAATACCCCCACACTTGAATCTTTGCTTGTCCTCAAGCAAAACTCTTTAATTTGTGGCTATTACACTCCCAAATGGAATGGGTAGAGAAGAAGGTTTTTGGGTTTGTCGTAGAGTGTCGGGATTTCCAAGATTCTTTATTAAATTTTATTTTTATTTATTTACAATCCTATTCGTCATGATTTATTTAAAACTTTTCATAAGATAAATTACTTATTAGGGCATAACATGCCTTTGTAAAATTCTATTTATATACAAGTTCACATACCTCACGGGGATCACTCAACACTCGGCCGAAAATGTATTTTTGTGGATCACTCGAGAGCGGCATGGAACTTACTCCTACCATAGGCTTGCCAAGCAATCAATCCTCATCCTTTTTAACTTGTATACCTTTGTAAATATCAAGAGGACTTTGTGGGTTAAGGGTTAGGCTTGGGTTAAAGGTAGGTGGTTGGGTTGGTGGTTAGTGGTTAGTAAAAAGGGCGAAAAGCGTAACAAGTGTCGGTTTTTATATGACTTTCTATTTTTTTTGTAACTTTTATTTTTGATGAAGCCATTTATTCAAACAAAGTTATTTTTGATGAACTTGTTTGTTTATTTTCTTTTGCTTCATCATCAACAACAAAGGTTTTTTTTTTTTTTTTCAAAAGTCATATAAAGAACCGAACTTGTTACTAAAACAAAGGGGTAAAAATGAAAAAGGTTTTGGTGGGTAAAAAGGGTGTTTGGTTTGGGTTATGAAATGAAAAGGTTTAGGCTCAAAGGGGCTAACTAGGGGGATTTTGGGTAGGTGGAAAAAAAGAAAAATAATGGTGTAGAAATAAAAAGGGTTTGTCCTAATGCCTCCATCATTTACTTACTCGGGTTTAAGTTGGTAAGGACCGGGAATGTATCGTCATGGCAAGTTCTAGAGTCGTAAGAACCAAGCGGCTATTCACACAAGAAACGAAAATGAGCATTTAGTCAAATGATATGTAAGTGTTTGCTCAATAAAGGCTCAAAACTCACTTTTGTGGGAATGGGTTTTTATGTGATCAAGTATATATAATTAAATTTTAACTAAGCTTGTCATGCCTTTTCATAATTTTCTTATGTTGGTTCTTTTTATCACGACGCTATCGGTTGTAAATTCATAAAAATATAACCTTTTTAAGAACTTGAATTTCCCGAATTAAACCTAGACAAGTAAAAAAAAATGAAAATTTTGGAAAAAATTTGGGGTGATTAGCGGTTCCAATAGAGTTTTGTGTAAGGCTTGTATTTAGGACTTGCAAGTTTCAAGGTTTTAGCATCCCCCCCCCACACTTAAATTACACATTGTCCTCAATGTGTCCCAAAAATAAGTTTTTAGGTTGATTGAATGTGTAAAAAGGTGTGAAAAGCAAAAAATTTTGTGTTACTGGCAACCTGGACACGACCCCGTGTTTAGTGAACACGACCCCGTGTTCAGGAGCCAGTAACGAGAACTTACAGAAGGTGAGCACGGGGGCGTGTTGGCTGGACACGACCCCGTGTCTGTCAAGGTCTGCAGAATTTAAACAAACAGCAGGTTCAGGGGAATGGGCACGGGGGCGTGTCGGCTGGACACGACCCCGTGTGGACAGTCTGCAAAGTTGAAAAACAGGTTTCTTTCATCGGTTTTCCTGTCCCGGCTTTAGTAGTACTAATGTTTAGCACCCTAAGCCTCGTATGTACCTGCTTAGTCAACAAACACTCCACCAAAACATAGCAAATATCCTACTTTTACCAAAGTTAACATCCATGTCAAAGTTAAAAGAAAAAAAAATAAATGCAGAAAATAAAAGAAGTTAGGAAAAGTAAATTGTTCAACACTTGGCACGCAGGCCATCAATTGTTCAAGATTAAAAAGGGTTAACCTGGGGAGTCATCAATCAACCACTTCCTCCTCTGCTCCTCTCGCCTACTCCATAGCATCGTCATCATCATCATCGTCATCATCCCCTCCATGGCGTGCAATGTGGTCTCGTATGTATCCAACATCGTCTTGGATCTCGGATAGGTTTCTTTCGATAGCTCCGACCCGATGGTAGGTGTTGCTCGCCATGTTATAGGTGTTCCTGGTGCACATAAGGTTTTCCTGCAACAAATCATGCAAACTTTGAAAGTTAGGAAAACCGCCTCCCGAGGAGGATGATTGGCCCGGATCACCGTGGGGTTGGTATTGGTACTGATGATGTTGCGGAGCTGGGAGGACAAGCGCCTCTTGCGGGTTCCATGCATGACCTTGCGTCCTTTGAAAGGTTACCGTCCCGTCTTCTGCTTCATAAATCAGGTTCATTGAGCGGCATATGTGAATATCCACCGTACCCGACCATGGGCTCCTCTCAAATGACCTAGGTATGTGGGCGAAGTGCTTGAAGAGACGGTACACCCATCCCCCAAAGAAAATAGGAGTCGGTGCACTAGCAAGGCGGTTGTGATGCATGTTTCGGAGCATGAGGAACGGAACATCGAGCGACCTGCGGTTGTGGATGCAGTGGAGGACAACCAAATCTCTTAACCCAACGACGCCACAACTGTCATTCCTTTGGCTAAGAGAGTAACCGAGGAGCCTATGAATGTATCTGTATAGCGGATCCCTCAGCTTTGTACTCTTAGTGCTGCTCGGATTGTAAAACCCCTCTCCAATCTGAGCCCACATGGCTTGGCGTTCGTTGTCACCTATCTCTCTCATTCCCCCAGTATTTTCTTCGTTTCCCGCATCCTCTTCCGCATACAACCCGATAATCGACCCAAATTGTGCCATAGAGATCGAATACTTCGTTCCGCCACACCGGAAAGCTACCCCGTCATTGTCGAACGGGTCGCACCTCGAGTTGAATGTGAAAGTGCTATAGAATTCCAACGTGCATTCGTGGACGGAACGGAGCCGAGTTGTTAGGGCGACTCTGAGTGGTCCCGTGACAATGTTGTTGAAACGGTCAATTTGATTCACCATGGTTAGCAAGTCCGTGCAAGCTTGCCTCGGGTATTCCTCCGGCCTTGTTTGAAGAATTTCGTATCGAGCTCTTGCATCGAGCTCATTGGCGTTAAATCTTGTGAACTTCCTGGCCATCTGCAAGAATACACCAAAAGTTAGCACGAAACAGAAATATTTTCGGACAAAACTGCAAACAGTGGGCTGGACACGGCCCCGTGTTCAGCGGACACGGCCCCGTGTCCAGAGGTCTGTTACTCAAAAATCCCATTTTTCGACCCGGTTTCGAAAACTTGAAAATTTTTTGGTCCAATAGGTGCGGTTTCCCCCGAAAATGAAACCCTAAGCATCGTTTTCCCCAAAATATCCCGTTTACCCTATCAATTTTATCTTTTTCGGTTCAAGAACAAGGGTTTGGGGTTTTTGTGCGAAATTGGATGAATCTATGAACAATACAAGTGTATCTACTTCCCTTAACACTAATCTAACTAAATGCAAACAGATCTAAACAAAAATTTGAGGTTCGATCCGGATGAACTTCAAGAACCCTAGATTTTTCCCCAAATTTTTGGTGTTTTAACTACATGCAAGTAACTAATCTAACTACTAAAAGTGATAGAATCATACCTTGATGTTGTTAGAGCGATAGGAGACGTTGAAATTCTGCGAAAAATCGCCTGAAACCAGAGCTTTTTCGGGGAAACGGGGCGTGTGGAATGAAGTAACAGTTTTGAAAAAGGGGATTTATCCCGACTGCAGCGCGGACACGGCCTCGTGCCGAGCGTGGTTTTGAAATTTTTTTTTTTACAACATAAGTGCTCGTGTGAGTGCCCTCTTTTTCCCATAAGCTATGGTTAGAAAACTTACCGCTTTATTTTGTTGTCTCAATCGTTCGTAACTTACCAGGCATGATGTTTTTATTCTTCCACCGTTTGAAGCGAGATCTCTTCTTCTTCATCCTCAATGAATCCTTGATAGAGTTTCAACCGTTGGCCATTGACTTTAAATGGGGGCCCATTTCGAGATTTAATTTCTACTGCACCGTGTGGGAAAATATGGGTGATGGAAAAAGGTCCTGACCACCTAGACTTTAATTTACCAGGAAATAATCGAAGTCGTGAATTAAACAAAAGAACTAGATCTCCTACCCGAAATTCATTAGGTTTAATATGTTTGTCATGCAAATTTTTCATTCTTTCCTTATAAATTTCAGAGTTTGAGTATGCATAATTCCTAAGCTCGTCTAATTCATTTAATTGACAAAATCGATTTTTACCGGCAATTTCTAAATCTAAGTTTACATTTTTGATTGCCCGGTAGGCTTTGTGTGCAATTTCTACTGGCAAATGACAACTTTTTCCATAGACTAGCTTATACGGGGTTGTACCTATTGTTGTTTTATATGCAGTTCGAAAAGCCCATAAAGCATCGTCTAATTTATCTGCCTATTCCTTTTTATTTAACCCTACGGTTTTTTCGAGTATTCGTTTTAAACCTCTATTAGTCACTTCGGCTTGTCTGTTTGTTTGAGGGTGATATGCTGTTGAGACCCGGTGATAGACCCCATATCTTGTTAAAATTTTTTCGAGTTGATGGTTGCAAAAATGGGTACCTCTATCACTTATTAATGCTTTAGGTGTGCCAAAACGAGAGAATATTTTTTTCAGAAATCTTACCACAACTCTTCCATCATTTGTTGGAAGTGCCTCGGCCTCGGCCCATTTAGACAAATAGTCTACTGCCACAAGTATATATTTGTTTCCTTTCGATGGTGGGAAAGGTCCCATAAAGTCGAGTCCCCACACATCAAAAATTTCACAAACAAGAATGCCATTCTGTGGCATTTCATTTTTGGAAGAAATATTACCTGTTCTTTGGCAAGCATCACATGTCTTGACAAGACTTTGGGCGTCTTTGTAAATGGTTGGCCAATAAAATCCTGAATCAAATACCTTTCGTGCGGTACTAGCGGCACCATGATGCCCTCCGTATGGACCTTCATGACAATGGCGGAGAATTCTTCGTGCTTCCTTACCATGTACGCATCGTCGGACGAGTTGGTCGGCACACATTTTGAAAAGATATGGATCTTCCCAAAAATAGTGTTTAACATTGGCAAAGAATTTTTTTCTTTGATAATGTGACCATCCTTTTGTGACTATACCGCTAGCTAGGTAGTTAGCATAGTCGGCGTACCATGGTTCTTCCTTATATTCCACCATTTCCAGGGACTCGGTTGGAAATTTTTCGTTGATTTGCTCGTCCCTGGTTGCCTCTAAAGCTGGGTCTTCTAAGCGCGAAAGATGATCTGCTGCGGTATTTTCTGCTCCTCTTTTGTCTCTGATTTCAATGTCAAATTCTTGGAGGAGTAGAATCCACCTACTCAAACGTGGTTTTGCGTCCTGCTTCTTGAAGAGATATCGAATGGCTGCATGATCTGTATAGACTATAGTTTTAGAAAGAACAAGATAAGAACGAAATTTATCAAAAGCAAATACCACAGCTAGTAATTCTTTTTCAGTTGTTGTGTAATTTTCTTGTGCATCATTAAGTGTTTTACTAGCATAATAGATTGGGTGGAAATGCTTTTCTTTTCTTTGTCCCAAGACAGCTCCAACTGCAAAGTCACTAGTATCACACATGATTTCGAAAGGAAATTTCCAATCAGGCGCTATCATGATAGGTGCATTGACTAACATTTCCTTTAGGGTTAGAAATGCTTGATTGCAATCCTTGTCAAAGATGAATGGGGCATCTTTTTCAAGTAATTTCGTCAGAGGCCTTGAGATTTTTGAAAAGTCTTTGATAAACCGTCTATAAAATCCGGCATGTCCTAGGAAACTTCTGATAGCTCTTACGGAGGATGGAGGTGGTAATCTAGAAATGGTATCTATTTTGGCTCGATCCACCTCCATTCCTTCGCTCGAGATCTTGTGACCGAGTACTATTCCCTCCGTTACCATGAAATGGCATTTTTCCCAATTAAGGGCGAGGTTAGTTTCCTCACATCGGGATAGCATTCGTTCAAGGTTATCGAGGCATTGGTCGTATGAATCCCCAAAGATAGAAAAGTCGTCCATGAAGACTTCCATTGTCTTTTCTATCATGTCATGGAAGATGGCTACCATGCAACGTTGGAATGTTGCTGGGGTATTACATAGACCAAATGGCATGCGTCGATAAGCAAAAGTTCCATAGGGACATGTGAAAGTTGTCTTTTCTTGGTCTTCGGGTGCTATCGGGATTTGAAAGTAACCTGAAAAACCATCCAAGAAACAATAAAATTTATGACCGGATAATCTTTCTAACATTTGATCAATGAAGGGTAAAGGAAAGTGGTCTTTTCTTGTTGCTTCATTTAATCGTCTATAATCTATACATACTCTCCATCCTGTGACGGTTCTCGTTGGTATTAATTCATTTTTTTCGTTAGTTATTACCGTCATACCTCCTTTCTTTGGAACTACTTGGACGGGACTCACCCAAGGACTATCGGAGATAGGATAGATAAGTCCGGCGTCAAGTAGTTTGATGACTTCGTTTTTAACCACTTCTTGAACATTTGGATTTACTCGACGTTGTGGTTGTATGACCGATTTGTAGTCATCATTCATCAAAATTTTGTGTGTGCACATAGAAGGACTAATTCCTTTTATGTCTACAAGTTTCCAAGCTATTGCATTTTTATGTTTTTTCAAAAGACTAATTAGTTTTTCTTTTTCTAAGCTATCTAATTTAGACGAAATAATTACAGGCAAACTTCCCTCTTTGTCTAGAAAAGCATATTCCAAACCTTTTGGAAGTTCTTTGAGCTCAAGAGGTGGGTCTTTAGGAGACTCCTTATTTGATTGCTCATTTCGATCAAGAACTTTAAAAGTTTGTTCTATGGCGACCTCTTCTTCAACAAAGTGGTCAATCTCTTCACTTGTATCGGGTGGTTCATCTTCATCTTCAATTAGGGGGTCATTATTGCCGAATGGATATTTCATTGATCGTTCGAGATCGACACTTCTTTTAAATGCCCCTAATTGAAGAGGTAGATTGTTGAACTTCCGGTTTTTCAAAGCTTCGTGAGTTTTTACAAATGGTCGCCCCAACACTAGAGGAGCGTCATCGAGGATGACAAAGTCGGTCGGGATTACCATTTGATTTGTTTGAACCAAGACATCTTCAACTATACCGATTGATTTTATTACTTTCCGATTGGATAGAAAAATGGGTATTTGAAGTGGAGAAAAATCACTAATACTTAATTTTTAGAAAATGTAATTAGGCATTATGTTAACACAAAGATCTTTATCGATTGTAACGTTACTAATAAACGAATTTTGAAAGAAACATGGAACCGGTGTAATGTTAATTTCAAATGGGTCTTCTTTTATTAGCGAAGTTGGATCATTAGTTAACTTAACACTTACTGTTTCGTCAATTTTAGTGTTAGTGTTTAACTCTTTTAAAAACTTAGCATGAGTGGGTACTAAACAATGATTTTCAAAAGAAGGTGATAAGAGATTAATTTCTTCAAAATTAGACTCTTCTTGAATTTTAACGTTGTCGGACTCACCTATCTCGTTGTTTAACTCATGTGTCGGTTTTTCACTTATTTGTTCTTCCATTTTTACACTTTCAGTTATCTCTTTATTTTTTAATTCTTCTCTTGCGCGGGACTCCTCTTCCCTTGCGCGAGATTCTCTTATACATCGATCGATAACTCTAATGTGTTCTAATATCCTATCGGTCACTTCGGTAATAGAAAAAGAATCGGGATTTTCTAAGTTTGAATCCGGTTGTTCGACCCTTTGTTCCTCATAATACCCATATGAAGTCGATGGTTCGCACCATTGTTCTTCATTGTAAGCATATGATGGATAAGGTTCGTAATTTGTTCTTCATAATACTCATATGAGGTGGGTTGTTCACGCCAAGGTTCCTCATAATAAGCATACGAAGGTGGTGGCTCATATCTTGGTTCCTCAAAGTATGAGTAAGAAGGCTCATACCTTGGTTCATCAAAATATGAGTATGAGGGAGGAGGTTCATACCTTTGGTCTTCATAGGATGTGTATGAAGTTGATGGCTCGTACCTGGGCTCCTCATAGTAGGTGTATGAATTGGATGGTTGATATGAGCGATTATTTTGAACCGAGCGTAAGTTACGACAATTAGTGCAATAATTACCCCTATAATCATCCTCCTCATAAGTGTAGTTGTAACCTCCTGAGTATTGATCCATAAGAATCACTCAGCAGACCACAACCGAGTCTCGAGATCAGAAAACAAAATAAAAACGGAAACAGAGGCTGGACACGGCCCCGTGTTCAGTGAGCACGGCCCGTGTTCAAGCTTCTGTTACTGGGTGTTTTTGAAAAATCTGCAGCACGGCCCCGTGTTCAGTGAACACGGCCCCGTGTTCAGTGAACACGGCCCCGTGTTCAGTGAACACGGCCCCGTGTTCAGTGAACACGGCCCCGTGTACAGGCTACTGTAAATGCAAATCTAAACTAAAATGCAGAAAAATGTGCGCGCGTTTTAAAAAGGTTTTGAAAAACTGATTAGGCCGTCGATTTTAAGCTTTCTTAAAATCCTTGTGTCCCCGGCAACGGCGCCAAAAACTTGATGCGTGTGAAGTGTTATATATATTAGGTGTATATTTTAAGCCCCTTTAACACTTATTTTTAGCCAAGTTTTAAATTTATAAAACACGATATTTTACTAACACTAAACACACATATGGGCAAGTGCACCCATCGTGAGCATAGTATAGTGTTGGCAAGATACCGAGGTCATCCAAGGACACAAGAGCTTTTAGTACCGGTTTATCCTCAACGTCTAATCAAAATAAAAATTTTAGAAAAAATGTTTTAAACTAAGAAAAATAAAAACTAACTAAAATGCTGAAAATAAAAATAAAAATAAAAACAGATAGACAAGATGAATCACTTGGTTCCGACTCGTATCTAGTGTAACCTTTGATTATTTCCGCACTTTTGCACATGATTAAGAGATTATCTTAGTTATTGTAGTAGGCCCCTCTTTTGAAGGTGACGTTACCCTCACCCCAGTGGTTTGAGTCAGCAAGGATACAATCCTAAAAGGGTGGATTATTGGAAGATAATGAATTAAGTTATTAATGCAGTATTATGGTAGGCCCCTCTTTTGGAGGTGACGTTACCCTCGACTAAGTAGTCTGAGTCAGCAGGGATACAGTCCTAAATAGCCGGGTTATAGTATTAATAGTAGTTAACTTATGAGGGGATCAAAGAGTTTGGACCCCCGCCATCCAATACCGTGAAGTATTGAAGGAGGTCCTACTAAATTTGACCCAGGTCCATTGCAGGACCTCTAAACGCTGAACAATGGCAAGACCTTTACCAAACCGTTCCCTTAACCCCCGACCAGGTAGCCAACATACCTCCATATAGACCGTGGAGATATGAATGGTGAAAATCTTTTATTTTATATAGACAGTAAAATAATTTCAAGACACCACGGACAAACGATAAAGAAAGATCACCTTCAACATAAGCAACTAGTTATTAAAGTCATTAATACGAAACCAAATAAAAAGTGCAAAAGATTAGAAATAAAAAGTATTACACTAGACACTTTGTCTTCACCAAGTGATGTAAGAGACTTAGGCAAACATGGCCTTGATTGTCAAGAACTCTTACGATCAATCTTGGATCCCGAGACGACTCACACACTCTACGATGGACAATGGATGATGGTGGTGGATGATGGTGTTATGGTGGTGGTGGGTGAAGTGTGAGAGAGGTGGTGTGCCAAGGGATGGTTTGAGCTTGAGCCAAGCACATCTATTTATAGGCTGAACAGAGGCTCGGGCACGGCCCCGTGTCCAGTGGGCACGGCCCCGTGTCCACATCCTTCTCTTTCTTCATTAAATGCAGCTTTGTCTTATTAGTTGACCACGCCCCCGTGTCCGCTGAGCACGACCCCGTGGTGCAGAAGAATCTTTGTACTATGCAGATTTGCTGGATTGTGCGAATCTTATAGTTGACCACGGCCCCGTGTCCGCTAAGCACGGCCCCGTGGTGGGCAATAGAAGCTTCTACCACTTTGTCTTTTCTGCTGACACTTGGGCACGCCCCCGTGCTGGCTGAGCACGGGGCGTGTTCAGTCTTCTGATCTCTTGTTTTGCTTGGGAATGTGCTGTCGTGGGGGTCGGGCATGTCACATCTTGTTCCTTTTCTTGTATTTATGTCAGATTTTGATGTCTTTTTGCTTCTTTTGTTAATTTGAGCTCATTTAATCCTGAAAATACAAAAGGAAGACAAAAGCACACTTTTTCCAACATTAGTACTAAAAAGGGGTTAGTTTTATGCCTCATTTGATGAAATTTATATGTTAATATTTGAACACATCACTAACAAATAATCACATACCATAACAAGCAATTCAATAAAGAGAAGATTGTTATTCTAGAAATATGGAAATAAACATAAATGTCTTGCAAACCTTCCACCAAAGATAGTCACAAAATACTTAGCCACTCATGGCTTGAACAAACATTGTCAAACAAGTTTTGATCTTCAAAAACAATTCAAACATCCAAAGACTAATGATCCAAGATTGTTTCAAGCTCCAAAAGTTCTCCAAATTGCTCCAAAATTCGTGTACAAGCCAATGGTAACCGATGGGCAATGATAAGTCACCTTAAACCCCACCAAATTGACAATTAATGAAGGAGTTACAAAGTTGGAATCAGTCGGAGCCGTAACCTACGGCCCCCAGCCGTAGGTTACGGCGATCAGCGAAGTCATACAAGTCAGCAGGGAGCCGTAACCTACGGCCACCTGCCGTAGGTTACGGCGAGCAGTGAGTTTTACGGCCCTTGGCCCCTGTTTTACGGCTGTAATTTTTGGCAAGTGATGGGAGCCGTAACCTACGGCAGGGAGCCGTAGGTTACGGTGCTGTATGTGGTGTTTTCCCTTGTTCTCTTCATTACAAGTTGAATCTTCCATTTTTGTTTTCACCAACATCAAGCTTCCATCCAAGCTTCATAATATCCATTCTTTAGGCTCTTTAACACATGCGAATACAATTTCAACATAGTTATCAAATTCCCACAATTAACTGAGACAAGCATGAGATGTGCACCTATTTAACTCATTTAAGGGTTGTCCTACGGACTACCCGTCAATCCTAACCAAACCGATAGTTTTTTAAAAATGAACCGTTTAGAAATGAACTCATCTTACTCCAAAGGAGTTCTAACCTGAACTAAGTTGATTGTTTTTTTAATAATCCGGTTTCACCCAAACTCATTTTGCTCCAACCCATTGATAGTTTTTTTAATGATCCGTTTTCGCCAAAGCACAGTTCGCTTTTTAACCTGTATTAAGATGCCTGTTAGTTTACTTATGTTAAGTTGTATGTTTTATAGACAAGTGCTTATAACCGATGTTTTAAAATCCAGTTTTTATACCGTACCGGATTGGACTAAAAACGGTTTAACCGGGTGTATCGGGCGATTCAGCTGGGTGTAAGTTTAACCGGTTCTACCGAAAGGTTCAACCAGTAACCAGCTTTAAAACATTGCTTATAACGTTGGAACTTACATGCATTTGGGAGTGTCACCTTTTCCATCCGTTGGGCATCCCCATCTGGTCCCAGGTTTTGTATATTGTTTTCAAGCAACCTGGCCATGCATTCTAATACCAATTTTTCCTTGTCATAATTTCTATTATCTTAGCGTTGCACGTGAAAGTTTTGCGCTGCAAAGGTAGATTTATAATAAGCTTAATCGGTGGTAACAGAAACTGGAAGCGTGTGGTGATAATAAATAAGCATAATTGAACAATTTGAAACAGGAAAATGTACATTTTCTTTTCGAAAGTTGGTTCTCAAAATAAGCTATTAATTAAACATGCAGCATACAGCCAAGAGTTTATATTTCAGTCCCACCATGAAAAAGACTCCAAGCAGAATTGCCCATATAATAACTTCTAACATAAATTTGGACATCAAAAAAATTCTAAAAATAATAAAAAATTATAAAAATAATAAAAAAATCTAAAAAATCCAAAAAATTCAAAAGTATCAAAAAAATTAAAAAATAAAAAAAATCTAAAAAATAATAAAAAGTTCAAAAAATTCTAAAAAATCTAAAAAATTTCTAAAAAATCAAAAAAAATCTAAAAAATAATAAAAATCCAAAAAATCTTAAAAAGTCAAAAAAATAAAAAAAAAATAATAAAAAATCCAAAAAATTCTAAAAAAATCAAAAAAATTCTAAAAAATCATAAAAAACCCAAAAAATCCTAAAAAGTCAAAAAAAATCTAAAAAATAATAAAAAATCCTAAAAATTCAAAAAAATCTAAAAATTAATGAAAAACCCAAAAAATTATAAAAAATCAAAAAAATAACAAAAAATAATAAAAATTCTAAAAAATCTAAAAAATAATAAAAAATCAAAAAATTCTAAAAAATCAAAAAAATTCTAAAAAATAATAAAAACCCCAAAAAATCCTAAAAAATCGAAAATATTCAAAAAATTATTTTTTTGAATTTTTTTTTATTTTTGATTTTTTTAAATTTTTTGGATTTTTTATTATGTTTTTTATTTTTTAGTTTTTTTTTATTTTTTTTGGTTTTTTAGAATTTTTTTGGTTTTTTTAGTTTTTTTATTATTTTTTTTGATTTTCTAGAATTTTTTTAATTTTTTAGAGTTTTTTGGATTTTTTTTTATTTTTTGGATTTTTTAGAATTTTTTTGTTTTTTAAATTATTTGGATTTTTTATTGTTTTTTTATTTTTTAGAATTTTTTGGATTTTTTATTATTTTTTTGATTTTTTAGAATTGTATAGATTTTTTATTTTTTAGATTTTTTTGGGTTTTTATTATTTTTTTTTATTTTTAGAATTTTTTGGATTTTTTTATTTTTTTTACTTTTCTGGTGTGCCAGTCTCCAAAGATATAGCGGTACATTTGACTCATAGGCATGTGATATAAGATGAGTTCAACTCTGTTGTTGTGGGAATCCATGTGCATAGTGAGACTGAATGCTAGCCCTATTACCAATTATAGTACTAATACAAATGAAGTGGTCCTCCAACATTTGTTCTATATTAAAAATAAGTGACCCGAAAATTTGGGGTCATGTACTTTCTGAAAATTATCGTGTCCAGTGGATCGGTGGATTTATTTATTGCCGCGTGTCGGGATAATGAACAAACGGTCACGCTATTCTTTTGGTAAGACAGTTATGTGACCGAACATGTCGGTACGAGTCCTTTAATGGCTGACAAAATTCAAGCGATGTGTCTTTTTTGATATTTTTTTAGATTTTTTTTATTTTTTAAATTTATTTTTGGTTTTTTAGAATTTTTTTGGGTTTTTAGATTTTTTTTTTTGATTTTTTAGTTTTTTTTGGATTTTTATTATTATTTTTTATTTTTTAGAGTTTTTTTTATTTTTTAGAGTTTTTTTTTTATTTTTTAGAATTTTTTGGATTTTTTTTATTTTTTTTATTTTTTGGATTCTTTATATATTTTTTTATTTTTATTATTTATTTGATTTTTTAGAATATTTAGAATTTTTTATTATTTTTTTGATTTTTTAGAAAATTTTTATTTTTTAGAATTTTTTTGATTTTTTTTAAGGATTTCTTGGATTTTTTAGATTTTTTTTTATTTTTAAAATTTTTTTTGGTTTTCTAGAATTTTTTTGGGTTTTTTTTTATTTTTTGGATTTTTTCTATTTTTTAAATTTATTTTTGGTTTTTTAGAATTTTTTCTTATTTTTTGATTTTTTTGATTTTTTATTATTTTTTTATTTTTTAGAGTTTTTTTGTTTTTTTAGAATTTTTTGGATTTTTTATTATTTTTTTGGATTTTTATTATTTGTTTTATTTTTAGAATATTTTGTTTTTTTATTCTTTTTTAATTTTTTTAGAATTTTTTGGATTTTTTATTATTTTTTTTATTATTTTTTAGATTTTTTTTGATTTTTTTTATTATTTTTTGGTTTTTAGACAAAAATGAAAGAGGCAAGGGGTATTTCCGTAACTTTGGAAACATTCCCGTGGTTTTTTAAACTTTCATTTGAAATTTAGAAGGAATTTGAATTCTATTAAATAAGGGATTTTGTTGGAATTGAAATTCAATTCCTTTCAACTAATTTGTCCAACCAAACACACAAATGAATGGAATTCAAATTTCAATTCCCTTGAAATCCTATGGATTCCTGTCAACCAAACATGCCCTAAGTGAATCTATAATATTACCCAACACCAATTTAAATCTTATACATAACCCACATGTATACACAGCAACAACAATAGAATCTTCAAAAAGACATACCATTAATGCTGGGCTCTACAAAAAAAAAACCCAAGTAAGCAAATTTTAATTGATACAAAACACTAAAAAACTAGCTTTGGCATTTCATCAAACACATAGAAAGCATGTTAAAAACACTTACTCAAAACACTATAAGGTGTCGGTGCAGTAGCTTTGATGGGCTGAATACTAGATGCATGAGACTTTATGCATAATCAACAAACCAAGCAAATCATTTCCTGAACTATAATAGTATCATCAATTAGAAACCCATAAACATAAACAAAAACCAATTGTAAAAATGAAGATTTCCTATTCAATGCTGCACCAAACACAGTGGATTGGAGCTTCAAATATGACAATAACATCAAAATTAAGGTTGTGGGTGATGAAATAGATGAGTAATGTGACCTGTAATGGTGTAAGGTTTTGACCTTCACTCATACCAACAACAAAGATCCCCACCAAACATCCCACATTAACACTACCTATGATTAATATAGCATCCAACTCTGAAAAATTGCAAAATTAGAATCAAAACACGTTTCCTTCAGCTCTTTCAGAGATTTTGGGTTGAACTTCCACCTTCCGTCTCTTTTCTTTGCTGCCTTTCTCCTCTGTCCATAATATGACCTGTACCAAGGGCATGGATTGAATAAACGTGGCAAGCAAAGAAAAAGGGAAAGGCGCTTACCTCAGTCACCAGATCCACCGGAGTTCCGGTTTCTGGTTCATCAGCGGATCTTCATGATGTCGTCGGTGACCTACACGGCGGAACCCTAACAAACGTCATCGTGTTCAATATTCAGATCCACCATCATCGTCGTTTCTAAACACCTGAACCCTAATGTCAATTGAATCCACCATCATTCGGACCGTTTAACCATCGTTGCTGCCGCCGGAGGCCTGCCAGAAGCCTACTCTGTCTATCTCTCTCTATAGCAGACCCTCCTTTCTTCAGGTTCTCTCTTCTGGAATCTGGATTCTGAAAGCGTATTTAGTAAAGGGTTTGGGCTTCTTGACACGTGGGTGAAAAGACACATGCCTTACCCCCTCTCTATCGCTCTTTTGCCGCCTTCAGTTCTCTCTCAGTTTTCATCTGCAGTGGCGGTGGGTTTTTATGTAGATGATTTGAACTGATGTGTGGCAACTCAGGGGATGTAAAAAAAACACGTGGTAAGAAAAATATGGTCCAATAGAATACTGCCAACCACCTATGTGGCACTATTTATTCACTTGATCTATTATCATATTTAGATTAGATTAGATGGGTGGAGATACAATAGGAAGTTTATTTGGCTAAGAAGGCTAGGAAGTGATCTTGACCATCCATTTAGTTAATCAAGGGCTAAGATTAAATGATGGAAATTGAAGGGAAGAAAAGAGGCGCGTGAGTTTGTTTAGGGGTATTCTAGTCAATGCAAGGCAATAGTTTCTCTCTCCTCCAATTCCCCCCCCCCCCCCACATTTTTTTAAACGTTAATAACTCTTTCATACGACATTATTTTTTTATAAAAATTGCACCAAAAAAACGAGCGTTTTTTATCTTTAAAACGAGTATACTATTGCTAAATTTTCAAAAAAAAAAACCCAGTTGTGTAAAACGCAATAGAAAAACCCTCAGTTACGTAAAACGCAATGAAAAAAAAACCTAAAAAATGACATTTTTCTAAAACGCAATGCACAAAAAACACAAAGAAATGTCTTATTTGTAAAACGCAATGGCCAGAAAACACAAAGAAATGTCTTATTTTTAAAACGCAATAGCCTAAAAACTCAAAAGAAAATGTACTTTCTAAAACGCAATGGACTAAAAACACATAAAAATGTGTCTTACCTAAAACGCAATGCACAAAAAACACATACAAATGTCTTATTTCTAAAACGCAATGGCCAGAAAACACTTAAAATGTCTGTTTTCTAAAATGCAATGGACTGAAAACACATAAAAAAGTGTTTTACCTAAAACGCAATGCACAAAAAACACAAAAAATGTCTTATTTGTAAAACGCAATGGCCAGAAAACACTTAAAATGACTCATTCTAAAACGCAATTGCCTAAAAAACAAAAGAAAGTGTTCTCTGTAAAACGCAATGGACTGAAAACACCTAAAAAAGTGTTTTACCTAAAACGCAATGCACCAAAAACACTTCAAGAATGTGTTTTTCTAAAACGCAATGGTCAGAAAACACATAAAAATGTTTTAGTTCTAAAACGCAATTGCCTAAAAACACCAAAGAAAGTGTTCTCTCTAAAACGCATTGAACCATGACAATAGTTTTGTCTGTGGTGTGAATTGTCTGTGCTGTGAACTGTCTGAACCAATGCAGTTTACGAATGCAGTTTCCAGAGGCAATTTACAGAAAATTAATTTGTCTGATGCATTTTTATTAAATTTTCCGAGCTGACCTGGCAGCTCAACCCCAGCCAGGGGCTCTGCCCCTTGGACCCCGCCAGGGGCTGCCGCCACTGGGACCCCGCTACCAGGGGCGCTGCCCCCGGACCCCCGCCAAGATCGTAAAACGCAATGACTAAATCAAAAACCCAGATCGTAAAAATGAAATTAAAGAATTTCTTACATGGATCGAAGTGATTTCTTCAACAATTGACGAATTTTGAATGATTGAAACACTTATCAGCGCTCGAATCGAACGGATCGAGTGATTATCTTCAAAATCACCAGAAAAAACGAGATTTTGTATGAAATTAAACAGGGTTTTCTTCAAAAAAGCTGAAGAACACGTTGATCGGGTGTTTGAATCATTGATTGGTGATGAAAATCGCACTATAATGTAGTGATTATTGAGATATAAAGTGAAGAAATGGTCGAAGATGGTGGGTTTTGAAGTTACTGGGTTTTGAAAAGGAAGAAGAAAGAGTTGGACTGACTAAAATACCCTTTTTCTTTATTTTAAATGTTGCCACATGTCCTAATCTTATTGCTTCCTACACTTCCTAGCCAAAATAAACTTCCTATTTGATCCTTTCCCTAGATTAGATTAGATTATATGTTCGAGAACTGTAAGTTCCGTGTTAATCCTTGTAAGTTTTATTGTATAAATTGACTAATGCATGTGGGTTACAATATATTTAATATTTATTTTGGACTACTTTTGAAGTCGTATATAACAATCAGTGGCGGACCCAGGAATTTTTCAATGGGGTGCGGAACATTTTTAAAAATTTTATGTCCCAAGGCATATAAGTAAAAAATCGGTTCGTATCGGGTCGGGTCGGGTCATGTAAAATAAAAGAACATCGAACTAAATTCATATAATCATAAAAAATATGTCAAACCTTGTTACAAACATAATTAAAACGTCACCCTACGAGTATTCATTTTTTAAAATCTATCCAAAACATGGCTCCATAACATATTACATAATATATCAGCTATTCAAGCCCTAGAAATCATAATGTAAATAACCCTAAAAATCATCTAAACAACATATACACCATAAAAAGAAAAAGCCAAACATTCTTCACTAACAAATATAACCCACCAGATCTATTGTGTGGTGCATGCGGCTATAAAAAAAAACAAAATATCATCACTAACAAAATATAACCCACCATATAACATAATGAAAAATAAAACGAAGCAAACGTCTACTGTCATGGTTAGTATGCGGCTAATATCAACCAAAATTCATCAAAAATAACAAAGAAATTTACCCGTGTTCGATCGGCGGTGGAACGGTGGTTGATTACGGTGGTATAGAGAGAGCGGGAGAGAATACATAAGGGTTTTGGGCTTGTTTATTTTATTTTAGTTTGAAATATTGTTGATTTGTTGGGTTTGTTTATTGGGCTAAAACTTAGTAGTGGGCTAGTTAAAGGTATTGGGTATTTGAGTTTAGTTATTTAGGTATTAAAAGTTATATAATTTAGGTAGTATTTAAAAAAAATAAGAGTTTACTAAAAAAATTTAAAATATAAATTGATAACACTTTTTACCTAAGGGGTGCGGACGGAAAATTCCAAGGGGTGCAGACGGAAAATTCCAAGGGGTGAGGACGGGATTTTCGACAGAACTTAGCACTAAATTTTTTTTCCCGGGGGTGCGCCCGCCCACCCACCTTGGCTTTGTCTTAAGTCCGCCCCTGATAACAATCACTCCCTTGAATGCACACATACCTTGTGTGATTCACTCCGCCACAGAGTCATCCGTTGCTTATACTGTCGAAAATTTTAAAGGCTTTATGACCAACTATCTATCTGCCATTGGTCATCACGTTGATGATTTCGACAAAACCCACTGGTTCTTGTGTGGTCTTGGTTTGTCATTCAAGACTTTCTCCACGGCTCAGCAGATTGTTACCCCACACTCTGCGCTTGGTTTGAACGACTCAATTTATTTCTTGTTCAACTTGGCTTTATTTGTAGTCGCGCGGATACCTCTTTGTTTGTTTTTAAGCAAAATTTGGTTGTTTTGTATCTTCTTGTCTATGTAAATGACATCATCCTAACGGGAAATGATAAGGTAGCTATTAAAAAAATTCATTAACCGCCTTCATCATGAGTTTGTCATCGCAGATTTAGGACCACTCAACTATTTTTTGGGTCTAGAGGTTACTTACAACGCTAATGGGCTCTTCTTAAGCCAAGCAAAAAAAAAAAAAAAAAACACATGATATTCTTTCTCGTGCACTTCCAAACACCACTGATTCCTTCCACAACTAAAGGAACTTTGTTTCATGATCTTACCATGTACCAATCTTTGGTGGGTGCACTACAATATCTTACAATCACTTGGCCCGATCTCTCATACGTGTTAAACAGGTAAGTCAATTCCTCCAAACACCCACTACCTCTCATTTCCAGCTTGTCAAACGAATTATTCGTTACGTTAAGGCACCATCTCTTATGGTCTCACATTTGACAAGCCGACCCGCCTAGTGGGATATTCGGATGCTGATTGGGCTAAGTGCATAGAAACCTGATCTACTTGTGGATATTATATTTATCTCGGTAGAAACCTTGTTTCTTGGAGTGCTAAGAAGCAACCGATGATTTCTCGGTCCAATTGTGAGTCCGAATACATAGCCGTGGCTAACAACACTACGGAAAATAATTTGTGATAACCAAAGCGCATTATTTCTCTCACAAAATCAGGTGTCACATAAAAGGGCCAAGCATATTGACATCGACTATCATTTTATTAGAGAATTTGTATATGCCGGTCTTCTTCACACTAAATATGTTCCTACCAAGCTTCAGGCCGATATATTCACAGAGAGTGGTGGATGTCCACGACCGGACCATGGAATGGTCGTGCGATTGTTGGTTTATCCTTTGATCTTTTTGATGCTTGACCTTTCACTTGTTGAACTATGGCTTGATCTTAGCAAATAGGATGCGTATTTTATTAATACATAGGCATCTTAAGATTGGCATTTAGCCTATATGTTTAAATTTTCAACATAATCAAAATAAACCCTTTACTTTGAACATGTGTGCACCAACATTGTCATCACCGTTTTATGACCATATCGTCGTTGAGAGTAATGCATTACGTATCCTTGGTACTATTTGACTTGTCTTGCGAATTACGAGTCGGATGCAATAAGTCTAAACTCATTCCAACCATCACAAGTTGTGCAAAGATGCTAGACAAAGCTTTTGAAATTTCACAAGTTTTTTTTTTCTTTTTTTTTTTTTTGTGCTTAACGACCATTACCCAATACGTTGATCTATCACAAACCGACAACATTATCTTTAAAGGTCTTGATAGCGGTAACTGCATAACTTAACCATCGTTTGTCACTTTTGTTCACACCTTTATGATGATAACCTAGTACTCTAGTCGTTCTTAACTCCGAATTGTCATATATGTTCGGCATTAGAAACATCTTTCTCTTTTGTCACACTTGTTTCAAACTTGTTTATATTTTATGTTCGTGACCTTTGGCTGTTGTCATCACCATGGAGATCAAGACACCATTCACATGTGAACACTTTAATTTTGTCTTCATTCACATAGGCAAACATATAGAACCTTTTTTTTTTTCTAAAGTTGAGAGATCATATATTCATATTTGAACACCTTACACCTATAAACTTTGAAGTTTTATTTGTTCACATGAACAAATATATAGAAGCTTTTTTGTTTTTCTTAAATCTGAATGTTTACACGAGAATGCATATAAAAACTATAATTTTCTTCATGTGAACATCTTGGAAATCTATGAACTTTCTTTTCGTTTTGTGATTGTTCACATATAGTTTTTCTTCTACTTATTATAATTATTGTTCATGTGTGAGCATTAATCTATTAAATTTTCAGTTTACTTCTCCATTGTGATTGTTCACAAATTATCAACCCGAAGAGCATTCACAATTGAATCTCCTTCTCCATCTGTATAATTATACTAAAAAACACTACATTTTTTTTAAATTTAAATAATATGTTTTATACTTTTATTGTTACCTTTTTTCTCTTCTCCACTCACAACCACTTTAAAAAAAAATATAAAAAATTATAAAGAGCGTATAATGTTTTCTCCAAATTTACTGATAAATAGTAATATTTTATCTTTCTTCCACTCACAATCACTATTATAAACAAATGGCAGGTAAACATGTAACAAGTTGCGTCACAAACCCCTTTTGAATTGCAAAACCGATCCCACTAAAGACGAAGCGACTTTTAAGGGTCGAAAGATTACTATTCACGACTTGTTGGACCTTGTTCAGGAATTCAACGGCCTCTGAGGCTAGGGAACTAAATAAAACTAAGAAAAACAAATTATTTTAATCAATGTAATAAACAATGATTAAAAGAAACTAAATAAATAATCAACTCAATATTTTAATCTCAAGATTCTCCTCGTTTGTTGAGTGATCGCTATTCGCCACACCTCCCATTTTCCATTATTCCAATCGACTTGATCATCTCAAAGATTCTAATATCACATAAGTTCAACAGCCACATCACAGTATTAATAAAAAAAACATTGATATAATATGTACGGGTGTATAGATATAATATATGAACGTATGGCTCTAACATACAGTCATATACTTTCTGTATATCGTCACATTCGTCGTTGTTCTAAACGATTGATTAGTAAGTTGGGAGATGCTTCATGCTTGTTTGGCCCCAACTATTTGAATATATTTCATCTTTGCATTGATGTGGATACGTTGTCCCTCTCTTAACTAGGGTTGTAAACGAACCGACTTTGTTCATGTTCGTTTGTTAAGAAATATATGTGTTCAAGAACTGATAATGAACACTTACTGAACGAGATTTTATGTTTGTGTTCGTTTGTTAAGGAAATGAACTTGTTCGTGTTTGTTTGTTAATTTTATGAATGAACGAAAACGAACGTTGATGAACACAAATGAGCATAAACTAATGTTCATGAACACAAATGGAAACAAAAGAAACACAAACAAACGTTCATGAACAGAACATATGAAACACACACGTGTATGTTAGTATGTGTATATATATATAGAACACATATGTATAGAATTATAGATAATAAAATACAAACAATTTGCTCGATGTGAAGTACTAGAATAATTATGTTTGAATTAGAGTAGTTATTATTACGCTACTTTAAACCTATAGCGTAACAATAATAACTCTACTTTACAACCTAAGTTTTTATCTGAAACTTTCAAAACGATCACGTTTTAGTTAATTTATATCAAACATACTCTACTTAAATTAGAAACTATTTTTAAGTTAAAACTTATGTGGTTCACAACGTTTCATGGAGTAAAATTTTATATTCATAGTCACACAAGCAAGAGAGTGGTAAAAAATTATATTCATAGTCACACAAGCAAGAGATGTGTTACGAGAAACATTGTCATTTGTCAATGAATAAATTTTGATGTAAATTGTAAAATTAGGAAAAAAAAAACACTGTGTAGATATTTAAGTAAAATCATCAATTATGCAGTAATTTGTAGTAAAAAATATTATTTTAAATAAAAATGAAGAGGGAAAAGGAATATGCATAATAAATGGATATTCTTTTTTTTAAGAAAATGAAATCAAGATTTCTTTGATAAACAATAGATAAGAAACTCAAACCCGTGACGAGAACCAACCCCTCATAAAAAAGACAAGTTGTCCATAACCCTACGACAAATTGATCGCTTGAACACAACACACTTCAAATCAATCCCCAAAAACCTTCTCCCAAAAACATTATGTTGTGCTTTGTTTTATCTCTCCCTATCACTTTCATTCACAAGACAACTCAACATTTTTTATTATTTTTTAAATAAATATGTAACCATACACCAATACATATTAATATGATTTATTGTGTTAAGAACTTAAGATATATATTAAATTGACATGTATTCTAATTGTGTATGATGCAAGTTATTAATAGAGTTAAATGTCATTTTTGTCTTTGAGGTTTGTTCAATTTGTCTTTGAGGTTTGTTCAATTATGTCAGTCCGGGCTAAATTTCAAATTTTTACCATTTCCGTTCCTGACATTCTTAAAACATGTCAATTTCGTCCAAAAAAACTAATGTCTGTTATGCCAGTTCCGTCCCTATGGTTTGTCCAACTATGCTAGCAAGTTTTGACAGACGTTAATATTTTTGACGGAACTGACATGTTTCAAGAATGTCAGTGACAGAAATGGTACAAATTTGAAATTTGGTCTGAACTGGCATAATTAGGCAAACCATAGGGACGAAAATAACAGTTAACTCTTACTACTATTGTTGGTGCTTCTGCTACTGCTACTCCTGTCATTGCCATTGCCATTCCCACTCCCACTCCCACTCCCGTCTCCCACTCCCACAGTCCCACTTCTACTACCACTACCACCACCACCACCACCACCACTAACATATGACTACTACTACTGAATTTGAAAATTACATGTAATGGTATAAACTAATTAGGCGACAATGATAATTTAAATAAATGATAGGTTATGTGAAAGTCATCCACAACATAAAATAATAGATTTTGTAACTTTTGTTGATTTAAAAATAACACAAAATCAAATAAAACATCATTTACATTTGTCAATAATTGTAGCATACATTCTTTACGTGTTACTTTGAGTATATGTTACTAAATAACATGTTATATGTGATGAGGTCCGTTGACCCTCAGAGACGATGTGGTGGATGAGAGATGGCCAAGATGATAATGGATATGGCGTTTTGTGAGTGAGAGGCCCGCAAGTTTCATCTGGTCCATAAGTTTTTTATCAAGCTAACTTCCAATAGCTTTATGTTTGCCATTTAAATATAACATGAGACGCGAAATAGCTATGTCTTATGTTCTGTTATTCTTGTTTTATTTATTTATATTCATAAAGTTTGTTAAAATATCATCTTATTTTGTCATAGTACACATACACACATGTACATAGCAAAAGATATAGTCAGTTTTTTTATACAAATCAATGGCAATATTTAAATTATTTTATATATTAGTGCTATATTAGCTTTGTTAGTTTTAGAAAGTAAAATACATACACATGTATATAGCAAAAGATATAGTAAGTGAAGAAACACTGAACTAATTCTAGGGTGGATTAGTTGGGTTTATGTTTCTACCATAAGGGTTAATCTTCTTTAGATCTCTGAGCTCTTTAATGATCTGCTAATCCTGCAAAACAGAACACCGTTAACTCGTTAAGAGGGGAATATGGGGGTTTCCCTCTTCACCAGGCTCCGGCATGAGAATAAGCGACTGTTTTGAGGAGATAATCAAGTATTAAGAGTGCGAGTAGAGGGAATAGAATGTTTAACCTGTGAACTGAGGTCTCTATTTATAGCCGGAGAGGTGTAAGAGGATGTGGGCCGATGGGCCTTGGGCCGGAAGGCGACAACATAGCGGATATGCTCCTTGTCTCATTGGTGTCGACTGTTAGTGGCTTCTAGAAGTTCTCCAGTGCTGGCGCACCGTGAATGGAGCCACGTGTCACTGTTGTCGGCCTTGTCGTCCCTCTGCCATCAGCAGGTAAGTGGAGATCGTGGGGCAGGTGTCTCTGCCCTGTGATTGGTGCCACGTAGGCGTCTTTAGGTACTTTTTGTCTCCTGCATGTCAGACGATCGTGGAGCACGATTGAGCAGATCCTGGAGGATGCGGATTGGCTCTTTTCATCTGCCACTTGTACCTTTTGTACCTTCTGAAGTGGTCATGCGCTACAGCTTCTATGCGACCCTTGCTGAGCACGGAACTAGCCCGCGCATGATTATAGGTGCTGAAGACTCTTATCAGAATGCTAAGTGTTGATCTTAATGCTCTTTCTTGTTTAGACCTCGCGCGAGGTCAGTCCTTGGTGAAGTAACCCGCACGAGGTTGAGATTGAAGATCTTGCTGATTTAGGAGTATGGTATGCGCGGCTTTTTGGGACCATACCCCTTCAAGTCCCCCCAGTCCAGTGCTGCACCATGCGCGAAGTGAGTGGTTGGAGCTCTGGACTTAGAAAAAAGAAGTGCTAATGATTGAAAATGCTTGCTTGATTTTGGTAGACGGCGCGCGTGTAATTGCTTGTTGGTTACTACGGCGCGACTACCAGATTTGGCTCAAGGTGATTCATTGCCTTTGGGTGCAGGCGCGCAGGGTTATTGAGTCTTTGTTAATGTTGCGCGGCCTTAGTAGCTTCTGCATGAAGTTTGTAGTAACTTTGGGCGGGAAAACTCTCTGTAAGGCCCTAATACATATTTGACAAAAAGTCGCAGCGGAAATTCGTGCCATAAAATTTCTTTCATTATAAACGTCTTGACTTACTTGAAAGTTCGTTTTAATATGTATCTTTTACAAAAATAAGGTATAAGTCCTGTTTACTAAAGTACATACTCACATATTCCCGTACAATCTATCCTGTGACTCGGTCTTCGATCTCTATTCCTCGTTATAACCGCCCGTGATTCGTACAACCTGCACTCACCACATACATTCATAACATTAGTACACAATACATAAACAAGATTCAATCTCGTACACTTCCCATTTCGTTATCTTTCTAACTTTAAGCATTTCATCTGCGTATCCATATCCTGGTGAGGCTTCAATAATGTACCTGCATTACTTTTCATTCTCAAGGCACACTATTAATAACGTATTACTCGACGTGTCTAAATCATGCATACATACATTCTTACATGCATACATACACATCTACATACGTACATACCTTCCTATATCTCTACATACCTGCATACACTCATACGTACCTTCATATATACCAAACACACCTACATACGCACATACATTACTACGTCTCTACATACGTACATATACACATACGTATCTTCACATATACATAAATACACATCTACATACATGCATTACTACGTCTCTACTTACTTGCATACACTCATACGTACCTTCATATATACTTAAATACACGTCTACATATGTACATACACTCTTACGTACACGTCCAAGATCTTACATACCTCTTATATATCCATACATTAATTACATGGTACTTAGACTTAGATTTATAGCCCATAAACGTCAAAGGAACGATCAAAATCATGTTTGGGAGGCCCGCCATGGTCCACGGATAACAAACCGAAGCCTACTATACCCAAATCAACTTAGATAACAAATTTCAGGTTTTTGAACATGGGGAGGCCGTCGGCGATGGCCCTTGCAATTGCCCGTAGCCCAAAACCTCCGTAGACAGTCAAATAACCCGTCAGCCAAAAACTGAGTTTGTAGAGCCCGTCGGCGACGCCCTCTAGAAAATGCATTTTTCTGCAGCTCCGTTTCGTCGTCCGTACGCACTAAAACGCGCATAACTTTTGAACCGTTTAACCTCCCGTTTCTTCCTACATGCTTGTAAATTCACATTCTATCATATGAACTTGAAATCCAACATCCGGTTTAAGGAAAATATTCACTTAAAGCTCTCGGCTTTATATACCCGTTTTCACTTATTTGACCCGTTCATGTTTTCATCAAACTACTCATTTGTTTTAACCCAAAACTTACATAAACGTTATAACTATAATACTTTTACATTATCCAGGGTTCGTACTTGGGATTTATGCACTCGATACCCGGTATGCGTTAAACCTATTCATGTCATTCATTTATACGAAAGCAAACTTTGTTAATACAATTTCAAATGCGAAATTGTTTGTCTATTAACCATGACTCACAACCGAGTCTTTAGACTATTAATCCGCGTCTCCGATTCTTGATTAGCGTACTTATGTACATTTCTACCCATACCCGGTTATAGTACCGTAATCAATTACTTATACAACCCTTCCGGTATAGTAATAAAACCACATTTTTGACCCATTCGGCCTACTTAACGTAAATCATCAATTTCATACAACCCTTCTTATTTGACTTCAATTATCATGCCTAATTAACTAGAACATAACCTTACTTAACAAACTAAGAAGTGATTCGAAAATCACTTACCTTGTGCATCCGTGTCCGTATCCACTTCCTTGCCTCCTCTTGACCCGTTAGCCTTTCATGCTTGAGTCCATCTTGACATGATTCCTCTACTTTCATGCCACCAATTCACATTCTCGTTAGCATACACAATTGTACATGTTAAAGATCATAACAATTCATATTTCACATTTGACTTTCATTAGTCAATTATAACAAGCATAAGACATATACCCAATTTCACATCCTTTCAAACTCATACAATTTACCATGTCATTCCATATAACGCGTATTGATGTAACATGTACCATACGACTTTCTAATATCCTACCTTTACAACAACAAGTCAAATTATGCTTCCTATGTGTAGTTGACTTTCAGAAGTCAACAGTTTATCATATGAACTACCGACTTATCCACCTATATTCGTAACATCATTTATGCTATATCAAATACACTATATACATTTCTTACTCACGATGCAAATGTGCTTACAATCACATGATCACCTAGTGATATTAAACACAACGTACAAGTCCTTAATGCATAGTCTTGACCAAGACATACATTCAACCCGAATTCTTGTATGAGTTCCATCTAAAGCACATTCTTCAAGTTAGTATACTACTAATTACATCATTACCTCATCTCATTCATATATATCAAGCCATTTCATACAATCTCACATCTTAACTTCACTTAGAGATTTCATCATACACTTGGTGTGCGTACACCATTTAGTGCACATTGTACAACTAATTAAAGCACATTCTTCCTAGTTCATCCATGGATTAACATAATCATTCACAAATCGTTATCATAACCAAGCATCATATGTTTTATATCAAATTATCCATCTAACTACTTTCTATAACACTACTTTAACATCAACATTACATAATTCATCATGAATCTTCACTAAACTTCATATTCCTACAAATTCTAAGTGGGTTTTATCCCAACTCATCAATATAATCAAAATTAAGCATATTACAACTTCCACACATTGATATTAACTAACATTCATGTTCAATTTCTTATTACATTCACGGATTACACATAACCCACTTCATCAAACAACACCAAAACATAAAATTCAACTTACTTGGTGTCAAGAACACTTGAGTGATCATAAATCTTAGTTTATGCATCCACTTAACCCTCAATTCCCTTTTCAATTTGGCAGATTTTTGATGTTAAGGGTTTGTTCTTCTTCTTTGTTCATCATGTCGCGCACACACACACACACATATGTCTGATGTGTGTGTTTTGTATTTTAAGTTTATAAATTTATCTTTCAAGTTGCCCAAGTTTGACCCCTCAAGTTTACCATCTTCCCATACTTGTCACAAGCTTCTTTCCTTAAAATTTAACTCAAACTTTAACTAGGTTATTTAAAACCGGTTAACCCACTTCATGCCTTGAAACAAGGAAACATATTCGTAAATTAAACATTTGGTTTTTGGGGCGTTACACTCTCGAAATTTGAATTCTGACGAGTTGGTGCAAATGTCGTTGATTGCGACGTTTGAGTTGACTGCTGACACGGCTGTCATCAAGTTGCTTCTGACGGTTCGGCTTTTCGTCAGGCGAGTGAGGCCCACGCGCGCGTGGTAACCGTCACTCCGAGAATCTCGCCTTACGTGGCGTTTTCTGATTGGTCAAGTGCGTGGTGATTCCGGCACGTTTACCCATCGCATTAAATGCGATGGGTATATATATCCGATGAGGGATGAGAGCAGATCACTTTTCATCTTCTGTTGTCATCTTTCTCTTCTATTTGCTCTCGAATTCACTTTGAATCTTCAAACCCTTGAAGAACATAGTAGCAGATCTTCAAGTTTCTTGAGAAGATATTTCGAAATTTCTTTCTTTATTATTGATGGTTGAAGAACATCAAGAAGAAAATCCTGGAGAAGAAGGTCCTGTTCCCATCCTTAAGTGGGACTTAGGGTTATTCGAGCAGATTACACGGAGTTTCCGGTTTCCACCGGAATGCGATGCCAGATACCCCGGTCAGAATCAGACGGCCGCCGATGCACCGCCGGGGTATAACACGTTGTTTGAAGATTTCTTTCATCAGGGCAACTTCCGGTTGCCGGCGACGGAGTTCTTGGCCTATATTCTTTAGTTCTATGGGTTCCATATTTCGCAAAAGAGCCCACCTGGAATGGTTAGAGTTCGACACTTCGAATTTCTCTGTCGATCCCATGATATTGAGCCGACTGTGGAAAGGTTTAGAGTCTTCTATTAACTGATCAGAAACATGGGCTTCTACTCATTTTCCAGTCAAGGGGCTGCGAAGAAGGTACTTCTGAACCCTCCTAAGAGTTTCCATGATTGGAAACCAAAGTTCTTTTTCATTCGCGAGGAGGTGATACCGATTGCCATGACCTTCCGCCCATGGTCCGAACCGATCGCGAAGGAGGATTTGGCGATTCCCAAAAAGGAAGACTGGTATCTGAAGCTTACTGCTACTCCAAACCGAGTGTTTGGTGAAAACGTTCTGGTCGCGGCGCAGATGAGTGACCAGTGGCCGCATGATAGCGAAGAGGTGCCGGTTTTGAAGTTTGAGGATAGAGGTTAGTTGCTTCTTTAATTTTCTGCTTACTTTCGCATCGCTTAACTGTTTAATTTTGAATGTAGAGGCACAACTTTACCAAGCTGTCTTCCCCACTTTTGGTGGATCTATGGGCGTGCGCCCGTTGAGGTCAGGGGAGCAGTATTGGTATGATAGGATCAAGCCGCGCTTCATGTATCCAGTTCCTGGCGCTTTCGCCGATCCACCTACTGCAACCGAAGGTGCGCATATACCTAACCCTTGACCTCTGCGCGCTTTGACTTCTGCTGGGAAAGAGATTGTCTATCTTTCCAGTGAGGAGTCTGTGGGGTCTTCCAATGGAGAGCTAAGTTCCTGGTCTAACATCTTTGCAGGTGTGTTGTGCGACCCGGGTATTGACCCCGAAGAGAAGAAGAAGAAGAAGACAAAAAAGAAGAAGGTTATCACCATTGATGCTGATGTGACCAGCAAGAAGGGTGGGAGTAGCCGTACAACGCCCAGTGTTGCTGACAAAGGTACTCTCCGTTTTCGCCAGAGTAACTTGGAAGATTATGTGATTATCAGTGACACACGTGAAGGTTTGTCGCTCATAGGCGAGAAGAAAGAAGGAGCTGCTAGTTCACGGAGTTCAGGGAGCGCGGGTTCCTGCAACCCAGATGCTGGAGCCACTCCGTCTTCTCTCGCGCATGATGAAGAGGAGGAGGAAGATGAAAAGGAGGATGAGCCTGCTGCAAAGTTGATCAGTAGGAAAAGGAGTAGGGATGAGACCACAGCTGGTGGGTCTGTTGCGCCCAAGGCTGGTGGGGTTCCCTTGATTGGAAAGCAGAGCAACTTGCGCTCTCTTTAAAAATTTTCTCCCGGTTAGTTTTCCTTAGTTTCTTGCTCTTTGTTGTTTCCTATTTTTAACACTTAGCTTCTGCAGAGGCCAAAAAGAAGACCCCTGAGAAGAAGGGTGTCATGTTTACAGATCCCTCAGGGCCGGCGCAGAAGAGGCCCAAGGTTACCATCAAACCCTTCAAGGCTGCTGGGGCAGAGGCCGAGAAGGAGAGGGAAAGGAAGGCTGCTGAGAAGGAGAGAGAAAAGAAGGCTGCTGAGGAGCCTGTTGTCACGGCTACTGAAAAGGAGAAGGAAAAAACTTCTGGGAAGCCTGCCGGTGATGCTCCAAAGGATACCGGGACCGCTGCTGCCATTGTTCGTGATATGGCGCAGGGTCCGGAGGTTGTTCACAGCATGTGGAAGAGGTCTTTAAGCAGGAGTTTGACACAAGTCTTTGCTCAGTAACCGATGAAGCTGATGCCGAGTTGGCTCGCGCTGAAAATGCATACGATCATCTATCGCTGCCTGTGATGGACTTGGTTGCAAAGGCTTTGGAGCATGACGACTGGTGTCAACGCTTAAAGACCATTCTCGACCCGCCTGAAACTGTTGAATTATCTGATGAGGAGGAAGCGGCGGACGATGATGGTGACGGTGATGGCAAACATGATGGTGATGACGATGGTGAAGGCAATGGTGATGGCCAAGAGTAGATAGTATTGGTAGGCTTTGTACCTTGTAATTTTATTTTTGGATGTTAAACGTAACTGTTTGCGCAGTTGCGCTTATTTTGCTTTGAACTGATGATGCTTTGTTATTTTGTCATGTAATCATTGCGCGGTTGCGCTTGTTTAATATGATCTTTATGTTTGCTCTTCTTTTGTCCAGTTACAATTATTGCATTGTTGTTAGAAACTTTGGTTAAGTTAGCGCGAATAAATGTAAGCGTGGCTCTTGTGCGAGTGTGAATGCCTGGTCTCGCGCTGTGTTCACGGAGGACCTTGGAGACGTAACTCAAGAGCTCGTAATTTACTGAAGTGTTTTCGTGCTAATCAAAAGTTATGTTAAACTTTTGATTAGCACGAAAACACTTCAGTAAATTACGAGCTCTTGAGTTACGTCTCCAAGGTCCTCCGCGAACACAGCGCGAGACCGGGCATTCACACTCGTACAAGAGCCACGCTTACATTTATTCGCGCTAACTTAACCAAAGTTTCTAACAACAGTGCAATAATTGTAACTGGACAAAAGAAGAGCAAACTTTTAATTTCCTATGTTGGCTAAAACGCCCTTTGTGTTACTTGCACGCATTTGTAACGTAGAAGTCATCATGATAAAAGAAAACATAAGGCATATGCTTTCATTGATTAAGAAACAAGCGCTTAGGCCACATACATCCCATGCAAGTAACACAAAGGGCGTTTTAGCCAACATAGGAAATTAAAAGGCGCGTGGCCAACATGAGAAAGTAAGGGCACAAGGCCAAGAGTAGTTACATATAGCACTTGCGCAGTTGTTGCGCATTCCACGTGTGCGGGATGATGTATCCATCCATAGTGCGCAACTTGTATGCCCCCTTCCCTAGCACCTCGTGTATTAAGTATGGGCCTTCCCATTTAGGTGCTAGCTTTCCTGGGCATTCAGCGTTTGAGGCTTCATTGTCTCTGAAGACATACTCCCCTGGAATGAAGGTACAAATGCGCACCTTTGCATTGTAATACCTTTCCAATTGTGTCTTGTACTTGGCTTCTTTAATTCGCGCAATTTCGCGTCTTTCTTCCAGCAAGTCCAAGTCGAGACGGCGTTCTGCCTCGTTATCAACCGTGCTGACTGCTGTCAAGCACGGTGAGGGGAGTCCAACTTCAGCTGGGATAACTGCCTCCGAGCCATAGACTAGGCTAAAGGGAGTTTCGCCAGTACTTGTTTTCGGCATGGTTCGATGGGCCCATAGGATGCTTGGGAGCTCATCTACCCAGCGTCTTCTCTTTGTGCCCAGTCGGGCTTTTATCCCGTTGACGATACTTTTGTTTACACTTTCAACTTGCCCGTTGCCTTGAGGGTGCGCAACGGAAGAAAAAGTGTGTTCAATTTTCATCTCTTTCATCCACTTCTGGAGGTCTTCAGAAGCAAAGTTGGTGCCGTTGTCAGTTACAAATTTGAGTGGGAGGCCAAACCTGCAAATGATGTGTTCCCAGATGAATTTGCGCACCATCATTGCAGTCGTTGATGCGAGTGCTTTGGCCTCCACCCACTTGGTGAAATAATCGACGGCCACGATTATGAACTTCACAGCTCCCGGAGCATCGGGGAAAGGTCCCACCATATCGATTCCCCACTGCTGGAAAGGCCAAGCAGTTGACACGGGGATAAGATCGTATTTTGGGCGCAGGGTTTTTGGAGAATGTCGCTGACAGGAGTCGCATTTGTGCAGCTCCTTCAGGGCGTCGACGTGCATCCCTGGCCAGTAATATCCAGCGTTCATAATCTTCGCGACAACCATGCGTGGGCCTGCATGGATGCCACAGATCCCTTCGTGGATTTCCCTAATCAGGTAATTCGCGTCTTGAGGGTCCACGCAGCGCATCAGTGGCCCCAAGAAGGACTTACGGTATAAGATACCACTATTCATTTCATAATGCAGTGCCTTGTTTTAAATCTTCCTTGCCTCTGCTTTGCTCTCCGGGAGTATTCCTTCTTGCAGATATTGAATTATAGGGGTCATCCAAGATGGCTGCCCTACTTCGATCACATTTACCTGGCGCAACAGAACTGATGGATTTTTGAGTACCTCAATCCTTACCTCTTTGGCGAGATGTTGAAAAGAGGTTGAAGCGAGCTTGCTCAAGGCGTCTGCTGGTTTGTTTTCGGAGCGGTTAATGTGAACTACCTTGTAAGATTTGAACTGTTGAAGCAACTCTTTTGCTTGATCTAAATATAAAGCCATGACTTCGCCCTTTGCATCGTATAGACCGTTGATTTGGCTGGCGATCAAGAGTGAATCAACATGCGCTCGCAGATTTTGAGATCCCATTTTTATGGCGAGGCACAAGCCTGCCAAGAATGCCTCGTATTCCGCCTCATTGTTGGTATTCTTGAAATCCAACTTGATGGCGTATGTAAATTCATGCTTCTCGGGGCTCACAAGGCGCAACCCGGCTCCTGCGCCATCCTCATTTGAGGCCCCATCAGTGTACAGCAACCATAACTCATTGGACGTGTCTTTCACGGGAGTCTCAACAATCTCACAATCCTTGATTTTTTCTACTGGGACTTCTGTTACAAAGTATGCAAGCACTTGACCCTTGATGGCTGGGCGCAGCCTGTACAAGATGTTGTGGCCCCCCAGCTCGATCGCCCACTTTGCTAATCACCCTGATGTTTCTGGCTTCTATAAAATAGTGTCGATGTGAAAATTGGTGAGTACTGTGACCACGTGCCCTGTAAAGTATCTGTGCAGCCTCCTGGAGGCGTGTAATAGCGCCAGTACCAACTTCTCCATTGTTGAATATCTCGTTTATGGGTCAGTGAGCACCCTACTGACGTAATAAATTGGAGTCTGGACTCCATCTCTTTCCACCAACAATACCGACCCAACTGCCTTGTCCGAAGAAGACAAGTACAGGATGAGCGGTTCCTTTTCGAACAACGCGGTCAGGGTAGGGAGTTTTATCAGGCACTCTTTCATTTGTTGGAACGCCGCTTCTGCTTCTGGCGTCCACTTAAATTCTTGTTTCTTTACGCAGTTACGTAAGGTGCTGATAAAAGGATATGACTTTGCGGTGTGGTTTGACAGAAAACGGTTGAGCGCGGCCAGGCGGCCGGCTAATCGTTGCATTTCTTTGATTGTTCGTGGCGACGGCATTCGCTCTATGGCTTGAACTTTTTCTGGATTTACTTTAAATCCCCCATTTGTAACCACAAAGCCCAAGAACTTGCCTTCTTCCATACCAAAGGAACATTTGGCTGGATTCAGTTTCATATTCACGCTTCTCAACGAGTTGAATGTTTTCTCAATGTCCTTTATCATTTGATCCTCTTCATTATCTTAATCACCAGATCATCGATGTACACCTCAATATGTTTACCAATATCTTCCGCAAAGATTTTATCCATTAAACGCTGGTATGTTGCGCCAGCGTTCTTGAGGCCGAACGGCATCTTTGTGTAGCAGAAAATTACGAGGTCGGTTCTGAAAGCTGTCTTGTCTTCATCTTTCAGCTTCATCTGGACTTGGTGGTAACCTTTATAACAATCCAGAAAGCATTTCCACCTGTATGGTGATGTGTGCAAAATGCAACATATAAATTACATCAAATAAGGCATAAAACTAACCCTTTTTAAGTACTAATATTGGAAAAAGAGTGTTTTTGTCTTCCTTTTGTATTTTCAGGATTAAATGAGCTCAAAAACACAAAAGAAGCAAAAAGACAGCTAATTCCAACATAAATACAAGGAAAGGAACATAAGTGGACTGCCCGACCCCTCAACGACACCTTCCAAAGCAAAATGGAGAAGGCAGAAGTCTGAACACGCCCCGTGCTCAACCAGCACGGGGCCGTGCCCAAGAAGCAGCAGAAAAGACAAATCTATAGAAGCTTCTATTGCCCACCACGGGTCGTGCCCAGCGGACACGGGGGCGTGTCGAAAGTACAGCAGGCGCATTTATTGTAATTGCGAATTACAATTAATGAGGAGAGAGAGTGTCAGACAGGCACGGGGCCGTGCCCAACGGACACGGGGCCGTGCCCAGCTCTCTGTTCAGCCTATAAATAGGAGTGCTTGGATTCATTTCATCTCATCCCTTGGCACACCACCTCTCTCACACTTCATCCACCACCCACCACCACCATAACACCATCATCCACCACCATCATCCATTGTCCATCGTAGAGTGTGTGAGTCGTCTCGGGATCCAAGATTGATCGTAAGAGTTCTTGACAATCAAGGCCATGTTTGCCTAAGTCTCTTACATCACTTGGTGAAGACAAAGTGTCTAGTATAATACTTTTTATTTCTAATCTTTTGCACTTTTTATTTGGTTTTGTATTAATGACTTTAATAACTAGTTACTTATGTTGAAGGTGATCTTTCCTTATCGTTTGTCCGTGGTGTCTTGGCATTATTTTACTGTCTATATAAAATAAAAGATTTTCACCATTCATATCTCCACGGTCTATATGGAGGTATGTTGGCTACCTGGTCGGGGGTTAAGGGAACGGTTTGGTAAAGGTCTTGCCATTGTTCAGCGTTTAGAGGTCCTGCAATGGACCTGGGTCAAATTTAGTAGGACCTCCTTCAATACTTCACGGTATTGGATGGCGGGGGTCCAAACTCTTTGACCCCCTCATAAGTTAACTACTATTAATACTATAACCCGGCTATTTAGGACTGTATCCCTGCTGACTCAGACTACTTAGTCGAGGGTAACGTCACCGCCAAAAGCGGGGCCTACCACAATACTGCATTAATAACTTAATTCATTATCTTCCAATAATCCACCCCTTTAGGATTGTATCCTTGCTGACTCAAACTACTGGGGTGAGGGTAACGTCACCTTCAAAAGAGGGGCCTACTACAATAACTAAGATAATCTCTTAATTATGTGCATAAGTGCGGAAATAATCAAAGGTTATACTAGATACGAGTCGGAACCAAGTGATTCATCTTGTCTATCTGTTTTTCTTTTATTTTTATTTTCAGCATTTTAGTTAGTTTTTATTTTTTTTAGCTTAAAACATTTTTCTAAATTTTTATTTTGATTAGACGTTGAGGATAAACCGGTACTAAAAGCTCTTGTGTCCTTGGACGACCTCGGTATCTTACCAACGCTATACTACACTCAACGATGGGTGCACTTGCCCATATGTGTGTTTAGTGTTAGTGAAATATCGTGTTTTATAAATTTAAAACTTGGCTAAAATAAGTGTTAAAAACGGCTTAAAATATACACCTAATATATATAACACTTAAACGCGCATCATATGGCGTGAGAGAGTCTATCTTTTTGTCGATCTCGGGCAATGAGTAGCAGTCTTTAGGGCATGCCTTGTTGAGATCGGTATAATCGACACACATTCTCCATCCTCCATTCGACTTCTCGACCATGACAGGGTTCGCGACCCAGCTTTGATAGCGCACCTCTCTCAAGATTCCTGCTTTTAACAGCTCACACACTTGCTCATTCATCGCTTTAGTCTTATCCGCCCCTAAGCTGCGCCTTCTTTGCACTTTTGGTTCAACGGAGGGATATGTGTTCAGACAGTGTTCTGTAACATCGCGCGGGACACCGGTCATGTCTGCCGGAGTCCAGGCGAAGATATCCATGTTTCTGAACAGGAGTTGCTTGAGGTGAGTTCTGATGTTTGGTGAGATTGCGTGGCCTATCGTCACCGTTTGTTCTGGGTACTTGCGGTTTAAAACCCATTTTTCTGGTTCAGTTGTTGAAACTTTCGCCGCTTTGGTTGGGCGCATCTCCTCTGCCGACAGTACTTCCTTTTTTGCATAAATAATTGCCACCCCTGTCTCAGTTGGAAACCCGATGGCTAAGTGGGGTGTGGAAGTTACCATGTTTAATTCGCCTTGGGGTTCTCTCCCAATCAACACATCATGCCTTGATTTGACAGGCATTACCATGATATTCACATTTGTTGTTCTTGAATGCTTTCCGTCAGAGAACGTGACGGGAAAGCTGATTTGGCCTAGTGGGAAGACCATTTCGTTACAGAAGCCTGACAGAGGGTAGTCGACTGGCTCGAGTCTCGCTTTATCTTCATCGTTAAACTGATTAAAGCATTGCTCATAGATGATGTCTGCTGTACTTCCTGGGTCAATAAAGATGTACTCTGTTTCATAATGACCAACAATACCGGTAATAACAACGGGGCGTGTTGCGCGAGGGCCCCCGCGTACCACCGGAAAAATGACTTGTTGCTCTTGCCAAGATGGCTCATACGGGCGCTTGCCTTTTTCTCTTGCGCTGTATCTTGGTCCGTTGACCATATGTGTCTCCAGGCGCCGGACTTTCTTGTGATTTCCATCGTCATGGCGCTGGATCTGGCGCGTTTCTTTGCTCACGTTTTTCACCAGGTGGCCTAACTTTCCGCTCTTTAGCGCTTTCTCGATCTCTTGACGTAAGCTGATACAGTCGTCTGTGAGATGACCTGTATCCTTGTGGAAATCGCAATACAGGTTCGGGTCTTGCCCTTTCTTGTTTGTCATAGGCCTTGGAGCCTTGAAGTCATGATTCTCCGTCATTAGCACCTCTTTCGGTGTTTTTATGAGCGGAGTCCAGTGCTTTTCTCGCTTATCATCCCTGACTGCTTTTCGATACCCAATTCTGTCAATTATTTCCCGCGCGTCTTCTCTATAGCGCGGTCTTTCATCATAACCCCTTGCTTTTCCAGACTTCCAATCTTGACCTTTGTTTTTGTTGCGCTTGTTGTTGTCGCGCGATCCTCCCTTTGAGAAACGATCCTCGGTATAAGAGTTCTTGTTACCGGCCAACGACTCTTCAGTTTGTGCAACTATTTTCGCAGCCTCCATGAGCTTATCCCATTCTTTGGGCATTCCATCTTTTCCGGTGATAGTTCTGATGAGACTATCACAGCGAATGGCCTTCTTAAAGTGTGCGTGCATGAGTTGCTCACTTACGCCACCAATTTCCAAGCACTCCTTGTTGAAGCGAGTGATGAAATCTTCCAACCCTTCGTTCTCTCTGCGCCAAATGTCTGTTACCTCGGCTGTGTCGCGCTGGTAACGTCTTTGCTGACTGAAGTAGTTCACAAACTGTGTTCTGAAATCAACCCACGACTTGATCTTTCTCGGAGGGAGGCTGTCAAACCAGGCGCGAGCAGCCCCTGTAAAAGTTTGAATAAACAAATGGCACCACATAGGCGTATTCCATCCTTCTATGCAACCAACGCTTGTAAATACCCTGACGTGATCATCCGGATCAGTCAGCCCGTTAAACTTTCCAACTATTGGAGGCAATTTTTCTCTTGATAGCGGCGCTATAGCAATCTTTGGAATGAACTTTGAATGTTCTGCAGCTTCAGTTGGTCGATAGGCGAGGCAAAAGTCTCGCTCTGCCTCTTCGCTGTATCCGACATGCTGCTTTTGTTTGTAATATTCATGGTTCCTCTGTAAGCGGTTAAAAACTGAGGACCCTTCGTCGTCTTGCCAAGTTGGGTCGTTTGGATCTGTGTCGTCCCATTCATTGTTCAAGTTGCGCGGCACGAGCCGGCTCTGAAGTGGACCTCTTTAAAATTTTACCCTTATTGGTTATCATGATTTACCTGATATGGTAACCTTTAAAAGTACATGTTTCATTCGTCATAATATGATTGAATTACCGATTTAACTCATTTTTAACCATCAATACAGTTTCTTATCCTATTTGGTTATCTTGTTCCGTATGGCTACACTCCGGAACATCATATCTCAATTAGGCATTTGTCTTATTCGTAATCAATACGACAAAAGAACATTCTAAAATATATGACTAGTGTAAGCTATACTTACCTTGCATCCGGTTATGCTCTTCTCCGCGTACCCGATCCGTTTAACCCGCTTCTTCCCCAAGCCTCCATCTTGCTTGTCAAGAGTCAAACTATCATATAGTGTTCACAAGGTGATTAGGTTAGTCGTTCTAGATCGTAACCTTTATGCCTTATGACACTTTATACTACTTTTCTTACCGAACTCTATTATAGGTCGGTTTGACTTTCTAAGAGTCAAGACGCCTTTTAGCATGTGAAATTGAGCAACTAAATTTTAACAAACTTATGTTGCCGTTCCGCCCTTTACTCGATGGCTCTATTCTTAGGCCACCACTTGAACTAATATTTATTCCGAGTTCACGCTACTTTAACACTAAGTTATCTTAGCCCTCAATTATTAACGTTACATTATTCTTTCATTACGCAAAATCTACGGGTTTTCATATATAGACGAAACTCGTTTCACCATGTCATTAGGCATTTATCCAAATACTTATTCTAATCAAGTTCTATCAACGAACTAGTAGGTACCCAATTTCACTTAGGCATTTTATCGAACACCTTATGGGCGAAATTCGTATACTTCTTTTATCAAGTTCAAGGTTATCGATTTAACCAAGTTTTAATCATCAAATTCAAACCTCCATGTCTAGTATACATGAACTACACCTAGAACTAGCATTACAACATCAATGTTCATCCATTTAACACCTTAATTCAAGTGTTCATCATATTTCTACAAAACCCATTTAACACATAAATGGATGGTTGTGGATTTCATATCTATGAACACTAATCCAACAAATTATGGTCTAGGGTTTGCTCCTAGACATGATTTCATCCTAAATTCATCCAAACTTCAATCATAAAAGCCAAATTTTCGATTTCAAATGTTCACCAAGAATTTAAGATGGAACTAAATAATGAAATTTGGCATACCTTATGATCCCTTCATCGAGGTGATCACGAATTCGCGTTCATGCATTGATTTGGGGCTAGAATCGACCTTCAATTTGTTGGATTTGGTTGAGTTAGGGTTTTGGCTCCTTGGAGCCCTTCCTGGTCGATCCAGAACACGCACCACACACACTCTTGTGTGTGTGTGTGTTGTGTTATTTTATTTAGTTTAATAAAACCATTTTCAATTTATCCCATTTTGGTCCCTCATGTTTGGTTAGTTATAAATTAGGTCACAACCTAATTATTTTTAACAATATTCCCACTTATTAACTAGGTTTGGCATTCCTAGTTATCTTAGTGGATTAGGGGAATCTACAACTAAGTTTATTTTAAGTCCCGTTAACTCGGGCCTTTTATAAACTTTATTTATCCATAGGCCTTTATTTAACTTTTTAATAAATATTAGGTTTGTTTACTTAAAAATCCTAATATTCACCGGGTAAATTTTACCACTAACGGTGCTTTACCCGTCCTTTAGTATTAACGGGGTTTGATTACCAAACCCGTTTTCGGGGTGTTACAAGTCTACCCCCCTTAAAGAGGTTTCGTCCCCGAAACCTTATTTACGTTTTTTCTTTTAATTTAGACTAAACGATCTTAGTTTCGTTTTCAAGACATTCACTATTCTTTTCGATCTAACGTTTTCCTTTATATTGACGCGTACGTCTTTCATGTATAAGGCCTCGCGGGCCGTTATTTTTTTTAGCTTATATGCATTATCCTTATTGACCGAGTTGTCACTTGACCACTTAGTCTCCTCAATCTGATAACAAGTTTATTCCGCGCTTGTCTTATATTAACAAGCTCTTTGTATTTGTCATAACGCTTTCTTGACTTTGAAAAGTTTTACCGGCTAGACTAATTAGTCGCCATCACTTCATACCCCGTCACCCGGGTATATTATTTTTCCATCTCTGGCCTTATGTGTGTTTAGGATTTTCTAAACCGCCTTATACTACTTATGTTTGTTAAAACATTGCTTTTGACTAAAAACTAAATTTTTGGTTTACGTTTTCTCTGTCTTATGTCTTTCCCTCATGTCTAGGAATTTCTGTCTAATTTTTATTCCTGACCGTTATTATTTTACATGGAGAATTGTAACCAGCTTTCCACGCTTTATCCTAGTGACCCGCAAGTTCCTTTACTTAGCCTCGTAAGCTTTTTCTTTAGATTTTCACCTTTTTAAGGTGAGAACCCCAAAAATTCGTTTCTTTCTATTTGTGACCCGAAGGTCTTTTTGGTCCCGTAGACTTTAACACTATTTATCATCCCGTAGGTTATGATGATCCCGTAGATCGTCTTTTATCCATGTCTATATTCAAATATATCTATACATATATAGCGCCAAAGCATCTTTTATTATGTTTGGAATCGTTTATTTTTCGCTTTTGAACTTTAGTTGGCCTTGACCGTAGTCTAAAGCTTCGTTCGTTTACTCTTGGACTAATCTTCCGACTTTACAACTCTTTACGTCATTTACACGTTGGTTTGTTCTACGCTCACCGTTTCCCCGGTTCATAATTATACTTCTTTACTACCCGTTACCCGGGTTCTTTATTATTCCGCGCTTCCCTCATTCGGTTGCGCTTACTTGCACTACCAGGCTTTTATACTTTATTTATCCCGTTTGACTTATTTGTGTGAGATTTCATTACTCATGAGCGTCAAACTTCATTTTTTATTCGACCCGTTCAATTTTAGAATAGTTGAACGTAGTTATCAAAATTTCTGTTTGCAATTTCTCATCGTCCTTTAGTCATGACTCTTAATCCGAGTCCTTTGACTTTCTATTTCGCGTACCCGTCTCTTGGTTTACGCATGTTTTCAAAATCCTACCCATCTATCGGGTATCTTTACCGAAGTTATCATCAAGTAACCATTCTTATATGGTTTTAGACATCATCTTAATTTATTTGATCGTCTTAGCGAAATCCATTGCTTTTATTTAGTCAAGTCGTTTATCCATTTATTCTACCCCTTTGACTTGTCTGTGTGAATTTCATCACTTATGACAGTCAAATTTTATCTTTATGCCTTAACATTCTCATTAGTTGATCTGTATTTTCATTTACTTTAATCCTTGTCCTTTCTCTCGGGCTCTTCATTCTAACGTAATACGCTTCCGTTATCCGACTTGCGTCTACATTTATTATCAAACATCTTGCTTATTTGATTTATTTGGGTACCTTTTAAGTTAGTCCCATTCACTCCGCCCTAACTACATCGGATGTAAATGTGTCCGCTATAAGAAACTCATGGTATCATATGCCACTACTTACTTGGCTAGAGTAAGCGATTAACACATGACACACACGACCTTTTTATAGTTTTCACATCACGCCCTATGTAAGTAACGCCTCTATTTAGTTTTCTTGGAAATAATATCCTGGATAGGTATTCTATTCAGGTTTTTTTTTTCAAGTTTCTAATTTACATATGCAACAATCATTCTCTACATGTTTGTTGCATATCGCTATTTGTGCGATTATATTTAAAAACGCGCACCTGGTAATGCTTGCCCCGACGGGCGTTCCTTGCCATTAACCTTGTTCGCGGTCGTTACTCGATTTAGTCCTTGGTGAGCATGCTCCTCTTGTCATACTTCGGACCGTTCCTCTATCATATCTGTAATTTGTTTAACCCTTGTCATCTTTAAATGCAAGTGTCCTTCAATTAAGACATTCACAAAAGTTAGACATGTCAACTTTACTAAACGCCCGTATCATAATACAAGGCTTTTCTACTATATGTGTCAACGCATGAAATTTTGTTAGCTATATCTATCATTTAAATGGGGGTAACGTGTATTACACGATAACCCTATGTGTTGTTTACAACACTTTAATACGCTAAACGATTAACATACATGCACTTACCGGATTTTTTTTGGGGAAACGAGGGAAAACCCCCGGGTAAACCTTTTATTAATGATGCTTAAAAAAGAGATTACAAACAAAGAGTATAAGGCCAAGGCGACTCGCCAAAAGCCAAACCTCAAAAACAAAACAAAACTCTAAAACAACATACACGAAACACCAACTAAGAAAATAAAATAAAAACTAAGCTCCACGAACGATGTCTCTTGCCGACTCATCCGTTTCGGACTCAACCTCTACCTCATCTTCAACATGTGTTTCAACCATAGCTTCCTTCACCGGGTCAAACTTAGTGAGCATCACATAATAGGCCTTCAATTTCTCCGACCATGAAGAAAAAACATCATCCGGCGGTTGCGTATTAGTCTCGTAAAATTTACGAACCATTAACATTTCTTTTTCCCACAACCCATGCTCAGTATCAAAACAATCTTCATCATCTTGAAGTGAACCAAAAACATTTTTTGTTTCAAGAATTGGGCTATCCCGAGGCCCAAACGAATTTTTCGAAACGTCAAAAAACCCACTTCCCTTTCTACGGGCCTCACTTTGCAACTTTTGAATACAACTTAGATTTCCGTCAATACCTGGGCCAGTAAAACAACGATTCGGGCTTGCATTAGTTGGGCTCTGAATTTTTTGCGGCTGATAATCAGTAGCTGGGTCTGGGCCAACAACTTTCTTTTGTCCGCCCACTATTCCATCGCCCAAGTTAGGCCCAGCAGCTTTTTCGCTGGGCATAACTGGGCCCAAAATCTTTTCCGGTCCACTTGAAACATTAGTTATACCTGGGCCAGATCTATTTAATGGCGGAAACTGATCCACATCATGGATAAGTGGGCCTGAATCCAAATCATTAACAGTTGAGTCCACACACGCAACATTTGCTGTTGGGCCAGACTCTTTGGCAGCTCCCTTATTAAGCCTAGCAGCCTTAACTGGGCCTGATTGCATGTTTGGGTCACCATTATTATTCGAAACTACAGATGGGCCTGCTCCCTTTAATTTCGGTCCATTTACCAACCTTTCAACATCAACTTTAGCCAAGGGAGCCCATTTTACATTGGGTTTTTTACGTGTAACTAAAGTGAAACCATCATCATGGACAACCGGTTTTTTCAAAATAGGCTTTGTAACCGGTTGATCAACAACATTTTTACCTTTTAAAACACTATCAACCGGATTTTGAACTACTTCATGGCTAGCCTCCGTATGACCAAAAACATTGCATTTCCCGCATATTGGAGGCTTCCATTTGTATGATATATCAAGATAAGCAATTTTACTCGGTAAATCATTTAAAGATGGGAACCAAACCTTTACCCGATTAGGTAAGCCACATGAAGCACTAGCCTCCACAAGAACACGAGCAAAGCTTAAAGGTCCCCTCTTGTTTTCACAACGATCATACGTTGCCTTATCTAACATAAGCGGTCTACCAACTCTACTAACAATTTGGCCGATATTGCCACCATTCCATAAACAAAGTGGAAGATCTTTTATTGTTACCCATACCGGCACTTTGTCTAAGTCCGGTTTAGATAATACGGTATCCGGTTGCCAAATTTGTAAGACAAGTGGAACATTTTTCACCAACCACGGGTTCCTTTCTAAAACTTGAAGCATGCCCTCATCATGATCAAATGTAAAGAAGTAGAATCCACCGCTCTTCTTGTTTATCGATTTTAATCCAAACTTATGCCACATCTTAATTAAATTCTCTTTCACCATTTGAAATGACAAATTATCTCCCACAAAGTAACCATATAGTTGTAACCGATGAGCCTTGATACTTTTGGTCATAAAATGTCCATTAAGGTTCACAATAGCCTCACCCTCATCAACCATAGGGGGCTCATACATCAATCTAGTTTCACTCTCTTCAATTTCAATACCCTTCGTCAGTTGAGAGAACAATTCTTGGTTCCAAAATTTTGAACCAAAAATTGGATCCACATCAACTCCATTAGGTCCAAACTTCAAATTAGGATCACAAACAAATTGAAATGTAGGTTTCTTCATTTTGTTCGGCTCAAATGAACCAAACTGTAAACGATGAGTTGTAACATTTTGAGGCCCAACCGAAACCTGAACATCATTATTTAGCCCACCACTATTTTTAGATTTATCAAGTTCCCCAGATTCATCAGATTTACAACCCTCCTCCACAGTCCTATCAGTTTTAGAATTAACTGGGCCCACCATAGGTGATGGCCCAATTATTGATGGACTAACCTCATTAAATTGCTGGCTCAAAGTTTCCATATACAAGCCTACTTCAGCGTTTAACTCTGATGTTAATACATCATCATCAGGCCCAATCTTCTTATATTTATCAAGTCCAACATAAATAAGCCCATTATGCTCCTGATCTGCTGAAACAGGCCCAATTCCAACCCTAGCTGATGCGACATTCTCAGCAGCCACAATCGAACATTCCCTGCTATCCCCTGACTTGATGATGTCATCCCCTCGAATTCCGGTCCCATGCACAAACAATTCTGGTGATGAAACCGGCATATTCTTCACCAGAGATGTTTGTTTCGATACTAATTCCGGTACATTTTTAAAACCCAGTATAGATTCCGAAGAGCTTTTCAACTGCGAACCAGGTTCCGACAACATATTCCCCAGATTTCCATATAAAACCGCCATATCTATTGCCTTCTTCCTCCTATTTTCATAAACTTCCTGCAATTCTTTATTACCAAACCCTGAAGAAACCGACGATGACTGAATATTAACCATATCAACCTGATTTTTCATAATAGCAGGGGATGAGTTTACAGACACATCTCCGGTCACCGAATAAGAAGAATCCGATGATTCAAAACCAACGTTCCCCATTTTTTCCGAATCACATGCTTCATGAACTATATCCGAATCATCATTCTTCTTCTCTGTTTCATCTTTTCGTTCGTCTTTCTTCTCAGCAACCTCTGAACTCTCTATATTTCCATTTATCAGTTTATCCCACCAAGAGGCCACTTGTTCTTTAATCGATGCAGCATCCTCCTTAGCAGTAGATCTCGTATTATAAGTTTTAGGAGGCGGATTCTTCTTTTTCTTACCCATAATCGCATAAAACCCAAAGTCTTCCTAACTACACACACTTAACAGATGTATGAAGATGATGAACGGAATAGAAGGGCGACAGACGGTGGTCAGAGGCGGCAGAAAGGTGGATGGCGGCTAGGGGAAGAGTGAAAAAGGAGAGAGCATTTTCTCTCACACCTTTAGTGTGTGTTTGTTGTTACATTACCAAAATTCATTTTTTTAGGGTTTTGCACTTACCGGATTTGCAATCAAGCCTCGAACCGAACACCAATCTTTATCAAGAGCATAAGGTTTAAGTCCAAGCATGGTTTTCCCCACCATACTTGAATCTCTTAAACCAGGGCTCTGGTACCAACTTGTAAGACCCTTAATCCATTTTAATCGGTTAACCAATAAATTTCGATTATAATAGTGTATTAAGATTCAATATACACTTAAAAATACGAGTTTGTTTAAACATTTTATTAAATAAATCATTCCAACATTTTGTAATTTAATTCGCCGTTTTAAAATGTGACGACGAATCAATTCGCGGAAGCTTTGATCTCGATCGTGTTCGGTTCTTCATCGGGCTCGGTCGTTATCCGGTACTACTAGGCAACCTACATTCCATAAACATGAAATGATTTTAGTCATACGTGGTTTAAAACGTGTTTAAACGGATTCGCGAAACAAAACTTAACAAAATAACTGGGCGCCACCGTAACTTACGGTAGCCACCGTAAGTTACGGTAGCCACTGAGCTTTCAGGGGCTGCCGTAAGGCAGTATAATACCACCGTAACAACTTTACGGTAGCTACTGCATGTTCTTCACATTTGCTGTTTTGACCCGTTCATGTATAAATCAAACAAAAACAGGTTTGTATGCTCTCTAACTCATGAAATTCATAATTTCAATATCTCCTATCATATTAGGTTCAAGTCACGAGTTTCTTACGTAATTAGAACTCGTTTACACTCAAGTGCTTATTTTGACCCGTTAAGGGCATTTAAGCACTTTCTAGCTTAAAATCATTTTCGATTGCTTCCAGCATTACATTACCACATTTCTTATCATAAAATTTTCCATCACAACTGTATTTATGGTGGGTTTACTATGGTAATCTATATAAATTGGGTTTTACCCCTCAACTCATTATTTTACGGCAAAGGCTCAAATGGAGCCATTTGACTAACGTATTACATCTTTCAACTTCTATACTTGTCCTAAGTATTTATCTAATCATAAAACTCGTTTCCAAACAACCTTTAAGGGTTGTTTGCTCAGTTTAACTTATAAGGACGTTTTGGTCCATTTTGGCCCTTCATTGACGATGAGAGATTTTTGTAAACATGTTTGACCCATAAGTCCTCTTTTAACTATGATTTTGTTTGAGAAGTCATTAGGCCTTTCAAACGTAATGACCATCGTTTGTAACTTTCGGTTTACCTATTAAAGTAACCAAAAATCTATTTTAGACTCCGATTAACTCTCATTTAACCTTACGTTTAAATGAGAGTTATTCTACTATGCGTACCTGGCTCGGACCATTATATTGACCCATTTAAATACCTTGCCTCAATAGCCGCTAAGTAATAGCGATGTAAATATTCACTCGATAATTATCTCTGAAATCGTACAACTCAACAATCCATTAGTCGATATTGTCAAAGAGTGATATTTTCACCTTTTGACCCGTTTGGTCTAAATGACCAATTATATTAGCGAGGTGAAGCTTATTGCCATCTCGTCTACGCGACTCGCTTCGGTTTACACCGCACTGTCGCTTTAATTATAAATCACCTCTTAACGCTTTTTGGCCTATTAAGGCTTACGAAATAAGTATCTTTCAAAACTAACAATTATTGTCAACGAGTGACCAAATTAAAATTTTACCCTTATTGGTTATCATGATTTACCTGATATGGTAACCTTTAAAAGTACATGTTTCATTCGTCATAATATGATCGAATTACCGATTTAACTCATTTTTAACCATCAATACGGTTTCTTATCCTATTTGGTTATCTTGTTCCGTATGGCTACACTCCGGAACATCTTATCTCAATTAGGCATTTGTCTTATTCGTAATCAATATGAAAAAAGAACATTCTAAAATATATGACTAGTGTAAGCTATACTTACCTTGCATCCGGTTATGCTCTTCTCCGCGTACCCGATCCGTTTGACCCGCTTCTTCCCCAAGCCTCCATCTTGCTTGTCAAGAGTCAAACTATCATATAGTGTTCACAAGGTGATTAGGTTAGTCGTTCTAGATTGTAACCTTTACGCCTTATGACACTTTATACTACTTTTCTTACCGAACTCTATTATAGGTCGGTTTGACTTTCTAAGAGTCAAGACGCCTTTTAGCATGTGAAATTGAGCAACTAAATTTTAACAAACTTATGTTGGCGTTCCGCCCTTTACTCGATGGCTCTATTCTTAGGCCACCACTTGAACTAATATTTATTCCGAGTTCACGCTACTTTAACACTAAGTTATCTTAGCCCTCAATTATTAACGTTACATTATTCTTTCATTACGCAAAATCTACGGGTTTTCATCTATAGACGAAACCCGTTTCACCATGTCATTAGGCATTTATCCAAATACTTATTCTAATCAAGTTCTATCTACGAACTAGTAGGTACCCAATTTCACTTAGCCATTTTATCGAACATCTTATGGGCGAAATTCGTATACTTCTTTTATCAAGTTCAAGGTTATCGTTTTAACCAAGTTTTAATCATCAAATTCAAACCTCCATGTCTAGTGTACATGAACTACACCTAGAACTAGCATTACAACATCAATGTTCATCCATTTAACACATTAATTCAAGTGTTCATCATATTTCTACAAAACCCATTTAACACATAAATGGATGGTTGTGGATTTCATATCTATGAACACTAATCCAACAAATTATGGTCTAGGGTTTGCTCCTAGACATGATTTCATCCTAAATTCATCCAAACTTCAATCATACAAGCCAAATTTTCGATTTCATATGTTCACCAAGAATTTAAGATGGAACTAAATAATGAAATTTGGCATACCTTATGATCCCTTCATCGAGGTGATCACGAATTCGCGTTCATGCATTGATTTGGGGCTAGAATCGACCTTCAATTTGTTGGATTTGGCTGAGTTAGGGTTTTGGCTCCTTGGAGCCCTTCCTGGTCGATCCAGAACACGCACCACACACACTCTTGTGTGTGTGTGTTGTGTTATTTTATTTAGTTTAATAAATCCATTTTCAAGTTATCCCATTTTGGTCCCTCATGTTTGGTTAGTTATAAATTAGGTCACAACCTAATTATTTTTAACAATATTCCCACTTATTAACTAGGTTTGGCATTCCTAGTTATCTTAGTGGATTCGGGGAATCTACAACTAAGTTTATTTTAAGTCCCGTTAACTGGGGCCTTTTATAAACTTTATTTATCCATAGGCCTTTATTTAACTTTTTAATAAATATTAGGTTTGTTTACTTAAAAATCCTAATATTCACCGGGTAAATTTTACCACTAACGGTGCTTTACCCGTCCTTTAGTATTAACGGGGTTTGATTACCAAACTCGTTTTCGGGGTGTTACAAGAGGTGGGGCTGGATTTGAAGGTCCAGCATCATTGTTTCCCGGGGTTACCGTCTGAGTGATGTGAGTGATGCTCGCGCGGGGTCCCGCAGTGTTGTTAACTTCGATTTCACCGATCTCTTCTACATGTTGGACTTGGACGTTTTGATTGCCCCCCCCCCAACACTGCATTAGAGTTTGTTCCAAAACCGAAATCAGGAACGATTCCTTGACTAGCCATGATCGAAGGAAAATCGACTTAGAGAACCCAGAAAAGAAGATGAAAGTGATTTGTAGAAAACCGGTGGGCGCCAATGAAGAAACACTTAACTAATTCTAGGGTGGATTAGTTGGGTTTATGTTTCTACCATCAGGGTTAATCTTCTTTAGATCTCTGAGCTCCTTAATGATCTGCTAATCCTGCAAAACAGAACATCGTTAACTCGTTAAGAGGGGAATATGGGGGTTTCCCTCTTAACCAGGCTCCGACGTGAGAATAAGCGACTGTTTTGAGGAGATAATCAAGTATTAAGAGTGCGAGTAGAGGGAATAGAATGTTTAACTTGTGAACTGAGGTCTCTATTTATAGCCGGAGAGGTGTAAGAGGATGTGGGCCGATGGGCCTTGGGCCGGAAGGCGACAACATAGCGGATATGCTCCTTGTCTCACTGGTGTGTCGACCGTTAGTGGCTTCTAGAAGTTCTCCAGTGCTGGCGCACCGTGAATGGAGCCACGTGTCACTGTTGTCGGCCTTGTCGTCCCTCTGCCATCAGTAGGTAAGTGGAGATCGTGGGGCATGTGGCTCTGCCCTGTGATTGGTGCCACGTAGGCGTCTTTAGGTACTTTTTGTCTCCTGCACGTCAGACGATCGTGGAGCACGATTGAGCAGATCCTGGAGGATGCGGATTGGCTCTTTTCATCTGCCACTTGTACCTTTTGTACCTTCTGAAGTGGTCATGCGCTACAGCTTCTATGCGACCCTTGCTGAGCACGGAACTAGCCCGCGCAGGATTATAGGTACTGAAGACTCTTATCAGAATGCTAAGTGTTGATCTTAATGCTCTTTCTTGTTTAGACCTCGCGCGAGGTCAGTCCTTGGTGAAGTAACCCGCGCGAGGTTGAGATTGAAGATCTTGCTGATTTAGGAGTATGGTCTGCGCGGCTTTTTGGGACCATGCCCCTTCAGTCAGTTTGTTATACAATCAATGACAATTTAAATTATTTTATATATTAGGGTGTATATTAGGGTGAAGGGAGTGGGGAGCAGTAAAATGTCGGTAAACACCTTTACCGATAGTCAAGACCACCGCCAACCACTTTACCGATCTTGATCTTACCGATTAGATGGGCATTTCGGTGAAGGTTTACCGATGGGAAAGAGAGGGAGGGAAGGGTGTGTGATGGGGTCCATTCCTTCTCAACCAATCACATATTTTTCTCTTTTTTTTTAAAAATAGTTTACCTAAACCCTATTAGGTAACCACCGCCAATGTTTTTTAGCATTAAGTAAATATTTTAGGTGAATTAACATGACACTATTTGATCGGGTGAATTGAAAGTTTACCTAATACTATTAGGTAACCACTCCCTTCACCCTTAGTCCTATATTAGCTTTGTTAGTTTTAGAAAGTAAAAAATAGTCATGAGTGCATGTGCACCCCCTTTATAACATTCACCATTTTTATTTATGTTTATTATAAGGTCAAAAGTACTAATTGAAATTGCCCCCATCAAAGTTAGAAAAACAAATCTCACAAAAGCAAAAGATTAAAAGTAAAAACTTAAAAAAGCTTAGCAAATTAAAAGTAACAAATCTCACAAAAGCAAAAGATTAAAGTAAAACCTTAAAAAAGCTTAGCAAATTAAAAGTACATACATATATACATACATACAAGGAGAGACTAGGCCCACAAGGTTCGCAAATCATTCTAAAAGATCACCAAAATAATTGAGCTATAAAAAAGTAACAAATATGTATACATTATCTATAATTAAAGCTAGTCCATGTCATTATCATAATCTTAATTAATCTGAGGCACACTTCAAGTGACAAACATCTTATATTATGCCGTAAATATATAACATTTGATGATTTATCATGCGATGCTAGACCTATGTTTTTTTAATCATGTTCGGTTTTTTTTTTTTTTTTTTTTTTTTTTTTTTTTTTTTTTTTTTTTTTGAGACAACTTAAAACAATGATATGATAAAATATACTTTAGGACCATGTACTCAACTATCCATCCTAAGCTTTTTCCTATTTTTATTGAATCTATAAATAAGTTATATTCCATCCTATTTTTGTTGAATCTATAAATAGGTTATTAGAGCATCCCCAATGAACAGTTTTTAGCCTATATCGGGTTCTTGAACGTTTTTAGGTGCCCGTTCATTGATTCCATTATAAGGATGACGGGGTATTTTGGCTATGCTTTGTAAAAGGGACAACCCGAATTTAGCCCATATCGGGTTCTTGAACGTTTTTAGGTGCCCGTCCATTGATTCCATTATAAGGATGACGTGATATTTTGGCTAAGTTTTATAAAAGGGACAACTCGAACATATGGTGAAATGTCTATATAACACAAGAATACAAGAGCTATTTTATTTAACACCAAAAATAAATATACAAACCACACCATAGAAGAGTTTTTTCCCATAGTGGTGTTGGTGGAAAAAATATTTACCAAAATGGTGTTGTTGAAAAAGTATTTACCAAAATGGTGTTTTTAAAAATTTATTTGTTTCTCACTCCTAACCTCATTGCATAAATCTAATTCATTCAAGAAGTACTAATTTAATAATGTTACCTGTATGAATCTTAAAAAAAGTACTTTTTTTTATAAAACCTATTTTCAAAGAAAAAAGTAATTTAAGTAACTAAAAAAAGGTATTTGGTAAAAAAAAAACACCAAGATACGTGTAATCCTATTAACTTTTATTATACCCTCATATTTATGTTATATAATAAAAAAATAAAAATTTACTCAAATCAGTCATTGATATAATTCCTTTGACTTATGTTTTTTTCTACATAAATAACACAATATAGTTTTTTTTTTTAATTTAACTAAACTAAAGATATTTTAACATCTTAAGAATGTACCTTATAATTATTTGATGTATTGTTATATTAATTTAAAACATAATTTATTAAATAAACTTGTAAAAATATTTAAAGTTCAGATTTTTTTAATCACCCGTTCCATTTGTTATTTTTTTTTAAATCAAGTTCTCCAGGTTTGAGTTAGACGGATTTAAATCTCTGTTAGTAAATCAAGAAAAATAAAATTTAAGGTAACTGGTAATTAAAATAAGCTTTTCTTTATAATTAGTTTTTACAAAAAAAAAAAAAAAAAAAAGGTGTGGATTTAACTGCAAAAAAGGTAAAACCTAAAAGTCTAAACTGCATTTTAAGTAAGATAATTTTATATATTTTTTAATATATTATTTTAGTTCAATATAACAAGATATAAATCTGAACTATAAAATAAGTTAATAATATTAATCTGAACAATAAAATAGGTTAATAACAGAATAGGTGACTAAAAAGATCTAAACTACAATTTTTAATGTTTTTTTAATATATTATATTTTTTTAATTCCAATATAGCAAGATATAAATAATTATGGGTCGATTCTCAAAGTGTTGAATATATTTTTAACTAATGTAGTTGGCAAAAAAGGAAATATATACTATATTGTCTGATTTATATTAAAAAAAAAGTCGAAGGAATTATAACAACAAACCGTATACACATTTGATTAAACTATTCAGTTTTTTAACTTAAATACATAATTACGAGGGTATAACTACACTTATTAGAATCACATGTACGTTTTTCTGTTTTTCAAAATACGTTTTATAAAAAAAATAGATTATTTTTAAGATTTCTTAAAAAAAAGTAAGTTAGGTGAGAGACACAATACCATGTTTTAATCAACATAGTTATTTAATAAATTAGATTTATCCAATAAGGTTGGGAGTGAGAACCAAATAAATTTTTAAAAACACTATTTTGGTAAATATTTTTCTAACAACACCATTTTGGTAAATACTTTTTCCACCAACACCATTATGGAAAAAAACTCCACCATAGAAGATTAAAACCATAAACTACAATACACAAATCAGTTTCTTTTTTTAATTTTGGAAAACAATATTGATATTTGAACAATCCCTTCTAAATTTCTAATGCTTAATTTAATTATATGATACAATCAGTAACAAACGATTTTTCACTCACTTTGGACACAAGTAACAAAACTTTAATTACCCGTCACTAATCCACACTCACGGGGTTTGAATCGAACTCGCAAAACTATTAATTAAGGCCAACGCATTACTAGTCACCTCTTTCACCTTCACCGCGCGTTCACAAACATCTGTCTTCACATCATCCGCCACATCATCAAAACCATCCGTACACGTGTCCACATTCGTCAACGCCGCACTCATCCACGTTTGCACATTGCTGAGGTGGAACCTCATCCCCTCATGGGACCCACCCAGCCTTCTCATTTCGCTTAATGACCCCCGGATTTCATCCACCGCGTCGCGGAACACGGAGTAGCAATCGTGTACCGCGGCTGCGGCTCTTGGGCTGCAGCTGTAGTCGGCATGGCGCGATATGTTGGCTACGTATTTAGCCATGTGGCTGGCTTGGAAGAGTGTCACGCCAATTGCGGCTCGAGCCAGCCGACCCGGGTCTTGTTGTACGGAGTAGCCGGATAGAGAGGTGAAACATGTTTGTGGGTACAAGGTTGTTTTGCAACTTGTACGGATGAAATCTTTGTCATTTGACTCATTTGGTTGTGGTGATGGTGATGGTGGTAAGGGGTTGCTAGTGGTGGTGGTTATTATGGTTGTTAAGGTGGTTGATAGGAGGAATATGATGATTGGGATTTGGGTTTTCATTCTTTTTTTTTTAGATTTTGAAAATGAGTTTTGAGGGTTTGATGGAGTGAAGGGTTTAAGTAGTGTTTTTGGGTTGGTGTGAGATTACTATAATGTCCTTTGGTAATATGATTGTGTCTTGTTATAGATTGGCATAATTGGCATAATAGAGGTTGGTCCAAAGTCAAACTAATTTTGTTTTTGACTTTTTTTTTAAACTAGAATATGAAAGTGTAAAAGAAAAGGTTTAGTATGGTAAAGGGTTAAAAAATAAATAATATCAATTAGTAATCTACCGAGTCGGGTCTTGTAATTCGATGGAATTTGGGTCGGGTTAGTTTTTTTTTTTCTTTTGGAACATCTTATAAAAAAACGCTAGCAAGAGCCCTCCAGCGAAAAGCTGGATTACAAAACATGAATTAGAGATACATCAAGAAATCAAACAACATGAAAATAACCAAACAAAAATGGCAAAGTGTAACCGAAGAGGGTTAGAAACCCAAATTGACCAGCTCCAGTCGTTATGCTTCGACCTATGTTTGATCCAGTTAAACAAAGTCGTAATGATCTCCTCACAAACTTTCTCAGTGACATGGTTCACTTCTCTAAAAATTCTATAATTACGCTCTTTCCGTATGAACCAAAAATCCGTGTAACTTAAGTAAGAAAACCATATAATTTTTAAGTTGTTATGAGCTTATTCGTTAGCACATGACACGTGTGGGTAGGTAAGTGGATTCTCAATCAGGTTGTCACTGTGTATATGGTTTTCTTTTAACGGCATGCGGTTGGGATGACGCTAACCGGGTTAATAGTTAGTATCACCAAGTCAGTATTAAAATCTCTATGTCTGGATTTGAACCCAGAACCTCCAACTGAAGTAAAACTTCCCACCTCCCCCTTGACCACTAAAAGTGTATGTGTGTACGTATTCATGTGTATATATCCACGTAGAGATACTTTTGTTGGTACATATTTTTTGTTTTGTCATAACTCATAAGGGACATTAGAATATTTCAATGATGTGTAGTGAATATAATATTCTAAAACATGTATGTTTTACAATTACCTTTTTTATCAAATAATTTGTTGGGTTTTTAAAAGGTATAAAGAGGTTTAACGGATTCCTATAACAACCTTACCCAAGTGCATATGTGACCCATTTTCATGATAATGTTTGTACATCCTCATTAATCTACGGCCCATATAAATGGGCCCACATAATCATGACTCATTATCAAGTGCTGCATCTTCTCGTGCAAAAACACAGTAACATTGTACCAAAATTGTATCCGATACTCTTATAAATGGTAAAATATTGAAGGCCACAAAGTTATGTATTTATTGTTTATTTAAAAATACATAACATTTTATGTAAGAATTGGCAAAATAATATTTTTTATGTATTTATATGTACGTGTCAGTTTCAAATATATTTTTTTTCCTCTGTAACAATTAAATGTGTGAAATCATTTCATGTATCTATTTTATGTACCAATAATAACTTGAAACGTACAGAAGTATCATGCTTCTGTTTTTTTTTTTTTTTATTGCACATAATTTTAGTCGTATATCTACTTTTCGAGTATTAATTATCTTCTTTATTTTCTTAAAAAGTTTGGCCAATTTGCGAGTTTTAGGTGTTGTTTGTTTTTTCTTCAAGTCTGCAGTCTGCGGACCACATCTGCAGGTGAAGAGGTATGGTCCCAATTCCTTGCCTACATGGCAAGGACCATACCACTTTTTAATCCTACATGGCGCCTGCATCAGCAAGTGAATCCAGAAGCTTCTAGAAGCTTCTGGAAGACGTCAAGGTGGCACCAAAGATGCTCCTTCCGACATAAAGGACAATACGTGTCACCCCCCATCGAGCGCCATGTAGACCAGCAGCAAATCAAAGAGCAGACCCGACAACAGCAGTACGATGTTTCCAGCATGGACGAATATGGGCGCGCCACGTGTACCACCATCCTGGCCACAGCAGAGGAGACCAAGAGGATATTCCCCTTGATCGGACAGCTGGCGCCCCATAACAGCTGTCAAGGTTGCTCCACCCTCTATCACCCTCCGGCTATAAATAGGACCCTTCATCATCCAGGTTGATTCATTCTATTCTCCACTCTCTCACTCTTAACACACATTGTTTTTATTCCTCAGAACAGAACTTATTCTCACACCGGAGCCTGGTTAAGAGGGAAACCTCCATATTCCCCTCTTAACGAGCTAACGGCGTTGCTGTTTTGCAGGATCCGTCATTTGGCGAGTAACGAAAGAGATTGAACCTCACAAAAGAGACGAACAGGCTAGTTTCACCTCAGGTGTTAACCAGTGTTTCATCAGCAGGCATCTGCAGGAGAAGAGGTGGAACAAATGTCTGCAGTCTGCAAGGAGAAGAGGGTTTGTTTTTTTATATCTATAAAAACCTCTTCTCACACATAACACACACAAACACACACACAGACACCTCTGACTCTCTCTCTCTCTGCCTTCCTCTACCACCACAACCAACAACCACCGTCCACCTGCCACCACCACAACCAACCACCACCACTTCAGCCACCACCCACCCCGTCGCAACCACCACCACCACCTAACACTCACCACCACCATCTTCTCTCTGCCTCCCCCACCCACCCTGTCGCAACCACCAAGCACCACCGCCACCACGAAGCCAAGCACCACCACTTCAGCCAAAAAACAACCACCTCCACCGAAACCCTAATTTCACCATCTTCGATTTGGGGGTTTCTGAAGAGAGAGAGAGAGAGAGATCGAGGGAGTTTCTGAAGAGAGAGAGAGATCGATTTGGGGGTTTCTCCGGCCGGTTCTTGTTTCTCAACCACCACCGCACATCTCTTGTTTCGATTTGATGCTTTGTGAAGATGGAGGTGGTGATTGTTGAAGGTGGAGGTGATGGGTGTCGGAGGTGGAGGTGATGGGTGTCGGAGGTGTGGTGGTGGAGGTGGAGGTGGTGGCGGAGATGTGGGGGTGGAGGTGGTGGCGGAGATGTGGTGGAGGTGATGCAGAGATGTGGGGGTAGAGAGAAGAGTCTGAGAAGAGGTTTGCAGACATAAGAACATGTCTGTGTGGGGAAGAGGTGGGGAAGACCTTTTTGGTGAGAAGTGCTTCCGAAAAACAAACAAGCTGCAGACTTGTAACGTCTGCGCGCGTCTGCGCGACGCAGACATAAGTGGCCAGAAGTGCTTCTGGCCAAAAAACAAACACCACCTTAGAACTTTTGATACACTTTCTGTATCTTCTATGGTTGATACATTTATGATATTTATCTTGTGTATATCGTTGTTATACAATTATAGTCTGATTTGACAAGCTTTTACTAACATGAAAGTATATGAAAGAATGTTAAAAAATGGAAAAATTACAAAAACAATTAAAGCTGACCATGAAATTTTGAAAATAGACATTCACCAGGCTTAGTCGGCGCTTTCACCAAAATCGTGGGTTTAGCCGGCGCCTTTCACCAAAAAGTGTAGGCTAGATCCTAGCCGTCTCAGCGGATGGAGCTGATTTGGCTGATCGGAGGAAAATGATAGGTGATTGCTTTAGTGAAGGCTAATTTTCATGTCTATTTCTAAAATGGTTTGGTTAACTTTGACTATTTTAGTAATTATCCCTACAAAATAACAGAGTGAAAAGGGCAATGTTTTTATAACCGGACCGGACATCGGATTTGAGAACCAGGTAATATTTTTAATAGAACAAAAAAAATATAATATCTACAAATATTAGAAAAAATAAATATAAATATAATTTCTTTTGTACAGGAGAATCTTGATAAGATTTCAAAAGATTTTATCATACTTTTCAATTTACTTTCATGCGGCTTTCTACCATATTCATTCAAGAAAATTGCACAAAACGTCCTTTAAGTTTCACCAATCTTGCTGGTTTCAGTCTTAAACTTTAAAAGTTGCCAAAACCATCCTTTAAGATTAATTTTGTTGCCGGATCCATCCTTTATCACTAACCCAGTCAATAATTCTTGTTAAATTGCCTCACATGCTATGCATGTGAGGGTAAAAACAGTCTTGTCAGGCCTTTTATGTTTTTAAACCCTTAATAAAATCCCAGACCCTGTCACTTTGTCATCAGTTCCTTCTTCTTCCCATTTTCCTCAACCTCACCATTCCCAAAAATCCTTCATCTCATCAGCGATTGAAATTCCGATCAACAACTATCTCCGATCAAACACTATTCTGACCAACACTCACCATTCTCTTCAAACCCAGATCATTCAAAACCATAAATGGCTAACAGATGAGGTGGATTTCATATACGAGAAGAAGAAGATGATTATGATGTCGATGAAATTTATGGTAAAGTTCAAAGTTCAATTTTGTTTTATCTGACTTCACTTTTTATATCTGGTTTAAAGTTTAGATTTTGAATGTTCAAAATGCAGAACTTTATCCAACTTTGTTCTCAATCAACATGCATCATGGAGAATCATTTACAAATAATCCAGGTCGTATGTATTTAAATGGTGCCGTAAGTTTCGTTGATTTGGTAGATAATGAGAAATTTGGGATTTATGAATTGGCCCTAATGAAGAATGAGTTAGGTTATGATGACGTCGTCCCTAGCTTTTTCCATTATCTTGAGCCTGGGGGTGATTTGGATTCTGGGCTTCATCCATTGGCTGAAGATTCACATATCCTGCAGTTGTTAGAGATCATTAATGAGGGGAACTAGTATATTGATGTTTACATTGAGCATGGGATGTCTAATATTAACTTATTAGAGATACCCTCACAATCAAGTGTGATAATAGAAGAAATCAGTGAACTTCAAGCTCAAATGATTGAGAGTAAAAAGAACAACCCAAAGGGACTTCCATTGACCTGGCATGAACCACCAAATTAAAACAATGAAGGTGTGGAATGTGGAAAAAAGAATACTCAAGGTGATACTGAAAATGCATCTTATGTAGTGGATATTGGAAGCTCTAGTGTTGTTACTCCTCAAGTACCTAATCTTGATGTTAGAGTGACTAGTTCTGTTATGAATGATTTTGAACCTTTTTTAGGTGATACTGAGGTTAATGATAGGCACACTAATGAGATTAATGATAGGCACACTATTGAGGTTAATGATAGGGAAACTATTGAGGTTAATGATAGGAAGGATGTTGATGAGAGTAATAAGGATGAGGAAGAAGATAGTGAACAGGATAGTGATTATATAGAATATGAGGAGAATGATATGGAAGAAGATAGTGATTATATTATAGAAGATGAGGAGAATGATATGGATGAAAGTGATGTTGACATGAAAGATTATAAGTTTATGGTTGACGTTGAAGAGGAAGATGAAACTCACCCTGATGCAACAGGGGTTGATGATTTAGAGGAGGTCTTGGATAATGAAAACTTTGACAGCGCTAGTGATATTGAGGATAATATAGGGAATGTTAGGAGGAGAACCTTAAAGCATATAAAAAGGGCACATGGTAATGATAACAACTTCTACATAGGTTAAATGTTTGGAAATAAGGCTGAAGTTAAAAAGTTTCTAAAAAAATACACAGTGGAGACTAGAAGGCTGTTAAAAATAGTAAAAGATGATAAGGATAGGGTAAGGGTTGCATGTGCAAATTACATAATCATTTTAACAAAAACAGACCATTCCACTACATAACCATTTTAACAAAAACAACAGTGAAAAGCATCATCCAACTAAGAATCATGTACTTTCTCCATTTTTTTGATTCAACTCTGCTGCAATTCAATTGTGCTTCAAGTTTCTTGTTTCTGATTTGAAGCTCCTAATTTGAATCCATGAGTTCACTGTTAGTCCTTAGTAAACCTGGAATAGTATATTGTGCTTCTTCATCCGCCTTTGGTTTAGCCCATCCAATGAATGTCTTACAAATTGGTGATGCCTGTAAACAAAACAAAACATAAACTAAACATTGATTTTCAAACTATGGTGAATTTGGGGAAAGCTTACTTTGAACGGACACGAGTGATACAGTCGTCCTGGGTTTCTATCTAACCGAAAAGTTCGTAATATTGCTTGCATGTCACACAAACAATAAACAGACGACATTGAAGAATGAAGATGCAATTAGAATCTAGGGTTTCTAAGGTGCAAATGGGTTAGGTTGAAGAAAGAAGAAGAAGAAGAAGAAGGAACTGAAGATGAAGTGGGTGGGTCTGGGAATTTGTTAGGGTATTAATAACATAAAAGGCCTGAAAAGACTGTTTTACCCTCACATGCTATGCATGTGAGGCAATTTAACAAGAATTATTAACTGGGTTAGTGATAGAGGATGGAACCGGCAACAAAATTAATCTTAAAGGATGGTTTTGGCAACTTTTAAAGTTTAAGGCTGAAACCAGCAAGATTGGTGAAACTTAAAGGATGTTTTGTGCAATTTACTCTATTCATTCCCAAGAAACTCATTTTTCAGTTTTCTACTTTTTTTCAATACATGGAGTACCTACAATAAGTTTTCTAGTATATTACATCTGGATTTCTCTCTTTAAACGTATTGAAGTGTGCTATGAGCTACAAGAAGATCAAAGTGGACCGGAGAACAAGGATTGTGGAAGCAGTCGCCGACCGGAAACACGAAAATTGTTCGGATCATCACCACCTCCCCACATCTCCGACTCTCTTCCGGCGAAGACCAAGCTTGGCATCGTTATTCTCATCATCTCCGATTTGATCGCCTAGTCCGGTTCTGTGATTCGATCGCCGACCACCGGTCTGGCCGGCCGGTTGCTGCACAAACGGATCAAAGGGCATGAGCGGACCGCCAGCACCACCGGTATCCAGTTAAACCGGTCGGTCCGGTTTTCAAAACGTTGAAAAAGGGTCGTGCGCAACAATTTCTCGACGCCAAGGAACCAAAGTTTTATTTCGGTAGCATTGGATTTGCTATTCAAAAGGGGGTTGCGGCGCAACTTGTTGTCCGTTTACCTGTCATTCTTATGTAATTTTTCTATCGTGAAAGAAAACTTTGACGTTGTTAAAAAAAATTCTTAAACTAGAAATGACAAATTATTTTCGGGCCAATATCGTAGGATTGAAGACATCATCAAAGAAGTCGAGCACATTTTGATTCAAGAATAGGTCTAAGTTCAAGTATATAGGGATGAGCATTTGGTACTGGGTACCGATACCGAATTTTTTCGATACCGGTGCCCACTTTTGGCATTTTCGATATCGGTGCCGGTTCGTTATGGTACCGGTAAAATACCAAATTTTACCTTCAAATACCGGTACCTTACCGTACCGAGTATTTCGGTACCGGTAACGGTACCCAGTTTTAACGAATTTCGATACCAGTACTGGTTCAGCACGATACCAGTATCACACTCATCCCTACAGGTATATAAGAATAGAATGGGAGATATGGTGTAAATTTTAGACAATGTAGTGTTTGTTTTTCCTTTGCTGCTGGCCTTTTCGGCTTTTTGTTTGGGCTTGCTGTTGTATGGTTGTTGGTTTTTGGTTGTAATAAAATTCATGGTTCAAATCCAAATGGTAACAAGAAGTCATAGATCGTAACTTTGTTTATTGGTACTTTGTATTTAATTATCCTTATTACCCTATATATTAAAAACACAAGTTTTTGAACAGTGTTACATGCCACATGGCAGTACACTATTAATAGATGATGAGCAAATGGTATTGGGTACCGGTACCAGAATCAAATTTTCCAAACCGGGTGTATTTTCGGTACCGGTTCGGCACCGGTATTCACCGATTTTTACCCTCAAATACCGGTGCCGTACCAGTACCGACCGGTACCGTACCAGGTATATTCGGTACCAGTACCGGTATTCACCAGTTTTTACACTCAAATACCGGTGCCGTACCAGTACCACCGGTACCGTACCAGGTATATTCGGTACCGGTACCCATTTTTGGGGATTTTGGTAATGGTATTTTCGGTACCGGTTGGCACCGAGCTCATCAAATCATGTAGCAACATAGTAATGCAACTAATTGCACCGTTTAGATTATTTTTCATACACACAGTAAGTAAATTGTATTTGACTGAGGTTTTATATACACAACAACTTATTTTTCTTTCTTTTTTGTCTTTTTCTGTAATGAGTGAATTGTAGCATGTAAAATTAACTTGGATATTTAGATTATTGATTAGCAAATCGTATCAAATCCTGTAATCAAACCGGTATCGTATCAGTACCAAATTTACTATACCAAATCATTTTAGGTACCAATTTGGTACCCCCTTTTGGCGTTTTCAGAATCGTTACTTTCGGTTCGACACAGGTCTAGCACCATACCTGTATTTATTGATTTTTACCTTCAAATACCATACCGTATTGTACCGAGCTTTTTCGGTGCCGGTACCTAATTTCGATGATTTTCCGGATCGGTACTTTCGGTGCCGTTACCAGTACCGAGCTCATCCATATTTTAACGTGTTAGCACCGTAATTACTGAACTGAAAACAACCGAATTTTCAACGTGTAGGACGTGTGGGTCCTATTATTATATATTAGGTTATTTAAAATCGTTTTTTTAGGACGGAGTGATTATCCTTACCACGTTATTTTTGTTTATGTTTTGATATTCGGTATCTGCTTGCCGTTGCTGACACGCATTTTGCAGTCATTGAATCTCCGCCGCAACGCGCGGGCGGAAAATCAACTAGTTATATTAAAAAACAAACACTTTGAACAGTAAACTTTATATTCAATTAAAAAAATGAAAATCAAACAGTAAATCAGGGTAATAAGGTATCAAATTTATCAAACCGGGTATATTTTCGGTACCGAATCCGTATCGACTTTTGACATTCTCGGTTTCGGTTCGGCACCGGTATTCAACGGTTTTTACCCTCAAATACCGGTACCGTACCGGTACCGACCGGCACCGAACCGTACCGTACCAGGTATATTCGGTACCGGTACCCACTTTTGGGGATTTTCGATAACGGTATTTTCGGTACCGGTTGGTACCGAACTCATCAAATCCTGTAGCAACGCAAGTAATTGCATCTGTTTAGATTATTTGTCATACACAATCCAATGAATAGTAACATCATCAAGGGGATGAGCAAATGGTATCGGGTACCGGTACTGGTATCAAATTTACCAAATCGGGTATATTTTCGGTACTGAATCGGTATCGACTTTTGTCATTTTCGGTATCGGTTCGGCAACGGTATTCACCGGTTTTTACCCTCAAATACCGGTACCGTAACAGTACCGATCGGGACCGAACCGTACCGTACCAGGTATAATCGGTACCGGTACCCACTTTTAGGGATTTTCGGTAACGGTATTTTCAGTACCGGTTGGTACCGAGCTTATCAAATCCTGTAGCAACGCAAGTAATTGCATCGTATAGATTACTTTTCATACACACTGTAAGTAAACTGTATTTTGTTTGATTGAGGTTTTATATACACAACAACTTATTTTGTTTTCTTTTTTGTCTTTTCCTATAATGAATGAATTGTAGCATGTAAAATCAACTTGGATATTTAGATTATTGATGAGCAAATCATATCAAATCCTGTAATCAAGCAGGTATCGTATCGGTACCAAATTTACTATATCAATCATTTTCGGTACCAATTTGGTACCCACCTTTTGGCGTTTTCAGAATCATTAATTTCGGTTCGACACCGGTCTAGCACCATATCTGTATTTACTGATTTTTAACTTCAAATACCATACCATACCATATCGTATCGTACCGAACATTTTCGGTGCAGGTACCTAATTTCGATGATTTTTCGGATCGGTACTCTCGGTGTCGTTACCGGTAACGAGCCCATCCATATTTTAACATCTTAGCACCGTAATAACTAAACTGAAAACAACTGAATTTCCAACATGTAGGACGTGTGGGGTCCTATTATTATATATTAGTTTATTTAATATCGCTTTTTTTGGGGACAGAGTGACTATCGTTACCACGTCATTGTTATTTATGTTTTGATTTTCGGTATCTGCTTGCCGTTGCCGACACGCGTTTTGCAGACATTAGGTCCCCGTCGCAACGCGCGGGCGGAAATTCAACTAGTTAAATTGAAATTCCAATTCTCTCTTTTATTTGCTTCTTCACAAGGTTAGAACCCCGTGTATTACACGTGTTGAGTAAATGTAATTTTATATGTTAAATAATAAAAAAGTTATATCTTTATGAACCTCGTATATTGTACGGGTTAAATAAATATAATTTTATATATCAAATAATAAAAAAAAGTTATATCTTTAAAAACCATGTGTATTACACAGATTAAATAAATATAATTTTGTATACTAAATACTAAAAACGTCATATCTTTAAAAAACTCGTGTATAATCGGGTTGAATAAATCTACCAAATAATAAAAAATTACATCCTTAAAACTCTGTATATTACATGTGTTGAATAGATCTAAAAAAGAGTTATATCTTTAAAAACCATGTGTATTACACAGATTAAATAAATGTAATTTTGTATATTAAATACTAAAAACGTCGTATCTTTAAAAAACACGTGTATAGTCGGGTTGAAAAATCTACCAAGTAATAAAAAAATTATATCTTTAAAAAACCTCGTGTATTACACGTGTTGAATAAATCTAATTTTACATAGCAAATGATAAAAAAATTATATTTTTAAAAACTTCGTGTATTACACGGGTTATATAAATGTAACTTTGTATAGTAAACAAAAAAATTATGTTTTAAAAAACTCTGCGTTTTACACGAGTTGAATAAATATAATTTTGTATACCAAATAATTAAAAAAGTTATATTTTTAATAAATTAGGATAACAATTAATATTAATTGATTATTTATATATTTAATATAAGATAAGTAGAAAAGAGAGGTATTTGTTTTAAAAATATATTAAATTAACAATTTAGATTTGAGGATAATATTTTATTAATAAATTAGAAAAACTTTTAATATTAATTTGTTATTTATATATCTAATATAAGATAAGTAGAAAAGAGAGGTATTTGTTTTAAAAATATATTAAATTAACAATTTAGATTTGAGGATAATATTTTATTAAAGTATGATAAGATTTAATATTAATTTATTATTTATTTAGTTAATATAAGATAAGCATAGTTTTGAGGATACCTTTAATAAATGACACGTGTCCAAAAGTTGGTTTCTTTTATTATAGTAGAAGATATATAAGATAAGTAGGAAAGAGAGGTATTTGTTTTAAAAATATATAATAAATTAATAATTTAGATTTGAAGATAATATTTTTTTAAAGTATGATAAGATTTAATATTAATTTATTATTTATTTAGTTAATCTATTATATATAATAAATGAAAGTCATTTGGGCCACTTGTCAACACCAGAGAGCTCCTAAATGCCCATTTTCCCGCCCAACAGTGTTTTCCTCTTCTGTATATATTCTTTTGTCTGCTTCTCAATCCAAATTTCTTTTCCCTCTTCTCTCTCTTCTCCCTGGCGATTCAAATGGCGATTCAAAAACCAGATCTGAGATTCCAGGTACATTTCATCTAATAACCTAAAATCATCTTGAATATCTCTTATGTTAATCGTTGATATATGTATAGATCTGTATGTTTTTCATTTTGTTGTTCAAAAACCAGATCTGCGATCAGGTACTTCTCTTCCTCATTCACTTATTAGGTTTTCTGACTATTATTTTCTTTGTTTTGTATATCTCATACTTTTTGATGGATGATCACCTGTGTTGTTATCGATTCGTCATCACTTTAACTTCTTCGTTCTTCTTTATCTTTTGTTGATCTGACCCTAAAAGTTGCAGGTATGTGGATTTATTTTGTTCTCATCGATTGTTTTTCAAATCGGTTGGAACCAGGTTCGATTCTCATCGATTTTACTTCAATCTTTAAATGATATTTGATAGTTGTTAGGATTTAGTGCAGAGTCAGATTTGCAAATTAGGGTTCCATTGGAACTGGAAGAATCCGAAAGGTGAGAGGACAATTACGGTTTCATGATGATTACGGTAAACCTGGTAACCCTATCGATTAAATGCTTACTAACGTGTTCATGACGATTACGGTTTTTTTATATGATTTTTTTTTTTGGATTTGTTATTTGCTTTGTGAAATAGATGGTTTATATAGATTTTATTGGATTTGTGCTTTGCCACATTGGATTTAATTTAGGGTTTAGAAATAGTAGCCATTGCAATTGAGGTCCGTTAAAAATATGTTTAGAGAACAGGATTACTTTAGCTTTATGGCCTTTTATCTTAGTGTTGATTTTGATAGAAAAGTTGCAGGTATGTGGATTTATTTTGTTCTTTATGTTTTGTTCATCTTTGATCGAAGTTATTGTTCATTTAACCGTGTTTATGCTCGAAAGCTTCTGTTCAGCAAAGACAACTGAATCCCCTCTTAGGGTGGGTGATCTTGAGGTATCGTTCAACTATTATGATAAATACTAGAAAAACTTTATAAGAAAAACAGGATAGCCGTAAGTTTTTATAATCCAAGAGAGGCACATTTTTATTTTTTTAACCATGTATTTATTTGCTCGTGCAGGTAGCTGTTCTCGAGGATATAATATAGGGGATGAAGGTTAGTGGTTACTAACTTACTATGCATTGCAATCTTTTTCTGCTGGTCGTATGGCCACTAATCTAAGTTTTTAAAAGCACACATGAGGCGCGAAAGCAATTTGGAAAACGCCTCAGGGCTTTAAGGTAGCACAATATGCACATCTGGGTCAAAGTTGGTCAAACTTAGGGTCTGATATGTAAAAACAACCTATGATAAAGTGATAAACTGACATTCAATTAACTATTTGCAGGACAGTTCTACAACTGATTGGGACGATGTTGTTTTCATCCCTCCCGGTTTTGATGTTTCAACTGGCCCATCAAGGCAATAGGAAGTAAACTAAAATCATGTAAGTTTACACTACGTTTCTCACCACACTAGCTTCGTTCGGTAGGCAACAATTATCCTATAACTTAAAATGAAAGGTCGGTGCTCAATGCATGAGCCCGACTTTAATCCTTCAACTTTTCATTTGAGCATATTTGGTCCTTTTCTCCATTGTGTTGTTATTATTCAGAGATTTCATCATCTTTAGGGAGAGGACAACGTACTGACGGTGATTTCGTTGTGTTTGTGGTAAGCAGTGGTTGTTTATCCATCACCAGAAAGCCGTTTTAATCGACGAAATAGGTGCTTACTGGTGGTTGTGATTTTCGTTACAGATGCTTCCCATCGCTTCGTGAACCATACAATAAAGCATCTAGGGTTTTTCTTCCCTTGCTCGATTTTTATCCGTGTTGCCGAGACCAAGAATGAGGAAGAGGACTGGCCCTCTCTCTGTCTTAATTAATGATCAAGCAAAGTCCTCTTTGCAGACCGAAACCCACCGGTCGTTCCTATGTCTGACGAGGATCCCGTCCTCTCCGCGTTGCCGGTTCGCCAATTTCTGATTCGAATCACATCAGCTAAGACCATGGCAACCAGCTTGCTCGCAGCAAAGAGGTCATGTCTTTAATTTTTCTTGGTAACTATATGGAGATTGTAACTCTGCTACCTATTTCAGAGGTATATACTAATAGTATCCTTATGAAACAAATACAGTGGCTTTTGTTTTAAATGACATTAGCATAATAAATGCATTAGAAAGAAACTACACCAGAAAAATGAATCTTCACATAGGTTATTATCCATTAGGGATTATATTAATAGTTTATCAATAGCTTAATATTTGATTATCTGGGGATATATAATCACTAATAAATTCATTTTATACAAACAACCAAGTATATTTATTTATTGGGTATCTTGGGTTTCAATATAAAGGTTAGATACTACTCTATTGATCATTTTCACAATTACTGTTCGTTTGGTCCCAGATCAAGAATTCTCAGTATAAAGCAATAATGATGGATACTTCTTGGTTTTCAGCCGGAGAGAATTGTGAGTCGGACGACACCAGTTTCACTCGAGGTTATCGTGTTGTTATTTACTGGTACGTTTCCTGATTTTTTAATATTGTTTCCTTAAGTTCTGGTCGATTTCGCCTACAATTGGATTTATTTGGATTGTTTCGTGCCTGTGTTGGTGGTTATTGATTTAGGATGTATTGTGTTGTTCTGCAAATATGTTAATATGATGTTTTTCGCTTATGATGCTTCTGTTCTTGCTGCGTGGGATCAATTACGGTTCTTAGGCATTAGTTAATTGCTTTGCCTTCTGTTAACTATTGTTTACTCTTCTTAATTGACATCTTCAGGTGAGTACTGGTGATATGTTGCTTAAATCTTTAGGTATTGCGTTTATATCATAAAATTAATCACATTTGTTCTTCATTTGGTCCCACATCAAGAATTCTTAGTATAAAGCAATAATGATGAATAATTCTAGGGTCTCATTTGATTTTGATGTTGGAAATATTGGCGTGAATGAAAGTCTCAAATGTGGTAAACAATTTGTCCCACTTCGGTGTAGGGAACAAAAGGAATGGCTATTTATAAGGTAAAGCATTTACCTACTAGTATAGCTTTATGACATGTTTTACCACAAGTCCTACCCGCGTGCGAGGGGGGGTGCAAATTGGAACCGGAATTAGCTTGAACTTGTGTGTGCCCGCACGTCCTGCGGACACGAATCTCCGAAAAACCCGACCCGCGTGGGGCTGGTTTTTGCACCTTGAGACCCGTATTTTATTTTGTTAAATAAACTGATTGAGCAATGAACGAATTATTATTTAGTATGTGCACTATCATTATTTAATTCATTTGCACTATCATTATTTAATTCATTTGATTGATGAATTATTCGTGCACTTTCATTATTTAAGTTTGTGCACTATCAATTTTATGATTGATTCCATTATCTGCAAATGGATGCTTTGTTGGCTCGAATTATGCAATGATTTTATATGCCTATAAATCATGTGCATTCTAATCAGTTTAATAACACACAGAAAAGATACACCAGCAGATAGTTTTCCTTCTCTCTGCAAGTATTCCAGTTTATTTCAGGCAACTGTACAGGTCCGGCAGTGCGCTGTAGCTGCTTCGAATCGGCGTACCCTGGGAACAGACCGCGAATCTGTTTAAGGGAATTGTGTCAAACACAAGCCCGGTTCACTGTTATTGTATTAATACGTTATTTTGTTTCTGTTTTCTTGTTTATATTCCCAGTTTAGAGATAAGCTATCTTTAATAATACTATTTCAGTAGCAATTTTGTAACAAACTTAAACAGATTTCTTTACAGATCGTTCCTGCATTCTGTTACGTTTCAGAATGGCATCCCAACCGATGACTACTGCTGCTTCTGATGTTTCTGCTGTCATGACCAGTCCTGTTTCTGCGGTCATGACTCCCGCTGTAACTGTCACCACCAGTTTGGTGACACCACTGCCTAATGCAGTGTCGCATGCTGAGAAACCAGAGAAATTCAGTGGTGTGAATTTCAAACAGTGGCAGCAAAAGATGTTCTTTTATCTGACCACGCTGAATCTGGCAAGGTTCTTGACTGAACCTAAACCCCAAGTGGGTGAAGGGGATATGAATGCTCAATCTGTGAGCGCGATGCATGCTTGGAATCATTCGGATTTCCTGTGCCGTAACTTTATTTTGAATGGTTTGGTGGACACATTGTATAATGTGTATTGCAAAGCCACGACTGCCAAAGAATTGTGGGAGTCTTTGGATCAAAAATACAAAACACAAGATGCGGGCACTAAGAAATTCGTGGTGGCTAAGTTCTTGGACTTTAAAATGATAGACTCTAAAACTGTCATGAGCCAAGTCCAAGAATTGCAGATTATCCTTCATGATATTCATTCGGAAGGAATGATACTCAACGAGACATTCCAAGTTGCTGCAATGATTGAAAAACTGCCACCAAGTTGGGTTAATTTCAAGAACTATCTCAAGCATAAGCGAAAGGAGATGACCATTCAAGACCTTGTTATGCGTCTTCGGATTGAAGAAGAAAACAAAGTGGGTCTAAAAAAGATTGATGGTCCTGAAACTGTGAAGGCCAATCTTGTTGAACATGGCCAGTCTTCGAAGGGAAAAAACAGGGGAAAAGGTGGAAATAAAAGTCATGGGAAACGCTCCAACCTCGGTCCTAAGGGGGGAGTTGGTAAAAAGAAGTTCCTAGGAATTTGCTATAATTTTCAGAAGCAAGGCCACAAGGCCAACGAATGCAAGCTTCCTAAGAAGGAAAATGCTCGACAAGCAAACATGGTTGATGAAGTCGACAACCTGGTTGCCATGGTCACGGATCTCTCGATTTTGGTGACTGAAGTTAATTTGGTCGGGCAAAATAACAAGGATTGGTGGGTTGATACGGGGGCTACCCGTCATGTGTGTTTCGACAAGAGCCTTTTTAACACCTTCAAAGAGGTGACTAATGGCGAAAAGGTTTTTATGGGAAACTCTGCCACGGCCGAAATTAAAGGTGAAGGGAACGTGGTTCTAAAAATGACTTCTGGAAAGGAACTCACCTTGTCAAACGTGTTGTATGTTCCAGAAATTCGTAAGAACCTTGTGTCGGGTTGGCAGTTGAACAAATTTGGGTTCAAAATGGTGATTGAGTCGGACAAGGTCGTGTTGACCAAAAATAGTGTGTATGTTGGTAAGGGCTATGCCCTCAATGGAATGTTTAAATTAAATGTAATTGTCGTGAATGCAATAAAAGAAAACGCTACTAGTTCTACTTACTTGATTGAGTCTTGTAATCTTTGGCATGGTAGACTAGCTCACGTAAATTATAATTCCATTCGTCATTTAATTAAACTTAATTGCATTCCAACATTTGATATCGACTCAAATAATAAATGTGAAGTTTGCATAGAAGCAAAACAAACAAGATCGTCATTTAAAAAGGTTGAAAGAATCACTGAACCCCTCGAAATAATACACACTGATGTGTGTGATCTAAAAGCAATTCCTACTCGTGGAGGGAACAAGTACTTCATCACTTTTATTGATGATAGTACCAGATATTGTTATGTGTACTTACTTAAGAGTAAGGACGAGGCTATTGACAAGTTTATCTTGTTCAAAGCCGAAGTTGAGAATCAACTAAATCGGAAAATCAAAGTCGTAAGGAGCGACCATGGAGGTGAATATGTTTCACCTTTTATTGACGTATGTGCAAAAAGTGGAATCATCCACGAACTCACGGCTCCTTACTCCCCTCAATCAAATGGCATAGCGGAACGGAAAAATCGTACTTTGAAAGAAATGATGAATGCCATGATGATAAGTTCTGGTGTAAACCAAAACATGTGGGGGGAAGCAATCTTATCGGCAAATTATGTGTTGAACATGATACCGAATAAGAAAAAGGATATAACTCCATACGAATCATGGACGGGAAAGAAACCACCATATAAATCTTTAAAAGTGTGGGGGTGTCTAGCCAAGGTGGTGGTCACACCACCAAAGCGCCTATTAATAGGACCCAAAACTGTGGATTGTGTGTTTGTAGGATACACCCGTCCTTATGGTCCATATCGTTTTCTTGTACATGATTCCAAGAACCCTGGAATATGCAATGGCACCTTAATAGAATCTAAGGATGCTTCATGGTTTGAACATGTGTTCCCATGCTCAGGTAAAGGTGAACCGAGTTTCACTAGACCAGTTGAGGAAATTGTTCCTAGAGATGAGGGTGCATATAATGAACCTCAGGAACAATCTAACACTGAGGAAGTTGAAATCAGGAGAAGTAAACGGCAAAGGACTGAAAAAACCTTTGGGCCTGATTTTCTTACCTATATGATAGAAGAGGAACCTCAAACGTACCAACAAGCGGTAAGATCCTCAGAAGGACCTCAGTGGAGGGAGGCCATCAAAAGTGAGATAGATTCTATCTTACAAAATCATACATGGGAACTAGTGGATCTTCCTCAAGGAAGTAAACCACTAGGATATCGATGGATCTTCAAGAAGAAGATGAAACCAGATGGGACCATCGATAAATACAAGGCAAGGTTGGTGATCAAAGGATATAAACAACGAGAAGGTTTAGATTACTTTGATACATATTCGCCTGTTACGCGAATAACCTCCATCAGGTTGATGCTTGCCATTGTAGCCATTAGAAATTTGGAAGTTCATCAAATGGATGTGAAAACAGCTTTCTTGAATGGAAATCTTGAGGAAGAGATTTACATGGAACAACCTGAAGGTTTCATAGCCATTGGGCAAGAAAAGAAAGTTTGTAAACTTGTAAAATCCTTGTATGGATTGAAACAAGCTCCAAAACAATGGCACCAGAAGTTTGATCAAGTCATACTTGATGCTGGGTTCACAATCAATGAGTGTGACAAATGTGTATATGTTAAGGACACATCTGATGGATATGTCATTTTATGTCTATATGTAGATGATATACTCATTGCTGGAAGTGATGACAAAATCATAAAATCTACAAAGAACATGCTAAAGGCAAGATTTGACATGAAAGACATGGGTCTTGCGGATGTGATTTTGGGGATCAAATTCACGCGAACCGAAAGTGGACTTGTTTTAAGTCAATCCCACTATGTGGACAAAATTCTTGAGAAGTTCAATGCAAACGACTCTAATGAAGCTAGAACTCCGCTTGACACGAGTCAACATCTAGCCATGAATAGAGGTGAACCCGTAAACCAGTTGGAATACTCAAGAATTATTGGTAGTTTGATGTATCTTATGAGTTGTACTAGACCAGACATAGCATATGCTGTGAGCAAGCTAAGTAGATACACGAGCAACCCAAGTTCATTGCATTGGAACGGTATCACTCGGTTGCTTCGCTACTTAAGATACACTCGGGAATACGGGTTGCATTATAACAGATATCCAGCAGTTATAGAAGGATACTGCGATGCGAATTGGATATCTGACACGAATGATTCCAGAGCAACAAGTGGGTATGTATTCACACTTGGAGGTGCAGCGATATCATGGAAATCGTCGAAACAAACGGTTATTGCTAGATCCACGATGGAATCTGAGTTCATCGCTTTAGATAAAGCAGGTGAAGAGGCAGAATGGCTACGTCAATTTGTTGAGGATATACCAAGATGGCCTAAGCCGGCAACGGCCATTTGTATACATTGTGATAGCCAATCGGCACTTGGCAGAGCTCGTAACACAATGTATAATGGTAGGAACAGACATATCAGACGTAGACATAATACGGTACGAAAACTAATCTCTACTGGAATTATCACTGTTGACTACGTGAGGTCAAAGGATAATATTGCGGATCCGCTAACAAAAGGCCTAAGTAGAGAGGTAGTACAGAAGTCGTCATTGGGAATGGGACTGAAGCCCTTGAAAATAAGTTCATATGATGGAAACCTAACTCAGTAGACTGGAGATCCCAAGAGCTGAGTTCAATAGGAAAACCTAATTGTATGAATTAGTGAGGTCACTGTGGGGGGTTACCCTACGTATATATATAAGGGAGTTTATTGTAAAAGCTTAATAAACTTCCTAGTCCATTCCTAAAAGTGACAAGTGTGAGGCTAAGCATATAGCTTTTAATGATTCGACTAAAGTAACTATACATAGTGAATCACCTATGTGAGAGAGAAGTGGGGTCGCTTCGAAGGGTATTGATGGGGCACAATACTTAATAGCTCTCGCAGAACCAGGCATCATGTTCATGACTATAACGAACATAACTATGAGGACTTGACTTTGTCAGGGAGAGTTTTATGTGAAGTGCATTGTCGTCTACACAAACGGCAGACGAGTTCAAAGACATCGAGTTCTACTCAGAGCTAGTGGGCTAAGTGCGTTTCATGAGCGAAGGTTCAAAGGGTAACACCTACCTATCGTATGCAAAACTCAACTGCTGAAATTTAATTGGAATAATGTTGTTCTGAGATCGACCTCCATTCATGTGGGGGATTGTTGGAAATATTGGCGTGAATGAAAGTCTCAAATGTGGTAAACAATTTGTCCCACTTCGGTGTAGGGAACAAAAGGAATGGCTATTTATAAGGTAAAGCATTTACCTACTAGTATAGCTTTATGACATGTTTTACCACAAGTCCTACCCGCGTGCGAGGGGGGGTGCAAATTGGAACCGGAATTAGCTTGAACTTGTGTGTGCCCGCACGTCCTGCGGACACGAATCTCCGAAAAACCCGACCCGCGTGGGGCTGGTTTTTGCACCTTGAGACCCGTATTTTATTTTGTTAAATAAACTGATTGAGCAATGAACGAATTATTATTTAGTATGTGCACTATCATTATTTAATTCATTTGCACTATCATTATTTAATTCATTTGATTGATGAATTATTCGTGCACTTTCATTATTTAAGTTTGTGCACTATCAATTTTATGATTGATTCCATTATCTGCAAATGGATGCTTTGCTGGCTCGAATTATGCAATGATTTTATATGCCTATAAATCATGTGCATTCTAATCAGTTTAATAACACACAGAAAAGATACACCAGCAGATAGTTTTCCTTCTCTCTGCAAGTATTCCAGTTTATTTCAGGCAACTGTACAGGTCCGGCAGTGCGCTGTAGCTGCTTCGAATCGGCGTACCCTGGGAACAGACCGCGAATCTGTTTAAGGGAATTGTGTCAAACACAAGCCCGGTTCACTGTTATTGTATTAATACGTTATTTTGTTTCTGTTTTCTTGTTTATATTCCCAGTTTAGAGATAAGCTATCTGTAATAATACTATTTCAGTAGCAATTTTGTAACATTTGATTTGTTATCCATGTTAATTGTCGTTAAATTTCATGTCAGGACAAGGTTTATGGCTATTAATAACATGTAGCTTTTGTATCATAATGACTTCTATAAGTTTTTCATTTTTAAAGCTTGAAACAGTTGATCAAGGTGATTAACTAGATGTTTTTCTGATCTTATTTGGTTGTAGTTCAAGTGTTCCATACATAGCCAAACATCCCATTTAACTTCCTTCCACTTGAGTGACCACACGGGGCTTTTTATGTTCACAAAGAGTGGTAAGTCGCCAATCTTACATTTTCTTTGGTTTAAGAAATGGGTTCAATATTTCTTGCAATGTGATCTTTGGTCAGCAATTTGAACATTTGTGTTGCAGTTTGGGTTATAGGTTTTGAACTTTATGTTATTATTAAAAGACTAACGATGAGTAATTATCTTTAGAAAGCATGTTTCTTATTAGTTACCACATATGTACATCTGTGGATTATTGAGTTCACATTCGAGTACATGTTTCTTCTTGCAATCAGAACCCGAGTTACTTCAATCATCAACCATGGTGGCCGAGGTATGCTTTTCAATTTTTTCTTACCGTTTTTGCTCTAAGAATTAGGGTTTAATTAATAAGTTATTGTAAATCAGTGGTTGAAACCACTGTTGGGTTAAAACAGTGGTTGAAACCACTGTTGGGTTAAAACAGTGAGTTAAACCACTGTTGGGTTAAAACAGTGCCACTGTTGGGTTAAAACGGTGAGTTAAACCACCGTTGGGTTAAAACAGTGGTTGAAACCACTGTTGGGTTAAACTCACTGAGTTAAACCACTGTTGCGTTACAACAGTGGTTACGTTCTATCCAATGCGTCAAACGAGTCAAATCAAAAGTGTTTTCAGTACTTTGTAAGAGGTTGTAAAATGTTGTGAATCGATTTTAATGACATATATGCAGGCAATATCTAGGCGTGCCAGCTTGTATTAGATTATTAGAGATTACGGGCAAGCAGCGAAAGATCTACATAGATTGGTGTCTTTTCTAACAACACAGGTCGAGAAGGGTGTGGTTTTTGGAGCATCGGATAATTTAAGCTGTATTAACGAACTAAAGCAAACTTAGATACAACTTTCTAATGTTGAAATGAATCCAGAAAGGGAATCCCCTTAAATGCCTACTCATATTGTAAGTTCTTTTTATTACGTGTTACATATTGTCTGTTATATCCAAAATAAGATTTTTTTGTTGCTATTTAAATCCCTATCACTAACTCAGTTAAAAAATAGCGCAGGAAGGTGAAGTTCAATATCATGTTTCTGAAGATGTATCGTGTTTAGAAAATGATGTCACGCCTGATTCTTCCTGCTCCAACAAACGAGCAGACACAGGCGGAGATGGTCCCCAGTCCCCACTCCTCCCTTGACGAGATTTCAGAATATTCCGATTCTACAAACCACCAGGGACTACTATGGTTATATGCCGCCTCTTATGGGCCCACATTTTGTGCAACTTGATATACCTGAGCTACAGGCAAGTGTGCTGTCTATTACAGTATTTTGTAATGAGTCGCTTGATTATTTTTCACTGCATATACATTTCTGTTGTCGTTATTTTACTTGGATTGGCAGTTTGGCTCATGTTTATGAATGGGTCCTTTTGGGTTATTTTTTACACATTGAACTAATTTAAAGTCACCCAGATTTTGTTTTTTATGCATAGAATTATATAAACATTTCTTATTATAAATTAGTTTTACAAGTAAAAGTTATTTTTACACAGCTATTTGTAAAACTTAAACAAGTTGTGGATCAAAACTGTTTTTGGTGAACCCAACCAGCCTATACAAAACTAGCCCGTTTGATAAAAAAACTTACATGTGCTATTACAGCTGTTTGTTTAGGTTCTTGAATTTTCATAAAAAGTACATTATATGATTATGTTTGGATGTTCATATCTATGTGTTTTTAAGGCTTTCCACTTTTGTTATTTTTATGCTTATCTTATGTTTTGTGGCAACTGTCAATCTATGCAGAATGGGCACTCTCAAGCTGTATCCTCAGTGGGTCAGTCTCCCGTAACACAATCTGCAATTGCTAGCCAGAGTACTTTAGCGTTATCCCCACCGCTGTTTCTCTTATTTCAGACCATATCCAAACTACATCCCTTATAACCCGTATTTCCCGCATATGTATTTGCCGCCAAATGCTCATACTTGTGCATTATGAAATTAATTGTTCCTTGCGCAACGCGTTCGAGGAGAAGTTCCCGAGCTTCTATGGCGATCCCTTCAGGCTATTATGGGATGTGATTTGTACACCACCGAAAAATATCTATACACCAATAAAACCATCAAAGTTCGAGGAGAATTTCCCAAGCTTCTATTGGCGTACAGAGCTTCTATTGGCGTACAGGATCTACTGAAGACTGATCACAATTGTTAATCTGCAAAGACGCGTCTGTACTGCTTTCTGGATGGGTAGTTACGGTGTCATTGGTCGGTTGTGGCTCAGTTGGAGAAGCAAGAAGAGACAGGCGGCAAAGAGGGCATGTCATGTGAGTTGAAAGCCAGTTATCGATGCATTCCACATGAAACGCATGCTTGCAAGTAGGTATCTGTTGCATCCTATCCTCTGCCTGGTAGTCTCCTAAGCATACGGAACATCTGCACATTATATAAATAATACTCTTAATATTATGAAATCATTTGGGAGATTTTGGACCTTTTTGATCCATTTGACATGCTTCCACCCGTTTGACCCATTAGAGAAAAAGTCATAAAACTTATCCCGAATTGACCCATTCGTAAGTACATGTGACAAAATTGGCACACTGACGCTATCACACGAAAACAGAGATATGATCATCGGCTATTTAAGTAGTTTGTGACAGTTCTTAATTCTTATATTGTCCTAAAGAGGAAAAACGGTGTTTGGTGGATCTTGGATATTGAGATGTCTCATGGCACCCAATGCTTAGGTGGACAGTTCAGACTTAAGCTGACATATTTGGTGATCCATTTAGTGTGTACAAATAACCGTTGTAATTAAGAGGTTGCCGCGTGTCTTGGTATGTAAGGTGTTGAATCTTTTTTTTTTTTTGCAATGAATGATGGGTTACTGGAGACGCCATTCTTGGTATTGTGAAGGACGCCATATATGAGTCATTAATTTGAATGGAAGTGAAAGCACAAACTGTAACCGTGTTTGAAAATCATGTGGTCGTTTTAATAACAAATAATAATTAATATAACTAAGTTTTCCAAGCCCGGGAAGCAATCCCGGGTAAAAACCTAGTATAAGATAAATATAGATTTGAGGATACCTTCAATGAATGACACGTGTCCAAAAGTTGGTTTCTTTATTATAG